>OX411766.1:11586637-12786637 GCA_948252205.1 Orthosia incerta | reverse complement strand
CATATGTTTCCTATCGTTTTTGTGAAGTTTGCGTTTTGTTCGTAGTTCGTACGTTTTCGCATTGTTACGGGTAAGTTTTGACTTATCGTTCACGCACGCTAGTAAGGTTTTTATTAAAACAGTTTTTATAATATTGGTTATTTTGATTTAGATATCGATATGATATGATATCTAGCACATATCCGATATAAGTTACCTTTTGATATATCGGACCAATCCCTACTACTGTCCAGTAAGTAAATTACATACTAACTTACTGGATAGTAGGAGATTCCAAATTTAAAATCTCGCTTCTTACTGGACAGTTGTAAATAAGTGTCCGGTAGAGTTCACTTTCTGGATTCTTTTTAGAGATGTTATGACAACATTACATTCCATTTTTGAGAAAATAATATTACTTAGACATACCTATAACATAACATACATACAATAAAAAATAATATATACTAATAAATTTACAGTGAAATGGTCCTAAATTATATGTAACTAGAACAAGACAAAATATCCAATTAATGTTATCTATACTAATATTATAAAGCTGAAGAGTTTGTTTGTTTGTTTGTTTGTTTGTTTGAACGCGCTAATCTCAGGAACTACTGGTTGGAATTGAAAAATTCTTTTTGTGTTGGATAGTCCATTTATCGAGGAAGGTTATAGGCTATATAACATCACGCTACAACCAATAGGAGCCGAGCATAAATGAAAAATGTTGCAAAAACGGGCAAAAATATTCCTTTTTGAGAGTTTTTGTTGCGTGCGCTGCGTAAACGGTTTAAGTTACGCAAATATAATGTATTATGGAATTGTTCTTCTTTAAAAGTTCTAAAAAAAAGTCCGCGACAGCATATGTCTATCTTTTAAGATTGACTCACAATAGCAGCTTTTATGTTCTAAATTTTAATTAGATTGCCGCCGCCGGTAGAAACAAAAGTTTACAGGTTACATTCGTATAGTAGTAAGGGTAGGTGTAGGGTAGGTGTAGGGTAAGTGTAGGGTAGGTGTAGGGTAGATGTAGGGTAGGTGTAGGGTAGGAGTAGGGTAGGTGTAGGGTAGCTGTGGGGTAGGTGTAGCGTAGGTGTAGGGTAGGCGTAGGGTAGGAGTAGGGTATGTGTAGGGTATGTGTAGGGTATGTGTAGGGTAGGTGTAGGGTAGGTGTAGGGTAGGTGTAGGGTAGGCATAGCTTAGGGTAGGTACGTAGCCAGTTGACGGGAGCAAAGCCGCGTGGGTCAGCTAGTAAAAAATAATGCTAAGTCTAGTTTGAGGATACGAATAAATACTTAAAGTTTGTATCTGTGTGTCCGTCTGTCGCACCATAGCTCCCAAAGGGATGAACCCAGTGTTTATTTGAAACTTTTCTTAACTTTTCATGGTGGTTTTTTCGCGACGTACGAACATACATGAACTCTCACCTTTTTCGAATGAGGTTAGGCACATAAACTACTGAGCGCCACCTGCTACGATCCTATCATTCTTCTTTGGCTTTACTATCTTTCATACATCTAGTCATATACGCAATAATCGTTTGTAAAATAATTATGTTTTGTTTCAGGATGAAAGGGAGGGCGCGGGGCGTCGCGTTGGCGCCGTGCTGCCCTCTACAATGGAGGTAAGTAAACTCAAAACAAAACAATTTATTAAAAAAACAGGCAGTGTTTTTTGACGACACGTTTGGCGTAGTGGTTGAGGGATAGGCGGCTGCGCTGCGTGTCGCAGGTTCGATTCCTGCACGAAACAAATATTATGTATGCCAATTTATATGGTTTTACATGCACCCACGATACAGGAGAAACAGCTAGTTAAAAATAAATAACAATAAATTGTCAAGGAATCGAATTATTCCGTTCTAATACCAAAAACTAATACCACTGGTATTTGTTGTAATTCATATTTATTTTTTATTCCAAACGGATACCATTTTTTAAACGAATACCAAAACAAGTTCAAAAATATAAGGTACAGGGGGGTGACCATAAGCTCTTACAGCGGTATCAATTTGATATCGAATAAGGGACAGATGTATTTGACTTGTATACATCTGTCACTTACTCGATCTCAAATTGATACCGCTCTAAGAGCTTATGGTCACCCCCCTGTTCTTTTGTTTCTTTTAGTTTTTCTAATTCTATTTTTAATGTATTTTGCAGAACAGTTAAGAATTACAGTTAAATAGTGCAGTAGAAATTAGTAATTTGCAACACTTTTTTATGTTACCCACAATCCAATTATTTCCAGATTTACTTTATTTTATCTTTTCGGTACTTTTTTGTGCAAAAATGTTGCAATCTTGTTTAGATAAATGAATACCGCGATTAATAAACATAAAACAAGATGTTTTTTTTTGTAATAAATGCTTATTTCTGGGAGTTGCATGGCCAAAAATGGGCATTTGCCTTTCATTTGATTAGGTTTGACTTAGCTGACTGTACCAAATTCAAGTTGTCAGTATAATACTGATAACTTGAATTTGCACATTAAATTTAATTATTTAAAGAGTGGTATCCAATATAGTTGGGAAAAGGCTAGGCAGATGATGATGAAAGAGTGGTATCCGTCCGGAATAAAAAAAACAAATATGGGTTGCAAAAAATACCATTGGTATTAGAACGGAATACATCAAGGAATCGGTATATCAGAAAATTTAAGCTGCCGGAAACCAAGCGACCCCCTACTTACTACTTATGGCTCTATGCGATCCGATTTATATTACACAGATAAGCGAGAATTGCAATTACGTTCACATTGACCCAATGCGATGCTATTCGACCGATTTGCACTTGATATTTTTCTAAGAAAATTCGTTTGCCTTTCGAAGCATTTAAAAAACATTAAGAAAAAATTTAAAAAAAACCGACTGCTTAAAACGCGAACTAAAAAGACGTAATCAAGAAGAACATCAAGCTGTGCAGTCGGAGCATACATATGCGCGAGCTGGCTGGGCAAAACCAGATGTATCCTCCGACTACACAGCATGATTTTCTTCTTGTTTACGTCTTTTTTGTATTTTTTATTAATATTTTTTAGTTAATTATTTTTTAGAATTATATACATTTAAACTTAAAAGTGTTATATATTTTTGAAATCACCTCTAAAAACCCTTTATTTTGATACCCCACGATGGGTTTGGAAGAAAAAAAAGCAAGTCGAACTCACACACGAAGGGTTCCGTAACATTATCGCAAAAAAACGGCAAAAGTGTATGGGAGATACACTTAAATATTTATTTTATTCTGTTTTTAGTATTTGGTGTTATAGCGGCAACAAAAATAAATCATATGTGATAATACAGACGGCCAGACAGACAGACAGACGGATCGCGGAGTCTTAGTAATAGGGTCCCGTTTTTACCCTTTGGATACGGAACCCTAATAAAGTACCTACTTTATAGTTGGTTGTCAGTCATGACGCATTGCGTCGGTACATCATGGCAAATTGACAGAGGTCATCACCTGTGCCGGTTCCCAGCGATACGCCTTTAGAATACATACGTCAAAAACACGTTTACCTAACTGAAGTCCATCAAAGGTTAAGTTGTGAATCTATATACTAATGTAAAGCTGAAGAGTTTGTTTGTTTGAAAGCGCTAATCTCAGGAACTACTGGTTGGAATTGAAAAATTCTTTTTGTGTTTGATAGTCCATTTATCGAGGAAGGTTATAGACTATATAACATCACGCTATGACCAATAGGAGCGGAGCATAAATGAAAAATGTTGCAAAAACGGGCAAAATTATTCCTTTTCGAGAGCTTTTGTTGCGTGCGCTGCGTAAGCGGTTAAAGTTACGCAAAATTCATGTTTGTAAAGTAGGTAGGGTAGGGTGGGTCGCGGATAAATTTTAAAAAAGAGTTACCGCGGCCCTGGCACAAGCAACTGAAGGAAACACGGGTGGGTAGTCTGACACGCCCTTCTGCTTCACCCAGAGCGGGAGAAGTCATTGGATGATTTCCCAACCAAAAAAAAAAAGGTAGGGTAGGGTAGGTCGGTAGCCAGTTGACGGGAGCAAAACCACGTGGGATAGCTAGTATGTTATAAGTTTGACGAGTGTCTGTGTATTTGTCTGTGACATCATAGCTCGTAAACGGATGAACCGATTTTGAATTCGTTTTTTTTTAATTTGAAATGTTACTTTATCGAGAGTCTTCTTATGTTTAAAGAATATCGGTTCAGCCGTTCAAAAGTTACGGGCGTTTTACTGTTTGAATCGGGGTGCTTTCGCAAGAGATCGTGTCATAATTACGTGTTCAATAGATTGTCGATCAAAGCGCGTCTACTATTAGATAAATTATGTAGCATGCAATAAAAATGTGTCGGGGGTTTTTAATTCCTAATACCAACAATGGTTTATATTGCTAATAATTACGCAAATAATTGTCCGTGTACCTTTAGTAATGGCGTCTTTAGTTGCTCCCGTCGCGGCGTTCCGTGCTCTGTGGTCTAACTACCGCTGTAGACTCTCACAGACCATACACGTTTTAATATAACCAATGAGGTGCTCTAAAATACACCACAGATATAAACCAATGAAATAAGACTATACAGATAAATAATCGAATCGAAATCGGGAATCGCCAACGGACAGCAAAATGCAACCGTTGCAAAATTTATTCGAAATAAATTCTAAATTTAAATGGAGCATCGATACATCGATTTGAATATGGAACAGACCAATCGTAATTGATCTATTGATTTGTCAGTTATCTGATTGTGCGACGGGATTGGGCGATTGCGAAACGTTTTCTATTCGGGTCCTGTCGGGAAAGTTCGGCTTTTGTGGCGAATTGTGTACAGTTACATGAGTGGGATGTTGGTTTATGTTCGTAATAATTTAATTAAGGTAGTCAGACCCGTGAAATATGAGGTAATATAAACTAGATATCTGTTACGAATGCCTGTTTGCTATGGTATTTGTAAGCGCTAACTGTCCTAGTAAGTACCCATTAATCGACGTGCTTTCAAAATTCCTATCCTATCCTACTCATGTTATAAATTGTGAAAGTCTAAATGTTTTTTAATCAATCAAGGCTCAATAGCTGAATGGATTTGGATGGAACTTGGTACGCGGAGGTATTAGGACATATACCCAAAAGACGATTTAGTGGGTCAAGTTTGTATTGAAGAATCTTATTTCTTGGGTTAATAAACTTGAAACTTGGCATGAATCTATATCTAAATATAAAAAAAAAAACAAAAAAAAAAAATTACGCCTTTTTTTTTAATTTAATATAGGCTATCATTTGACCACTATCTCACCTGATGGTAAGCGATGATGTGGTCGACGGTGAAGCACGCTTGCCTAGAAATAACCTATTCATCTTGACTTAAGGGCCTACATCCGCTTTAGTGCCGTAAAACGGTAACTTTCTAAAGCATTCTCCTTAGTAACGGCTAGGTTAAAAGGTTTGAAAAAGATATATATTTATTATTTTTACATGTATTATTATTTTTAACACATGTTTTTTTCGTATGAAAAATAGTATTGCTTTAAAAAAATAATTAACAACACGCTATATTTTCGCTACTTTTGGATACTCCTCCAAAACGACTTGGAAGTTCAAAATATTTTTACACAGAAAAATTTATGGCTGGCATTTCTTCATAACTAACATAGCATATGTAAATCAAATAATATTTTGCAAACAAAACTGTTCAAAAGGAGGTTCAATATTGATATTTTTGCATCGAGCGGGCGCACGGCCAGTATTGCGTTAGCGTTGGGGCGTATATATCGCCTTAAAGATCCCTAGATTGTAGCTATCGGGAAACATAGACTCCGACAGGGAATCCCACTCCTTAGCTGTACGCGTAATAAAAGTATTCTCAAATTGTTTAGTGCGTAAACTAAACTTCCAAATAAAAACACTACAAAGCGAAAAATAACTTGCTTTTTGGAAGTCGATGTTCATAACGAAAAAAATTTACCGGTACGGTCTACCAAAGACACCGACTTCCAAAAAGACGTTAGTATTTTTTTGGAAAAGTTTTTTTGTATTTAGATGTTTCATCATAGTCGGTTAACTATTCGAGATAATTATACCCGTGACAACCATATCATTAAGGAGTACCAGTGGCCATCTTTGGTCTTCTTCATTATGATTCCGACTTGGTGACAAAGGGACCACCTCGGGAGTATACCTATTCAAAGAAAAAAAGAATTTTCAAAATCAGTCTACAATTCGAGTAGTAATCGCGTAACAAACATGCAAAAAAACATGCTGTCGAATTGAGAACATCCTCCTTTTTGAAATCGGTTGAAAACAGATCTTAGGGTAACGAACCTTGGAGACCTCTCGCGTCCGGCCCTGGTTCAGGCCATGGCACCGGGCGAGAGGGAATGGGAAGCCATTACAACTTTCTGCGAAGCATTAATGCTCGCGAAGGAGGAGGCGGAACACGTAAGGGAGACGCAACGGAGACGCCCTCACGCCCCAAGCCACTACAGGAGACGCCCTGGGCGTCGGGAGTCGCAAGCCGATTCCCGGCCACCGTATGCGCGGGCTTCCAAACGGCGAGTAATGGGTAGCTCGTCGTCTGAGTCGACGGCGCGTTGTGTTCCACGCGCGCCTCAAAGAAATGTCAGAAAAAACCAACAGGGTCCGCTAGGGCCGATGCCTGTCTGGGTCGCGGATAAATTTGAAAGAGAGTTATTGCGGCCCTGGCTCAAGCAACTGAAGGACACGGGTGGGACTTAGTCAGTAAAAGTCTGATACGCCCTCCCGCTTCACCCAGAGCGGGAGAAGTCATTGGACGATTTCTCAAGCTAGAAAAAAATGGTGACATACCTATTTTTATCGTGACCATACTTATAAAATGACGAAACGAAACCATTTCCACGATGCGCAGCGCTTAGAATGGCGTTCTAAGGCGCGGTCGGTTTCCTAACACTGTCGGTAACTTGGTAACATCCTCACTTAGTGATTACGCAATGTACACGAACTAGGTGAAACTGTACATAACTACGCCTATCTGGGAACTAAATGATGATGTTTAAAACGGAAAATACAAACCTATATAACTTGGGGATCTTTAAGTCAAGGGTGAATAGGTTTCTACAAGGCATCGTCGCCGTCGCTTACCACTGATAGTGAGCAAACGCGAGCCTGTCTATACTATATCTATACTAATATACTAATACTAATATACTAATACTAATAATAATATTATAAAGAGGTAAAATTTGTAAGTTTGTATGTAGGGGGTAATCTCTGGAACTAATGAACCAATTCTAAAAATTTTTTCACTGGTAGAAAGCTACATTATTCCTGAGTGCTATAGGCTATATAACATCACGCTACGACCAATAGGAGCGGAGCATAAATGAAAAATGTTGCAAAAACGGGAAAGAATATTAGGCGTAGGTGTAGGGTAGGGTAGGTACGTAGCCAGTTGACGGGAGCGAAGCCGCGTGGGACAGCTAGTAATATAATATTATAAAGAGGAATGATTTTTTTGTTTGTTTGTTTGTACCGAATAGGCTCCGAAACTACTGGACCGATTTGAAAAATTCTTTCACTAATAGAAAGCTAAATTATTCCTGAGTGACATAGGCTATTTTTTATCCCGAAATTGGTTCCTGTGGGGTGGTCCACGGGAGCGAAGCAGCGGGCAACAGCTAGTCAATAATATAATAATAAAAAACCGGCCAAGTGCGAGTCGGACTCGCGCACGAAGGGTTCCGTACCATTATCGCAAAAAACGACAAATAAATCACGTTTGTTGTATGGGAGCCCCACTTAAATATTTATTTTATTCTGTTTTTAGTATTTGTTGTAATAGCGGCAGCAGAAATACATCTGTGAAATAATACGATACTAGAACACACTAGCTCACAACTCCTCTCGCGCACTTCACACGAGTCTTCAAAATTATGTTTTGTTGTTCTAAGTTTCTGTTGCATTTTTTTTGTAAAGTTAATAATTGTAAATCAGTAATTGGCTGTAATAATAGTACAATATAGGTTTTTTAAGTGCTGTGGATTTTGTGAATAACAATGAAATAAATAAATAAAATGATGTCACTTAACTAGTTCATTGTCATCAAACCAAACATTTAGGTACACAAAAAATTCATATATAATCTGCGTAGCCTTTCCCTTTGTTGGGATCGGCTTCCAGTCTAAGCGAAAGCAGCTGAATATCAGTATTTACACCATCATCATCGTCATCAGCCTTTTAATGTTCAATTCAGATACTCGGACAGTTGAACTCGATATTCGATAGATGGCGTTGTGCATTTGAAGTCATTTTCTGAATGGCGGTGTTAAGATTCTCCGCGAAAGAATAACCCTAGAAAAAATTGGTTTGTAGGTAGGGAGTCAAGTAGGGTGGGTAGAAAGGTAAATAGGGATAGGCAGGGGCGAAGCCGCGAGCACGTCTAGTCCCGAATAAATTCACAGTTCCTGTGCGAGGCCACGTGAGCCAAGGCCTGCGAAAAAATAGTGTTATCTTAAAAACCAGTCTCTTGCTTCTCAAGGAGTGGCTCGCGTTTCATAAATTACTGTTTTCCTTCGCATATGGTAATTTGCCGAGGAAAACAGACGTTTCCTCCGCTTACAGTGGTAGGCGTGTCTGGGTGTGGCTGATTTCATAAACGGATGTAGGAGCCATCCATCCTTGTGGAGATTCACGCATATGAATATAATATTAGATTTGATTATGGAGGATTATATAAATCGAACACAGCCTGTATCTATGCTCGGCATATCCTTGCGTGATCACATCAGAAATGAGGATATCAGCAGGAATTGCCATACTTTGGTGGTAGAGGGCAGGGCACATTGCTCGGAGAACAGATGGTACATGTGGCGACCATGTACCTACTGGAAGATGCTGCCAGTCGTTACGTAATTAGAAGCCCTAAAATCTGACAACCGTTTTCACCAATGGGTACCGTGTTAGCCAGTAACAGTGCAGTTATAGAGTCACAAATGATAAAATGCCGGTTATCTCTCATCAATACATATAAAAAATCTGTAGAAAAGTCGTTTTTGTTCAAAGAAAATATTTCCAAAAAAAATTGCCAGGGTGTTAAAGGATAACCAACAGAACCCATTTGAAACCACAGCATTTTTTTAATTTTTGTCTGTTTATCTGTTCGTCTGTTTATTTGTGCACGCATCACGTAAAATGTACGAAACCAAAGTAGTTAACTGTTATACATAAAAATTGTGCCATATTACTTAGTTTTTGTTTCATCGCAATCGGTTCACTCTATCAAATGTTAGATGAATTTAAAGTGTTCAAGAAGTAAAATTATCACAACACACGCAATTCAGATACTCGGAGAGTTGAACTCGATATTCTATAGATGGCGTTGTGCATTTGAAGTCATTTTCTGAAAGGTGGTGTTAAGATTCTTCGCGTAAGAATAACCTTTGAAAAAAAATTGGTAGATAGGTAGGGTAGGCAAGAAGATAAGTAGGGTAGGATAGGCAGTTGACGGGAGCGAAACCGCGGGCACAGCTAGTTTTTACTATTTTTGGAGCAGAAGTAATTAAACAAATTAAACTAAGTGAAGTGCCTGCCTGGGTTCGACTAAACGATCTAGAACTCGTACGTCGAGGCCGTTACCATTAGATCTCCTCTGCTCAGTTGGCTTTTACTGGATACTGGGCCATCACTGTTAACCCGGCGGCCACCACTCTTCGAACTCTCTGGCGTTACTTTAAATAAAGCAAATATCATAAGGTCAAATAAAGAAGATACCGATGAGATATATTAAGAAAACTCGATATAATGATTATCCTGAGATCAATTTGCGTTGGCGTGTCGGGCGCGACTCTTTTCATAAGCGGATGCCGTTCACAAACGATGCGAGACCGACATAATTGTTGTTGTGGCCCACAGCAGGGCAAATGCATCGCAGGTGTAGGCAACACAGCCGCCAAACTCAAGTGGAATTGGGCTAACCACATCTACCGCATGTCGCAACAGAATTGGCAAAAGTAACCACAGGTTGGACTCCGAACAACAGGTTCCGGTGACGCGGCAGGCCCAAGAGTAGATAGTGTGGCGAGTTAGACTCCAATCTAAAGGATTGGCCATGTGTAGAAAAGAATAGAGAATAATTGAACTAAAGACTAAATAATCAAAAATAACTTGCGTTTTCACCTGCAAGCTACTCGCATGCAAGTTCAATTTGATAGATTAATTTGGAGCTAAAGAAACTTTGCGGAACAAGATAGAGCGAATGATCATATGCATACTTGCATGCAAGTCTGGTTGCAGGTGCAAAGGTGGCCTTGTGAGTATGCGATTGTCGCGTGGTCATGTCCTACCGTCAACCTCACGATCAAGATAGCACTCTAGTAATAACACTCTTATTACTGTGCACATTCGGCGATTGTTAAAAATCGTGAGAGGAGAAGAGCTTGTGGCTACGAGTAATAACAGTCGCACGTGTCTATCTTAAAGGTTTAGACGACGACTAACGCCAACGACCTTGAGGGAACAAAACGCGCACTCGTTTCACACCCGCGCACTCGTTTCACACCCGCGCGACCCAAAATTTAGTAGTTTTTTGTACTTTCCTTATTATTCTATGACTTTAAAAAAAAAAGCCTCAGATCAAAATGTATGTAACTAAATTATCTTTGAGATGGTGTTGATTTCATTAAAATACGCCCAGTGGTTTTGGTGTGATTGTCGTGTTTTTGTCCGTTTTAGACATAACTTTACAAATTAATTACACTATGTTATACAAATACAACTCAAATTTTGCTCACATCAAATTATTAAGAAAATAGTCTAATGTAACATATATTTTTTTCCAAAAAGTTACGACTAGCCGTTTAGACGTGATTCTCATTTTAAAATCAGCTACTCAGGGGTATCTGCGCCTTAAAAAAAGCAAATATCATAAGGTCAAATAAAGAAGATACCGATGAGATATATTAAGAAAACTCGATATAATGATTATCCTGAGATCAATTTGCGTTGGCGTTTCGGAGATCGACTCATTTCATAAAGCGGATGCCGGCGCCATCTTTAGGCCGTCCACACACGATGCGAGACCGACATAATTGTTGTTGTGGCCCACAGCAGGGCAAATGCATCGCAGGTGTAGGCAACACAGCCGCCAAACTCAAGTGGAATTGGGCTAACCACATCTACCGCATGTCGCAACAGAATTGGCAAAAGTAACCACAGGTTGGACTCCGAACAACAGGTTCCGGTGACGCGGCAGGCCCAAGAGTAGATAGTGTGGCGAGTTAGACTCCAATCTAAAGGATTGGCCATATGTAGCAAAAAATAGAGAATAATTGAACTAAAGACTAAATAATCAAAAATAACTTGCGTTTTCACCTGCAAGCTACTGGCATGCAAGTTCAATTTGGGCTTTAAAAACTTTAAGGAGGAAGATAGATTAATTTGGACCTAAAGAAACTTTGTGGAACAAGATAGAGCGAATGATCATATGTATACTTGCATGCAAGTGTGGTTGCAGGTGCAAACGTGGCCTTGTGAGTATATATGCGATTGTCGCGTGGTTCATGTCCCTACCGACAATCTCTTCAACACTCTTATTACTGTGCACATTCGGCGATTGTTAAAAATCGTGAGAGGAGAAGAGCTCGTGGCTACAAGTAATAACATTCGCACGTGTCTATCTTAAAGGTTAAGAAAACTTTATTTGACAGTTGTAACAGAGAGTCGTAAGCAAGGAAATCATACATCAGTCTTGCCCAGGGGTTTAGTGTTACTCAGTTACTGGACTGTGGAGCAGGGATAGGCAGTCGCTCCAAGTAAAACACAGGTCTCAGCGGCATCCGTTAAGGTTACACTAGTAGACGGCACGAACTATTTTGTGCGCTGCGTTAAAATGCCTGCTATCTCAACCAACAACACGTGCGAAAAAGATAGATGCTGTGATGAACAGTAAGAAGCTAGTTCGCGTACGAATTAGCATTTTTGCAAGTTTGTAGTGAAATGGATGCTGATTTAGGAAGAAAACGAGCGCGCCAAATTTTATAAACAGACCTTTGGGAGTCTAGATATAATGAAAAACGACTGAATGTATATTTTCAAAATAAAATTATTTGCATTGTGGAACTACTAATCTATCCCTGTATGGTGGCCGTTTTGCAATTTTCCTTCTTCTTATGGTATTTATTGCCGCCCAAAGATGCGTTAAAATTAGTGTTGAAATATGGTACTTTCGACGCTCATAACTATCAATATTTTCTTTTTTGTTTCCATACAGGGCTAGATAATGTTGAGAAAAATTGATATATTTTTTATTTTGAACTTACATCGTCAAACAGTGGAGTAATCCCTAGACTACGTTTGTATGGAAGAATTATCGACTAGTGTAACCTTAAGACTGGAAGCCGATCCCAAAATCGTTTGGAAAAGGCTGTGAAAATTGTGCTCAATTTGTATTGTCGCATGGTTCATGCTAGCCCTACCGTCCTACCCGTCGACCTCAACATCAAGACTGTGTAATCAACACATAATTAGAGTGGTCCTTACCCAGTGATTGATAAAAATCGTGATGTTACACAAATGTGAGGGGGCGTGGCGACTCGCTGCGTATGCGCAACTGAGTGGTATAATGCGGTCACAGTTATAGCGGGTCGTTATGTTTATCTTTACATCAGTAAACCTAATTTTGTTCTATGTGTTACGAGCTAGGGTTCTGGGATAAATTAAACAGCAGCCTTCAATTAATCACACTTTATTACAAAACACTTCATTAACAATTCTATTAATTCGCACTATTTTCGCTTTGATCGCAATCGTATCGCTTCTCAATCGAAATTGCCTCACGACGATCCCGACCGCTCTGCACGGAAGATGTTTCTAGAACGTTCCATACTGTTCTATATAATTCGAGAATCTTCCAGAACAATCGACTTTCGAACTTATTACACCCGAAGCCCGAAGCGACTAGAAACTTACAGAATGTTTATTTATTTATTTAAAACTTCATACACAAAGGTACAATGGCGGACTTAATGACTTAGGCATTCTCTACCAGTCAACCAAGGGTGGTGAAGAGATAACAAGGCAGGTGCATTATTTAAATTGTATTAAAGTAATTAAAGTAATTGTACATAAAAAGCAAACAAGTAAAACAAAGAAATACTAATAATGAGTTGCTTGAAATACACATACATACATATTTTGTATAATACATATCTAAATAAATGTTCGACGATTCCATTCGACACGAGCTTTCGAGAAGATTAATTCCGCTATTCGATACTAGATGGCGCTACTAGTTAAAGAAAAAAGAAAGAAAGAAAATACATTTATTTGTCACAAGCCATTAGAGCACACAATATAAAAAATGAAAAACAATAAACAAAACTTAAAAACTATACGACAATAAAAAAAAGAGAAAAACAATATAAGTATGACATTGTGTGTCCCACGGCTGCGCCAAATAGGACCAGTTCAGCAAAATGTCGCGCAACTAGTGCCCGACGCTGGTTTTCGACTGGACCTGTGACTGTGACGTGACGGACGTAAAGCAGTTTTATAGTGACACAATGTGTATGTAAAACAAGTACTTACTTATATAAAAGATAAAAAAGATGTGTTAATTACAATATAAAATAACAGATACACCACAAATGAATAAATAAGGTGAGTGTGACAAGAAATGAGGTGAGTGAGGGTAGGTAGGCTAATGCGTCATATTATTGAGGCATTCAGTGCGGCCATATCCAGTTTACGTTACTACTAGTTCTTTCTCTTGTAACTAGTTAGCGTTGCCCTATTTTGTAACACATGTCATAATACTTGTATTCAGCTGCATCCAGGTGTGTTGGCAATACGTGCCTTAAGACGACGACTAACGCCAACGACCTTGAGGGAACAAAACGGGCACACGTTTCACACCCGCGCGACCCAAAATTTAGTAGTTTTTTGTACTTTCGTTATTATTCTATGACTTTAAAAAAAAAGGCTCAGATCAAAATGTAGATAATTAAATTGTCTTTGAGATGGTGTCGATTTCATTAAAATACGCCCAGCGGTTTTGGTGTGATTGTCGAGTTTTTGTCCGTTTTAGACATAACTTTCGAAATTAATTACACTATGTTATACGAAGAAAACTGAAAATTTGCTCAGATCAAATTATTAAAAACATAGTCTAATATAACATATATTTTTTTCAAAAAATTACGACTGGCCATTTAGACGCGATTCTCATTTTAAAATCAGCTACTCAAGGGAATCGGCGCCTTAAATATACGGCATATCCCCAGTTATATATTACACGGAGACGTTTGCAACGATTTGGTCAATTTACCGGGCAGAGTGGAATGCTATGGTGAACACCTTTGTTGCCATGTAGTGGGACAAAATACATTGACAAAAAAAAAAACACACACGTGATAATGGGCGGGCCTTTTGTTATTAACCAAGAACAAATGCCAACTATCGCCTCTTACTGAGGAATTCTTTGTGGAAAAACCGTCACTTACGACCTCTAGCCCTGAGGCTGTCAAAACAACCGCTGGCACTGCAGCCCCAGCCTTTCTTGCAACGAATCATGTGCAAGCGACGACCACACACGAAGATGCACGAATCTGCACGATCTGTTATTTTATGAAGTGTTATACTGTGCAATAAATTGTATGTGATTTGTTATATCGACAAATATATTTGTTGTGGTTAAATAATAACAGCCGCACGGTCGATCCGTGCAGCTTAGAGGTTAAGCAATGCTTGCCGAGGTCGGTCCGTGGATGTGTGACTCATCATCATCATATCAGCCAAAAGACGTCCACTGCTGGACATAGGCCTCCCCCAAGCGTCGCCACATTGACCGGTCCTGTGCGTCTCGCAACCAGCGGATCCCCGCAACCTTCACCAGGTCATCGGTCCACCTGGTGGGAAGCCTTCCAACGCAACGTCTTCCAGTTCGCGGTCGCTACTTTAGAACCTTTCGGCCCCATCAGCCATCTGTTCTGCGAGCAATGTGCCCTGCCCACGGCCACTTAAGTTTGGCAATTCTTCGGGCTATATCAGTAACCCAACTCTTGCGGATCTCTACATTTCTGATTCGATCACGCAAGGAAACGCCGAGCATAGCCCTTGCCATTGCCCTTTGAGTGACTGTAAGCTTGATGTGTGACTATTCGTTACTAACCAAGATTCCTCCTTGCCTCGGAAAGCACGTTAGACTGATTGTCCTGACTTTTTTATTGGGTCAATCCCATCGCACTATTCCCAAGCCACTGCAACTCCTGAAAGCTAGAACCAACAGTGGCGACCACCAGAAAAGTGCCGAGGCAATGAAGGTCGAGGAAGTTCCGGACAAAGAATTTAACTGTCTTGGATACCGCAACGAAATTAATCAGAAAAGAATAACGGAGGAGTAGGAAAAATACAAATTTCCACTTCCCTCCATATCAAGCAGGAGACAGAACAAACAAGGCCAATAGGTACAAATGGTCGTTTATAGCCTATAGGCCTAGCACCACGGATAAAAATTCGCTTTAATATTAATTGATCCTAACATTGTGAGCTGTTATATTTGATTCCAATAATAGTTATGGCAAAAACGCTTGAACGCACGGAAATTTGTTCTAGTTTCCACAAGGTCCGTATAGTAAACAACTCCTGACGCAGCTTGTACATTATTCAATAGAATATTGCGTTCATTCTGACAAAGAATACACACCCATAAGATATGATGTGCAAATTGTACATATTCACAGTCAGATGTAGAACACTGACAATTTGTCTGACTGTCATTTGAAGATCTTTGACAGTTGTTAAGGGTAGTCAGAAGCCTGTGAAATCTGACACCAGTCTTGCCAAGGTGCATCGCGTTTACCCAGTAACTGTGTTGTGGAGGTCACTCCACGTAAATACTGGTACTCAGCTGCATTCGGCTAGGCTGGAAGCCGATCCTCTAAAGAAAAGATAAACTGGACTAAATCTAGTTTATCTTTTCGTAGGACAAAACTAAATTTGTCGTTGGAAAACTGGTGTCCCTATACATCGACATTCTCACACACTCCTATTTACTTTACTCCAGCTGTATTTAATGTAACCTAAATTTTTGCAAATTAATGATATGATTGATTGATTGATTGACATAGATCACAGTCAGTTTAGCAACTCCATATAAGCTATGCAAAGGGGGGTTATGTGTTTATCAGTCTATGTTTTCTTAAGAGGAACGGTCTCCAAAAAATCAGTCCTATTTATTAAAATTTGCACACAATTTTCTTTTGATTAGTTTCGTTCACCAACATTTCCAGGTATGCTAATAAAATTCAAATTGAATACAAGCGAACGCAGCTCGTACAACAAAAAATGTTATTTCCGAAACCAATAAAAATCTCAACCGTTAAATACCACTTATTAACAGTTGACTCCGTTTTCCGTAGGGTTGGCATACGAAAACTAAACGCTTAGTACGTAAAAATGTGTCATTATCTTAAGGGCCTACATCCGCTTTAGTGCCGAAAAACGGTAACTTTCTAAAGCATACTCCTTAGAAACGGCTAGGTTAAAATATAAATTTATAATTGTTTCATATATACACATGGTTTTTTCGTATAAAAAATAGTTTTGCTTTAAAAAAATAATTAACAACAGCTAGTTGTTCGCTACTTTTGGATACTCCTCCAAAACGACTTGGATGTTTAAAAATATTTGTACACATAATAATTGATGGCTGGAATTTCTTCATAACTAACATAGCATATGTAAATCAAATAATATTTTGCAAACAAAACTGTTCAAAAGGAGGTTCAATATTGATATTTTGGCATCGAGCGGGCGCACGGCCAGTACTGCGTTAACTTTTACCGGGATGATAATACTTATCACCTATCTACTTTGTCCTGAACCAAGTTCTGGTGTATCCATATGCCAAGTATTCCAAATCCGTTCTATCGATGAAGCGTGAAAGCGTAACAAACAAAATACGTATTCGCATTTGTAAATAGACGAAGAGGTAAAATGGATAGTTGCCGGAAAAAATATATTTGATCCCTTAGATAGATTACCAAAAAATAATGGTCGTGCACCGTTAAGGTTACACTAGTCGATCATTCTTCCATACAAACGTAGTCTGGCGATTACTCCGCTGTTTGACGATGTACGTTCAAAATATAAAAACCGGCCAAGTGCGAGTCGGACTCGTGCACGAAGGGTTCCGTACCATTATCGAAAAACGGCAAAAAAATCACGTTGGTTGTATGGGAGCCCCACTTAAATATAAATTTTATTCTGTTTTTAGTATTTGTTGATATAGCAGCAACATAAATAAATCATCTGTGAAAATTTCAGCTGTCTAGCTGTCACGGTTCATGAGATACAGCTTGGTGACAGACGGACAGGCAGACAGACGGATCGCGGAGTCTTAGTAATAGGGTCCCGTTTTTACCCTTTGGGTACGGAACCCTAAAAATGATATCAATTTGTCTCATCATTATCTAGCCCTGTATGGAAAAAAGTTATGAGCGTCGAAAGTTCCATATTTCAACACTAATTTTAACATATCTTTGGGCGGAAACAAATACCATAAGAAGGAAAATTGCAAAACGGCCACCATACAGGGATAGATTAGTAATTCAAAGATGCAAATATTTTTTGTGGTTTTTTCATGATATCAGACTGCTAGGTCTGTTTATAACATTTCGCGCGCTCGTTTTCGTCCTAAATCATCATCCATTTCGCTACAAACTTGCAAAAGTGCTAATTCGTACGCCTCTTACTGCTCATCACAGCATCTATATCTTTCGCACGTGTTGTCGGATGATAGTATCCATTTTAACCTCGCGCACAAAATAGTTCGTGCCGTCGACTAGGGAACCTTATGGATGAATGCGGCTGCGAGCCGTAACACGTGCGAGGCACGTACGAGGCACGGATTCAAAAGTTCACGAATATTTGTACCTGACTGCCGAAGGAGGGTAATGTGTTTATCAGTCTATGTATGTATGTTTGTTCCAATGTGGCGTTCTAGAGACCAAACGCTTTGGCCGATTTAGATTATTCTTACGTCAATCGATTCGTCTTGCAAGTGTCACAGGCTACATTAAAATTAGCAAATAGAAATGGGTGATTTTGGGCGCCATATTGTGGGCGCCAATTTTCTTTATTATTTCCATCCCATCGTGTGAGGTATCAAAGAAAGGATTTTAAGAGGTGTATTCAATAGTATATTATGCAACTAGTGAATAAAGGACGGATTTAAAGCGAGGTCCATAGATGTCTCACGAACAAGTGAAGGATTCTGACAACTGAATCACGACCGTAGGGAGTGATTCATGATGATTGAATCACGAGCATAGCGAGTGATTCAAATGTTAGAATCCTGAGCGACGCGAGTGATTCATGGCCCTCGGTATAAAGCACAAGGAATTATAATAAATAAATGTTTTATTACCTTCAAAATTTACAAAAAATGTGAAAACTCAGGGTTTCACTAGGGACGTAGCCAGTTGACGGGAGCGAAGCCGCGTAGGACAGCTAGTGCAGTGATATGTTGGGTTTTGGCGCCATTCATACGTTTTGTTTTGCAAAACAAAACGTCATGAGTTTTTTAAATTCTTGCCAAATCACATTTTAATGTCTAAATATCGGCGAATATCGTCACATTTTAGTGCGGCGAAGGAAATTACTCATAATCTCTTACCAGCAAAGTCGAGATTATTATATGATGCATTTATCACGACTTTATGGCATTGAAAATGCAAAAAAAGGTATTTAGTAGGTTCAATCCCAAAATGTATGAGTGTAGATAAAGTAGTGTATGAAACTGCACATAACTACGTATTAAAACATTCGTGTGAATACTATTAAACACACACTCATGTTTTAATACCCCTTATTATGCAACAGTATCATAAACTACTATTATATACTGTTTTCAGTGAATAAAATAAGCTTTTTAGAGGGGGAATGGTATAATAGTACATTATGGTACAAGTATGAAATGTTGGTGATTACCGCTGAGGCGCCATTGAGACCCGAGCCGTAGATGAGGGTCTTAAGAGAGCCGAGGACGTAAATCATCAATACACACGTGTATCATACGACGTTTTTCAACACACTTGTGAAGAAAATAATACAAAAAAAATCATTTTCAACAGTAAAAACGAGTTGTGAATTTTTTTTCACAATGGCGGGCAAAATCAGTTTTCCTATGCGCGCGCATTTAAGGGCCTACATACGCTTTAGTGCCGTAAAACGGCAACTTTCTAAAGCATACTCCTTAGTAACGGCTAGGTTAAAAGGTTTGAAAAAAGTATATATTTATTACTGATTCATGTACATAATTTTGAACACAAGGTTTTTACGTGTTACTAATAGTTTTGCTTTAAAAAAATAATAAACAACACGATAATTTTCGCAACTTTTGGAAACTCCTCCAAAACGACTTGGATGTTTAAAAAATATTTTTACACAGAAAAATTGATGGCTGGTATTTCTTCATAACTAACACAGCATATGTAAATCAAATAATATTTTGTAAACAAAACTGTTCAAAAGGAGGGTCAATTTTGATATTTTGGCATCGAGCGGGCGCACGGCCAGTACTGCGTTAGTATTGGGGTGTATATATCGCCTTAACAATGGCGATCGGCCATAGACTAAAATAATGAGGTTTCTTTTTTTTTGGCTTTTCATGGATAGTGTTTTAGCCGCGTACAAAATAGGGCATTTAAATTTTTCTTAATTACAGAGCAAATAAAAATTAGATTTGAGTGAAAGTTTTATTTATTAAGCACGTACAAGTTGAAATTATCTATTTAAATACGAAGTTGCATGAAATGAGCAAGCAATAGGTACATAAATTTATTTGTAGTATTGAGCACGATCTTTTTTGTATCGAAAGTTTTTTAAGAACAAATCAACTCAACCAATAAATTAAAAAAAAAACTCTATGACTCACTTGTGAATAATAGCAATGAAAAAGTCACAGTTTGATAACAGGTATCATTATGTGCCTAATTGCGGTGAAATTAGAGCCACTTTATGAGCAAGTGTTGAAACAATGTATAACACTTATATGTTTGAATGTATCTAAATCGAAAAAAAAGTTTTAAACAAAAAAAAGTTAGTAAAAGAAATCAAAAAACCCGACTGCATGATTTTCTTCTTGGTTACGTCTTTTTAGTTCGCGTCTTAAGCAGTCGGGTTTTTAACACGCTTTTATTAGCTTGGTATGTATGTATCTATGTATCAATGTAACAATGTATCAATGTAACGGAATCTTTGAACGTGATTTTCACCCACTTCAAAACGTTGGATTGTTTTGAAACTTTGCACACTTATCAAGGACCGATGACAATGCAATAATTTAAACAGTTTGTCCCATTATCCTTACCATTAAAGCGTGTTTTTTAGTTTTTAGAACTACTATTTATTCAAACGCATAATTGAATTGCTATAATAGAGATGAACCAAATGCCTTCCTATTATTACGATAATATATTTCTACAGGTTTTTATTTGATATTTTTAGTTAAGTTTTTTACATTTTAGGGTTTATACTACATACCGTGCGGCGGTGGAGTCCAGTCCGCGTGTCAGACGAGGCGCGTTGACTCGGCCGCCAGACCGTGGCGGGCGCGAACTGGGCCCCGATGATTTATGCCAGACTCTGGCATAAATCATCCTTTACTCGGGGTTGGCTTTCCTAGGCCTAAGGC
Organism: Orthosia incerta; assembly: GCA_948252205.1. Taxonomy (NCBI): domain Eukaryota; kingdom Metazoa; phylum Arthropoda; class Insecta; order Lepidoptera; family Noctuidae; genus Orthosia; species Orthosia incerta. Next base: position 12,766,017 of record OX411766.1, on the reverse strand, counting down.
GCCACTTGTTACGCTGATAAGCATCGTTAGTAGCTAGACCACATTTTTATTTTGCTCGTGAACAAAAAATTACGACGTGCGTTGTGCGTTGTCGCGTGACGTCAATTTCGCGGGTCTGCCTGAAAGATTTTTCCATATTGTTATTTGGCTCGCGTTTGACCCCCAACTCACTTGATAGTTAGCAATGATGTTTTCAACGATGAAGCACGCTTGCCTAGAAGTAACCTATTCTCTCTTGACTTAAAGACCGCCTTTGTAGCTATCAGGAAACACAGACTCTGGCTCCCTGCCTCCACTACTTAGCTAAATGCACGATGAAAGTAAAAGAACAAATTTAATGAGGTGATGAAATCCGTTTCTTGTTAAAAAAATTAAACATAAAACTGTTCAACTGGCAACCCTAACTACAATATTGCACGTTTTTTTTATAGTAATCGAACGAAATTTCACATTTGGCAACACGGTGGTTGCACATTGAATTTCGTCTATCATGTATCCTTAGGATTGGTTCGAGGGCGATAATAGAGGAAGGTGTCAAACCATGCATGAAACAGGATTCCGTGGGGAATTATGAATTATAAAACGTTGTTCGAAGCAATTATTGCAATCGACCACATTTTGCTGACCTAGCAATACAATACGGTTGCACTAAATGCGCCGCGAGCTCAGTGCACTACGGACAGCAAGCGGGTGCTGTCATTTTCACCATTTTCCCATTTTAGCGATAACTTAGCCTAAAAGTTACCTTGTTAGCTCTCAACAATAAACCTTTAAAAGTTCTTTGAGTGTTTAACTTAGTAGCGTAGCGAATCCCACCAGGTACCACTTAGGTCGCGCCCCTACATTTTGGTCCTTCGAGCCGGATTTTCTTTAGTCGATACGTAGTGCCAAACATTTGGCGATGCTACGCTAATTATTTTCTTCACTCTATTCGCTACAAAAGGCTTCCAACGTTCTGGGTAGCCCTGTATCCACCTAAGGGTGACCTTAGAGTCGCTCCAGGCATAGATTTCGTAATCTATGGCAGTTATGCTAGTTGCTACTTTTGTAAATAGTCTGGATAATAGTTCTGCTGTACATTGCTCCAATCTAGGAAGCGATACTGTCTTGCTGTTAGGTACTAATCTTGTTTTAGCTGCAACTAGTACCACCGATGCTTCAGATTTAGATGCGATTCTGGCATATACGACACACGCGTACGCTTTAAGTGATGCATCACAAAATCCGTGGAGCTGGATAGTGTCATCTCGTTTGCTTTGCAACCATCGTGGGATTTTAAATCTGCTAATACATCCCATATCTTCAGTTAATTTTACCCACTCATTGTTGATCTCGGCTGAAACTTCATCGCTCTATTGAATTTCATCTAGCCAGACTTTTTGAAACAACAATTTGAATTTTGTAGTCAGCGGCGCTAGCCAACCTAAAGGATTAAATAACCTGGATATTTCCGACAGAAGCAATATTTTTGTACGCTCGCGTGCCGCTCTTGGGTGGTAGGATCACCGGTCCGCTGACACCTCCTCCTCAGCCGCCATTCGAGTTCGAATCAGTTATTGCAATCGACCACATTTTGCTGACCTAGCAATACAACACGGTTGCACTAAATGCGCCGCAAGCTCAGTGCACTACGGACAGCAAGCGGGTGCTGTCATTTTCACCATTTTCCCGTTTTAGCGATAACTTAGCCTAAAAGTTACCTTATTAGCTCTCAACAATAAACCTTTAAAAGTTCTTTGAGTGTTTAACTTAGTAGCGTAGCGAATCCCACCAGGTACCACTTAGGTCGCGCCCCTACAAACGTAACAAAATACAACTTTTGCTAGCTATTGTGATTGGTTTACGAGAATCATCATCATCGTCTTAGGGTTTTTCAGACAGAGAGCGGTCACGCGGTGTGGCGTTCAAGAGGTCAGTTTTGCGTTCATTGTGTTGTAATACGTTACATAAATATACCCTTACCTACACAGAAGGCATTCTGTTCTGACCGCATCGGTCAACCAGAACGCACGCGTTAGCGCGTTCACTGCTTTTTGGATGACCAAATTGGAAGGAAGATGGAGACTGAAAAGCTAATTATGCTAGTACGTGAAAGGCGTTTTTATCCGATGCGAAGGATAACAATTATAAAAACCGAGGCAACGTAGCAGAAGCATGGTTGGGAATTCTTGTTGGAATTTCTTCATCTTTAACCCATTTAGAAAAAAGTCTATGAAATTCTCCATCTTGTTCTCTATCCTTATTTAATGGGTGCACGCAGTATTTTCTTTTCCGTCGTGATGCTGATAGTGAACTATCGTCAAAGAACATGGTGACAATAGTGGTACCGCATAGACCAGCCAACAGCGGGGTTCATGAGCAACTGCACGCTCGAACGCAAAACTGCCCTCTTGAACGCTTGACCGCGTGACCGCTCTCTGTCTGATAGAACCATTAGGGTCAAACAAATCACACTCAGATAAAGTCGAAGCGAAACATCATTTGAAAACGTACATGGCATATTGACCCCTATCTCCACCACGTATTGCACACATTCCTATCATGATGAGCAAAAGACTCGCGCATTCGAGATGCAGCACGACACACCGCGGAGTGTTTTTTTTTGTTTTCATTCTGTCACTGAAATGTGTACCTTCTAGTGTTATAAATAAAGCTCTATTTATACTATGTTTTAGACGTTTGGAGCCGGACTGCTGCGGTGCCGTAGCGGTGCGGGCGTCATTCTACGCACGACCGGTCGATTTTTTTTCATACAATTTATGCACACACATACTGTGTGCTTAGTGCGAGTTTCTTTACGTACTCACTCGTGATAACGTTAACGATCTCTTATGTCAAAATGTATACAAAAAAAGAGGTTTTGCCTTGCCGTCACCAGACGGCGCTTATCCAGTTTCAATACAAATTGGCGTTAACGTTAACGCGATTGTGCGTGAGTAAAAACTCGCACTAAGGCCTGTGGTCCTGCTGCCGTGCACTGTGCTCTTGCTGTATAGATTTTATGAAAAAAAAAAAACAAATGGTCGTGCGCAGTACGATACCCGCACCGCTGCGGCGCCGCATCAGTCCGACACCAAACGTCGAATTTGAAAGAGCTGTAAGGGTTACGTATTGTTTCAATTTAGTTCTGAACCCTTAAAATTGTATTGATTTTTAATGTTTACAAAGTATAATGAGAAGTTGTATGTATTGTTTCAGGCTTGTGGGCCCCCAATCCAGTTGGAACCAGTAGACCTGAGCCTGAAACGACCACCGACACCCAGAAGACGACCAAGAGCAGTTGGTAAGTGTTCTGTCTATGATGTATAGCATAAACTAGCGACCCGCCCCGGATTGGCATGGGAAAAAATATAGTAAAATAGCTGTCCCCCGTGGCTTCGCTCCCGTCAACTGGCTACCTACCTACCCATTTTTTTTTGTTCCGTTGTGGAAAATCCTCATTGGATGTCCTCCGCCCTGGGGTGGCGGAGGGTTCTGTCAGACTCCTACTGACTAAAAACCACCCCGGTGTTCCATCTCACACCTACGCTGGGGGTCGCGGGTACAACGATACTTCCGCAACCCCCGGCCGGCTCGCCTTTGCGGGCCTCGATCTCGGGTTGGAGGGTGAGTGAGGTGTTAGACTTCCCCCGCGACGTCTAAGAGGGGCGCGCGTGGAACACAACGCGCCGCCACCTCGGGTCCTGATGTGTGGTGACGGACGTCCCCGAGTCCTTCACCCCTGGACCCATTTACCTACCCTAACCTAGGTAGGAAAAATAATAACAAAAAGAAAAATTTGGTGGAAGGGATACACCAAATTTTTCTTTTTTTTTTTTTTTTTCATACGTAATGTAGCCTCCTTCCTAAGGATGTCATTTATTTTCTTGCCTAATTTAATTGAATTCCGTTCAGTGGTTTAGGCGTGATAAGGTAACAAGGCAGACTGAAAGAGTTACTTTCTAATTTATAATATTAGTATGGGTGGAATTGTGTAATCATATTATTTTGACAAAAGTAGAGAATATAAAAAAAAATTGATAAAATAAAATATGTTCATCAAATACTACTTACACAAATGCAACTGCATCATTGAATTTTTTTAAATCAATATTCACAGCCAGGAATGTAACCCGCCGAAATTGAAACAAAAAAAATATTGGGGCTCCCAAAAACACGTTTGTTGTTTGGGAGCCCCAATATTTTTTTTATTTTGTTCTGTTTTTAGTATTTGTTGTTATAGCGCCAACATAAATACATCATCTGTGAAAAAATCAACTGTCTAGCTATCTCGGTTCATGAGATACAGCCTGGTTACAGACAGACAGACGGACCGCGGAGTCTTAGTAGTCCCGTTTTTACCCTTTGGGTACGGAAACCTAAAAATATTCAAGGTTAAAGTATCGGGTTTTTTTACATTACTCGAGAACGGTAAGTATTATCGTAACAAGTAAAATTTAGAAAACCTCCGACACATCTTTATTTCATGCTACATAATTTATCTAGTTAGTACACACGCTTCCATCGACAATGTATTGAACACGTAATGTGACACGATATCATGCGAAAACACCCCAAATCAAACAGTAAAACGCCCATAACTTTAGAACGGCTCAACCGATTTTCATCAAACACAGCTAAGAGACCACTTTCGATAAAGTCACCTTTCAAACAAAAAAAAAAGGTTTAAATATGTACATACTTAAACACTAAACAAAATTAAACTTTACAAAATTATACTTAAACTAACTACTTACACTATATACAAAAGAAAGGTACACTTAGGCGTCGAAGTACTACTCCACATCGCTGTCATCCGGGAAAGTGCCCAGAACGCTGGCAGCATTGTCACATTGAATGGCAATGCTGATTCTTTGCGCAAAGAAAGAGAAAAAAAAGTAATCAAAATCAAAAAAAAGTTTCATCCGTTTAGGAGCTATGATGCCACATACAGATACACAAATACACAGGTACACCCGTCAAACTTATAACACCCCTCTTTTTCCGTCGGGGCGGGGGTTAAAAATAGGTCAAGCAAAAATTATTGATCTACAATTTTTTTTTCCTTCTTTTCACCATTCCTGAATGATATATTCCGATGATATGGGAGCGGCCACGGAAGCAAAGCCGTACAGGGCTAGTTTGTTAAAATACCTATTCTGACCAGAAACTAACATCTCGTAACTGTCCAATTAGGCTATTCGGTAACATCACTACTTAGATACTTGCGTGTGCGAAGAGGTACTCACCCAGTTTCGGTCATTTGTACTTTCGACTGTTTGATGGCGGTTGTTAAAGGTAGACTGCCGAGCAAAGCGGCCCCGGCGTCACTGACGTTCCGTTAGTGTCGCGGAGACATAGCAATTTAGTATTATGTATGCACACTGCAAATGTATGGGCAATCATTCAAGCGCAGCGACACTGACACGATGACAGTACCTATATTTTCCAAATATCTGAAATCTAAATACTTAAGGCTCCAAAGGTAGATTTCCGAGCACAGCTGGGCCCGTCCGAAAGTACTCCGGAACTTCGGAGTGAACTCTACTCCGTAATGATTATTTTTTTCGGACGGGTAAAACACATCGGTAGTAGAACACTGAACAACTGTCAAATTGTGTTGTCATTCATTAGTTACAGTTCGGGCTATGAACGAATCATTCGTACATGGAAACGCCCGTAACGAAGGTCGAAACTACGAACTTCGTGCTTAGGGAGTAGACCCCTTGCTCCGGCGTTACTGTCGCTGCGTTAGTGACGCTGACGGAGTCACTACTCGGAAGTCTACTTTAACTAGTAATTGTTGGTGGTTACACCATGGATAGTCATTGCGATATGCGAGTTTAAGGTACTTTAGTTTAACATTTGGCTTTGCAACAAAAGTATCTAACGTTTTACTTTGAAAAAAAGAACTCTTTTGGACGGGTCGTTCTTTAAGGTTAGGCAATATTTGCCAAGTTCAGTCTGTCGAAAAATTCGGCCAAGGGCCCAAGGGACGAAAAACTTTGATTAGAACAAATAATAATGATATTCATGGACAGCTATGTGCAGTTAGTTATAACATCGATTGAGATCCGGTATCGAGCATCCGTCTCGTCTTTGCGGCCTCGCGCAATGTATTCACGTATGGTTCCGTACTTTAAGTGTCGACTCTGCTACCTAAATCCATACTAATATTATAAATGCGAAAGTAATTGTCTGTCCGTCTGTTACATTTTCACGTTTAAACTGCTGAACCGATTTAGATGAAATTTGTCATGGAGATAGTTTGATACCCTGGGCAGGACATAGGATAGTTTTTATCTCGTGGGTTGAAAGGAAAGTGGCAGTTTTTATGGTGAACTGATAATTTCTCAAGTAAGGCGGCGGCCCACACACCTTCAATATTATTGCGAGGTATAACGAATAGGATATTCAAAGTACCTTCTAATGCTACGCAGACGAAGTCGCGGGCAACAGCTAGTAAATAATAATCCTCCCGACCGATTTCGGGCAAAATGGCGAAGCACAACGGACACTAGCCATCGGCGCATAGTTCACAAGTGTTTGCGCAAACACAGGTGTACTCTCTGTACCCGTCACAGGGGTGACCAAGGGTGCCATACCGGGTGGCGCCGCAGGGGAGGAGGAGTGTCGGTATAGCGTTGGTTGCTCTCTCTATCCCCTGCGGTCGAAAAGTGGTAGGTGGCGGGGCCACTGTCCTGACCCGTCACAGGGGGACCGACGGTTCCATACACGACGTCGTCTAGCGCCCATGTGCTGCTTCGGTCCCAGGAATGGTCACGGCGTGCAATATGTTCTGGCGCGCCGGTGATAGGGTGTACTCCCCAGAGGAGGGTCCGGCGAATGACAGCCGCGGCGGGGTCATAAGCGGTACAGTAGGACACCGTGGAGTTTTAGTGGGCTGGAGGCTCACATAATTGCGCTAGCTCTCCGTGGTGTCGCAGTATGCATGAGCATTGAACTCTCTGTTCCTTTACTTTCATATTCCGATGGGACAATTCGACAACTGGAGACCACGACTACTTTGTTGCAGTCGCTTTACAGTCTTTCTGAAAGCAGCTAAATACCAGTATTCCAGCTTATCTGACCTCCACCATCTAGAAACTGGGTAACACAATACCCCTTAGGATCATTAATGTCATATTTAAAGGCTTCTTAATACCTCTCGGGTCAATGGCTTAACGTGCTTTCACAGCACGGAGGATTCTCTGTTTGTAATGGACGGTCACCCATCCACAGACCGACCTCAGCCAGTGTTGGTTAACCCTGAAGATCGACCAATCATCATCATCTTCATTGTCGCTGAAAGAAGTGCAGTGCTGGACATAGGCCTCGCCCATGTGTCGCCACACTTGTCACCGGATTCTCGCAACCTTCACCAGGTCATTGGTCCACCTAGACAAAGGCCTTCCAACTTTGCGTCTCCTGGTACGCGGTCGCAACTCCAGAACTTCATTGCTCCATCGGCCATCCGTTCTGCGAGCAACGTGCCCTGCCCACAGCCACTTATCACATACCAGGTCATCGGTTCACCTAAAGATCGATCCGTTTGGCTGTTATTTCTAACCAACGATTATAAGAGCATAAAACAACGAGATCCGGGAATACATCCGTTTGGTCCCGTCGACCTCGCCAACGTAAACACGAACGTATCAATTTGAGCCTCGTTATGTAACTGAAGGTGACATTTCCGCCTATTGGAATGCATTATTCAAAGACACGACTGTGAATGTTATGTTCAAGAACGCTTTGAGATTGGTAGTCCACTATGTGAGAATTAACTTTTTTAGGGTTCCGTACCCGAAGGGTTTAAACAGAGCCCTATTGCAGTCACACACGTGTCTGATGACATATGGCTCTGAGACGTGGTCGCTTACAATGGGCCTCATCAGAAAGCTTAAAGTCACCCAAAGGGTAATGGAGAGGACTATGCTCGGAGTGTCCTTGCGTGATCGAATCAGAATTTAGAGATCCGCAAGAGAACCAGGGTTACCGACATAGCCCGAAGAATTGCCAAACTTTAGTGGCAGTGGGCAGGGCATATTGCTCGCAGAACGGATGGCCGATGGGGCAGAAAGGTTCTGGAGTGGCGACCGCGAACCAGAAGACGTTGCGTTGGAAGGCCTCCAACCAGGTGGACCGATGACCTGGTGAAGGTTGCGGGGATCCGCTGGTTGCGGGACGCACGAGACCGGTCAATGTGGCGACGCTTGGGGGAGGCCTATGTCCAGCAGTGGACGTCTTTCGGCTGATATGATGATGATGATGATGACGTATCTGACCGTTTGTCCGCCTGTCTGTCCGTCGTCTGTAACACAGGTTTTACAGCCAAACGGTTGGAGCAGTGGTGGCCCAGTGGTATCGGCCGCGACTTACAAGTTGTTGGTCGTGGGTTCGAGCCCAGGTAGGCGCTTTATTTGTGTAAATTATTTCATCACCACTGCTGTCAAAACGGTGAAGGAAAACATCGTGAGGAAACCGGCATGTCCTAGAACCAAAAATTCGAAGATATGTGACATCTACCAACCCGCACTGGGCCCGCGTGGTGGATTACGTACGACCCATTCCCTCTCATAGAGAGGAGGCCTGTGCCCCAGCAGTGGGAACATTAATAGGCTGATGATGTGATGTGGTTGGAGCTACAGTCTTCCAATTTTCACAGTATAAGCATCTTGTTGACCCAAAGCCTAAAAAATTGTTAAAAAACATTTTTTTATGTTTTCAAGGGGGCTCCTATACAGACAAAGAGGAGCGTGAAAAAAAAAATTACCTACCCCATCGAGGGAGTATCGTTGTTTAGAGCTCGTTGAGTAGATAAATACTGTTTATTGGAACGAAGTTCCTTATCGCGCGTTTAGCCCAGTCAACGGGGCATAAGTAACCCGAAAAATTCTCCTGCCAGTGAGAGTAGGTAGTGTGATAAAGTAAGGTAGTACAGATTACAGATAACAAATTATCTAAAAGATTTTGATAAGAGAAGTTAGGTATTTTTACCTAAACATGAAAATTGCTTATAACTCTCTGTGAAAAATTCCTCAGTCTGAAACAATTTCTGTATACGTACTAATGTATTAGTTAGAATAGGCAAGTACAGGCATCCAACATTTTTTCGATTTGAGAAACACTCCAAAAACTTTTTACATTTTGCGCTATAACTTCTACTGAAAAATTGGTCTGGTAATTTTTATTTTTTAATATGGTTTTATTTTCTTAAATAAATAGCTTTGTTAAGTTATCCAAAAGATTTGCCTTTAAAACATTTCTTTTCTCATTTTTACTTAATTACATCATGTGAATAATTGCTCAGGTTAATTTAATACGTTTATTAGTTATGAGTCGCTGTATTTTAATAGGTTTTTCAATAATCCAATGGAAATTCGGCCTAATACCAAAGCTTTTACAAACTGAATAATTGTTAAGTACAGGCATTACCGTCGGTTAGCAACGACCGGTCGCGGGAGTGAAGAGGGGTGCGGGGCGCTCGCACAGTGGTGCGGCGACGGGCAGCGTGTCTCGCTCGAAGTAAACGGAGCAGCCCGGCGAGCTCGGCCTACTGTGACATGGCTTAAGTCACACTTTTTATCACAGTTTGGGCGATAAAGTCATTTTGTCTTAAATGCTAGCACGGCGGCGTGAAATATTTTCTTGACTTGTGGTATAACTTCTTGACGTTTATTTTTTTATCTTTTTCGGAAATTTTCCAATTTCATTGCAGTTTCGGTTTAACCTTGGCCATAAAAACCATTTAGGTTCTGTGAAGCATAGCCCTACGACGGACTGTTTCCGAATTATGGGCCTCCGAATCTTATTTTATTTTGCATAAAACGCTCTATATTTCTAAAATGGTATCTCGAAAACGGTATGTCTTAGGCAAAAAATAACCAAAATTTAGCCCCCCCATTTGTCACACCCATACTAGCAGCATCCCAACATGAATTTATGAAAGTTTTTTTTTTTTTGCATGGTTTTCGACTTGAACTACAAATTCTTAAAAGAAAATATTTTCGGTCATGACAAGTTATGATAAAATATGTCATGTCTTACAATTTGTCTTAAATGCTAGCACGAGACAACCATGTGACACAGTTTAAAGGCGCGACATGCCTTTCTTGTTGCTGACTTCACAGTGCGACATAAATTGAATAGACGACCAAATAAAATAATACGTATAAAAGTGTACCGTTCATACAGATAAACAACTTCTTAATTTTGTTGGGAACAAATTAATATTTGACCCACGACCATAGACTTATGCACACTTTATTTTTCTTTGTTTGTTTGATAACATAGTAAGTGTTTGTTAGGAAGATATAATTATTGTGATAACTTTTAATAATAACTTAAAAATGTAAAAGTTTGGACCCTGTTCCCGATACCGGTGGGTCCCAATTTTTTTAATTTTAAATGTTTTTTGGGGGTTTTATTTAAGAAATATTTAAAAATCTAGAAAGTAAGAAGAATATGGAATAAAAGAAAATAATTATAAAGAGAGAAAGTGATACATTTTTCTGAATCATCTGTCAAAATGTGACGTTTGTGACAAAATGGGTGCGCCCGTATTAGCAATTAAGACCCGATGGGAGTTTTGGCGGGAACGTGATGGCGTCTATGTTGCTTCTCTGTTTTATTTCCCTAAAATTGTGTTAAATTGATTATTAATAGTGTAAAAAAGGTGTTTTTTTATTCTAATAATATAAGTGAACGTGCACGAGTGTGGGCAAGTAAAACACAGCGGTAGAACATGAGTTTGTACATGTTGTCGACAAAACTCCGTAGAAGCTTCCAATAAAGTGACCGCCATTTTATTGGGGCCTAAATAAGACATTGGACTAAAATCTAAAGAAACTAGAATTCTATTCTAGAATTCTTAGAGAACTAGACTTCTTTTTTCTAAACGTGACACTGGCTAAATGCACAAACCGTGCGAAGCCAAAACTTAAAAAAAAGACCCGATGAGTCCCAAATAAACGTCAGGGAATTTTCTCACGCAGCCGGTGCTATTATGTCAAAATGGCTTTATCGCCCAAACTGTGATGAAATGTGTGACTCAAGCCATGTCACAGTAGGCCGTGCTCGCCGGGCAGCAACAAGAAAGGCATGTCGCGCCTTTAAAACTTTAAAATTTGTCACATGTTTCACCCGTGCTAGCATTTAAGACAAATTGTAAGACATGACATGATTTATCATGTCTTGTCACAAATGTCTTGGGTACGCCCATGCTCGCCGGGCAGTTGTGTACCTACCTACTTGTGCATATTTATTATTTTACTCTTTGTACTTGTGCAAGGAACGTTTGTTTAAAAATGTGTGTGCTGTGTATAAAACCTTTAATAGTGGGGTTTGTTAAAGTGACATAAAAGGGACTTCAAAAGACTCGACAATCAAGCCGAAGAAGAGATGTTGGATTTTGCTCGCAACTTATTGAAGTTTCAAACCTTACAGTACACGTGAAATGTAGAATATGATATATAAATGATGCCAAGATCAAGGCGTTTAAAAGGAAGAAGATATTATTCATGAATGCCACAGCGTTAGAACCACCGGCAGCGAACATCCCGCCTATCGAATTCGATTTCCAGTCAAAATGTCTAATAATTATACCCCCACCGCAGTACGTTGACGTCGTGGTGGGCCCTACGTGCTACAATAAACCCTAGGTCGGTTCCGGTAGATTCTACTTTGCCGCAACATGCCTTGGGTGAGGGTCAATACAATCCACAGGGCAGCTTTGTGGCGAGTTGGTGGGCAGTGGCGACCCCACGGACCTGATGTCTAGGCAGAAGTCTTATCCCTCGTCTCCGCCTTGCCTTTTTGGCCGGTCGGTGTGAACACCGACGGGGAACAGGGCTTCCACCTCTCTCTTGCCTTAATTGGCTGGCTTGAGTGGAGATTCGCAAGAGCATACGAGCTCGGAGGAAGGAAGTTAACCAAGTAAGATGCTGGTACAGATCTTGACCGTACTTTCGGGATTGTCCTGATAGTCGTGGCGTACCCCTCCACTCCTCAAGTACCTCCGTATATGTTGCTCCCTTGGCGCTACGTCACTAAAGTGCTAGAGACTGTTTTGGGGAGGCCCATTAATTGAGTGTGCAAGTCTTTCCCTACCATATTAAAGCCGTGTAGATCAATAGTGGTCAGGCAGGGGCCAATAGTCCATCTATATTTTTAGGTAATCGATCTACGAAACCTCTCAAACCCATTGCTCAATGTGTTTTGTGTCCATATTCTGCAATAATCCTGCACCAGCCGGGGTTTGTCCTTTGGTTCCCTTGCGTAGTGACTAGTGCATACAGGGATAATCGCCGGTTGGTGTCAAATTTCATCCTACATGTCTAACAAGGCCTCTGCGAATTGGTTTCGGCCTCTGGTACACCTTTCAAAGGGAGTCCCCTTTAAAAGGTGTACCAGAATCACAAAAGTATATCAAAAATAATAATACCACAAGAAGGCATATGACTCAGTGATACATGGCTCATGAGGGTGCTGGAGTTGTATAAAATTGATGCAACTCTGCGCGCCTTTCTGTCGTCATTTATGGGGCAGTGGAGGACGGTCCTTCACTATCCAGGATGTCGACAGATTCAAGAGAACAGCGAACCTATAAGGATCAAGCGTGGAATATTTCAGGGTGATAGTCTAAGTCCGCTGTGTTTTTGTTTAGCCCTAAACCCTCTTAGTACACTGCTGGTGGGTTCGATCCTGGGCTATCGGTTGAGAAGAGGAGGTCAGGTCATGTCACACCTCCTTTACATGGATGATCTGAAGCTCTTTGCCCCCAGCAACTTGTAACTGATGATATATAATATACAGATGGTAACAGAAACCTTCAGTAACGCCATCAGGATGGAATTTGGTGTGGAAAAATGTGCAGTCATGCATGTAAAGCGAGGCAGATTATGGAATCCGTGGGAATACAACTCTCGGATTCCATAGTCCTTAGATCTAACTGTAAACTGTAAGTTTCGGTTGAGTAAAGGGATCTAAGGAGTATTTGGGTATGTCGGAAGCACTACCTAGGCATCGATGCTACTGGCGTGAATCAGTCGTTAAATGAATCGTCGTGATGTACACTTTCAGCATACTCAAATGGACTCATACAGAACTTGACACCCTGGATAGGAGGGTCTGCACACTGCTTACCGCAAGTTACATGCATCACCAGGGTCATCGGTGATGAGACTGTATATCCCGCGGCAGGACGGCGTTCGAGGCCTATTAAATGCTAAATCTCTGCACAACCGCGAGGTATGCAGTCTCAGGGAATACTTCCAGAAAACCTACGTGGGTATGCATCGTGATGTGGTAGCGGCGGACAAGGGCCTTATCCCGCCCTCCTTGGCTATCGATAATATGCGCAAACCTATAGTATTAGATACCACAGGGAGGTATGGCAGAGCAAGGCGCTTCACGGACGCTTTTAGATCTCTTAGCGTCCGTGGCCTGGTTGCGATTTGGTGACCTTTTCGGGGAAACCGAAGGTTTTGTCTTTGCGATTATGGACGAGTTATGATGACGAACAAATACCGGCATGTCACCGGTGTATATATATATGTTAGTATATATACTAACATATATATATATACATATATCTATATGTATACACATATATATGTTTGTATATATGTATAAATATATACACGCATGAAACAAGCGCACGCCGCACGGCTTACAACTATAGCAAAAAGTGTCGTTACAACTTTTCGTCTTAATTTTTAGGGTTCCGTACCCAAAGGGTAAAAACGGGACCCTATTACTGAGACGCCGCGATCCGTCTGTCTGTCTGTCTGTCCATCTGTCACCAGGCTGTATCTCATGAACCGTGATAGCTAGACAGCTGAAATTTTCACAGATGATGTATTTCTATTGCCGCTATAACAACAAATACTAAAAACAGAATAAAATAAATATTTAAGTGGGGCTCCCATACAACAAACGTGTTTTTTTTGCCGTTTTTTGCAGTAATGGTACAGAACCCCTCGTGCGCGAGTCCGACTCGCACTTGGCCGGTTTTTTTTTTACCGTAGCCCACCCCACAGGACCCGTTAATTTTTTATCCGACTATGGTGAAACCAAAAGGAAGGGTTATGATTCTAGCAGTCAGCATGTACTTGTATGTATGTTTGTATTTACGTATGTTACTCCGTAGCGGTTAAACCATTCATCCGATTTTGATGAATAAGTTGTCAATCAATTCGTTATTATGGCCCGGGTAAAATAGGCGAAAAAAAGAAAACCGTAGTCGGGTTACTGTTTTTAAACTTCTTGCTTGTTTCTGTATGGTTCACACTATATTATACTGCACTTTTTTGCAGTTTAATGCTGGGATTACGCCTTACATGGCACGTTTTTTCGGAAAAAGAATTTAATGGAATTTATATAAATTTTGGTTTATAGTTCATCTTTCCCTCTCACAGAGAGAAGGCCTGTGTCCCAGCAGTGGGAACATTAATAGGCTGATGATGTGTTCATCTTATCGAGTTTAATACATAAACCAAATTTCATGTGTTTATGTTTAATAGATTTGGAGTTATTAAGATGACAAAAGTGGCACCAAATGGTTCGTGTAATATTACACACAGCTGCTGCGTCGCCAGTTTCTTTTTTGCATGAACTTGGCGTGTCTAGATTATATTTCGTAATGAGTATTTTTTATTATTTTTTTAGGTTTAATTCTAATAGAAGGCTGCCATTGGAAAGTAAAGATTTTTGTATTGTTTTATAAAAATAGTTCATATAGTTTTGGTTGACCGTACTTTCCCAAGACATTACTTTTTAAATTTTAGTTGTGGTCCCACAATACTACTCAAAAATAATATTGGATCTGAAGGGAGAATCTGTGACCGCGGTCCCGGTCCCGAAAGCCCCACGACCCGTGAAATGAACAGATTTTGTTTTAGTAGATATTCTTATTTTTGAAAGTTTACTTTATCGAGAGTATTCGTAGCTATGTTTGATGAAAATCGGTTCAGCCGTTTTAAAGTTATGGGCGTTTTACTGTTTGAATTGAGGTGTTTTCGCAAGATATCGTGTCATAATTACGTGTTCAATAGATTGTCGATCGAAGCGTGTCTACCACTTGATAAATTATGTAGCATGAAATAAAAATGTGTCAAGGTTTTTTTAAATTTTACTTGTTACAATATCAACAGCGGGATGTTGTCGTTTGATTGCAACATGATGCTGCAAAAACTATTTATAAAAATCTTTTTTTAAAACAAGCTTTTTTCGTAGCAAATCCTTTCATTTGATGACAGTGCACAAAAAATAACTAGTCCGCCATCTTGGGCCGTCTGCCATATTGGATATAGAATGACCTAACTTAGCTAACCATGCATTGTCATCCAAACTAAACATGCAAGATCTGACCCGAATACACAAAAAAACGCGTGGTCCAATGTTGTGTGCTTGCTAGAATCACAGCTGACACGTGTTTACTATATCAACAGCGCGACGTTACCGTTTGATCCCAGCAATAACCGCAAAAAAAATACATCTTATTCAAGTCTCTCTGTCTAATGAAGAGGGAGTTATTAAAGCGGAACGCAAAGATCTACATGACCTTTTCGTTACGCTCCAACTTTCGATAAGGTTACACTAGTCGATCATTCTTCCATACAAACGTAGTCTGGCGATTAACGATTACTCCACTGTTTGATTTTTCCACTTACAAATTTTGTTCGCCATTATTGGCAAAACATGGACGCTCACAATATTTATTAAATCAATACCATACATGTCTGATTAGTCATGTAAACGCATGTTTGACAAATAAAGTTTTCTTTCTTTCTTTCTTTCTTTCTTTGACGATGTACGTTCAAACTAAAAAATATATATCAATTTGTCTCATCATTATCTAGCCCTGTATGGAAACAAAAAAGTAAAAAATAATATTTGAAAGTTATGAGCGTCGAAAGTTCCATATTTCAACACTAATTTTAACGCATCATTGGGCGGAAATAAACACCATAAGAAGAAGGAAAATTGCAAAACGGTCTCCATACAGGGATAGATTAGTAATTCAACAATGCAAATAATTTTATTTTTAAACTATACATTTAGTCGTTTTTTCATGATTTCTAGACTGCCAAATGTCTGTTTATAAAATTTCGCGCGCTCGTTTTCGTCCTTTCGATACAAATTTGCAAAAGTGCTAATTCGTACGCGAAATAGCTTCTTACTGTTCAACACAGCGTTTATATCTTTCTCACGTGTTGTCGGATGAGCATTTTAACCTTGCGCACAAAATAGTTCGTGCCATCGACTAGGGGAACCTTAAAAACTTACAGCCGGTCGATTCTGTAGACATCTCACGTGATGATTTAGGTGAAGTGGCCTCGATGTGAGCTCACTTCGAGATTACTTCACCTCAGTTAATGCGGTGAGATTTTGACAGAATAGTACTACAATCCCTTCTGCTTCCTATACTTGACTATGCTGATGTCAGTTATCTCGATCTCACCCAGGCACAACTAGATAAACTTGAGCGTCTTCAAAACCTTTGTATAAGTTTTATATTTGGCCTGCGCAAATATGATCACATTTCTGAATTTCGGACAAAGCTCAAGTGGCTTCCCATACGTCTTCGCCGGGATTCTCATATTTTATTTCTGCTTTACAGTATTTTATACAATCCTACAACCCCCTCTTATCTCAAAGAACGTTTCAAGCCATCAGGTGAGATGGTGGTCAAGCGCGAGCCTATATAAGATAAAAAAAAAAAAAAAAAAAAAGTTCCTTCATGACACACATAATAGATATCTGAGGTCATCGGAAAACTTGAGACTAGAGATGCCGATGCATTCCACCAGCTTTTACGACAAATCTTTTACGGTTCAAGCGGTGCGGTTGTGGAATGCTTTGCCCGTGTCAATAAGGCGTGCTCAATCTCTGCCCATTTTTAAAACAATGGTAAAAAATCACTACCTCTCTCTTTAATAGTTGTATTTCTTGATTTCTATGCTTTTGTTCATTACTTTAAATCCATCCAAAGGTTGTCTTGAAAAGATCGCTTTTAGCGATAAGGCCGCCCATTGTGTCACCCAGTGCAATGTTTTCTTCGTCTATACTTTCTGTAACTTATATGGTGTACATAATAAAGAGTATTCTATTCTATTCTACTACTGCGTACTGCACAATGCCGTGTGAACCCAGCCTTACCACAAACAGGAACAGTGAACACTCTTGCGTTCGAACCCTGACAAAATATAGATCGACCGACATTTTGAAAGTAAACGTTCGTATTTACATAAAGTCTGCTTTTATCTGGTTGTATAATCCTTTCCCTGACTGAACATGGTACGGCGTGGTAATTAAACAGCGATAGTGAAAGGGACTACACTAGGGTTTTAGAACCTGTTCGGTACCTGGCTGGTGAGAATTTGGTGTTTGTATTGAGGTGGTACATGTTACGCACAGGGCTTTAGCGGAGTGCTATACAGATCGAGTAACATAAACTCTTAGCGCCCGAAGTCATCACCTTCGTGTTAGGTTTCGTTTCTTAAAAGTATGCAGATAGAAATAGGAATCGCGCAGCCGCTTCGTCGACTTAGCTTACGACGAATTTTTATTTCTTTATCTACACTCACAACGTAATGTTCCAAATATGAATTCAAAAAATATTGTATAAACACATACTTTATATTCGTGGATAGGTAAAATAAAAAAATAAAACCCATTACAGTGCAACATTTTCGTTCGATTTTCAAACAACTGCATCATAATAGTACATTATGGTACAAGTGTGCAATGTTGGTGATTACCGCTGAGGCGCCATTGAGACCCGAGCCGTAGGTGTTCTTAAGAGAGCCGAGGAAGGTAATCATCAATACACACGTGTATCATACGACGTTTTTCAACACACTTGTGAATTTTTTTTCACAATGGCGGACAAAATTAATCAGTTTTCCTATGCACGCGCATTTAACAATGGCAATCGGCCATAGACTAAAAGAATGAGGTTTAATTTTGTCGAAATAGAATTAGGGGTTCTGAATCACAGTTCGAGCGCAGCGAGAGCAGTTGATGCAGAATCCCCAATTCTATATCCGTGATTTAGAACCCCCAATTCTAACCTACTGTTATGTTACTTTTATCCAGATAAACTCGGTACCTATAATGGATCCCTTGGGATAAAAAATAAAAAAAATAATTAATAAAACATTTATTTCGCGCGGGTAGAATACTAGTCTATTCTATTAGATGTGATGTTATTTTAAAACATAGCTAGTGAACTTCAGTCTGAAGGTTATAACGGTAAGTAATCAAAAACTCAGACCATCACCTCGCCAGCACGACTTTTATTTAAAAAATAAAAATACCTGTTATCGCAAAGTCATCTTGAAATATTTGTTTCATCTTTGTGGGGATATCCGTATTTTTTGTTCATGTACGAAATGATTATAAACAGTGTTATATCTAAGCTTCTTGCAACAGTACAGTAAGCAAAGAAGTTATGTCTACTGAGAGCGACGTCTGTCTCTTAAAAACTCTGGTCGATTTTGCCCCAAGTCCGAGACATGTGTCGCGGTCTCCCGTTTCTGTCTCCAGTCGCTGTCGCAGCGCAAACTCCCATCTTTGCGCAGAACACCGTATGAAAGTCCAAGACTTCTCTTTAAAGTTTTTAAATGCATAGCGTTATTTGTTAAGGCTATACCCATAACAGTTTTGCCGTGTGTACAATATTATAAATACGTTAGCATTCACCTACGTCATTCAGTTTTTGTTACAAAAACTAGTAGACCAGGATTCGAAAATAAAACTTATTTACAAAAAAATACTACCGACTTCCAAATAAGAAAACTACATAGTGAAAAATTACTTTATTTTTGGAAGTCGGTGTCATTCATAGGTACAATTTTTTTGCGTTATGGACTTCCAAAAATAAAGTTATATTTTACATTGTAGTTTTCTTATTTGGACGTCGGTAGTATTTTTTTGTAAAAAAGTTTTCATTTTTCACTTTTTAGTTGTACCTACCTAATACGCAAGTTGTTTAGTAAGTTTCCTATAACGCCAGAATAGATTACCCGAATATCATGAAACTTGAAGAAAACCGATCAAATGAGAGATCTGCTTACCCCTTAAGAGCGTACTGGCGTGATGTTATGTTATAAAATGGTCTAAACAATAAACAGACATGCGATTGCAGCAGTCCCGAGAGATTTGCCGTTATTTATTGAAGAGTTCTATTGTATATCTTCGAAGTTCTTCATCAGATCTTCACCAAATTAAAATGGGACCAATTTCGAAACTTACTCTTTCAAAAAAAAGGAAAAAAAATACTAAATCGGTCCACAATTGACGGAGATATCGGTGAAAATACATTAAAAAAAAAACATACAAGAAGTCGAACATAGAACCTCCTCCTTTTTCGAAAGTCGGTTAAAAGAAAGAAAGAAGAATGAGTTCACAGACGTGTTAAATAGCCTATGACGAAGGCAATTCCGTTGTCTTTGATATTTGGCTGCTGTGAGGAAGTCTAGCCCCAGTTTGACTACCCCTTCGTCTTGAGGTACGACTCCAGTGTAGAAAGAAGGTTCCAGTTTCATTCCCCAGAGGCTAGACAAAGTATTATTCGATGTCAGCGATTCCGATGATCGACATGCCAAAATTTTAGAGAGTGATTAGATTACGTTTATTTTTTGTAATTTTAACCCCGACGGAAAAAAATGGGGTGTTATAAATTTGACGTGTGTACCTGTGTATTTGTGTATGTCGTTGTATTCCGTGGCCAACGTGGTTGGATGCACATTTAACATTAACATTAAAAGCGGGATATTTACCATGTTTACTGTTTGTTGCGAGTTCCCGATATACATAGTGACCATGACAGTTTAAAAACTTGGATGCACATTTGGTCGTAATTGTTGTAATAGTAAGTTGTAAAATGTAAAGTGTCACTGTTTGTTTGCCCCAAATAAATTAAATAAAAAATAACATGTCTGTGGTATCATAGCTCCTAAAGGGATGAATCGATTTTGATCTTTGTTTTTGTTTGATAGGTGACTTTATCGAGAGTGTTCTTAGCTATGTTTGATGAAAATCGGTTCAGCCGCTGACTTTATCGAGAGTGTTCTTAGCTATGTTTGATGAAAATCGGTTCAGCCGTTCTAAAATTATGGGCGTTTTACTGTTTGAATCGGGATGTTTTCACTCGGGTTGGCCGCAGCAAGAACAACCTCCTCGGGTGGGGGTTCTCTGATGGCACTAGTCTTCAGTGCTTGTGCAGCATCTCTCCGCAGACCATGGCCCATCTCACGGAGTGCGCAGCATGCCCTGTCACCTGTACTTACGAAGACCTTATGACTGGTATTGCCGTGGCGGAATTCTGGGCCAAACACAATATTTAACTTTTTATATTTGCCATCGTCGCAGCTTGTAGTCTGGGTTTCTTTCCGGTTAACTGCTGCGTTGGTTTCGAGGTCGCAGCGCGGCTATTGAGCATCGGGTCCCGGGTCTGATTCTCCGAGTAGTTCAATAGATGATGGGTTTCGGTGTAATAATAGGTAGGTACAAAAATCTGTCGTCTGTATGTCGTGGTGGTCCAGTGGCTAAGATCTCGCCTCTCGTGCTTGAAGTCGTGGGTTCGAATCCGGGCAAGTACCAATGTGACCTTTTCAATTCATATGTACATTCTAAGTTTATCTTGGACATTGTTGACAACGGTGAAGGAAAACATCGTGAGGTAACCTGGAATTATAGTGAGTTTTACACCAGAATAAACAAGATTCTAGCAATATACAAACTAACTGCGCATAGGTTCAAACAGAACCTTAAGGATACACTAGTCCCCCCCCGGTGGGTTCCCGCTTTGTCGAGGCGGGGGGGCTCAGTAACCGTGGCTTGGTCACCCACGGTGAAGCGAAGAGGAACCCGAGGAGGGGCCGCTCGTCAGGGCTTTTGCCGATTAAGCCGACGACGTAGCGGCCAACTAGTAGGTTGCGGTGCCGCTTGGTAACAGGCGACATCGCAACTGAGGCGGGCCGCGATGTCTTATGGAGATTCCCAGGTCCCATACGATATCGCGGCTGACGGTTGGAGGCCGCGGCGGGAGAGGAGTGCCGGTATTGCGGTGCGCCGCTCTCCCTACCTTCCGCGGCCTAGACGGGGTCGCCACCGTCTGATGGCGGACGCGGTGGGGCCGCAGGGGAAGAGGAGTGTCGGTATAGCGTTAGCCGCTCTCCGTGTCCCCTGCGGCCGCAAAATGGTAGGTGGCGGGGCCATTGACCTCGACCCGTCACAGTGGGACCAAGGGTGCCATACACGGGATCGTCTGGCACCCATGTGCTGATTTGGTCCCTGGGGTGGTCACGGCGTGCAATGTGTTCTTGTGCGCCGGTGATGGGGGGTACTCCCCCAAGGAGGGTCCGGTAACGGACAGCCGCGGCGGGTTCGCGGTGAGTGCTAACGCGTGCCCGTGTTCCCGCCATAAGCGGCACTGGAGGACACCGTGGAGTTTTAGTGGGTTAGAGTCCCACATAACTGCACTATCTCCCCGTGGTAGTGCAGTATGCATGAGCATTTCTCCACGCAAAAAAAAAAAAAAAAAAAAAAGGATACACTAGGCACGAACTATTTAGTGCGCGGGGTTAAAATGCATTTTATATCAACCGACAACACGTGCGGAAGAGATAGATGCTGTGATGAGCAGTAGGAAACTAGTTCGCGTACGAATACACACTTTTGCAAATTTGTAGCGAAATGAATAATGATTTAGGACGAAACCGAGCGCGCGAAATTTTTTAAACAGATCTTTGGCAGTCAAGATATCATGAAAAAACGACTAAATCTATCTGTTCAAAATAAAATTATTTGCATTGTTGAACTACTAATTTATCCCTGTATGGAGGCCGTTTTGCAATTTTCCGTCTTCTTATGATATTTATTCGCGCCCAAAATGCGTTAAAATTAGTGTCGAATTGTGGAAATTCGACGCTCATAACTTTAAAATATTTACTTTATTCACTTTTTTGTTTCCATACAGGGCTAGATAATGATGATACAAATTGATATCACTTTTTATTTTGAACGTACATTGTCAAACAGTGAAATAATCCCTAGACTACGTTTGTATGGAAGAATTTTCGACTAGTGTAACCTTAAGTCATGGCTAATGTCTCTCAGATACAAAGAAACTGAGCAGATTTTAATTACACTCTTGTGACAACAATCCTTTCCTCAGTACATACAATTGATGTAGGTACACACCACACGCACACACACCATTACAGTTATTACTAACAAACCTTTTTTATTTTTTGTTTTTCTGTGTTTCTCTTTACAACTTTGGTTTTAATTTAATTTTGATGATTATTGCATAAGATTAAAATGTATTTGTTGCCGAGGGAGGGTACTGGCTCCTGTAACACAGGTTAATCACCTAGCACAGGAGTCAGGTACTTCACTGAATTGTATTATTATAGTTATTATTTTATTATAGTTTAATAAAAGATTGTGCTCCATTGGTGTAATTGCTGCAAGGCGTTCCAGTGCGAGGATAAAACTACACTGATTATACTGATTATTTTTTGCATATCGATCGCGTTCAGTTCTGTTCGACGGATATATATAGATGGTGATATCTGTCGCCGTGGAACGGAACCGAACGCGATCGATTTACGAAAAACAATCGGTATAATCAGATGAAAAACGCTAGTTACGTCGGCACGGTTTCTTTGTATGCGATGAGGCATCTGTATGCTAGTATTATATTATCTGTGGCTATGTATACCTGAGAACCTCCATCGAGGATTAATATTATTTAACTACTTTAGTTAAATATAAAAACCGTAATTAAATCGAAAACGTAGGTATTTAGATGCACCTGTTTTTATTAATAAACAATTAAAATAACACGGCATACGCCATAAAAATTGCGCGGTTTTCCATACAAATTGTTGTAGCCACTTAAGTAGGCATGGCATTAAAATTAAAATGCTTCGGCTCATACTTTAATTATTATTTTTATTTATAATTATATTAGTTTGTCAAAGGTCGGTAAGGTAATAAAAGGAATCGGGATGTTTTTATTACAAGCTTTTATTTAAGACGACGACTAACGCCAATGACCTTGAGAGAACAAAACTCTACTCATTTCACCCCCGCGCGACCCAAAATTTTGTAGTTTTTTGTACTGTCCTTATTATTCTATGACTTTAAAAAAAAGCCTTAGATCAAAATGTAGATAATTAAATTGTCTGCGAGATGGTGTTAATTTCATTAAAATTCGCCCAGCGGTTTCGGTGCAAATGTCGTGTTTTAGTCCGTTTTAGACATAACTTTACAAATTAATTACACTATGTTATACGAATAAAACTCAAAATTTTCTTAGATCAAATTATTAAGAAAATGGTCTAGTGTAACATATATATTTTGTCCAAAAAATTACAACTAGCCGTTTAGACGTGATTCTCATTTTAAAATCAATTAAGTTGCCTTGTTAGTTATTTAGTTCTAGCTTCTGCCAGCCGCTTCGCCCGCGTGAAAAATGTTTTCTTATCCCAAGGGAACATTATACCGGGATGAAAAGTAGCCCATGTGCTACTGCAGACTATAATCTGACTCTGTGCCAAATTTCATCCAGATCCGTTCTTTCGTTTTAGCATGATTGAGTAACAAATCCAAAGTTTCGCATTTACAATATTAATATAGTAATTTTAAAATTGTTATCTCCAACCGATTGAGTTGAAATTTTACGTACACGTTTGGTTAGGATATGGTTAGCTGTGATCTCATTTTTTTTCTCTTTTAATTAGACTTTTTGCAATATTTTTCAATCATCATTATAGCCCTTTGCTAAGAATAGTTACAGCACTGATTACAGTATTTGTGCCACATGTTAAATTTAGTGTTGTGTTTTTTGTTTTTTTTTTTTTTTACCTTTGTATAGATTCTTTTACCTATTGTGAATGTGTGAACATTGTAGGCTTTCTAGATTTCTAGATGATTGTTAACATTTGTTAACTTTTTATTTCGTGCATTATTTTTTTTGTTTGTTTTTTTTTTTTCAATTTCGTACGACTTATTGTCGGGCCTACGTTGTCCCCCCATATCCAAGTACTAATGCTGTAACATGGAAATATTGTAAACAAAAAAAAAACTTTTTTACAAAAAAATACTACCGACTTCCAAATAAGAAAACTACAAAGTGAAAAATAACTTTATTTTTGGAAGTCGGTGTCTTTCGTAGGTACCATTTTTTTTGCGTTATGGACACCGACTTCCAAAAATAAAGTTATTTTTCACTTTGTGGTTTTCTTATTTGGAAGTCGGTAGTATTTTTTTGTAAAAAAGTTTTTTTATTTTTCACTTTTTAGTTGTACCTACCTAATAGGCAAGTTGTTTAGTTAGTTTCCTATAACGCCAGAATAGATTACTCAAATATCATGTAACTTGAACAAAACCGATCAAATGAGAGATCTGCTTACCCCTTAAGAGCGTACTGGCGTGATGTTATGTTATGAAATGGTCTAAACAATAAACAGACATGGGATTGCAGCAGTCCCGAGAGTTTTGCCGCTATTTATTGAAGAGTTCTGTTGTATATCTTCGAAGTTCTTCATCAGATCTTCACCAAATTAAAATGGGACCAATTTCGGAACAAACTCTTTCCAACAAAAAAAGATTTTTTTAAATCGGTCCACAATTGACGGAGATATCGGTGAACATACACAAAAAAAAAAAAAAAAAAACACAAGAAGTCGAACATAGAACCTCCTCCTTTTTCGAAAGTCGGTTAAAAATTTAAAAGAGTAACCATGGAGTTTCTTGCCGGTTCTTCTCCATAGGAAACGACTAACCCGAACCGTGCACCTTTTGTCGACGTTTTATAAGTGCCCATGTAGGCCTATGTAAAATAAAAATATTTGATTTTGATTTTGATAATGACAACATTCTAAATCCAATATGGCGGATCAATTGTTTTTTTGCACCTATGATATAGGCTGAAGGAAAGGAGGAAAATCGCTGCACTGGAGATGTGGTGCTGGAAATTTCTGCTGCGGATTCCGTGGACCGCTTACAGCACCAATGTATCGATCGATCCTAAAAGAACTTTACATCAAAGTGAAGATTATCGTCGACTGTTCAAATACGAATACTAAAGTTCTTTGGGCATATAACTCGCAATGAAGACTCAATGGAGCGTCTTGTAATCCAAGGCAGAATGGAGGGCAAGAGATCCCGGGGTCGCTCTCCGACCAGATGGGCAGATCTTATTAATAACATCACCAAAGCTACGATGAGCAATGTGGGAAAAGTCGGTACTTTACCCACATTGCTTCCAATAGAACCGAATGGCGACGCATAGCAAGAGCCACCATGCATCAGGGCCCACCCATGACCACGACCACTCTGCCAAGAGTGCCCGACTAAGAAGAAGATGATATAGAGGCAAAAGTTTTTTTAAACCGTGACATCTTCATCGTCATCATCATATTCCTGTCCTTATCCCATTTTATTCAGGGTCGGCGCAACACGTTTTCTTCTTCCATACCGTCCTGTCCCCTGTCACGCTATCACTGACTACCTTTTCTTTCAAATCACTCCCCACACAGTCCATCCATCTTTTCTTTGGCCTTCTTCTCCCTCTCCGTCCATCCACATTTATAACATGCGTTTCATCCCTCCTCAACCACATCTCCATACCAGGACAAACGGTTTCCTTTAAATTTTTCTATCACTGGCGCCACTTTGACGTTTAAAACAAAAGCCTAAAGTTTGTTTGAGCGAACCACAGAGCTAATGCTGAGATCTATTAGTCTGGTTTGTCAAATCAAATCATTTTATTGTGGGCATAGTACAGACAGATGTTAGGTAAATTATTGTTTCATTATGTCCTGCCTGCTTACTAGGCACGTCATAATGGCAATAAATAAACATGCAAAATAATCATAGGTATCTATACTTCTATATCTATACTAATATTGCAAAGAGGAAAGATTTTTTTGTTTGTTTGTTTGTACCGAATAGGCTCCGAAACTACTTGACCGATTAAAAAAATTCGTTCACCTATAGAAAGCTACATTATTCCTGAGTGACATAGGCTATTTTTAATCCCGAAAACGGGTCCTGTGGGGTGGTCCACGGGAGCGAAGCCGCGGGGAACAGCTTCTCACATATAAAGCAAATCTTACAATATAAAAATTAGGTGCATGGTGACAGATTGTAGTAGATACTTATTATTAAGAAAATCTTGGATCGTGTAGTAAGCTAGGTCTATTAAAAAAATACGTAATTTATATTTAAACTAGCTGTGCCCGCGGCTTCGATCCCGTTACCTGACTGGCTACCCTACCCTACTTACCTTCCTGTCTACCCTACTCACCTACCTAGATTTTTTTTCTAGGGTAATCAATCATTCTTTCGCGGAGAATATTAACACCGCCATTCAGAAAATGACTTCGAATGCACAACGCCATTTATCGAATATCGAGTTCAACTCTCCGAGTATCTGAATTGCGTG
This sequence comes from Orthosia incerta, assembly GCA_948252205.1. Lineage (NCBI taxonomy): Eukaryota > Metazoa > Arthropoda > Insecta > Lepidoptera > Noctuidae > Orthosia > Orthosia incerta. The sequence continues at coordinate 12,739,574 of OX411766.1, read as the reverse complement.
AGTTGTGATAATTTTACATCTTGAACAATTTAAATTCATCTAACTTTTGATAGACTGAACCGATTGCGATGAAACAAAAACTAATTAATAATTCAAGTTACGCACAATTTTTATGTATAAAACTTATCTACATTTGTTTCGTACATTTCACGTGATGCGTGCACAAATAAACAGACAAACAGATAAACAGACAAAAATTCCAAAAATGCTGGAAATGGGTTCTGTTGGTTATGCTTTAACACCCGGGCTATTTTTTTTGGAAATATTTTCGTTGTACAAAAACGACTTTTCTACAGATTTATTATATCTAATAAAAATAGTTAAAATGACAAACAAAAAATGACAACTAAGAAGACAAAACTAAGAAGAAAATGTTGACACGAAGCCAGGCCCGTGCCAAAAATACACGCCCAACATCTTCGGGTTCGTCGCTCAGCTCCGCCTCGCAGCCGTCGGGACCCCCTACAACCGTGAGTCAAGCGATCCCGGACGCTGCAGTTGCGTCGAGCTCGAGCGACGAATACTTCTCTCCGCCGACGACACCACCACCTACGCGTCGACGGGGAGGACGCCGGCCACCGGATTGCCTGGGACCTCGAGGCCCATCGGCCTCTGACAGGGTCCCCGCTCCCGGTGGAAGTGTGCAGCGCATGCGATGGACGCAATCGATTAATGAAAACGTCATGCGCGCATACTTTGGGGCTACAGAGGGGGGAAGTAACCTGACTGCGTACCGTGGTCGGATGCTCTCTCTGTTTCAGGTGCTTGAGCCAGCTGTCAACGTGTCGGCCCAACGTCTATCGGATCAAGTGCGGGTCATCCAACGTAACCGTATGCTGGATGACACCGTAATTGATAGACTGCGTAAGGAATCACGGAGTAGCCGTGTCTCGCCTGCCTTGCCACCGGCCGCGGTGCAAATGCAACCCAGTGTTTCACCGCGACCTGACCATGTTGGAGAGGATGACGACGACGGGGCTATATCCGTGAGTACCCAATGCAATGAACGATTGAGGAGCGCTTTGGAGTGTGCATTCCGAGAGTATCGTTCCACACCGCTTGAGCTTAGACCTCGATTACCTCGTCTGCCCATGCATAAGAAAAATAGGGCGCTGGTGTGTGCTCTAGATTCGCAGCTATCAATTTTTTTTGATAGCAGCAAAGACCTTGCCGATACCCACTCAATCTTGTACTGTGCGGCTGCAGCGGCATGTCGTGTAGCTAACGTCAAATTACCCAAAACTGATAGAGCTACACGACCAGCTATACCAGCTTGGCAGTGCAGGATTGAGCGTCGTATCGGTGAGGCTAGAGCACTCATCGGCAAGCTTATCTGCTTCAGGGAGGGCAACACTCGCCCTAGAGTGATGCGCTTTGTGAGGCGGGCATTCTCGGGGACTGATATCAGTTCTCAAGATTATCTGTCCCGCGTCACAGAGCGTATCGACTTCCTGAAGCAGAAGATCTATGCATGGGCAAGCCGTATTCGTCGGTACAAGCGGCGAGTGGAGCGATACACTCAGAATCGCACATTCCGGAGCAACGAAAGGTGGGTTTATAGGGCTTGGGAGCGACCCGACCAAGGTGTGACTGATATGCGCCTACCGGATAATGACGCCATGTGTTCGTTTTGGCGCGATATCTGGTCGGTGCCTGTCAGTCATACCGAAGGTGACTGGACTCGGGAGGTCGAGCAGGCGTGCGATCCGATACCACAAATGGGGGCAATTACCATCAGCCCCCAAGATGTGGCTCGTGCAGTCCGTCCGTTGCCCAACTGGAAATCTCCAGGGCCAGACGGACTGCAAAACTTTTGGATTAAATGGTTCCAAAGGTCGCACGCTCGTTTGGCAACTCAGTTCCAGTCTGTCTTAGAGTCAGGCTCGCTGCCCCAGTTTCTAACGACAGGAATAACCCACCTGCTCTATAAATCGGGTAGTACTGCGGAACCTAAAAATTATAGACCGATAACGTGTTTACCGACGGTCTATAAAGTTCTTACATCCATTCTGAGAGCGAAAATTAATCAACATATTGACAATAACGCCATTATGTCTGCTTCTCAGAATGGATGTAGGAACGGGTCTCGCGGTACTAAGGAGCTGCTCCTCATAGACATTGCCATTAGCCAACAGGTTCGCCGTTCCCGCAAGGATCTGGCGACATGTTGGATAGATTACAAGAAGGCCTATGACTCAGTGCCACATACGTGGCTCATGAGGGTGCTGGAGTTGTATAAAATTGATACAACTCTGCGCGCCTTCTTGACGTCATGTATGGGGCAGTGGAGGACGGTCCTTCACTATCCAGGATGTCGACAGATTCAGGAAAACAGCGAACCTATAAGGATCGAGCGCGGAATATTTCAGGGCGACAGTCTGAGTCCTCTGTGGTTTTGTTTAGCCCTGAACCCTCTCAGTACACTGCTGGAGGGTTCAGGCCTGGGCTATCGGTTGAGGAGAGGTGGTCAGGTCATATCACACCTCCTTTACATGGATGACCTGAAGCTCTTTGCCCCCAACAACTTGCAACTGATGAAGCTACTGAAGGTAACGGAAACCTTCAGTGACGCCATCAGGATGGAATTTGGTGTGGAAAAATGTGCAGTCATGCATGTAAAGCGAGGGGAGATTATGGAATCTGTGGGAATACAACTCTCGGACTCCATACACCTTACATCCCTTTCCTCAACTGAGACTTACAAGTATTTGGGTATGTCGGAAGCACTAGGCATCAATGTTACTGACGTGAAACAGTCGTTGAAGGAACGCTTCTTTGGCCGCCTGAAAAAAGTACTAAATAGTCTTTTATCAGGCGGGAACAAGGTGCGCGCCTTCAACGGCTGGGTCATGCCGGTCTTGATGTACTCTTTCGGCATACTCAAATGGACTCAGACAGAACTTGACGCCCTGGATAGGAGAGTCCGCACATTGCTTACCGCAAATCGTATGCATCACCCACGGTCATCGGTTATGAGACTGTATATCCCTCGGAAGAGCGGGGGTCGTGGCTTTTTAAATGCTAAGACCCTGCACAACCGCGAGGTATGCAGTCTTAGGGAATACTTCCAGGCCGCTGACGTGGGTATGCATCGAGATGTGGTAGCAGTGGACAAGGGCCTTACCCCGCTCTCCTTGGCTAACGAGAACTGGCGCAAACCTATAGTATTAGATACTAATGACCGCATGGAGGTATGGCAGAGCAAGGAGCTTCACGGACGCTTCTACCGGGTCCTACATGGGCCCGATGTAGATTTTTTGGCGTCCGTGGCCTGGTTGCGATTTGGTGACCTTTTTGGGGAAACCGAAGGTTTTGTCTTTGCGATTATGGACGAAGTTATGATGACGAACAACTACCGGAAATATATTGTGAAGGACGGCACGGTTGACATTTGTCGGGCATGTCACCGGCCGGGGGAATCAATCAGACACATTATTTCCGGTTGTTCTAGTCTGGCTAACGGAGACTATTTGCATAGACACAACCTTGTAGCCAGGATTATCCACCAGCAACTTGCTCTTAAATACAATCTTGTGGAATCAGAAGTGCCTTACTATAAGTATGTGCCCGACCCAGTTCTCGAAAATGGCAATGTCACGTTGTATTGGGATCGGTCTATCATCACTGACAGGACTGTTGTTGCTAATAAGCCTGACATAGTGGTGATAGACCGACTAGAGCGTCGCGCAATGATTGTTGATATTGCGGTCCCCCATGACGAGAACCTCGTGAAGGCGGAGAGAGATAAGAAAAGTAAGTATCTTGATCTGGCTCGCGAGGTTGTCGACATGTGGGATGTGAGTACAGCAGTCATTGTGCCGATAGTCGTGACGGCCAATGGTATAATAGCCAAGAGCCTCGACGAACATCTGAGGAGGCTCTCGTTGGGCAGCTGGATCAAGGGCTTGATCCAGAAAGCGGTACTCCTGGACACGGCTCGTATTGTTAGGAGGTTCCTCTCTCAGGAGCCCTGACCACCGGTAGCTTGGACCCTGTTCCCGATACCGGTGGGCTACTATTTTTGTATTTTTAAATGTTTTTTTATTTTATTTTTTATAGAATGATATTTAAAAATGTAAAAATATGTAAATATAACAAATAAATGGAATAATAATAATGATAGTGGCAGTTCCTTAGTGTTTAAAATGCCCACAGGTAACCTATTGTAAATTTTAGATGCCATTCCGAAAAGACTTGCTCAGAAGAGTAGTTCCATGTGGTATACTAGATATTTTGAGTCTTTTTGATTTTAGTTCACCGAATAGATTTTTATTTATTTTAACAAATACCGCTGTCGTTGGCATGTTGGCAGTAAAAACTCGCTTCCAAAAGCTTTTAATACGAAACATCACCAAATTAAAATACCTTAAATCGTCATCAGCATCTACGATGCACAGACCACATTCCTACCCATCCCTTCGAGTTTTATACCGCGCCTCCTTTCATGTTTAAGTCAATAGTTTAAACCTGCAAACTGCACACACACTCAAACAATTATATATGCATGTTTGTATGCATGTGTGTGTGCAAACACGTATCGATGCACAAGCATAGTCCATCTGCCGGGCCCGTGATGTTACCGTTCTTTGTATTGCGAGTAGTGGTGGGGAATCACAATTTATATATCGATATCGATAAAAAAACTTTCTTGTTAATTATTGATAGGCTTGCGTTTGGCCACCATCTTAGATGACGGTAAGCGATGATGTGGTCGAAGAGGGAGCACGTTTGTCTAGATGTAACCTATTCACTCTCGACTTACGGGTACATGGGTAGTCGACGGCACGAACTATTTTGTGCGCGGGGTTAAAGTGCATTTTATATCAACCGACAACACGTGCGGAAGTGATAGATGCTGTGATGATCAGTAGGAAGCTAGTTCGCGTACGAATACACACTTTTGCAAATTTGTAGCGAAATGGATAATGATTTAGGAAGAAACTGAGCGCGCGAAATTTTACTAACAGACCTTTGGCAGTCTAGATATCATGAAAAAACGACTAAATCTATCTGTTCAAAATAAAATTATTTGCATTGTTGAACTACTAATCTATCCCTGAATGGAGGCCGTTTTGCAATTTTCCGTCTTCTTATGGTATTTATTTGCGCCCAAAAATGCGTTAAAATTAGTGTCGAAATGTGGAACTTTCGACGTTCATAACTTTCAAATATTTTCTTTTTTTTCTTTTTCGCTTCCATACAGGGCTAGATAATGATGAGACAAATTGATATCACTTTTTATTTTGAACGTACATCGTCAAACAGTGGAATAATCCCTAGACTACGTTAGTATGGAAATTTTTTCGACTAGTGTAACCTTAAAGATCCTAAGGTTGTAGCTATCAGGAAACAGACTCCAGCAGGGTTTGCGAAAGTGGGTTGTTGTAAATTTTTCGGGCTCCGGCTTACATAACGTCTGTCAAATTTCTACAAATAACTGGTTAAACAATAAACAATGCTTTCGGAGGCGTGGAGGTTGGAGGGGTATGTAATTAAAGGTCAAAGACCGACCACAGAAGGCATTGCCTAATCTTGAAAACCGACCCATGTGACCTATTTTTATGCTACATTAACGTGTTACAAAAACAGTTTTTATTTGTACATCCTTATGTATAAAAATCTAGGTACTGGTTCATAATCATCATCATTTCAGCCAAAAGACTGTCCAGTGCTGAACATAGGCGTCCACCAAGCGCCATATTATCTCAATGGCCACATTAACCTTAACCGATTTCGTGCGTCAATAATTTTATGTTTACTGTTTAGCGCATTCTAAATTCAAATTGACAAAAAAAAAGTTCGAATTAAGAATCTGCTAATGACAGAGATTTTTATAAGTAAAACCCATTATTTAAAAGAAAAAGGTTGCATGACGTCAAAAAGACCATCGATAATAACAAAAAGCCTGTCGTTTTTAGACTTTTCAGCACAAAATGTTAATAGTACCAAGTAATCCTGATATGGATTAACGCTTTGCGTGATTTCATGAAAAACTAACTGAAAAACAAAGTGTCGTGATAGGTTAAAAAGATTATCTACCTGATTCAAGGCAATCGGTTATAAATAAAACAATAGGACGTTCGACTGCTATTCAATGTCTAGAGATTTATCTATTATTTTTTTACTCATCTAAACTTGATATTATCGGCCAGCTTAGCGCCTTTTATCAACTATGTTCGGGTTGGCTTCCAGTAGAGCTATTCACTAAGGATATAGCCTTGAGCGCAGCGTTGCGTCCTCGCTTATTGGGACAATCTGCAACTCCTGAAAGCCAGAATCAACAGTGGCGACCACCAGAAAAGCGCTGAGGCAATGAAGCTCGACATCCCGGAAAATGAATTTAACTGTCTTGGATCCTGCAACGAAATTAATCAGAAAAGAATAAAGGAGGAAATTGCTGCGTCCTCGCTCCTTAGAGAATAGCACTACAGTCCAGCTGAATGCAGCTGATTTCCAGTATTTTATTTTTTATAAAAAACGTTGCCCCACACTAGGAATGTCTCCTGTATCGTGGGTGCATTTACAAACATATAAACTCACATACACAAACACCCAGAGCCGGAACAACTATTTGTAGATCATACAAATATTTGTTCCGTACGGGAATCGAACCCGCGACACGCAGCGCAGCAGTCAATCGCTCAACCACTGCGCCAACCGTGCAACCGTGCGTTTTCATGGAGAGATTGGCTATCTAACCTCCACATTGACTATCAACTGGGTGCATTGTCCTCACATATACGAATTTATTGATGTATGTACTTATGTACCTAAATATTGTAAAAAAAACTATACTTTTTAAAGAGTAAGTATGGAGTTTCTTGTGCATTCTTCTCCATAACAAGCTACTTTCCGAATGCACGGTAGAATCAATTTTTATTCATTGTAAATTTTAATGTAACGTTCAAAAGTGCTGCTTGGTGGCCTAGTTGAAATAAATATCTTTGTCTTTTGTCTTTGTCACAACCCAGTAACTGGGTAACACCATACCTTTGGGAAGATTTGTATTAGATTTTCGGGATTCTGACTACCAATAACGACTGTCAATATATAAAATTGGCCTCCGGGACCAACAGTTTAACGTCCTTCCCAGCAAAAGCTAGCAATTAATATAAGGTCCTAACCAAGGTACTCAACCGGCACAATAATGAAGGGATTTTTAATCGAATCATTACCTGTGATATAAAGTGGATCCTGTCCAATAATCGGAAACGCTCATCGCAATGGCTGAACCCTGGCGAACCAGCCAAAGCCTGCGCCCAAAGCGAAAATTGACTCAAAAAAAAATTACTTGTTAGCGTTTGGTGGACTAGTGCCGGTGTCGTTCACTACAGCTTTCTTAAATCTGGCCAGACGATTACGGCGGATGTCTATTGTCAGCAACTGCAAACCATGATGGAAAAGCTAGCTGCTAAGCATCCAAGGCTGGTCAATCGCTCTAGGCCACTGCTGCTTCAGGACAACGATAGACCACACACTGCACAATACAAGGCTACTACCACAAAACGCCAATTTCATATGTAATGACCCAATATTTACGAACAACTAAACAATACACCCAAAGCGAAGAAAGCTAATCCAATCAAATATACAAAACTCAAAAACTCTTTCTGTCTCTCTTTCTCTTATTTCAAAAACTTCAATTATGGTTACACTAGTCGAAAATTCTTCCATACAAACGTAGTCTAGGGATTATTCCTCTATTTAACAATGTACGTTCAAAATAAAAAGTGATATCAATTTGTCTCATCATTATCTAGCCCTGTATGGAAACAAAAAAGTGAAAAAAGTAAATATTTGAAAGTTATGAGCGTCTAAAGATCCATATTTCAATACTAATTTTAAAGCACCTTTGGGCGCAAATAAATACCATTAGAATACGGAAAATTGCAAAACGGCCTCCATACATGGATAGATTAGTAGTTCAACAATGCAAATAATTTTATTTTGAAAATATACATTTAGTAGTTTTTTCATAATATCTAGATTCCCAAAAGTCTGTTTATAAAATTTCGCGCGCTCGTTTTCGTCCTAAGTCATCATCCATTTCGCTACAAACTTGCAAAACTGCTTATTCGTACGCGAAATAGCTTCTTACTACTCATCACAACATCTATGTCTTTCGCACGAGTTGTCGGATGAGATAGCAGGCATTTTAACCCCGCGCACAAAATAGTTCGTGCCGTCGACTAGTGTTTTTTTAGGTTCCGTACCCAAAGGGTAAAAACGGGACACTATTACTGAGACTCCGCGATCCGTCTGTCTGTCTGTCCGTCTGTCAACAGGCTGTATCTCATGAACCGTGATAGCTAGACAGTTGAAATTTTCACAGATGATGTATTTTTGTTGCCGCTATAACTAAAAAATACTAAAACCAGCATAAAACAAACATTTAAGTGGGGCTCCCATACAACAAATGTCATTTATTGGCCGTTTTTTGCGATAATGGTACGGAACAATACAAATGGAGACACGCAAGTATGCGCGGAAGGTGCGTTTCCGTGCGTTTTCACGCAACGTGCAGCGTGGTGCGTGGCAGTGTGTTAACCGCCTTAAGCGATAAAATGTACTTTTGGTTAAAATGATCATAATCATAGAGGCGTAAGTATATATATTTAATCACGTGGCTTTCCATATAACGTAAATGACTTCCTCCATTATAAATTATGACTGAGTCTATGAGGTCAATTAAATAGATAGTGATGTCCACAACCGATTATAAATACATCGATTTATTAAATTCTGTTATTAGTATTAAGTCGACCGTCCACTACTGCGTAAGATGTGCACGGAGAGGTTTGCCACGTAAGCTATGCGGTTCATTTGTTTGCCAGCCACGCATCCGTACTTAGCGTGATTTTGGCGAGCAGTGGATCTTGCCTATATTTTCTTTTGAAGCAAATCTTAGTTCGCATGCGTATTATCTGGCTGCTGTGAAGTGGCGCTTTAGGGTATTTTTTCACTAGAGATGCGCTATGTGTGAGACGAAGAGTGAGACTGCGCGGGCAAGCCAAGTGAAGCTGTGAAAATATGTGACTGTTTCCACCAAAGCTGTGCGAGGATGCGTAGGGAACTCTTTTTAGCTGTGCGCGCTCATATTTCCCACCCAAATCCCTCGCATAAATTCCTCGCACGCATTCTTCGTACGTACCCGTCGTTTTTTTTGTATGTAAATACATAGCTCTGCTAGACCTTTTCTACCATAGCTGCGCTAAGTCTAGCTTAGAAATTATAGTGATCAATGTGGATATTTTCCTCGCGCTCCTTCTTGCACCACCTCACTTCGCACATCTTTGGTAGGCAAATCACCCTTAAAGTCTGACCAGACTAAATATAGCGTTGTCTTAGCGAGCATTGGACATTTCCGCCTTTATTTTCATTCAACAAACACAAACAAACAGAACGTCGCCTGTTACAATCCTTTCATACTCCTTACCCTTCATTTACTTTCATACTTCTAGTCATACACGCGCCTGCCTTATGAGTACTACGCTCCTAGTATTTCTGAAGAACACAGCAATAAGATCCGTGTAAAAACCTCTTGTTAGTCGCCTTTCTTGCCGTTTATCCACTTAAGGCGCAGATACCCTTGAGTAGCTGATTTTAAAATGAGAATCACGTCTAAACGGCTAGTGGTATTTTTTTTGGAAAAAATATATGTTACATTAGATCATTTACTTTACAAATTGATCTGAGAAAATGTTGAGTTTTATTCGTATACCATGGTGTAATTAATTTGTAAAGTTATGTCTAAAACGGACAAAAACACGACAATCGCACCAAAACCGCTGGGCGTATTTTAATGAAATCGATACCAACTCAGAGACAATTTAATTATCTACATTTTGATCTGAAGCTTTGTTTTAATGTCATATAGAATAATAAAGAAAGTACAAAAAACTACAAAATTTTGGGTCGCGCGGGTGTGAAACGAGTGCACGTTTTGTTCCCTCAAGGTCGTTGGCGTTAGTCATCGTCTTAACATAACCAAACCATATAGGCATACTCTTTTTTAAAGCGAAGCTAAATTCACCAGCGTAGCTTAGCCTTAGGACGCTAAACACCACCGGCTTTATTTAGTAGCTATTGATTTGTAGATATCATCAAATAATTATATCTTGGCATGCGAGTACTGTCATCCTTAGTAATTACGTTGATGCTTTGTTAAATATAGGATTTATGGTTGTTTCATGAATATTTTAACTGTGACGTATTTGCCGAGAGTTATGGCGTCAACCGACAAAACCCGCGAAAAAGCCTTCGTTTTGCTCCTTCTATTCAGCCGCAAAACGAAGGCTTGCGAATGATTTGTAAATTGTTTTCGACGAATAATTTATTAATCAAGACGACGACTAACGCCAACGACCTTAAGGCGATTATCACACTGCCACGTATCACGCTGCATGTTGCGTGAAAACACATGAAAACGCACCTACGCGCATACTTGCGTAGGTGAGTTTTCACGCAACATGCAACGTGGTGCGTGGCAGTGTGTTAACCGCCTAAGGGAATAAAACGCGCACTCGTTTCACACCCGCGCGACCCAAAATTTAGTAGTTTTTGTATTTTCCATATTATTCTATGACTTTAAAAAAAAAGCCTCAGATCATAATTTAGATAATTAAATTGTCTTTGAGATGGTGTCGATTTCATTAAAATACGCCCAGCGGTTTTGGTGCGATTGTCGTGTTGTTGTCCGTTTTAGACATAACTTTACAAATTAATTTCACCATGTTATACGAATAAAACTCAAAGTTCTCTTATATCAAATTATTAAAAAAATGGTCTAATGTAACATATATTTTTTCCAAAAAAATACGACAAGCCGTTTACACGTGATTCTCATTTTAAAATCAGCTACTCAGGGGTATCTGCGCCTTAAGTGTGGTATCTTGGCGCTGGCTTAAGCTAGCCTGCATTATTAAAGAAGATCAATTAAATTAAATTAATTTTAGTTTGGAACCGTCAAAAAATGTTTATTTTACAATATACATTGATAAATTTTCATATTGATTGTTGCTGAGATGACATTTCAACTTGTATTTCAACGTTTTTAAGTACCTACTAAATATTTGTCCCTATTTATCGATAAATTCAACTCTATCGATAAAACTATCATATCACTAGTGGTAAGGATGGGTGCAGCATCTCGTCCTAGATGCAAACGATGTTTTCTTAACATGATTTAAGTGCGTGCTAATTTATCGATAAAACTAACACATCACTAGCGGTAAGGATGGCTGCAGCATCACTGTCCTAGATACTAGCCATGTCACCTAGAGAGTAATTTATTTGGATGCAACTTATTTATTCATGATACAAAAAAGGAATTAGGTGCATTTACTTTCCATGATAAAATTGGTACTATAATTAATTTTATTGGTAAATCGCAGGGATTAAATCGTTTTTTAGGGTTCCGTACCCAAAGGGTAAAAACGGGACCCTATTACTAAGACTTCACGATCCGTCTGTCTGTCTGTCTGTCTGTCCGTCTGTCACCAGGCTGTATCTCATGAACCGTGATAGCTAGACAGTTGAAATTTTCACAGATGATGGATTTCTATTGCCGCTATAACAACAAATACTAAAAACAGAATAAAATTAATATTTAAGGGGGTTCCCATACAACAAACGTGATTTTTTTGCCGTTTTTTGCTCGATATTAATAACGGCAACAGATAGACGCTTGAAATATTCACAGAATATTTAGTTGTATATTCACTTCAAAAAATAATTATTATTAAAATAAAATAAATTAAGGGGGGCTCCCATACAACAAACGTGATTTTTTTGCCGTTTTTTGCGATAATGGTACGGAACCCTTCGTGCGCGAGTCCGACTCGCACTTGGCCAGTTTTTATTAATTTGAGTGTACCAAAAATAACCTCTTGATAAATTGCTAAATGGCTCAAAAACTTCAGAAATGTAATACAGGTATTGAGAATAAACAAGTAAAAAAGAAAACAAGCCCCCGACACATTTTTATTCCATGCTACATAATTTATCTAGTAGTATACACGCTTCGATCGACAATCTATTGAACACGTAATTATGACACGATATCTTGCGAAAACACCCCGATTCAAACAGAAAAACGCCTATAACTTCTGAACGGCTGAACCGATTCTCATCAAACATAGCTAAGAGCACTCCCGATAAAGACAACTTTCAAAAAAAAAATACGATGTCGTAATCTGTTCATCCATTTAGGAGCTATGATGCCACAGATAGAAAAAATAAACATCCCTATTCTCCCACAGCTGAACTAAACATTCCATACGCTGGTACCTTAAAATTCAGCTAACCTAAAATCTAACTTAAGGTTCCTCTAGTCGACGGCACGAACTATTTTGTGCGCGGGGTTAAAATGCATGTTAACTCATCCGACAACACGTGCGAAAGAGATAGATGCTGTGATGAGCAGTAAGAAGCTAGTTCGCGTACGAATTAGCACTTTTGCAAGTTTGTAGCAAAATGGATGATCATTTAGGACGCAAAAGAGCGCGTGCAATTTTATAAACAGACCTTTGGCAGTCAAGATATCATGAAAAAACGACTAAATCTATCTGTTCAAAATAAAATTATTTGCATTGTTGAACTACTAATCTATCCCTGTATGGTGGCCGTTTTGCAATTTTCCTTTTTCTTATGTTATTTATTTCCGCCCAAAGATGCGTTTAAATTAGTGTTGAAATGTGGAACTTTCGACGCTCATAACATTCAAACACTTTTGTTTTTTACTTTTTTTTTTCATACATGGCTAGATAATGATGAGACAAATTGATATCATTTTTTATTTTGAACGTACATTGTCAAACAGTGGAGTAATCCCTAGACTACGTTTGTATGGAAGAATTATCGACTAGTGTAACCATAACGCCAACTTACTTATTAGCCAACGTTTCCCTCACGCAGTTCTAAGTGACATCACCCGCGCTTATTTAACTTAAATATAACTTATGGAGCAGTTACAGTCACCATGATACTTATTTATAACTTAATCTTGCGCTTAGGGTAGCGTGCTAAGAGGAGCGGAGCTATTTACCCGACTGCCGAAGGAGGGTAATGTGTTTATCAGTCTATGTATGTATGTATGTTTGTTCCTATGTGGCGTTCTAGAGACCAAACGCGTCGGCCGATTTTAATGATTCTTGCGTTAATCGATTCGTCTTAACCCTGCCGAGTGGCTACATTAATATTGGAAAATTGAAAAACGGCGGCTTTTGAGCGCCATATTGTGGGGGCATAAAATTTTTCTTTCTTCCAAACCCATCGTGTGCGGTATCAAAATAAAGGGTTTTTAAAGTTATAAATAAACATATTAATAATTAAATAAAAAAACTGACTGCTTCAAAAGCGAAATAAAAAGATGCTGTGCAGTCGGAGGATACATTATGCGCGAGCTGTCTGGCCAAAACCAGATGTATCCTCCGACTGCACAGCATGATTTTCTTCTTGTTTACGTCTTTTTAGTTCGCTCTTTTTTGGAGATGCAAATAAATGTGTGTTTGATGCGTAGTCTATTGGACGTCATTCGGCTGAAATGCTATTGATGTGTGTGAATGTATCAATAAATACATAAATATTTTAATTTCGTCATCGTTATCCCTCTATCACTCATGAACTGTTTTTTTCGGATTTTTGATGATTACAAAAAAAATATTTCTGTCTTTTTAGGGTTCCGTACCCAAAGGGTATAAACGGGACCCTATTAATAAGAATCCACTGTCTGTCTGTCACCAGGCTTTATCTTATGAACCACGATAGTGAAACAGTTGAAATTTTCACAGATGATGTATTTCTGTTGCCGCTATAACAACAAATATTAAAAACATAATAAAATAAATATTTAATTGGGGCTCCCATACAACAAACGTGTTTTTTTGCCGTTTTTTGTGATAATGGTACGGAACCCTTCGTGCACGAGTACGACTCGAACTTGGCCGGTTTTTATTTATTTATGAAAGCTTTGTTCTGTGAAAACAAGAGCTATTTAACGGAGCCGAATTCTAAAGGAAAAAGTAAAATAAATTTCGCCCACTTACGCTTATGACCATGTCCGCTTCAATACCTCCTTTTAGCACACAACCTTATTAGGGGCACATAACTTATAATTTATAATAATTAACCGATTCGACGACAGAGTTATGTTTAACTCGATATAATGATGAAAATAATTTAAGGTACCTAATGCGTTAAGGGACGGACAGGATTTAATGTGATTTAGTAATGGCACGGGCACCCAACTCGAAGAAAGAAAAATAGTTCAAATAAATTGCACTAGATGGCGTGATAAGATTCGAATCTTTATTGAGTTTTGTGAAATATTAAGGTTTTCTAGAGACGATCGTAAAAAATGATGTTCTTGTTTAATTAACTCTCCTAAGCACAAAATTAAGGAATATAGGGCTCTTAATTCACATTTCAAAGATTATTTGAATGGATCATTTAAAATTGATTACAATAGATGGCGCGGTTTTAAATTTCTGAGGCACCCACTCGATTGTTTAATTTGTTTCGTAACACATTTTGGTACAATGAAACTGTAAAATCGTGAAAAAAATACTATAAAACAAATCGTAGCTGTATTTAAAAAATAAGTATTCACGAATTACTTGCAAGTCGCTGCTAACTCCATCTATATCCGTTGAACGGAACCAAACGCGATCGATGATCTTAGAAAAATTATTAGTTTAATCAGATGAAAAACGGTTTCTTTGTATGGGATGAGGCATCTGTTTGCTAGTATTATATTATCTGTGGTAATGGCAAAATATATTACAGTACCTAACATACCTGGTTGTAAATATGTGACATCCAAGTAAAGGTTCCTTACCTCTGTCATCTAAGTAATTTCCTCCACTTGACTCCGTCAAATTGACAGTTAAAACTTAATAATACAATGAAAAAAAACTTTTTTACAAAAAAATACTACCGACTTCCAAATAAGAAAACTACAAAGTGAAAAATAACTTTATTTTTGGAAGTCGGTGTCCATAACGAAAAAAAATGGTACCTACGAAAGACACCGACTTCCAAAAATAAAGTTATATTTCACTTTGTAGTTTTCTTATTTGGAAGTCGGTAGTATTTTTTTGTAAAAAAGTTTTTTTATTTTTCACTTTTTAGTTGTACCTACCTAATAGGCAAGTTGTTTAGTAAGTTTCCTATAACGCCAGAATAGATTACCCGAATATCATGAAACTTGAACAAAACCGATCAAATGAGAGATCTGCTTACCCCTTAAGAGCATACTGGCGTGATGTTATGTTATGAAATGGTATAAACAATAAACAGACATGCGATTTCAGCCGTCCCGAGAGATTTGCCGTTATTTATTGAAGAGTTTTGTTGTATATCTTCGAAGTTCTTCATCAGATCTTCACCAAATTAAAATGGGACCAATTTCGGAACATACTCTTTCAAACAAAAAAAGAATTTTCAAAATCGGTCCACAATTGACGGAGATATTGGTGAACATACACAAAAAAAAAAAAAAAAACATACAAGTAGTCGAACATAGAACCTCCTCCTTTTTCGAAAGTCGGTTAAAAAGAATTGGGCCTTGCGAACTTTATTCTTAAGCAACAAACCAGAGTCTTGCTTTTTGCTAATTAGTTTTCAACCTACTTCAAAAAGGAGGAGATTCTCAATTCGACTGTATGTTTTTTTGCATGTTTGTTACGCTATTACGCCGCCAATTATGAACCGATTCTGATGATTCTTTTTCTTTGGCAATTGGTGCTTCTCAAGTCGGAAACACATTACGTGGCGTGGCGCGGGGTCCACGAATCACACGACTCTTCCAGCCTACATCATAACACAACGAGTTTTATAGCCAATCAAGCGTCAAACGCCACGACACGTAAGTGTGGTTCCGCCTTCATGTGGTCCCATTTAAATTTGATCAAGATTTAACGGTTTTTTTTTTTAAAGGTATCCTTAATAATGCGTATTTTATGGTAGTACCAAAACAAAAAAAAAGGGAAAATTAAAAAAAAATTAACAAAAAACTTTTACCGACTTCCAAAACAAACACTGCAAAGCGAAAAATAACTTTCTTTTCGTCAATCGGTGTCAAAAACGTAAACAAATAGGTACCATAGACACCAACTTCTGAAAATAGTAATTTTTCGCGTTGTAGTGTTTTATTTTGGAAGTCGGTTTAATTTTTTTGTTAAAAAGTTTTTTTTTTGTGTTTTGGAATGCGGAAAAGGGTGTCTGGTCCGGGCAACTGCCCGACCGTTGTTTTCGGACTCTGGAAGCAGAATTTTGTGTTACGTAAGGACAATACACATGTGGTATAGATACCGCTACAAAGTAACACCTTCCTACTTAGGTTCTGAGGCGGTGTAGAATGGACCATTGAAGGCGAATTGGAAAGGCAGAAGTGTTTAAATCGTCGAACCGTTGTTTACGTAATAACTTAAGTAGTTAAAGTAAATCCTTAGTAACAAATTACTGCCTCAATTACAAGACAAGGTATTAATTGGATTACATGCAATTAGAATTAAGTTACCGGTTTCATGTTTATTATTGAATGCAACTTACCGATTTGCAATTCGTATATAGTGTATACAAGATGAATTTTAATTTATTGGTGATATTTCTTTAGGTAAAAGTACTCGTGAATATGGACAACTTTTTAGGGTCAATAGCGGGCTCGTCCGGAATCCATACTAATATTGTAAATTAGCTTCGGCCCGCGGCTTGGCTCGTGTGAGAGTTTTATTATCCCAAGATCTCATTATACCGTGTGATCTATGTATTTCTAGAATAAGAAGTATTCTAGCTTCTGCACGCGACTTAAGGTCTATCCACACATATCTGGGCCGTGCCCGTGACGTGGACGGACCGTGCCCTGTCAGGAGCTCAAAAAAATGTCGGTGTGTCTAAAAAAATTACGGATGTGTGTGAACTCGTTCACACACGTCCGTGCACGGGCCAGTGACGAAGCTTCAATGCCTGGGCTCGGTCCTGCCACGTCCCGGGCACGGCCCTGATATGTGTGGATAGACCTTTAATCTGCGAGGACATTACAATTGTGCCCAGAGAGAAATGAAAAATCTGTCAGTGATGAAAACACTATAATTGGACAACTTACACCCCTTTTTTTTGGGGTTGGCAGTCATCCAATGACTTATCTCGCTCTGGGTGAAGCGGAAGGGCGTGTCAGACTTTTACTGACTAAAACCCACCCGTGTTCCTTCAGTTGCTTGTGCCAGGGCCGCGGTAACTCTCTTTCAAATTTATCCGTGACCCAGACAGGCATCGGGCCTATCGGACCCCGTCAACTTTTGCTGACATCTCTTTGAGGCGCGCGTGGAACACTACGCGCCGTCGACTACGGGCCTGGTCCTTTTCGGTCGGCGAGCTACCCATTGCCCATACGAATTACCCATATCCAGTTACGGTGGCCGGGCATCGGCTTGCGACTCCCGCCGCCCGGGGCATCTCTGTTGCGTTGCGCCTCCCTCACGCGTTCCGCCTCCTCCTTCGCGAGCATTACTGCTTCGCAGTAGAACTTATAATGTTGAAATGTTGCCCTAGAATGTTGCCAATGAGATAAAAGTCAAACTGTATACACCCTTGCAATAGCTTGGCAAATTCTTACGTGACACTCCTATGGTCCACGCTGGTGGCGTGGGACGTTACTATCCAATGACGTGACGGCGACGCGTCCAATTGACGCTCCCGTCAGATGACCCCCGTCCCGCACCCACCTTTTGCTACCCCTGCTGCTGCTGTTTTTGCCATACCTATTATTGGAATCAAATATAAACAGCTCACAATGTTAGGACCCATTAATATTAATGCTAATTTTTATCCATGGCTAGGCAACTGGGCTTATCCCAGTTGTAAACGACCCTTTGTGCCTTTTCGCCTTGTTTGTTCTGTCTGCTGCTTGATATGGAGTGGAAATTTGTTTTTTTTTTTTCAACTCCTCCGTTATTCTTTTCTGATTAATTTCGTTGCGGCATCCAAGACAGTTAAATTCATTCGCCGGGACTTCGTCGAGCTTCATTGCCTCGGCGCTTTTCTGGTGGTTGCCACTGTTGATTCTGGCTTTCAGGAGTTGCAGTGGTTTGGGAATAATGCGGCAGGATTGTTACCACCACTGCTTTACGTCACCCGCGGACTATGGGAGTGTCAAGTACGAAGTTGCCAAGCTATATAGTTCTCAAGACAAATGATTGGCGGGGTGAAAAGTTGTGGAGGTGGTGCTATTGGTGGTAACATAACAGGATCATCAGAGCGTAGGATAGTACACCCACGTTATGACTCCAGTTTTAACTCTAACGTGATGGAAAGCGAGCCATACTCACGAAATCATAACCACTCCTTTTCGACTCCGTAATAAAGTAAAACAGTAATTTTACATCACAAGTAAATAGCACAAGAAAACGCTAAATTACAGCTAACGAGTATTTGTAACAATTTTGAGTAATGACGTGTTCAGTAGCAAGTAGTAGTAGTAGTGTCGGTTTTTATCGGTTACATTTCGGGGAGTGTGCGATGGAACTGCACAATTTGATTCCGCCTAGCCCTTTCCATCACCGAACAACAAGACGTACGGCAATGCGCCACCGGTACATGGTGGACATCCCACCCACACGTACTAAGCGTTTTGCGAATACTTTTGTAGGGACACATTATATGTACAAGCTAACTCAGCAAATATAATATAGTTGGTGACGCACGGCTGCGCCCGTGAGACAGAGAAGTTTTCAGTCGCAAATAAACTACAGTCCTAATTGATCGTTTCTATTTAACCTGTCACCTCAACACAAAAAGTGGAGCACATAAAGTTATACATACATAATTACAACAGGCATTAATACAATAATAATATAGCATTATAAAAGCTAAAGTGGTGACCCCGACGTGATCATTTTATTGTGGGTGAGGTACACGTATAGACTGAAAAATGGACGGAAAAATTAATCCACCGCAAGGAGTTGCGCCGCGGGCGCAAGGTGTGAAGGAGGACATGTCCGGAGATGCCAGCGAAAAGGCGCTGGCCAGCATAACTGTCTCTTCGCGCATTCCTGAGTTTTGGACAGACCAAACACGACTCTGGTTTGTCCAGTTCGAGGCCGCGGTGGAGAATCAAAGGCTGAGTGATGCAGCCAAACAAAATCTGGTGGTTACAAAGCTAAACAAGGTCGCTATACAGCAGGTGAGCGATTTGTTATTGGCTCCGCCTGAGTCTCGGAAATATCAGACGCTGAAAGAAAGGCTGTTGGAAGTGTTCGAGGAATCGGAGACGAGGAAATTGCAGAAGCTGATCAGTGAAATGGAGTTGGGAGACCAGCGCCCATCAAATTTGCTACGTCGGATGCGCGAGTTGGCCAGGGAGAAGGTGGCGGACGATACCCTGAAGTTGATGTGGCAATCACACCTACCGAAATCAGTGCGTGCTGTGCTGGCAGTGTCCGACTCGAAGAAATTGGACGTGCTCGCAACCATAGCAGACAAGGTGCTGGAAAGCATAGGAGAGGGCTCAGCAATGGTAGCAGAGGTCCAGACCAGGAGTGAGGGATCATCAAGCACCAGCCAAATCCTGGGGGAGCTAGCGAAAATCAACCTGCGTCTCGCAAGTCTGGAGCGTGGCAGAGGCAGGGAGCGTTGGGACGGCGGCAGCCGAGGTTCGAGATCGGCATCGAGACATGGTGATGCGGGTGGCGAGAGAAAAAGTGCTAATTGGTTGTGTTTTTACCACTATCGTTACAGGGAGAAGGCAACAAAGTGTGTGAAACCCTGTAATTGGAGCAAGGACCAGGAGAAGTCGGCGGGAAACTAGACATGGTGCAGCCGACGGCGGGACGTTGCACGGTTTACAACCGCCTAATTGTATGTGATAAGAAAACAGGTATGAGATTTTTGATAGATACGGGAGCTAATGTATCCGTAATACCCGTGAGGAAAAATCGTTCGCGTAGTTATTATGATAGTAATAGGTCTAACTTTACTTTATATGCCGCTAACGGTACAATAATAAAAACTTACGGTATTGAAACATTAACTTTAAGTCTAGGATTAAGACGGCCGTATACTTGGCATTTCATTGTAGCAGATGTGAATCAGCCCATAATAGGCGCAGATTTTTTAACAAGGTATAAATTGCTAGTAGATGTAAGCGGCCGACGACTCATAGATGAAGTAACGAGTTTAAGTGCAGTAGGTTTAATTGTAAAGTGGAAGGGACCATCCTTAACTACGATTGATAACGCTTGCATTTATTCGGATATTCTAGCCGAGTTTCCCGAGATCACTAAACCTGTGTCTTTTAATGGGGAACCCCCGCATGCGGTGTTACATTACATTGAAACACACGGCCCTCCCGTATTCGCTCGAGCTAGACCATTAGCCCCAGAGAAATATGTAAAGGTAAAGGAGGAGTTTAGACGCATGCAGGAAATGGGTATTTGTAGGCCGTCGAAAAGTCCTTGGGCCAGTCCGTTGCATGTGGTACCCAAAAAGGACGGGCAGATTCGTCCCTGCGGTGATTATAGAGCCTTAAATGCAATAACAATACCGGATAGGTACCCCATTCCGCGGATAAATGACTTTACGTATATTTTAGGGAATAAGTGTATATTCTCGCGTTTAGATTTAAACAGAGCGTATCATAATATTGTGATTGCACCTGAAGACGTAGAAAAAACCGCGATAACCACACCCTTTGGGTTATATGAGTTTACGCGCATGACCTTCGGTTTACGGAACGCCGCGCAAACATTTCAGCGATATATGAATAACGTGGTATTACAAGGCTTAGATGCACAATGCAAAATAGGTTCAGAAGGCCAAACCGAGTCTAATTTCTACTTTTGTTACATAGATGACATCATCGTAGCTAGCGAGACGCCCGAGCTTCATAAGTTACACGTAAAGGCGATATTTGAGCGATTAAGCCGATTCGGCATAACTATCAATATGGCAAAATGTAGTTTTGGAAAAGAGAAACTAGAATTTTTAGGTTACGAGGTTACGTCATCAGGAATCAGTCCATTACCGGATAAAGTTCAGGCAATCATTGATTTCCCAAAGCCCGAAACGGTAGATCAGTTACGGCGTTTTTTGGGAATGATAAATTTTTATAGGTCCAGTTTACCTAGGGCAGCGGAATATCAATCTGTGTTGAATACGTATTTACAGAAGGCTAAGAAAAAAGATAAGTCTATAATTAACTGGTCGCCAGAAGCAAACGTTGCGTTTGCAAAATGTAAAACTAGCCTACAGAATGCGACCATGTTATCGTATCCGGTGCTAAACGCCGAGCTTGCAATATGGGCGGACGCGTCGAACGACTGTATCGGTGCCGTGTTACAAGTTAAGGTTGGCTCACACTGGGGCCCCTTAGGTTATTATTCTAAGAAACTCAGTGACGTGCAGCTTAAATATAGTACGTACGACAGGGAGCTATTAGCTATTTATTCGGCGGTTCAGTATTTTCGTTATATGGTAGAAGGCAGATCTTTTGTAATTTACACGGATCATAAACCATTAACTTATGCGTTCACACAAAAACCTAGTGACAAAGAAACAACTAGACGCGTTAGACAACTTATGTTTATCAGTGAATTCACAACAAATATACAGTACATTAACGGTAATGAAAATTCGGCAGCGGATGCACTGTCTCGGGTTGAAACTATCACATGTCCAACAACGCTCGATTTCAGCGAATTAGCGTTGGCGCAACGGATGGATGACGAGCTGACGTCGCTTTTATTGAAAGAAAACAAAGTGATGCAATTTAAGCGAATTAATTTACCCGACTGTCAAAGCGAGGTGATGTGTGAACTATCTACTTCGGTTGCAAGGCCATATCTACCAGTAGCTTTAAGGAAAAGGGCATTTCAGGCAGTACACGGTTTGTGCCATCCTGGAGTGCGTACTACTCGGAAATTAGTGACGTCTAAGTATTTTTGGCCAGGTATGAACACAGACGTAGGACAGTGGGCCAAAACCTGCGTTCAATGCCAGAAGTCGAAGGTTATACGTCATACGGTATCCGGACTGGGTCAATACGAAAGTAGTGGCCGCTTTGAACATATACATGTCGATCTAGTAGGACCATTACCTACGTCACCAGAGGAGTATAGATATTGCCTTACGGTGGTTGATAGGGCGACAGGATGGCCAGAAGCTTTTGCAATCAGAAACATGTATGCTAGTACGGTAGCCAAGACGTTGTACGAAGGTTGGATTTCAAGGTACGGTTGTCCGGTAAGGGTTACTACAGACCAGGGCAGACAATTCGAGAGCAGCTTGTTCAATGAATTAATGAAATGTTTAGGGATAGATAAATTAAGAACTACAGCGTACCACCCGCAGGCGAATGGCACTGTAGAAAGGTTTCATCGCGTGTTAAAAGCAGCACTGATGGCCAGGAGGGACAGTGGCGCGTGGGTGGAAGAATTGCCGACAGTTCTGTTTGGGTTACGCGCAACACCGCGGAGCGACACTGGTGTCAGTGCCGCGGAATTAGCATTTGGAAAGACATTACGGTTACCCGGGGATTTTTACGGGGGCAATAGCATAAGCGTTAGCGATTCAAACGAATATGTAAACAAAATTAGAAATATTATCGAAAACCTTAGGCCAAGACCGACTAAACAGAGAGACGCGAGGAATATATTTGTTCATTCTGATTTAAAAACTTGTTCACATGTTTTTGTGAGAGTAGATCTGGTTAAAAGATCCTTACAACCTCCCTATGACGGTCCATATCAGGTTTTAGAGAGAAAAGAGAAGTATTTCATGTTACAAATAGCAGATAAGCGTGTGAAAATATCAATCGATAGGTTAAAACCGGCGTACGTAGTTAATGACGGAACCTTTCCACTAATACAACAAGAAAAGGATCGCGTAGTAACTAAACCTAATAACAAACTGTTTAATGATAAGACTTGTAATACTAAGCGTGTAACTTATACCACCCACAGCGGTAGAACGGTTAAGCAGCCGATAAGGTTTGCAGAATGAAAACTATGTATGTTATACCTTATGGTACAGTAAGCCAGAGCATTACGGGAAATGGGTTCGATTCCCGGTTTTTTTTTTAAAAAAAAAGTGTACTCTACTATAATTGTATTGTATTCATGTAATTAAGTAAATAAGTTAATAATATAAGTTACAGGTGATATTCAATAAGTAGGTAACATGTAAATTGGTTAATATTGTGTCAACGTAGAAGCATTTCGTAATAAACAATGAATTAATGCAACTCTAGCATATTGAAGGATGTTTATTTAGGCCAGCCAAATGCGAAGTTTCATAAAGAAGTGCTGACTAAGATTAAATTATAACTAAGACAAAATGTTCTGGTAGTATAACAAATAGCATTTTTAACATTAAACGTAATTTATCCATTGTTGGAATAAGTCCTTACGAACGTGTTTGTTTTGTTAATAGAATAAAAACCTCTGTAATTAATAATGGGTTGGGGACAAAGTAAACCACAACAGAACAATGTCGCGTTAGCACAGTCGGTGTCTAACGAAACGATGGGGCAAAGAGTGGGTGTATTGGAGATTATGGTGATTGTGTGCGCTGTGCTCATGGGAGTGTTGATTCTGTATTTAATCAGAGGCCAATGTAAAAAACGAGTACGAGGCTGGTTTCAAAAGGAAGCAGTCGCGGCCGGTTGGAGTCTGCCAGTCGTTAAGGTGCAAGCAGTGCCACCGCCGACCATACCCCGTAATCCAGATGTGTATTAATTGTAAGCATAGTGTGGTGTCACATGTGTCGTTTTCTTCTGCATGAAGAAATAGGATTATGAAGATAAAGTAGTTTTTGGACATAAAAATAAAAAACCATGTAGTTAAAAAAAAAAAAAAAACTTTTTTTTTGTATTGTTCTTAAAAAGTATACTTAGTGTAAGTTCCTTTTTTTTTCTTCTGTAAGGAGGGGGCTACTGTAGGGACACATTATATGTACAAGCTAACTCAGCAAATATAATATAGTTGGTGACGCACGGCTGCGCCCGTGAGACAGAGAAGTTTTCAGTCGCAAATAAACTACAGTCCTAATTGATCGTTTCTATTTAACCTGTCACCTCAACACAAAAAGTGGAGCACATAAAGTTATACATACATAATTACAACAGGCATTAATACAATAATAATATAGCATTATAAAAGCTAAACTTTCATTGTACGCACAGCTAAGGAGTGGAATTCCCTGCCGGAGTCTTTGTTTCCTGATAGCTACAACCTTGCGGTCTTCAAGTCAAGAGTGAATGGGTTACTTCTAGGCAAGCGTGCTTCACCGTCGACCACATCATCGCTTACCATCAGGCGAGATAGTGGTCAAACGCGAGCCTATCGATAAATAAAAAAAAAAAACAAAACTGTTCAAAAGGTGGTTCAATATTGATATTTTGGCATCGAGCGGGCGCACGGCCAGTACTGCGTTAACATTGGGGCGTATATATCGCCTTAACATTCACGCAACAGAATTCGTTAGAAATTAGAATGACCAATCAAGAAAAAGTGATGCCTGAGTCATCGGTTCATCATTATAAGGCAGCCTTCGCAAAGTTTATTTTACGAATTAGTAAGAATATCAATCATCAGTTCAACAAAAAAAGTAAAAGATATACAGACATACTCATGAATTTTCATATTGTTGAGTTATTGCTGTCGGTAATTTTGTTAGTTAGTTACATGTCTATTACCTTTCTGCTTCAGTGCATTCGTTTAACACCAAAACACAGAAATTTAGTGCGTCAGAGGATACTTTGTCGGTCAATCAATGTGCATCTGTGTGTTTGTGTGCCTGTCTGTGGCATCTAGAGAATACAATCCCGCGCAAGTTTTTCAATCCCGTGATTACGGGTTTTCGAAGCGTAATCCCGGAATCCCGGGCCTATCCCGGATTTAGACTATGTGGTTGCTAATTGGTCTCAAATAAAAAAATAAATAAGTTATTAATGTCTTTGCACATCACAAATCTCAATGTGAATGTCTCTCAATTCTTTGAAAATGCATCATCCTGTTTAAATTTCATTCAATCCATGTGTGCCTGACCCGCGCTGACGTAGTTTTTGTTAGTATCTTAGTTATTATTTACTAACTACCTCACATTTTTTTATTTTTGTATTTTGATAAACTATGTTTTCAAAACTATAATCATTGTTATCTCATTAGTATTAAGATTGCTTATAAGTGTTTCAACATCCGGACAAACCTTTTGAGGTTTTTGTGATGTTTCTGTTTATACTTTGTCATGTTACATATTTAATAAACATTAAAAAAAAAGAAAATGTAATAAGAAAAAAAAAGACAAAACTATTTAGAATTTCGAAAACATATTCGCAGAAATATCAAAGCATCCAATGTTTGACTTCCAAGCCTGCTTCGTAGTTTATTGCCAAAATAAGCAGCAGCTGTAAACGCTCGCTCAGGTTCTACTCTGGTTGGAGTACGGCGTACCTAAGGATTGTTTTTATGTCGTTATGTAATAAATGCTATTAATCTAATCTATGCAAGGTTTTTGTCAAGGCGCAACGGACTACGGAATACAAATTAGACTGTTTTGTGGCAATCCCGAAAATCCCGAGATTCGTCAAGTGCAGTCCCGGGATTTTCGGGGCCGGAAAACGGGTGGCATCCCTAGATTGTATTCTCTAGTGGCATCCTAGCTCCTAACCTCCCGTTCAAAAGTTATGGGCGTTTTACTGTTTGAATCGAGGTGTTTTCGCAAGATATCGTGTCTTAATTACGTGTTCGATAGATTGTTGATCGAAACGTGTCTACTACTTGATAAAAAAATTATACAGTTTAAAAAAGTATGAAATAAAAAAAATGTTGGCGGTTTTGGAAATTTGAAATTTTTACTTGTTCGATGTTACCGTGGCCTGCACACATTTCGGTCCAGATGAAAACCGGCCAAGTGCGTGTCTGACTTCGCAAATTTAGGGATCCGTACCAATTGTAGAATATATTGGTATTTGTTAGTGAAATATATGTTAAACATTACCACCAAATGTCGTGTTAACAGGTAAATAGGAAGTTAAAAAAATCTTCGGTACAAAATTTTGTGACAGACGACGGACAGACGGACAAGTTAGTGCCAGCAGTAGAACTCCGTTTGGACCGGGTACGGAACCCTAAAAAGAGACTCAAACTAAACCGCTGCTTAAACCCGAGTGTCTGAAACGTGGATCCACGCGAGGGTCAATGGCGTTTTATTTGTTTCGGTAATTAAAGTATTCAACCAGTTAATGAAGTCTATTTATATACTATTTATATATGTTATGGACCAAGTGATTAACCAGCAGCCTAATTGCGTAAGTGAATTCTCCAAAGCAAACAAGTCGATTCTTTCCCAAAAACGACTTTACGTATTGCATATTACACTCTTGAAACGGAAAGGTTATGCTCCTTTCCATTACCAATATTTTGACGTAGAATTAATTGTAAAGAATGAACGAAAGCGGAAGAATCGAAATAAAACTTCACTATTGGTATTGTGTAATGTTCGAGTTTGTTGAAACATAACGCAGTAGCTTAACTTCAGCTCAAAGGAGGATGTTTTTACTCTTCCCAAATTAGTTTCGCAATACCGAAAAAGTTGAAAGAAATGATTCTGATTCTTTGAAGGAATCGACTCGTTTGCTTTGGAGAATTCACTTACGCAATTAGGTTGCAGGGCACCATGCATAAATGCCCGGGCATTATGAATCAAGTCTGTAATGAATACTAATCTACACAATAAATTAATAATAATATATTATTTTTCTAATATTAATCACATTGTCTGGTCATTATGAATGTTGCTACGTAATGGTTGGGCAGTTCGATAATTATGGTCAATGAATTAGTCTAAGAGCGAGCGAAGCGAGTTTGGGAGCTTAGGGCACCCCGACACGGATAGTTTAGGTTCGAAGGGGATGACGGGAGCTGAAGTGAGCGAGCAAACACAGTTCCCGTCATCTCCTTCATGTTAGATTACTTTAGACACTGCAGACAGAAATAGGAGCACCGTTGACTTTGTTGCTAAAATAATTATCTTACTTATCTATTCTTTAATAAAACCAATGTCAACATTAAAATAATTTAAAAAAATACAGCTATATATTACCCGGACCATAGGCATTAATCAGAAAGCTCGGTCAATTTAATTATTAAAATAGTTTTTATCATATTGCATACTCATATTACCAAGATTGGAATGGAGGCATACGGGTTGGAGGACACCTCATTAATAATCTACGCTTTGCAGATGATACCACTATCATAGGGGGAAATGAAAGGGAACTTGCTGAACTTCTGCAAAGAGTACAAAGAGTGAGTGTGGAATATGGACTCCATATCAACCGAGCTAAAACCAAGTTGATGTTTGTGGATCGCTCGTTCATTGCAACGAACTGGAGAGCTATCCGACCTGGACACCGTACAGAAATTGGTCTACCTTGGCTCCATGGTAACTGCAGATGGCGATTGTGAGGCAGAGGTAGTAAGAAGAGCCCAGATTGCAAAGTCAGCGGTAAAGCGATTGGAGAAGATTTGGAGGAACAGAGGAATCAGCAAGAGTACCAAAGTTAAGCTAATGCGGACTCTGATCTTCTCTATATTTCTGCTTGCTTGCTTCTGAAACCTGGACACTGAAATCACGCATTCGTAACAGAATTGATGCGTTCGAAATGTGGTGCTGGCGCAAAATGTTAGGCATTCCCTGGACGGCGCGCCGCACAAACGCGTCAATTCTGAACGAACTGAAAGTTAAATCTCGCCTATCGACCATCTGCATGAAACGACTCCTACAGTACTTCGGACACGTGGCCAGGAGGGAGCCTGGTAGCTTGGAAAAGCTTATTGTAGCTGGTAACGTGGCAGGAAAAAGGGGCCGTGGAAGATCACCAACCCGATGGACAGATGTGGT
Organism: Orthosia incerta; assembly: GCA_948252205.1. Lineage (NCBI taxonomy): Eukaryota > Metazoa > Arthropoda > Insecta > Lepidoptera > Noctuidae > Orthosia > Orthosia incerta. The sequence goes on along the minus strand of OX411766.1, from coordinate 12,711,677 downwards.
CAAAGATGTCTGTAGGGGGAATTTTCAGGCATCTGTCCGCATGGCCGAAAACCGCTCAGCATGGAGAGCGTTGGAGGAGAAGGCAACGAGGAAGAAGAAGATTAGGCATTATGAACAATGCCGTATTAATCACTTAGTCCGTAACATATATACTTAATATATTTATTTATAGCAGAAAGAAATGATTATTGTACTATTATTATCGGTGACTTCAATATGAGCAATATAGATTGGAATCAAATCATTAACAGCGGCGTTACTTACACCTGCCCCACTTTCTCAAGGACTAATTCTAAACTAAATCAGGCCCTTCTAGATTTTATCCACATAAATAACCTCAAACAATATAACAGTGTATGTAATGTTAAGGGTAAAATCCTGGACTTGGTTCTTGTAGACCTTCTCGAATGTAAGGTGACTGAAGCCCTTAATAGTCTGACAAAGATCGATTCATATCACCCTCCTCTTGAAATTTCCCTACGCCTTAAAGTAAGCAATAATTTAAAACCAGAACCTAACATTAGATTAAACTTCAAAAAAGCCAACTACTCTGCTATTAAATCAGATCTAGAAAATACCGACTGGCATACATTACTCTCCGACACAGACGACCCCAATATAATGTTGGAACGGTTTTATACGGTACTTTGTCGGATCATAGAGCGATATGTCCCATCAACATTAGTTAAGAGTGGTTCGCGACCACCATGGTACACAAAAAAGCTGGAGAGATTACTGCGTGAAAAAAATAACTCAAGAAGAAGGTATGGTACGTACAAAAACCCTATGGATAAAATATCCCTTCGTTGGTGTAGTAAACGCTGTGACAGATTGGCAAGAGAATGTTACAACGCCTATATAAATAGCATAGAACAGAAAATAACAACGAATCCCAAGTTTTTCTGGTCCTTCATTAAGTCCAAACGGGGTGTTACTAATGCCTATCCAGCTTCAATGTCAAATGGCGTCAGCAAAACTTGCAATGGCAATGAGATGTGCAACATGTTCGGGACCTACTTTTCTTCAGTGTACAATCCAGCTACCCATGCCTCTAACGTAGTCAAAACTTCGCCTTTCTTTGAAAGACTTATTTGCAACTCCGACAGTTTTTCCTTGATCCAGATCCCAATAGATAAAATAGCCAAGCATCTCAAAAGCTTAGATATCTCCAAAGGTTCCGGCAGCGATGAAATTCCCCCTAACTTTATCGCAACTTGCGCTGACCAACTGGCAAACCCCCTATGCTTGATTTTTAACAAATCTCTCAGCGCTGGTATTTTCCCTAAAAGATGGAAACTGGCAAAGGTGGTACCGATTTATAAATCAGGTGCTGATGATTTGGTGGGAAACTATCGACCTATATCTATCCTTCCGACATTTGCCAAGGTTTTTGAAGCAATAGTATGCCCCGATATACAAAACTATTTTAGGAAATATCTGTCTGACCACCAGCATGGCTTTACTACTGCAAGATCCACCTGCAGTAATCTTGTAACTTTCGTTGAGGATATTGCTGCTTCACTTGACTCGAACCAGCAAGTCGACGCCATATACACTGATTTCAGCAAGGCTTTCGACAAAGTTTCCCATGAAGTGCTGATTCAAAAACTTGCTGCGTACGGCTTTGCTGGTTCTCTTCTTAAGTGGCTGCACTCTTACCTAACGGATAGATCCTTTTATGTCGTGGCCAATGGTTATAAATCTGAAACCATGATCATAACTTCCGGTGTTCCACAGGGTTCCCACCTGGGCCCCGTTATATTTATCATCTTTGTAAACGACCTTCCTTATTGCTTCTTTAACTCCACGCCATTCTTATTCGCCGATGATTTGAAAATATTCCGCGTTATAGATTCTCTAGCTGACTCAACATTACTTCAGGATGACTTGAACAGACTTTTAAACTGGTGTAAAGATAACAATATGCAACTTAACGTAGAAAAATGTTCCCAGATTACGTTTACACGCAAGTCTAACTTCATTGATTTTAACTACAGTATGAATGGTACGTACCTTAGTAAAGTTGATGTTATCAGAGATTTGGGAGTCCTCCTTGATCGTAAATTAACATTTATTCCCCACATGGACAACATTATTAAAAAAGCTTCAAAGACACTCGGTTTTGTGTTACGTAATGCTAAATGTTTTCGTAAGCCTAAAACTAAGATTTATCTTTTTAACTGTCTCGTTCGTACTGTATTGGAATACTGTGCGGTTGTGTGGCGTCCCCACTATGCAACACATAGTCTTAGGTTAGAGAGGATCCAGAAAAGATTTTTATACCATCTTGCCTATTCTGCGAGATTAGCCAAAAAAGTTCCGAGCTATGCTAAACGCCTTGAAAAATTTAGCATAGCTTCACTCGAAAAACGAAGAGATAATATAGATTTAATTTTTCTTTTTAAAATACTTCAGAGTAAAATAGACTGCCCCCAGTTATTAAGTAAATTTAGTTTTAACCTACCCTACAACTATCCGCGTCACCCTATCAAGCTATTGCGACCTCCATTCCGCAAAACTGTATCGGGATCCAACTCCCCCATCCCCAGACTTTGCAGGCTTCTTAATAATTGCGATGAATCATTAGATATTTATTCCACAACACTTCAAAAATTCAAGCGCCAAGTCCATCAAAAGTAATTGCCATATATATATTTTTTCTTGTTATCTTTGTTTTGTACCTATTGTGTTTCTAAAACTACCCACTAGTTGTTGTATGTATTATTTCTGCACTATTATTGTAATTTTATAGATGTTATAATTTTGTTTTTGCATGCTGTGTCTATCGCATCATATTGTATACTATGCTTGTATCATATTGTTTGTATTTTTAAAATAAACAGTGTAACAATTGTAGATAGGCCAATAAATAAATAAATAAATAAATAAATAAATAAACCTCTCAATAACCGTACAACTCCGTAAGCATTTTCGCACTACCGTCACAGATCGCCCGAACGATACTAAAAGCTATAAGCTATAATTTATCGCGATACACATCTAGTGTGTGAGAGATTGTATCTTAACGCTCTCGAAGACCGCATGTGTAAACTAATGGTGATTTTTATCGGGATAAGAACACAGCTTTGTTGGTCCAGTGACTGCTAGCGCCACTGCTGAACTATTGAATGACAATTTTGCTGTGGAGTTGTTGTGCTACTTCTTTTTGCGCTTCCAAGCTGAAACACTAGGAAGTGGTGACGAGCGGGTTACTTTTTGTAGGTCATTAGCCTAATTTGAATGTAATTTGATTTTTAAGCGACTTCAAAAAAAGGAGGTTCTCAATTCGTCGGTATCTTTTTTTATTTATATTAAGAAAAGTAAATCACAGAAAAAAATTCACACGGCTGTCTTCAACGGTAGCCAAAGAGGCGTCTTGGTCCTCTGTGGGAATGGAAAAGAACCTGCGAACCGACATCAAAAAAAGGAGGAGGTTCTCAATTCGTCGGAATCTTTTTTTTTTTCTTTATGTATGTTCCCTGATTACTCAAAGACGCCTAAACCGATTTCAAAAATTCTTCTTTTGTTTTGAAAGGTATACTTCCTAGTTTGTCCCATAGTCATCAGGTCAGGATCTGATGATGGGATTCCAGAGAAATCGAGGGAACTTCTCAAATATACGCATAAATATGTATGTATTTTAGATATTTGTATGTATTATGTTTATACATTGTGTGCTAGACACGTATTTGTGTAGTGTATTTAGTTAGTAAGAATTCTAATATTTTTTAGTATTTGTTGAACGTTGTTTTCTAATAATTGTATTTTGTATTTGTAATGTTTATTTTGTGTACAATAAAGAATATGAATATGAAATATTATAGGCGATTCTAGATATTAGAGACTTTCTGAGTCTATGATTCTATTATAGACTCAGAAAGTATCATTTGGTGAAGTGGAACTGATGAAGAAGACCACAGATGTCCACTGGAACTAAATGCTAAGTATGTCACGGGTATAAGATATCTCGAATTGTTAACCGACTGTGATGAGCAAATACTTACAAGTAAATGGTACCGATGAAAATGGCGCCATCGAACTGTTCTGATGATGAAGCCGGAAGGTAGACACTGGAACTCTGATATTAAACAATGTATCCTAGTCGTGTTTGGTGATCGTCATGAGATGTACTTTGGCTATAAATGATTATCATGTTAATTGGATACCTACCAAAACAAAAAAGATAAAAATAAAAACTTTTTAACAAAAAAAACAAACCGACTGGTGTCGAAATCGGAAAACAAAGTGGGTTTTGTACCAAGAGACACCGACTTCGGAAAAGAAAGTTATTTTTTGCTTTGTAGTTTTTTTTTGTTCTGGAAGTCGGTTTGATTTTTTTGTTAAAAAGTTTTTGAATCGCTAGTTTGTGGATAGTGTTTTTGGGTTTTTCTTAGGGGCTTATTTCAGCAGCTCAGTAGCCGGTTGATGAGAATCAGATTTGGACAAGGAAATTGGGAAAGATGTGGACTTTAATAATTCTTACGGCTTTTTGACGTACTAATAGTCATGTTTATATCTGTAACTATATCTATGTTTATGTATGAACCTTATTTATTTTATATGTCGCATCAAGGCTGGCCGATAGATGTAAACCATCGGAAAGTCAGGGTGTATTTCCCTTAGGTTAAGACATCGTGTGTGGGCAGGTCGGTAGGTACAATCGTGCAAATGAAATCACATAAGTTAATCGATACACTGAGTATATTCAAATAGACACAAGTTACATTCTTGCTTACTAATATTACGGATCGACACTGATTCTACGACGTCTTCGCTCTACGGCTGTCAGTACTCAACTGCTATATTCTGCCGTCCCCACTACGCAAGCGGTTAGAAAAAGCGCGCCAATGCATAGTTGTTCTTGTTTGCCGCTAGGAGCGTGCTTGTGATTTGACTTTACGTCCGTACTATTGACTAAACCCGACATATACATTATTCTAGTTGATCATTATCAGAATATCTATAGCGCCGCTTCGCTACACATACACCAGAGCCTAATTTCGCAACTGCCGGTAACAATGTCAGGCGGGCGAATAAATTCGCGTGTAACTACACAGTGTGAGAGTTTGTTTATGCGTACGGCGTAAGCGATAAGCGGTAGCGGAGGGCAAAGTAACAAAATCAAAATCATTTCTTTTTATTTCATGTAGGCTTAATGGGCACTTATAAAACGTCGACAAAAGGTGCACGGTTCGGGTTAGTCGTTTCCTATGGAGAAGAACCGGCATGAAACGCCACAGTTACTCTTTTAAAAAAATGGTTTGGTTTTACAATATTTCCATGTTACAGCATTAGTGCTTAGATATGTGGGGACAAGGCCCGACAATAAGTCGTAAGAAACTATTTTTTTTAAATATAAACGAGATAAAAAGTTAACAAATGTTAGCAAGCATCTAGAAGGCCTACAAATGTTCACACATTCACAAAACAATCGGTAAAATAATCTATACAAAGGTAATTAAAAGTATAACAAGACTAAATTTAACATGTGGCACAAATGTTGTTATCAGTGCTGTAACTATTCTTAGCAAAGGGCTATATAGGTGGTTGAAAACCATTGTAAAAAGTCTAATTAAAAGAAGGAAAAAAAGAAAAATGAGATTGAGAATAGTTAGAGACATCCACATATTTGGGCCGTTTGAGTTACCAGGGAAGCCGCATGCGCAGAAGGAGCTAAAGCCAAAATTATTATCTTCAACGTAGTCCTTGATTTTATAATGCTTTTTTAATAAGGACACGTTTGATGTAGTTTTTAAACTTTCCATCGGTCAGTTCTATAACTGACTTTGGCAACTTGTTATAAAATACATTAGGTTGATTTAGTAATACATAGGATCCACACAAGTGATATTCTATAGACGATAGCGATTGTTGCGATTGTTGTATGGCATAGACAAGTGCTATGGAAATGTCACATGATTAAAAAAAAAACAAAATTGTTTATTTCTTAACCAAATCTGAACAACAAGTTATGATTGGAGCCTCTTTTTAGGCAAAAAATGCCTGTATTAAGAGACTCCGCTCTTCCATAGCAAGATAACTATTTTTACAAAAACAGAACAGAAAAGAATAACATTATTCACGTGATTGTGTATTCCTGTATGGGGATGGTTTGAGTGTGTTTTGTGTGTGTGTGTGTGTGTGGATGAGTGGGTGTGTGTGGACAAGTGTGTGTCTAGAGAAAAATGGATGAGTTAAACCATATGTTGCAAGAGCGCCTCAGTATCTTCATAAGTAAATGGTTTTATCCAATTTGTTAGCATTTTTTTACATTCATGTAGCTGTTTAGTGTATAATAATATGTATACCTCTTTGTTTACCCTATTATATAGCTGAGCAGATCGTTTGTTGTATTGTACAGCAGCGAATTTTGTTCTAGTTTGAGGGATTTGAGCGATCATGTCTTTCCGTCTCTTTGATGTAATATTTGCATTATAAGGCAGAGTCTTATGTTTTTAACACGCTTTTATTAGCTTGGTATGTATGTATCTATGTATCAATGTATCAATGTAACGGAATCTTTGAACGTGATTTTCACCCACTTCAAAACGTTGGATTGATTTGAAACTTTGCACACTTATCAAGGACCGATGACAATGCAATAATTTAAACAGTTTGTCCCATTATCCTTACCATTAAAGCGTGTTTTTTAGTTTTTAGAACTACAATTTATTTTAGGATTGTATATGTGATGAACAGTTTTCTAACAGAAAGAAGGCCACTAAACTGATATAGACTGTCAGTAGGGAATCTGATCTTTTTAAAATACATTATTTTTAATCCGTACTTTCCATATCTATCTATCCTATACCTTTAAACGAGCAATTCTTTTAATCAAATCAAATCATATCAAATTGCTTATTTGCTTAATACAGGTAGGTTCAAACAGATGTTACAATTAGATATAAAGTACACTGTATCATTACCTAATAAGGTGTGCAAATATTTATATTATTGACAATCTATTTAAATAATTATTAAAATAACATTACAAAATAATTACGCTCAAAAAATAAAACAAAAGAAAATAAAATGAATTCAAAATACTACAAATGTCAAAAGTGAAATAAAATAAAAAATTGTCTCTGTTTGTCTTTTTTTTTTTTGTTTTTTATTTGTAATGGGTTTGCTCTTGACTCTAATCTAGGTCATAGGTGACAGAGACAGAGTCTACGATGGAGTGAGCTTACCCAGAAGAAGCCTGTTCATTCTAACTTTGAAGATATTCGGGATATTCTTTGTTTCTTTGTGTATATATAATCTGAATCTCGGATCGACTTCAACGATTTTCATGAAATTTTGTATGCAGAGCCTTACGGGGCCGATAAATCGATCTAGCTAGGTTTCATTTTTAGAAAACGTTGTTTTCTCTATTTGCACCGTCGCCCAGGTACAATTATATAAAACATAGTCGGGTTAGTTACACCATTTATAACTCGAGAACGGACCTAATTACAATTAATTAGTTCTATTTATCTCCGTCTCGAAAAACAGAATAACTATTAAAACAACGGAAAGGAGAAAGTTTTTTTTATTCTATTTCTTGTTTTTTTTTCTATTTCTTTCTATTTTTTGCGAACACAGCGCCATCTCTGATACATGACAGAATACAGAAGGAATAAAATTTAAAAAAAAAGATAATGAGGTAGGTATTATATGTAGGTTAGGATAGGTAGCATCCTTCTGCGAAACAGTCGTCTCGAAGAAGGAGGCTGCGGAAAGGGACAGGAAGATTTCATTCGCTCACCCGATCCGCAGCAGACGCGCCGGGCGTTGTCCGCCCTCTTCCGGCCCCCCTGGGGCGACGGACTCGGGGACGTCCGTCGTCCCCCACACATCTGGACCCGAGATGGTGGCGCGTAGTGTTCCACGCGCGCCCCTCTTAGACGTTGCGGGGGGAGGCAAACACCTCACTCCCCTCCAACCTCCCCCTCCCCCTCAACTCCTCCAACCCTGAGTGCTGGTCCGCAGAGGCGGGCCAGTACTAGCTGAGGGTTGCGGAAGTATCGGTGTTCCCGCGATCCCCAGCGTAGGTGTGAGATGGAATACCGGGGTGGTTTTTAGTCAGTACGAGTCTGACAGACCCCTCCGCCCTGGGGGACCAATGAGGATTTTCCAACCCGGAACAAAAAAAAAAACAAAAGGTAGCCATTTGGCAGGAGCGAAGCCGTGGGCAGTGTCTTTGTATTACCTTTTCCTTATCTAGCTAACGGTTGAACGGATTAGGATATAACTTACATTATATACATAGCACACATTTTGTGGGGAGGTGGGTAGGTAGGTAGGGTAGGTTGATAGTGTTGTAGCGGCACCATGCAACGCCGCCACTTACGAACTAATGACATGACGTCACACAAATCCTGCATGATGCACAACACCCGTCTGTCGGAGGATCGGAAGGATCCTATGGAGGTTTGTGGGACTTTACACTCCCTGTTCCACCTACCCCCAAAGTGTAAGGTAGGTAGCCAGTTGACGGGAGCGAAGCCGCGGGGAAGACGGCTAGTTGCATATACATGACTAATAAAGGTCGCTCCATCAGCGGAGCGCTCGCTCTTGCGTCTGTTCCGTCCTTTAGTAATTTCCGCTCAGTGTGGCGTTGGTCTTTCTATTGGTGAAAACTTCATTCTCGTACAGACGCGGCGGGGAACTTGATTTTATAATATGTAGTGATACTGCAAGAAGACTAAAGGTTAAGCAACGCTTGACGAGGTCGGTCCGTGGATGGGTGACCATTTCAACATACCGAGTTTCCTCCGTGCCTCGGAAAGCACGTTAAGCCGTTGGTCCCGGCTGTCATTTGAAGATCTTTGACAGTCGTTACGGGTAGTCAGAAGCTTGAGATCTGACACCAGTCTTGCCAAGAGGTACCGTGTTACCCAGTTACTGGGTTGTGGAGGTCAGATAGGCAGTCGCTCCATGTAAAACACTGGTACTTAGCTGAATCCGGTAAGACTGGAAGCCGACCCCAATATAGTTGGGAAAAGGCTAGGCAGATGATGACTGCAAGAAGACTAAAGGTTCAACTCGTAAACGTATCATCACAGCGTCAACTCGAGCCGTTCGATATTCTTTGTATGAAATTCCCTATTGCAACGCACACTTATCAGCATCGTAACGACATCGCCTCGCTTTGAGGTAAACGCGAGAACCTGAAGCGGTGCGTGGTCAACCTGTAGTCCCAGCGCTTATTAGCCACCGCTTACTGCTTCTATCTTGTGCCTTGTTGAAAGGCCAGCCATACGTAATGTATTATCAGTCTGCGCTCCAGCCGAACTAATCAAGGCGGTACTCGACAGTCGCCGTCTATTGGCTAAACTCCGTAACTGGAGTGCGATACTCTATGGTTTTGGGGCCACGAAATACGCGGGCTTATAGCAAATTTTTCTTTTGTTACTAAAGTAAATATCTAAAATTTTGGGGTCCCGAGCATTAAAGAAGGTTAAAAAAGCTTCTTGACTGTTTAATCGACATCTTTTGCGAGACACTCGGAATGAAAATAAAAACTATTATTAAAATTTCGCGTATTCTTCAGGTTATTTTTGCTGTAGAGTATTTTTTTTTTTGGGTCTCAAGTGTTTATTAAAATTTTTAATTATCTTAGCGAAATTAAATTTAGAATATCCTATACTTAAATAAAAATAAAATACGAACGCGTATAAAAGGACAGGGATCATAGGGCGTCAAAAATTTCGTCCACATCGCTGTCAACGTGAAAAGTGCCCAGAACGCTGACAGCATTGCCACGTTGGATGGCAATGCTGATTCTCTGGCCCAGGAAAAGCCCAGCCCTTTGGTCACGTAGATAGATTTAACTTAATTATATTTTGCTTTATTATTGCCATAAAATATTTAAAAGCCAATTCTTTTACTAAAAACGTTCCTTGAGTCGGCATATCATCTCAGTGACAATCGGGCCCGGTTTCTAAATTGAGTGTTTGGAGTTATGAGCGTTTAACGCCCAAGTTTGACAGGTTTTCATGGTTAAGTCACAAAGTACGGAAACGGCGGCACGTAGAATTTGGCAAATAATAATAATACCAGCATGCTACTGTCTCACTGCAGGGCAACGCCCTCTTCTCATACAGAGAAGGCACGAGCATTGATCACCACGCTTGCGTAAGACGGATTGGCGATTTCAAACGTATATGAACTACTAGCGGCGGTCTATGGACCCGAACCTGTCGTACCGATCCACTTCAACCAAATACGTAGGTGGCTACAGGAATCCACCCGGACACAGGCGGGAAACTGGTGCACCTCAGCTCCGGGCTGTAGGCAGTCCAAAGAAGCTCTGCCATCTTTGGACAGTAGTCTTACCAGACGTCTGCTACGTCTGGACAGGAATGGCCTGCGCCTGGTGACGGGGACCATATATGACCATGACCAAATATTTGAAAGTTATGAGTGTCGAAAGTTCCACATTTTGACACTAATTTTAACGCATTTCTGGGCGCAAATAAATACCATAAGCAGACGGAAAATTGCAAAACGGCCTCCATACAGGGATAGATTAGTAGTTTAACATTGTAAATAATTTTATTTTGAACATATAGATTTAGTCGTTTTCCATGATATCTAGACTGCCAAAGGTCTGTTTATAAAATTCCGCGCGCTCGGTTTCGTCCTAAATCATTATCCATTTCGCTACAAATTTGCAAAAGTGTGTATTCGTACGCGAACTAGCTTCCTACTGCTCATCACAGCATTTATCTCTTCCGCACGTGTTGTCGGTTGATATAAAATGCATTTTAACCCCGCGCACAAAATAGTTCGTGCCGTCGACTAGTGTACCCTTAAGGCTACACACTATGAAACTGAACACAATCGGCGATTTTATAGCCCATCTATGAGCTATAAATGTTAACTGAAAACAGCTCCGATCTGCATCTTAGTGGACTAGTGAAAGTCTTAACGGCCGCACTGTAAATTAGAATAGATGACGTTCCTAGCTCGATCCCGGACGTGTTACTATAATTTACAGCTTTTAAATAAACTAGATGGGTTTCATGTTTTGGAAATAAACTTGTGGTGGCGCGGGAGAGGCCCATGTCCAGCAGTAGACGTCTTTCGGCAGAAATGATGATGAATCTGCAGTATACGTAAAGGCCGTTTCGGCACGACACAGAGATTATAAACTATCGAATTTTGATGCCTTTTATTGAATTCGAAATATCAGTTAAACTTACACATTCACACACAAACATACAAGCACCCACATACTCACTCAGTACGTCTAAGTTTTAGTTAAGGGTACACTAGTCGACGGCATGAACTATTTTGTGCGCGGGGTTGAAATGCATTTTATATCAACCGACAACACGTGCGGAAGAGATAGATGCTGTGATGAGCAGTAGGAAGCTGGTTCGCGTACGAATACACACTTTTGCAAATTTGTAGCGAAATGGATAATGATTTAGGAAGAAACCGAGCGCGCGAAATTTTAAAAACAGACCTTTGGCAGTCTAGATAATATCATGAAAAAACGACTAAATCTATCTGTTCAAAATAAAAATATTTGCATTGTTGAACTACTAATCTATCCCTGTATGGAGGCCGATTTACAATTTTCCGTCTTCTTATGGTATTTATTCGTGTCGAAATGTGGAACTTTCGACACTCATAACTTTTAATAATTTTTTATTTACTTTTTTGCTTCCATACAGGGCTAGATAATGATGACAAAAATTGATATCACTTTTTATTTTGAACGTACATCGTCAAACAGTGGAATAATCCCTACACTACGTTTGTATGGAAGAATTTTCGACTAGTGTAACCTTAATTCGAAAAATATGTTGTGATAATAGTAATGATAATGTTTTAATATTTCTATAATAGTTTTTGATTATTTGGTATTTTTTTTATTTTGAGGTATTTTAATAGTTTTTATTGGTATTTTTAAAATGTTTTTAATTTATTTTATGTATGACTGACTACTTTATTAATTTTTAAGTTAATATTTTCATTTTTTTTACGTTTGATTAATACTATTTCCTATAAAATTAAAATTGTAATTTGACATTAGGACAATATAAAATGGGGAGGGCGCTGACTCTTGTCAAACAGGTCCGCCTAGTTCGGGGGTCAGAGGCTTCAATAACTGCTGTAAAATTTATGTCAATAAAGATTATTTGTATTGTATTTCTCGAGATAGTTCATAAACTTAAAAGTTTTCAATAATCCGGTGTCACATACATACATCTTGTTCGCAACAACACAACGCTTACTCGCTTGGAAGTTTACAAAATGGTATGCACCACAAACCCATATTATGCTGAGTATGTCAACATGTGTAGTACACTGATGTACTAATAGAACTGGAAATGACATTTTCTCAAACATGCTTGGAAATTTGGGCATTATTTTGACAACCTACTTTGAGATAAATCGAAATTGCTGTACTGGCCATATACATGCAAGCAGCGGCCGAAAAAAGTTATATGAAGATCCATATCTGTTGTGTTTTGCGACCAAATAAATTACATAGTTAATTCATATCTGTCGTGTAATTTAAAAATGGAACGATCTTTTACACCGAAACATGGCAACCAAGGAGGTAACTTATCAAAGGTTTTATTTAAATTTCGAACTGGCTTGCGTATAGAAAGCTGTTAGAAAAAAAATGAACACTTTAACACGGGAATAATTATTGTTGTTCGTCATTGATTTAGAAAAATAATTGTATTTAACAAAATGAGTTCTAGGTGCTACTTAGTTTTAATTTTCTCGCATTATTTGAGAAAAGTACCGAAATCCGTGAGACAGTGGAGTAATCGCCATACTACGTTTGTATGGAAGAATAAACGTGGCCACCTACTGGGCCTAAATAGTTTGATCAAATGTACCATCGAAACGAAAAAGAAAAGATGGTAGAATAACTGACTAGGGCAACCTTAACTGTTGGTTCCGGCTGTCATTTGTACAACTTTGACAGTCGTTTCAGGTAGTCAGAAAATTTAACAACAGTTTTGCCAAGGATGTTGTGTTACCTAGTTACTACTCGCCGCACCGTCGGCTATCTTCGGAAGCGTTCGTGTGCGTTGCTTGTACGCTTCTTTACTATTTAATCAATCTACGCGTACTTCAATATCCTATCTACCCTTCTTCTTCTTCTTATTCGTTTCGCTCTTGACAGAGCGGTCTTGGTCACAATGAATTTTGTCTGATCGCTGGTGTTCTTGTCACTCGCCTCACGATCTCTCTCCATTGGGCTTTCTTAGATGAAAGTTTTGCGCATTCATTTATTGGACCTCCTATCGCAGATTTAATTTGATCGGTCCACCTCATCGGTGACCGCCCGCGTGGCCTGTTACCGTCCACTCTACCCTGCACCACCAGGCGCTCAATGGAGTCGTTATTCCGCCTTGAGACATGGCCAAAGAATTTAAGTATGCGAGACTGTACTATTGCTGATATACGCTGCTTGATGCCGAGTTCTTGGAGTATGGAGACGTTAGTGCGGAATTCTGTCCAAGAAATGCCAAGCATTCTTCTCCAACACCACATTTCTACAGCTTCTATCTACCCTTCTACTGGACATTTAATAAACCCTAATCGCTAAGCGACAAAATGTCTATCTTACATCAAACGTAACATCCCACGATTTCACATTCGTCGCCTAATAAATACGATGCTTTAGCAAACCCAAAACTGTACTAAACAATCCGATCCGTACACCAAAAAGGTAAATACCCAGTAGACTAACAGAACCCCGCGCCATATCCAGCGGCGGTGTTATCTGTGGCCATTAGAAAGGCGGTGAGTGGGTACTGGACAGTGGCTAGCGAGTAGTGCCCTTCACTTTGGATGAGCATAGCTTGTGTGTATGCTACCAAGACAGACACACGGACAAAAGCACTTCATTGCTAAAAAATCCATGCAATTTTTTTAAGTTTTTGTAATTTTGTGTCTTTGTGGGGGGTAATCTCCGGAACCACTGCCGCTTCTGAGTTTTACTTTCAAAAATAATATCGCCATTTGAAAAGTACACTAATTATTTCGAGTCGGGCCGGCCGTTTGTTTACGACGCGTCAGACGACACGAAAAAATGTGGTCACGATTCAGTGCTCCATATAGTTTTATGGACCATTTGTTCATTGCACGACACTGCAATACCCGCGACACGATTTATAAAAAGGTTTTCGGCTATGTCGTCAATGGCGCTTTTTTGCACTTTTTTGCAGTGTCGATTTAGCGGCTGTACAAAACAAGTATGAGCTTGTTAACGACACGACAAACCGCACTGCACGGCTCACGCGTGTTTTGTCACTCGCGCGCTTATATAACAATAGTGAACAAACGAACGGACGACAGATCGTCTGCAGTGTGTCGTGTGTTAAAAAACGTGACCGCTAATCGTGTCGTGCGGTGTCTCGTGAACAACCGACCTTAGGGTTCAATATAGCTATGTACAATTTTAGACCGACGCGTCGCTTCGCTTCGACTCTATCTCGGCGAGCTTTGATCCTAAGATTCCAAAACTTTAAGGCTTCCCTACGATGTTTTCCTTCACTGTTTTAGGGTTCCGTACCCAAAGGGTCAAAACGGGACCCTATTACTAAGACTCCGCGATCCGTCTGTCTGTCACCAGGCCGTATCTCATGAACCGTGATAGCAAGACAGTTGAAATTTTCATAGATGATGTATTTCTGTTGCCGCTATAACAACAAATACTATAAACAGAATAAAATAAATATGTAAGTGGGACACCCATACAACAAACGTGTTTTTTTTTTTTGCTGTTTTTTGCGATAATGGTACGGAACCCTTCGTGCGCGAGTCCGAATCACACTTGACCGGGTTTTTAAGAGCAGTGACCTAAACTAATAATTTAAAGAGATAAAATATTTAATGTTAATATTTCGTAAGTCATTTTTATTTTTGATGTTATTTTTACGAAAATTTACTGATAGGAAGCTACACTATCTCTCTGAGTGTCATAGACTACTTTTATGTATTTATTATTATTTATTATCTTAATAATAACAGGACAAGTAAAGTAAATCCTAGAAAAGTTTTGACAAGGCTGTCTTCAACGGTAGCCAAAGAGGCGTCTTGGTCCTCTGTGGAAACGGAAAAGAACCTGCGATGTTTCTAACTACTTGTCATCCCATATACACTCATCAATGTCATCATCATCATCAGTCTTTTTAACCGACTTCATAAAAAGGAGAACGTTCTCAATTCGTCGGAATCTTTTTTTTTTCTTTATGTATGTTCCCCGATTACTCAAAGACGCCTGGATCGATTTCAATACTTCTTGGTTTTTTTGAAAGGCTTCCTAGTTGGTCCCATAGTCTTCAAGTCAGGATCTGATGATGGGATCCTAGATATATCGAGGGAGCTCCTCAAATATTATAGGCATACTTCATCTGCCTAGCCTTTTCCCAACTATATTGGGGTCGGCTTCCAGTCTTACCGGATTCAGCTAAGTACCAGTGTTTTACATGGAGCGACTGCCTATCTGACCTCCACAACCCAGTAACTGGGTAACACGGTACCCCTTGGCAAGACTGGTGTCAGATCTCAAACTTCTGACTATCCGTAACGACTGTCAAAGATCTTCAAATAACAGCCGGGACCAATGGCTTAACGTGCTTTCCGAGGCACGGAGGAAACTCGGTATGTTGAAATGGTCACCCATCCACGGACCGACCTCGTCAAGCGTTGCTTTACCTTGATGATCGACCCGTGCGGCTGTTATTATTTAGCCACGAGCTCCTCCCAAATATTATAGGCATACAATATAGCGATTTTGGTATTTTCATCAACAATGCAATCAAAAAAGAGGAACTGATGAGGAAGACCACAGATGGCCACTGGAACTCCTAAATGCTAAGTATGTCACGGGCATAAGATATCTCGCATAGTTAACCGACTGTGATGAGCAAATACTTATAAGTAAATGGTACTGTTGAAAATGCGCTATCGAACTGATCTGATGATGAAGTCGGAAGGTTGGCACCGGAATTCTGAAATAAAACAATGTATCCTAGTCGTGTTTGGGCTTATTGGAATCGTCATGAGATGTACTTTGGCTATAAATGATAATTATGTTAATTGGAGGTACCTAACAAAACTAAAAAGAGAAAAATAAAAAAACTTTTTAACAAAAAATAAAACCGACTTCCAGAACAAAAAACTACAAAGCTAAAAATAACTTTCTTTCTTCGAAGTCGGCGTCTTTTGTACCCATTATTTCCGATTTCCGACACCGACTTTTCACCGAACCGTTTGCGTTCACCGAAGTCGGTTTGATTTTTTGTTAAAAAGTTTTTTTTAACGTTGTTCTGCTGGGACACAGGCCTCCTCTCTGTAGGAGGGAATGGGCCGTAATCCACCACGCCGGCCTATTGCGGTTTGGTAGATGTTACATGTCTTCGAATTTTTGGTTCTAGGACATGCCAGCTTTTTCACGATGTTTTCCTTCATCGTTTTTAGAGTAGTGGCGAGTAAAGTACCTGCCTGGGTTCGAACCCACGATCTACGACACGAAATTCGGGCCCATTACCACTGGGCTACCACTCAATCATCAGCAATTAACCTTGCCGTTATATTGATTGCCTAAATTGAGGATTTAAGCATAATAACACTCGCAATTGTTAAATTATTTAATAATGCCATACAAAAACTTTATTTTTTTATTTTTACTTTTTAGTTGTACTTACCTACCTAATAGGAAAGTAGTTAAGTAAGGTACCTATAATGCAGGGTCGGTCAACTTCGTTCTACGAATATCATGTATTGGGGTATAAAAAAAAGACAGAGACACAATATCTGAGTAAAAGAGATGAATATATACATTTATATAATGTTGCCACTAAAAATACAAATTCATATTCTCCTTATTAATTGGTTTTGTGAAGTCACTCGCCCTTGAAAATACTTTTTACTATTATTCTGACGCCAAACACATATTTTTTAGTAAGAAATTGATCATATTTGATTGATAAAAATATATAAATATGTGGGATTTTGTGTGGCAACACTAACGTCTGCATGACATATTGATTTTGACGTTGACGTTACAAGAAAAATTCTGCCGCCGCTGGTGCATATTTTATCTTGTATTACGTAATAAATAAACTAGTTCCATTTAATTCTACCTACATTCTGTAACTTTGAGTCGAGCTTGGCTTTGTTTTGGTGAAATTAAGTGTGTATTTGTGAGATAACGGACTCGGTGTTGTGGTGTGAGTTAGCGACTCTTGTTTGATTTTGTGTTTAATTTCGCGATGAGTTCGCAGAAAGAAAACACTAGAACCTGTTACATGTGCGGATCTTCACCTTCCTTTACCTATTTATTATTTTAACGCCTTGTTTTACTAACGGATGATATTTTGCATGGCGCCTTAGTCAGAAACAGAAAACAGAAATGTCAGGTTTGTCTGCCTTCAACCAAAATAATAAGTGAATTATTTTTGTTGAAGGCAGACAAACGGTATGTCCATTTCTATATTTATTTCATTAAACTGAAAACAGTCATAATATATCGCACGCTTAATAATAAACTGGAATAAGACAAAACTTAACTTTTTTGGGAAATCGCGGTCAAAGTTTTGAGTCTCTAACTTGTTGAAAACATTTTGATGGTCTTCACGTGTTTATGGTGTTATTTTTATTTTCTTGGTCTTAAATTGTAGAGAGATGTATAACGAATATAGCTGGCATAATAGTTTAATTATATTATTTATATCAAATGAATAAATGAAGTTTATTTTCTAAAGTTTTGACTTAGGCCAGTTTAGTATAAAAATTTATGATCCATTTTCTAAATTTATACAAACTAATATTTAATCATTCAGTTTAGTATTAATAAATAATATAATATATTTAAATATATAATACTTATTACACTTTAAAAGTAAAAAGGAAATAAAATACTGAAATGTTTCGCAAAAAACCTTTATATTTGTTAATGTAAAATAACAGTTTATATTTTAAGTTCTATCGTAACTACTTTATTACCCTAATAACAACAGTGGTAATTAAAGTTAGTCATTACAAAATGCTTAAGAGATCTAGCTTTACGTAATTATGCTAAAGAACATTAAACATTGTAATACAAAAGAATAAAAACTGTCCAGCGTTGACCAGCCATGGTTTAGCGCCGAATGTCATCGTGCCAATGCGCTTCAGCATGAGGCGTACCTGGCATGGGCCGACGATCGATCGCGCAAAGCGAGTGACGTGGATTAGAAGAAGAAGGACTTCAACAGGGCTGCCAAGTCCTGCAAGATGGTTTTGCGAAGGGTTCGTTTCGACCACATTGGCTGAATAGGGAACAAACTTGCTCTTACCCAGCAGATAGTAAATCGTTTGGTCCCTGGCTAAGTCGGTTGAGTCGAACTTCTGCCATCCCTCACTACCACCACTGCTGAAACCCGACGAGTCGCTGGCCCACTCCGCTGAGGGGAAGGCAAATTTATTTGCCTCTCTTTTTACGAAATCTTCACGTATGAATCCTGGTGACACGCGGCCCCCTCCTTCACTTGATGGATGCGAGAAGAGATTGTCGGATATTCGCATCCATCAAAAATACCTCCATAAGGTGCTGCGCTACCTCGACGTAAACAAGGCTAGCGGGCCTGACGGAATACCAGCAATAGTTCTTAGAACCTGTGCGCCTGAACTGTCTCCGATCTTGACACGCCTATTCTACCTTTCGTATGAGACTTGAAAAGTGCCGAATGCTTGGAATCAAGCTAACGCACAGCCCGGGCCCAAGAAGGGTAGTCGAGCTGACCCGGCCAACTACAGACCCATTTCAGTAACGTACATACTCCGTAAGAGTATGGAGCGTGTACTTATACAAAGCTCCTGGCATACCTAGAAACTAACGATATCCTTAGTGACCGTCAAAACGGTTGCGGCCAAAATCTGTCTACTGGGGATCTTCTAGCGTATGCCATTCACATTAAGGAGTGAGGCTATCGAGAGGCATTTTCACCCGGCTCTAACTTTCCGAGATGTGACCGTGCCAATAACGGACCATCTTGAGCCGTTTGGCGGAACTTTGACATCGACTCTCAATTTTGGGCCATACATTGAGGCAAAGGCTCTGCTGGCTGCCAAAAAGTTGGGGATCCTTGCAAAAAAATTAATTCACGCCGGAACAGCTGCTCAACTTGTATCAAGCGCAAGTTCGATCATGCATGGAGTATTGTTCTCATCTCTGGGACGAATCTGCCGAATACCAGATTGATGCACTAGAGCCGATCAAAAAGCGGGCTAAGATGCTAATCGGCGATGAAGCGCTGGTCAACAAAGCTCCTCCTTGAACATCGTCGCCGAGTTGCCAGCTTGTCGGTTTTTTATCGTTTACATTTCGGCGAGTGTGCGATGGAATTGCATGATCTAATTCCACCTAGCCCGTTTCATCATCGGAGTACCAGACGTACGGCGATGCGCCATCGGTACATGGTGGACATTCCACCCATATGCACAAAAGGTTTTGGGAATACTTTAGTTGTGCGTACAGCTAAGGAGTGGAATTCCCTGCCGGATTCTGTGTTTCCCAACAGCTACAATCTAGGGGTATTTAAGTCAAGAGTGAATAGGTTTTATCTAGGCAAGCGTGATTTACAGTCGACCGCATCATCGCTTACCATCAGGTGAGATAGTGGCCAAGCGCGAGCAAGAGTATAAAAAAAACCACTTGGACACTGTAAAACAGCTTGCAAGTTTTAAATTACGATTTTGTTATTTTCAGTAATATTTTTTCACTCTAGCTTTTTTCATCTGTACTCTGTATCTTTTCCTCATGATGTTGGTCATATTTTACTTACGCCAATCAATAATCCAATCATCAAAACATTTTTCGCCGGAATCGAGTTCAGCCAAGTGATTATTTAAAATGGTACGGACCGACTCGTGAGACACAGAAAGTTCGGTGGCTATCTCTCTCAAACCTGAATGAGGATTTTCATCCCCCTGGACATTCTGAACGATGTATTACGTGGTGACCTTGATTTCCTGCATGGTGAGCTGGGGACCTTGTCTTCCTGTATGCTGTGCTGGACTTCATCGTCTGTTTCATTGAACAAACTATAAAATAAATAATACACAACATTAAATAAAAAGGTAAAGCCCTCAATTAATTCAGAGAATATTACGTAAAATGTATTATAGATACTGTACCCCAAGTGTAAGTTTGGAAGAGAGTAAACGTAACTATTTCGTTTGCGTTAAAATTTGACTGTTATATCATAATGATAAGAATATAAGGATGAGAATAATAATCTTAACGCAAACGCTATAGTTACGTTTACTCACTTGCAAATTTACAGTTGGCTTACTGCACTTGTAACTACGTAAACACGACGTTTTTTACTTACTTTTATTTCGACTAGCTTACAATTATCCGTATCAGTACATCCAGCATTATTACTCATCATAAGAAGTTTAAGGCACCGCTGCTTCCTATTTGCAGACGTCATCTGCAGGTTTAAAACTATGGCATTAGAAATTTAATACTTTTTATTAATGAGTATTTAAAATAAATTGAAAGGACGTTTTGTAATAAACTGCAGCAATTGCTAGAGCAATTTTAGACTTTAGGATCATTTAAAACGTAAACTGAAATAAACACAAGTATTATTTAAATGTACCGATAGTGTTGGTAATAAACTGATTTAAAATGAATTGCTTCTCGAAAAAAAATAAAAAAAATATACTAAAACGCACTAATACGCAATTTTTCTCATCTATACAATTATAATTTAATGATAAACTGTAACAAGTCTAAATAGTACATGCTGTATTATAACACTGTTTTCAACTAAAATGAAGTAAATCGAAACATGCTTGTTTAGAAAATAAAAATAAGAGAATAGTCTCACCTGCGTTTGAAAATAAACTGAATTATTTCACCTTACTCCACCGTAGTCGCAAAACAACGACACCTATCTCACATCACGGTCGCCGCATCACTGAATAATACTTTATTGCATGAAATGCATTTTCGCGCGCTTTTGTAGAAAAGAGAAGGGTGAACTAACAATCAGCCATTTTGGTTTGTTTCGAATAGCGGGATCGTACCTATATATTCTTCAATCGGAGTTAGTTCGTTTTATTAACAAAAGTGGGAATCCTTAATTTTTGACATATTCCGGTTTATTATTAAGCGTGCGATATGTTGTCTAAATGAATATTTGGTTTTTATAAATAATACTAAATAAAAGTGTCAAAGTACTAATCTTGGTTTTATTAGACTACTCTTTAAATATCAATTTTTGCATTTTATGCACAAGTACACTGCACAAGTTTATTGATAGTGATTCTGTTTACATCTTAAAAAATGTTGAGAACTATCGATAACCGCACTATACTTTAGCATAAAATGCAATACAAAGTAATTATACAATCATTGAATTTTGAAATTCCCGCCATTGCCTCTAATCTCTTGTTTCCGTGGGCGGAATACAGAGGGCGCCGGTCGGTAAGGAAATATTTTCTCGTAAAATTTGTATGAAGTCGTTATTCTTCTCGCTAGAGTAAAAATTTTCTTTGCTATAATGCCAGAATAGATTACCCGAATATCATGAAACTGAACATAACCGGTGAAATGAGAGTGTACCAAGGTGAAGTGTACACATCTGCGTAGCCCTTTAGAGCTTACTAGCGTGATGTTATGTTATGAAATGGTATAAACAATAAACGGACATGCTATTGCAGGCCAGCAATCCCGAGAGATTTGCCTTTATTTATTGAAGAGTTATGTTGTATATATCCGAAGTTCTTCATCAGATCTTCACCAAAATAAAATGGGACCAATTTCGGAACAAACTCTTTCAAACAATAAAAAAAAAGAATTTTCAAAATCGGACCACAATTGACCGAGATATCGTTGAACATACATAATAGTCGAACATAGAAACTCCTCCTTTTTGGTAAGAAGTCGTTTAAAAAGGATGTGCAATATGCACATAACTTTTATGGCTGACTAAACGTAATAATTCAGGTATAATAATTCTTAATATGTGCAAATTGGGTATACGAGTATTATCGTCGAAAAAAAGTATTTGTGTACAGTTAAGGTTACACTAGTCAACGGCACGAACTATTTTGTGCGCGGGGTTAAAATCCATTTTATATCAACCGACAACACGTGCGAGATACACACGGAAGAGATAGATGCTGTGATGAGCAGTAGGAAGCTAGTTCGCCTACGAATACACACTTTTGCAAATTTGTAGCGTAATGGATACTGATTTAGGACGAAAACAAGCGCGCGAAATTTTATAAACAGACCTTTGGGAGTCTGGATATCATGAAAAAACTACTCAACGTATCTGTTCAAAATAAAATTATTTACATTGTTGAGCTACTAATCTACCCATGTATGGTGGCCGTTTTGCAATTTTCCGTCTTCTTATGGTATTTATTCGCGCCCAAAAATGCGTTAAAATTAGTGTCGAAATGTGGAACTTTCGACGCTCATAACTTTCAAATATTTTATTTTTTTACTTTTTTGTTTCCATACAGGGCTAGATAATGATGAGACAAATTGATATCACTTTTTATTTTGAACGTACAATGTCAAACAGTGGAATTTGCGACTAGTGTAACCTTAAGTACAGAACGCAACCTGCTACGATCTTTACATACTTCTTTTGCTTCACTCACGTTCATACATATTCACGGCGGACGAATTTTTTGTGGGTATAAATATTGATGCTGGCTCGAAATAGGTATCGCTAAACGGTTAGGACACGTCAATCCAACGTAAGTGGTTTAACATTACTTATTGCAGAATGGAAATGACTAGAAGCAGTTGTCGAAAAACTTTTTTACAAAACAATACAACCGACAACCGACTTCCATATAAAAACACTTGACTTAATGTCCTATAACCCCTGGCGAGCAGTGGTGGCCCAGTGGTATCGGCCGCGACTTTCAAGTTGTAGGTCGTGGGTTCGAGCCCAGGCAGGCGCTTTACTTTGTGTAAATTATTGCATCACCACTGCTCTCAAAACCGGTGAAGGAAAACATCCTGAGGAAACCGGCATGTCCTAGAACCAAAAATTCGAAGACATGTGACATCCACCAACCTGCACTGGGCCCGCGTGGTGGATTACGGCCCATCCCCTCTCACAGAGAGGAGGCCAGTGTCCCAGCAGTGGGAACATTAATAGGCTGATGCTGTGAACCCCTAGATGGGGCAGAGGGCGTCCACAGATGTCCTCCATCGCAGTCGGTCTTGTCTTGAGCTTTACGCTTCACGACGCGCGACGCCAGGTTTGACGGGGACGGCCACGCTTTCTTTTCCCTTGGGAATTCCAGACCATAGCTGCTTGGGTATGTGATCGGGACCACTTCGGAGCGTGTGGCCAATCCATCTCCACTTGCGACGCTTGATCTAGCGGTCGATCGGGCTCTCGTGGCATTTCTCCAACAGCTCTACGTTGGGCCAGTAAATTCGGAGACAGCGTTTGACGAAGACTTGTGTTTAGCGTGAGATTTCCTTTGTGACCTTCCACGTTTTGCACCCGTAGAGTAGCACGGATTTGACATTGGACCCGACGATTTTGAGTTTAATCCTTCGGGTCAATTTCTGCGATTGCCAAACTGGTCTCAGCTGCGCGAAGGTAGCTCGGGCTTTGGCGATCCGTGAAGCGATGTCCTCTTCACTACCCCCTGTCTCTGACACGACACTCCCGATGTATGTAAATTTGTGGACGCGTTCCACTGCCTCTGTGCCAATCAGCAACGGTGAGTGGTTCTTCACACCAGTTCCTTTCCATTTCCTGGGACTTCCGTATGTTTATTTTGAGCCCCCTTTTTGCCGCCTCCTGACGTAGATCGTTCAGCTTTGCTTGCATATCTGCGTGGGTATGACTCTGCCTGCAGTGCCTGCAGGCATAGGTCATCGGCGTGTTCCTGTTTTTGTTTCTTTCTTTTTTTGACACCGAGTGCCGAAATTGAAGTTATTTTTCACTTTTTAGTATTTTTATTTGGAAGTCGGTTGTATTTTTTTGTAAAAAGGTTTTTTTTACACGTTGTGGTCCATAATGGGCAAGTTCTATAGTAAGATAATGATAAAGGCCAAAGTTATGCCAGAATATGTTACCAGACTAATATGAAACTTAAACATAACCGGTGAAGAGAGTGTCGTACTAGGGTGAACTGTACACATCTGCGTACCTCTTTAAAGCGTACTGGCGTGATGTTATTAACCGACTTGCCAAGTAGGAGGAGGTTCTGTGTTCGACTGCAGGTTTGTTTTTGTTTTTTGTGTTGGCTCACTTCACCGATATCTCCGTTTGGGCACACGGTTGGCGCAGTGGTTGAGCGATTGACTGCTGCGCTGCGTGTCGCGGGTTCGATTCCCGCACGGAACAAATATTTGTATGATCTACAAATAGTTGTTCCGGCTCTGGGTGTTTGTGTATGTGAGTTTATATGTTTGTAAACGCACCCACGATACAGGAGAAATTCCTAGTCTGGGGCAACGTTTTTTCAAAAAATAAATAAATAAAAAATAAAATAATTGTGCAGCGATTTTGAAAATTCTTTTTTTGTTTGAAAGAGTATGTTCCGAAATTGGTCCCATTTTAATTTGGTGAAGATCTGAGGAAGAACTTCGGAGATATACAAAAGAACTCTTTAATGAATAACAGCAAATCTCTCGGGATTGCTGCAATCGCATTTCTGTTTATTGTTTGTACCATTTCATAACAAAACATCACGCCAGTACGCTCTAAACGGGTACGCAGATGTGTAAAGTTCACCTTGGTACACTCTCATTTAACTGGTTATGTTCAGTTTCATGATATTCGGGTAATCTATTCTGGCATTATAGGTACCTTACTTAACTACTTGCCTATAAGAAGGTAGGTACAACAAAAAAGTGGAAGATAAAAAAACTCTTTTACAAAAAAATAATACCGACTTCCAAATATTCCAAATAAGAAAACTACAAAGTGAAAAACAACTTTATTTTTGGAAGTCGGTGTCTTTGGTAGGTAACATTTTTTTGCGTTATGGACACCGACTTCTAAAAATAAAGTTTAGGTATGTAGGTAGGTAGAACAGAGTAGAGTAGGTAGGGTAGGACCAGTTTAGGGTAGGGTAGGCAGATGACGGGAGCGAAGCCGCGGGCACGGCTATCATACTAATATTATACAGGCGAAAGTGTGTGAGTGTGTGTGTGTTTGTATGTTTGATACTTCTTCACGCTCAAACGGCTGGACGGATCTGGATGAAATTTGGAACCGAGATAGATTATAGTCTGGAATAGCACATCATCATCTTCCTGCCCTTGTGCCATGTTACTTGCGGTCGGCGCAACACGTTTTCTTCTTCCATACCATCCTGTCCCCCGTTACGCTATCACTGACTCCCTTTTCTTTCATATCACTCCTCACACAGTCCATCCATCTTTTCTTTGGCCGTCCCCTCCCTCTCCATCCATCCACATTTATATTCATAACTCTTTTAGTAACATGCGTTTCATCCCTCCTCATCAGATGACCATACCAGGAGGAGGGATGTAGTAAAAGGCCTTAAGGGCGGCGGTAGGAGACATAGTTACCGTCCGGCCAGATACTGGATGGCGGGTAAACCACCAGCAATAGCATTCCCAAGGAGGGTTGGTGTCAGGCTGGCGGCCGACTGTAAAACACTTGCCAAATCACTTGCAACATGTTAGCTCTGGTTGTTCAGTTGTTGTTTAATTACAATAGTGAACGGACGTACGATCGCGCGCGCGTGCTCTAGTTAAGAGTTTTCTGCAGACGCAGCACAACACCGTCGCGTCACCGCGGTGTACATACGTCGATCTATCGGGGTCATTGCCATGACCTAGTTACAAGTGCGGAAATCATGAAGTGCTTACAATAATTTATTGCTTAGGTGTTTAACTCGCCCTAACAACTAAATAATGGCTGCACAGTCATTTAAGATAAAAACTGACCTGGAAAAGCGGTTATATGACTGTTACATCCAGGAGAAAACGGATAGAGAAAACCTGCAACTTATGGTACGTAAACTGAATGATCACATTAATAGCTTACAGGACCAAGTACAAGCCCTTCGAGGAGAATTAAATTGCTTGAAGGAAAAAAAAGAAACTGAAGAACCCTTAAAAAAACAGGCAAGCGAGACAACAATATTTTCCCAGCGTACTAAAAGTGACGTTGAATATTGCACAGACGAGGATGAACTCGCTAAAGAGACTGAGTGGATAAGGGCCAAGAGCAGGAAGAAGAGGAAGCTTAACACCTCCCTTTCTCCAAAACAACAACCCGGATCAAGTGCCCAACAAGAAGAAAAACAAAAAAATGCGAAAGAGACTTCCGTCAAAAAAGTGCCCCCACCACCGCCAATCATAATAGACGGAGTTAAGAACTACCAATCATTCTACGACTCGCTAATCGAAACCATACCAGCCGAATCATTTACCGCTAAAATGATGAATGGGGATTGTGTGAAGGTGAACGCCAAAACAGAAGACTCTTATAGAGTAATTTCCAGGCTTTTGACAGAAAAAGAATACCATTGGCATTCGTACGAAAATAAGCAGGCTAGACCAATTAGAGTTGTTGTGAAGAAATTACATTCCTCTTGCCAACCTGATCGTATCAAAGACGATCTAACATCACAAGGACTGAAAATAGAAAACGTAGACAACAAATTGAGCTGGAAGAGTAAAGAACCACTCAATATGTTCGTTCTATCATTCAATAATGACGAAGATGTCATTATTGAATGATAGAACAAAATCTATGGCATAAAGTACATTTTAGGGTGTAAAATTGAAATACACCCACTCAAAAATCCTAAACTCATTCCCCAATGCAAGAGATGCCAGGCATATGGGCATACTCATAAATATTGCAGAAAAGAGCCAAGGTGTGTAAAATGTACTGGTAAGCATCTTACAGCCAACTGTACCAAATCTCCGCAAGAGAAGCCAAAATGTGTTCACTGTGGTCTTCCTCACCCTGCCAACTATAGAGGGTGTGAAGTAGCTAAACAGATACAAATTCTGAAAAATAAAAATATTAAAAAGAAACTTGTGGTACCAACTACCCAGCAGTCTCTTCCCCCACAAAATCGTGATAAACAGGCACAGAAAGCAAGTGTTCAGTCAATTGCAAAACCCATGCAAGTAACAAACACTGTTTCCTACGCGGAAGCTACAAAACAAAGGTCACAGCCTTTGAATCTAGATGATAAGATTAATCAGATCTTAAAGTATATTACCTCATTTGACAAGAGATTAGAGAAGCTAGAATCCAGCGCTAAAACAGCTGTTTTAAATCATCCGAAATGAATAACACTCTTAAAGTAATGGCGTGGAACTCCAATGGACTCCTCAAACATCAAAATGAGTTGCAGGTGGTCCTAGACACAGAAAATATAGACGTGTGTTTGGTCTCCGAAACGCACTTTACTAAACAATCTTTTGTCAAATTTAGAGGATACATGGTATATAATTCGCTCCACCCTGACAACTCTGCCAGAGGAGGTAGCGCGGTTATAATCAAAGACAACATTAGTCACTACTTGCAGTGTAAATATGAAGAACAAGACGTTCAAGCTGTGGCAGTATCTGTTAAAACCAAATATTGTCACGTGTCTATTGCAGCCATATACTGTCCTCCACGGCATATGATAAGAAAAGAACGATATTTACATCTCTTTGAACTATTAGGCCAGAGATTTATCCTAGGCGGCGATTTTAATGCTAAAAACACGCATTGGGGTTCAAGACTTACTACAACTAAGGGAAGGCAGCTCTTAAGTGCAGTTAAAGAAATAAATTCAGAAGTTATGAGCACGGGTAAACCAACGTACTGGCCCGCTGACCACCAGAAAATACCGGATCTTATAGATTTTTTCATATGCAAAAATATATCCGCCAACGAAGGTTTTCATATGAACTCGGACCACTCCTCGATTATATTAATGCTTAGTCAAAAAATCCTACTTAAAGAAAGCCACTTAACCCTGGTTAATAAGTTTACAGATTGGGAAAGTTTTGCCCTTGATCTAGATAATATTATCGACCTTAAAACGCCGATAAAAAAGCAAGATCATCTTGACTTAGAAGTAAACTTGGGGTGGGTATGGGATCTACCTCCTAGCGGTCCATCCCGGGCAACGGCACCACAGGCTTGCCTGTGGTACGGCTGAACGATCCCACTTAAGCGGTGGTAGGCTCCGCAAGGGGCCGCCTGGCTCGCGACCACCATCCCACCGGAGTCCGGCGCCAAGCAGCTTGCTGTGTTCCGTCGGTGTGTGGGACTGCCAGTGCCTTTGGGGGAGAAGGAGGATGTCAGTTGCGCTGTTCAGAACCGGTCTTGGTCTCTGGGCAAAACTGGCCGGGTAACTCATTTTGGAGGGTAGCGGGATCCGAAGCACGGTGCCAGCCGTTGGCCGACCGCAGTCAGTTGGGGGCCCAAGTAGCACGCCAGCCACGTGCCAAAGGCTGCCCCGCCAACTCGCGAAAAATCCCGGTATGCTCCACCGTGCCAGCTGGCGACTGGATGGGAGGACCCGGTGGCCATATCCGGGGGGGTTCGGGCGTCCCCGCAGTCTCCAAATGAGTTCCCCATAGGTTGGGTTAGCTCCAGTTTTCCACTTGGTTTACTGAGCAGCGCCTCGACAGTTCAACTTCTTCCCCAGCAAACTCTAACAAAAAATGAGCAAAAATAAGAAGAATAAGGTGAAACAACGGCTGCACTTCCTCCCACTAAAAGTGCACCTCACCAACATCAGGGGGCTGCACTCTAATCTCGATCCGGTCCACCACCACCTCGAGACCGAGAAGCCGCACCTGTTTTTCCTAACGGAGACGAAGATAACAACCCCGTCGGACGTGGCGTACCTCAACTACCCGGGTTACTCTCTTGAACACAAGTTCAAGAAGCAAGCTGGGGTCTGTGTGTACGTCCGCGATGACATTTGTTGTCGTCGTCTCCGTTGCTTTGAGAAATCGGGCTTTTCTGCCATATGGCTACTTGTGGACACTGGCGTGGAGAAATCTCTCTACATCGGCGTCTACCGATCGCACTCCGGTGACCAGGAGACAACAGCGCTTTTTAATTGCCTCGTGGAGTCGGCTGACATAGCCCAGCAACGGTACCCAACAGCGAAGCTTAATTTTCTGGGGGACTTTAACGCCCATCATAAAGAATGGTTGTACCCATACCGGAAAACTGACCATGCCGGGTTAGAGGCGCGCAAGTTTTCTCTATCGCTAGATCTAACCCAGCTGGTGAATGTGGCAACGCGGGTACCGGATGTTGACGGCCATACACCCAATTGTTTAGACCTTCTCCTGACAACTGATCCGGACAGTCATTCGGTGTCGGTCTCAGCCCCGCTGGGAACGTCTGACCACTGTCTGGTGAAATCCGTGTCGACTTGCTCTCCTCCAGATGAGAGCCCTAGAGGCACGAGGCGAGTATGGCGATACGAGTCAGCAGACTGGGACGAGATGCGGCACTTTTTTGCGTCTTATCCTTGGCGGCATGTGTGCTTCTCCTCGTGTGACCCCTCGAGCTGTGCAGACGCGGTTGCGGATGTGATTCGGCAGGGAATGGAATATTTCATTCCATTCTCCGACATTCCGCTCGGTCATAAATCCCGACCTTGGTATAATGCAGAATGCGCCCACGCTGAGGCCCGAAAAGAGTCTGCCTACCAAGCCTGGGTCGGGGCCCGCGACCGCAAAGTTAGAGCGCGTAGGGTTCGCGCGAGGAAAAGAGCCTTTAATTCTGCCGCCAAGTTCTGCAAGCGGGTTCTACGTCGGGCACGTTTTGACCATATTGGACGTATTGGGGCCAAGCTGGCATCGCACCCTCCGGGTAGTAAACATTTTTGGTCCCTGTCTAAAGCGGTTGAAACGAATTTCTGTCGGCCCACTTTACCTCCGATGCTGAAACCTGATGGGTCGCTGGCTCACTCTGCGAGTGACAAAGCAAATTTATTTGCATCTCTTTTTGCTGGCAATTCACGTCTGGACGCTGGCTCCAAGCAACCACCTACTGTGCCTCATTGTGACTCTTCGATGCCGGAGATCGCTGTGCACGCTAAAGAGGTCAGAAGAGTATTGTGCAGTCTAGACGTGAACAAGGCCAGCGGACCTGACGGCATTCCAGCGAGAGTGCTGAGGCAGTGTGCGCCAGAACTGTCTCCTGTGTTGACTCGCTTGTTCCGCCTCTCTCTTGTAAAAGGGACAGTGCCGAAATCCTGGAAGCTTGCAAATGTGCAACCAGTGCCCAAAAAAGGCAACCGTGCAGACCCTGCCAATTACCGTCCGATCGCCATTACCTCCATTTTGTCCAAAGTTATGGAAAGGGTACTGAACAGAAAGTTGCTGGCCTACCTTGAAGACAACAATCTCCTCAGTGACCGTCAATATGGCTTTCGCCGGGGACGGTCAACTGGCGATCTTCTTGTGTATGTCACGCACTGCTGGGGTGAAGCCATCGAGAGACACGGCGAAGCACTTGCTGTATCGCTTGATATCTCGAAGGCCTTCGACAGGGTCTGGCACGCGAGTCTGCTCAGTAAGCTTCCTGCTTACGGCATCCCCGCTGGTTTTTGTAGCTGGATATCAGACTTCCTTAGCGAACGGTCGATCCGAGTAGTCATTGACGGCTGCTCCTCAGACCTTATGGCTATTGATGCCGGAGTTCCTCAGGGGTCTGTTCTCTCTGCAACTCTTTTCTTGCTGCACATCAATGACCTACTTCAGCCTGGTATTGTTGGGTACGCAGATGACAGTACTGTTTCAGAGAGATACTTGTCCAGCGCAAAAACCAGCGTGGATGAAGTTCTTTCCTTGAGAGAGGCTATGGTGGAGCGGACAGATTTGACCTTAAGCCTTGTCTCCCAGTGGGGTGATGACAATCTGGTCTCCTTTAACGCCACCAAAACACAGGCGTGTCTTTTTACCGCAAAAAGGAGTATTTTCGATCAAACTCCTACTTTTCGGGGTACGTCTGTTCCTGTGACTGATCGGCTCGAGCTCCTAGGCATGGAGTTGACATCCAGTCTCAACTTCGGCTCCTCCATTGAGAACAAAGCCCAAATCGCGGCCAAAAAACTGGGCATCCTAAATAAAGTGAAGCGATACTTTACGCCTGGACAGCTTTTAACCCTATACAAAGCACAAGTCCGATCCTGCATGGAGTATTGCAGCCACCTTTGGGATGGTTCAGCTAAGTATCAGCTTGCCGCGCTTGACTCAGTGGAACGCAGAGCCAAGAGGCTCATTGGCGACGTTAAACTGGTGGACGCCAAGCTTCACAGCTTGGCTCATCGCCGTAAAGTTGCCTGCTTGTCGGTCTTCTACAGACTGTACTTCGGGGAGTGTGCTCAAGAACTCCACGACCTCATCCCACCAGCCCCCTTCTACCATCGGACATCTAGACGCACTGCAAGTTATCATCCTTACCTTGTTGCCATTCCACCAATTCGAACCAAGCGCTTCCAAACATCCTTTATAATGCGCACAGCAAATGAATGGAACTCACTACCTGCGTCTGTGTTTCCGAACGCATTCAACCCGAATCTCTTCAAAGTTAGAGTAAACAGGCTTCTTCTGGGTAAGCTCACTCCATCGTAGACTCTGTCTCTATCACCTATGACCTAGACTAGAGTCAAGAGCAAACCCATCATAAAAAAAATAAAAAAAAAAAAAAAAAATATATATATTGTTAATATCCAACAATGTGCGTGGAACAACACACCGCAATTAAAACGTAAATATAAGGGATTTAACTATCCTAAGGCAATTGTAGATTTACTATCTGAGAAAAGGAAACAAAGGAAGCTGTGGCAGCAAACAAGGTGCCCACGAGATAAAACAACACTAAATAACCTAACTAAACGATTAAAGAGGAAAATTCTACAGTTTGAGGAGGAATCTCTGAATACTAAACTCTTGCAGCTTACCAATGACAAATCAACGGATCACTCCCTTTGGAAAGCTACAAGAGCTACAAGAAACCTGAAAAAACCAATTAAACAAATACCACCCATCAGAGATAGCGACGGAAAATGGGCCATAAGCAATGACCAAAAAGCATTAAGGTTTGCTCAACACTTAGAAGAAACTTTTCAACCCAATGAAAGCTCGATAGAAATACTTGAGAGTGAAAGATTGTCACAAAACCAAAGAATTAAGCTTGTGACTCCTAAAGAAGTAATGAGAGAAATTCAAAATAACATTAGCTCGAAAAAGTCTCCGGGTTACGACCTCATTACAGGGGAAATTCTTAAACATCTCCCACGCAAAGCCATAGTAAAGCTGACCAAGCTTATCAATGCTGCATTTATCCTAAAATATGTACCTGAGCCATGGAAGGTCGCTGAAGTCATTATGATTGCGAAGCCAGGGAAACCACCCCATGAAGCATCATCATATAGACCTATTTCTCTGTTGCCCGTGTTATCAAAGCTTTTCGAAAAACTGTTATTGAAACGGTTAAAACCAATAATAGAAAATAAAGACCTTATTCCAAATCATCAATTTGGCTTCAGGGAAAAACACTCAACAATAGACCAGGTACATAGAATAACAAACATTATTGAAAAAACACTTGAAAATAAGGAAGTCTGCGCCACCGTGTTTTTAGATGTCGCGCAAGCTTTTGACAAAGTTTGGCATAAGGGTCTAATATTCAAGCTCAGACGCATGCTACCAGAATTTGCAGATATTCTAGAGTCGTATATAACTAATAGAATGTTTAGAATACGGCAAGAAGACGCATATTCAGAGCTAAAAGCTATTAAAGCTGGGGTACCTCAAGGAAGTGTGCTAGGCCCAATTTTGTACTTGTTATACACATGCGACATCCCAGAACTGGAAAATAACACCATTGCGACCTTTGCAGATGATACTGCAATTATGGCTACTGGATCAAGCCACAGAGAAGCAGTAGAAAAAGTTCAACTAGCTGTGAATAAAGTTTATGATTGGACACAAAAATGGAGGATCAAACTGAATGAGTCAAAATCAATTCACATTGACTTCACAAACAAACACTTGGACTATCACCCAATCTACATAAATGGCATGCAAGTGCCTTATGCTAATACAGCTAAATACCTTGGCATAACTCTCGACGCCAAGTTGCGTTGGAAAGCTCATGTCAAAAAGAAAAGACAGGAACTCGACATACGTTATAAAAGTATGTATTGGTTACTCGGAAGGAAATCCTGTCTATCAATACATAATAAAATAACCATATATAAGCATTTACTGATGCCAATTTGGACGTATGGTATCCAACTTTGGGGCTGTACTAAACAAAGCAACGTCAAACTAATCCAACAATTCCAAAATAAAGTGCTCAGGGATGCTGTAAATGCACCCTGGTACATAAGGAATGACGATCTTCACCGTGACCTTAAAACGGAATTCGTCACCACCATCATCCAAAAATTTGCTGAAGCCCACGAACACAGACTTCATCGACACGTGAATGTTGAGGCTATCCAGCTGCTAGACAATACAGACTTAGTGCGTAGACTAAAAAGAACTAAACCGTTTGAATTAGTGTAGTGTAAAGTGAATAATTAATAGTGACAATGCTGTGCTATACATATAACACATGAACATAGTGTTTTTTAAATTATATCAGACTCTAAGAAAGTGCTGCGGACTTGTGTAAAAGTGCAAATGGACACTATTCTTAGTTTTAACATAATCTATCACGTAACATATTAAGTTAGAGTTAAATTGCTTATTAGTCTTTTAGGCTAGATCGTAATTAATTATTAAGAATTTTGTTCTTACTAATAAAGTATAAAAAAAAAAAAAAAATGTTAGCTCTGGAATAGCACACACATATTATACTTTTTATCCCGACATCCATCCACGCGGCCGAAGCCACTGGATGAAGCTAGTCAGTTAATTAAAAATAACTTTTTCATGAATCAGTCACAAATTGTCGTTAACTTCAACACATCTCTTGTCCTTGTTTTGTATCAAAATAACTTTCGACACAATTCCTTTAATTCAACACACAAAATCACTATTATAAACACACCATCTTGTAGCTTTTCTCTCACAGTAACTTCAGCAAGTAACAACTTACAAGCTCATTTCGCAACACCGATGCCCATAACTCAGAGGCGTAAAGCATAGCCTG
This sequence comes from Orthosia incerta, assembly GCA_948252205.1. Lineage (NCBI taxonomy): Eukaryota > Metazoa > Arthropoda > Insecta > Lepidoptera > Noctuidae > Orthosia > Orthosia incerta. Next base: position 12,677,562 of record OX411766.1, on the reverse strand, counting down.
ATTCCCACGCTTTACATACAAACACACAACTGGACACTGAAGATCTAGCGAATGTTGCTGCTTTTGGAGCAGATAGTCGCGATTTAGGACTTGTTAACCAAATACATTCGCCAAATACGAGCGAGAGTAGTTTGCGAGTAAGTAGTGACGGGTCTGGGTTGCGAGATATAGATTCGTAAGGCCGTATCCTGACCAAAAAATCAGCATGAGATATGAGCATTCCTATTGGCCTAGCGGCACTGGTGGCGCATGAATTACAGTAGTTAATACTCCCAGATTTTAGAATAAAATCTTTATAAAATCGAATATTGGTCTTTTGAAAAAAATAAAACTTACAAAATGTTCGTTATCAAATTTTCTATCAATTAGTGTTAGTACAAAAAATAATTAATGAACACTTTACGAGGAGATGCATGCTTGCTATCAATAATTATTACTCATTTTTATGTTGTTGTTGGAAGGAGAATAGTGACACTTTACACCTCTTTTAAAAAAAGTGTACTACCATTTTAGAATCAACATTATGTAGAAATTTTATGTATTTTTATTAATTGATATTTTTTTTTTAATAAATAGTAGATAGCTATTAAAAACTGCACAAAAACGACTAGCGCGGCGTTTTGCTCAGGGAGGCACCTTAATCAATATCATCAATACATATAATAAATCTGTAGAAAAGTATTTTCTGTACATCGAAAATATTTCCAAAAAAAATAGCCATTTTCGGCTTTTTTGTCTGTTTGTCTGTTTATTAGTGCACACATCACGTGAAATGTACGAAACCAAAGTAAATAACTTTTATACATAAAAATTGTGCATCACTTGAAGAATTACTTAGTTTTTGTTTCATCGCAATCGGTTCACTCTATCAAAAGTTAGATGAATTTAAAGTGTTCAAGAAGTAAAATTATCACAACACACGCAATTCCGATACTGGGACAGTTGAACTCGATATTCGATAGATGGTGTTGTGCATTTGAAGTCATTTTTTGAATGGCGGTGTTAAGATTCTCCGCGAAAGAATGATGACTATAGAAACAAAAATGGTAGGTAGGTAAGTAGGGTAGGCAGGAAGGTAAGTAGGGTAGGGTTGGCAGACAGATGACGAGTGCAAAACCGCGGGCACACTAGTTGGAACTAAGTTCCTTATCGTGGGTTTGGCGGATTGGAGCTACACGGGCAAAAGTAGAGATGGGCGTTTTCGGTTTTTTGCGCAAACGGTTATGTAACCGATATACAGTTTTCATATCGATATCGAAAACGGTTTTCAGATATCGATATCAGTAGTACAGCGATATGGTTCCTATCGGTTGTGAAGTTTGCGTTTTGATCGTACGTTTTTGCATTGTTACGGTTTTAAGTTTTGAGTTATTCGTTCGTTCGTTCGTCGCAAGTGGTTTTGATTCGATACTGTATACAGTTTTTGTGATATCGAACCCCATATCCGATATAAGTTACATTTTGATATATCGGACCCATCTCTAGGCAAAAGTGTCCAACACTTTTGAGTTCGTTATTTCGTATTAGTTCGATATTTGAAATTTTGAGTACATTTTTTACAGATGGTTAGTGTGTATTTTGAAAAGATCTTTGAGTGATGGATGATATTCGCGTTCACTTAACCAACTTTATTAAACGAACGAAAATATCCTGAATATCATCTACTACTTTCATTGTGCCTGCTATAGGAACTTCTTGCCAACTAATTGTCCCACGACACCTGTCGTTTTTAACGACTTCAAAAAGGAGGTTATCAATTCGATATTATGTCTGTAAAATTGTTGGAATTGCCCAGTATTCACATACATATATGATTTTAATTAAGCTTTTAAACATGTGTGCCAGATTTCATAAGTGTATGTATTTTTGAATGTATGTATATTTGTCCACCCATTTCTCCGAAACTACTTATCGGATCGTGACAATTCTTTTTTATTAGATAAGGTATTTATTTCACCACTTACTTTTTCCGTTCAGTCGCAGGATACCGTGATAGCTAGACAGTTGAAAGTTTCATAGATAATGTATTTCTGTTGCCGCTATAACAACAAGGTAACCGGCAAAGTGCGAGTCGGACTCGCGCACGAAGGGTTCCGTACCATTCTCGTATTATCACATTTATTGTATGGGAGCTCCACTTAAATATTTATTTTATTCTGTTTTTAGTATTTTCTGTTATAGCGGCAACAGATATACATCATCTGTGAAAATTTCATCTGTCTAGATATCACGGTTCATGAGATACAGCCTGGTGACAGACGGACAAACAGACAGACCGTTTTTACCCTTAAAGGAACCCTAATAAAAAAGTCACAATCACATCACAGACTTAAATAACCCCTGATTAAACCCTAGACTGACCGCATTTTCCCGCCTTTTTGCGCTATCGAGTCTAATCATGGATAGGGTTGTCAAGTAGAAAGAAAATATCACCTTTTAATTCTTTGTTACTTTCTTTTTCCTTTTATTTTATGGCATATCTTGATTATGGTGAAATTTAGAATATAAACTAATATTGTAAAGAGATAAAGTTATTTTTAACCCCCCGACGGAAAAAGGGAGGTGTTATAAGTTTTATAAGTTTATACCTGTGTGTTTGTGTATCCGTCTGTGACATCATAGAATGTGAAGTTATAATAAATAAGATAAGAAACCGTCGCCCACATCATCGCTTACCAACAGGTGAGATAGTGGTCAAGCGCGAGCATATAGTATATAAAAAAAGATGTCACAGACAGATACACAAAGACACAGATACATACGACAAACTTATAACACCCCTCCCCTCAACCACTCACCCCTTTTTCCGTCAGCGGTTAAAAATACACAGTTACTGAGGGATAGACCACGGGAGTGAAGCCGCACCTTAGGCTACTTAACTTCCTTAGTATGCAAATGTCTAAAATGTAGAAAAGCGATTTTTTCTAATAGAAATCACGAACCAACAATAAAACATAGCTTTTTACGGTCACGGATATGGCTGCTTCCTCCTAAGGTGTTAAATTAATTGAACATAATAGTCGCCATTTAAAGCAATATACATACAAATATGGCAACAGTTTTTGTAATGTTAGGCATAGTTCGTTCACCCCAGTAGCCGTCGCTTGGTCATCCACGGTGACGCGATGAGTAAACCCGAGGAGGGAGCCGCTCGTCAGGGTTTTTTCGATAAGCCGACGACGTAGCGGCTTACAAGTAGGTTGCGGTGCCGCTTAGGCGACATCGCAACTGAGGCAGGCCGCGAGGTCGTATGAGGTCTCCCATACCCATGCGAAATCGCGGCTGAGCCGAGAGACCACGGCGGGAGAGGAGTGCCGGTATTGCGGTGCGCCGCTCTCCCTATCCCCTGCGGCCGAAAAAATGGTAGGTGGCGGGGCCATTTACCTTGACCCCTCACAGTGAGACCAAAGGTGCTATACACGGGGTCGTCTGGCGCCCATGTGCTGGTTTGATCCCTGGGGTGGCCACGGTGTACAGTGTGTTCTAGTGCGCCGGTGATGAGGGTTTCTTCCCTGGTGACGGACAGCCGCGGTGGATTCGCGGTGAGTGCTAACGCGTGCCCGTGTTCCCGACATAAGCGTCACAGAAGGACACCGTGGAGTTTTAGTGGGTTGGAGTCGCACATAACTGTACTATCTCCCCGTGGTAGTGCAGAGCTTGAGCATTTGTAAAGGAAAAATAAAATAAAAAACCGGCCAAGTGCGAGTCGGACTTCCGCACGAAGGGTTCCGTACCACTATCGCAAAAAACGGCAAAAAAATCACGTTTGTTGTATGGGAGCCCCACTTATATACTTAATTTATTCTGTTTTTAGTATTTGTAGTTATAGCGGTAACAGAAATACATGATCTGTGAAAATTTCAACTCTCCAGCTATCACGGTTCATGAGATACAGCCTGGTGACAGACGGACAGACAGACAGACGGACCGCGGAGTCTTAATAATAGGGTCCCGTTTTTACCCTTTGGGTACGGAACCCTAAAAAGGCGTAGGGCGGCTGCGCAGTAGTGACGATTTTTGTGTCAGCAGGGATGCGGGTCGGGGTACTACCCAGCGAGTGGCGCACTTCTTGATTCAGCTAAAAGACATTTACTGCAGCACATAAACCTTCAACAACGAGCAGTGTGTCGTACTTCCCACATCCAGGGTATTCCCACGACCATCAAGTGATCTTTAGTTCTCCAACCGGTCTATTCTGTTAACACCTCCTTAAATTTAGGTGGAGTTTGTTTGTAATTAACTGCCATTCCACCTTGTTTGGGAGTATTCTAATGACCCACAATACGATTGCGGAGTTACTTCCCAAACAATGTCTCATCTCTTGGCATGCTCTCTGTGCAACAACACCTGCACGTGAAAGACCTTTGCAAATCATAACGCTGTCGATGTACCAGAGTTCTCGGGGGTGGGTGACCATAAGCTCTTAGAGCGGTATCAATTTGAGATCGAGTAAGTAACAGATGTATACAAATCATATACATCTGTCCCTTATTCGATCTCAAATTGATACCGCTCTAAGAGCTTATGGTCAGTGGTCACCCCCCTGGTCAAAGCATATTTAATTTTGGAATCATCGATACGACGAAGAATTGACAAAGATCTAGCCAAATAATTATGGTGTATTTTTTTAATTTTTTTGGGTTCCGTGCCCGAGGAGTCCAAACGGAGCCCTATTGCTGTCACTCACGTGTCCGTCCGTCAGTCCTTCGACTGTAACACAGGTTTTACAACCAACGTTTTGGAGCTAAAGTCTTCAAATTTTCACAGTATAAGCATCTTTTTGACCCAAAGCCATAAAAATTGTCATTTTTTATTTAATATTTTTAAGGGGCTATGGGGGCTACGCGAAAACGCGAAAAAATAAATTGATCTACCTACCCCATTGAGTGAGGTATCGTCGTTCAGAGCTCGTTGAGTAGATAAATACTGTATTTTTTTTGTTTTATAAATATTGGCAAACAAAGGAATGAGAAGCCACCAAAGTCAACTTTTTTACAAAATTTTGTTCCGAAGAATTTATTAACTTCCCTTTGACCTATGAACTTGAAATTTGGTGATAATGTTTACTATTACGTATATTTTACTAAAAAATTCCGATATATTGATTAATCAGATTTTTTCTTTGAAATTCCCTAATTTTTCCTATTACAGTCAACTTTATTTTGTGGTTGATACGGAACCCTAATGTGCGAAGTCCGACACGCACTTGGCCGGTTTTTATAAAGTCCGACATAGCATTGCAATATATTTAAATTTTCATTTTATATTTTCATTAGATAAATCAAGTCTACTCAAAACAGTTGAAACCCTAATCTATCCAGCAAGCTAGTTTTATCGGTATGTGCCAATAAAAACGCAGTTCCCTTTGTCGCGTTGCGCCGCCGAAGCTAAATTGCTCCCTAACAAAAAAACATGGCGCAGTAATGCTAGTTCAGAAGATTTACTCCGAACAAACGAGCTTGGCTTGATCTGAAGTGAAGCTATGCTTACAAAGGTGGGTCCTAAAATGGGTGACCAATATGACCGTCCTTTGCATTTATAAACCCCTGACGGAAAAAGAGGGGAGTTATAAGTTCTGTGTCATCATAGCTCCTAAACGGATGAACCAATTTTGGTTTTATTTTGTTTGGGGGGTGACTTTATCGAGAGTGTTCATAGCTATGTTTGATGAAAATAGGTCAAAAGTTCAGGGCGTTTTACTGTTTGAATCGGAGTGTTTTCGGATAAACTTTCCTTTATGGGCCGCTGATTTTTGGTGCAAGGAGGGTGGGGGGGGAAGGGGAGTGGTTTGGCTACCCCCCTGTACGATCGCCACCACTCGGATCCCTATGGTTATGGAGATATCCATGGTTAAAGTTTTGAGGTTAGACTAAAAATTTCCACAAATGTCCATCATTTTATGGGGCGGGGAGGGAGAGAGGGCAAGGGGCTAGGGGGGCTACCCCACTGTACCATCCCCACCCCACGGAACCCCATGGTTATGGAGATATTAGCGCGGCGCTCAGCGGGGCTCCGTCGACTTTGTTGCTTAAATAGTAATCGTAAAAACTTTAACCATGGATATCTCCATATACATGGGGTTCCGTGGGGTGGGGATGGTGCAGGGGGGTAGCCCCCCAACCCTCCTTGCCCTCCCTCCCTCCCCGTCCCTCAAAACAATGGACAATAATGGAAATTTTTATTCTAACCTGAAAATTTCAACCATGGATATCTCCATAACCATAGGGCTCCGAGTGGTGGGGATGGTACAGGGGGGTAGCTAAACCTCCCCCCTCCTCCCCCCACCCTCCCCGCGCCAAAAATCAGCGGCCCATAAAGGAAATTTTAACCAATTATGTAGCATGAAACAAAAATGTGTCGGGGGTTTTTTAAATTTTACTTGTTACAAGCTAATATTATCTTGCTTTTGTGTTTGCCGGCAACTATTAATCCAGTTTCAAGCACTTCCTGGTAGGCGATTAAGCTGAAACTTGTCGTACATATGTTATATATTAGGTCCTTACCTATAAAATTGGTGTTTTGTCGTACTGGCCACTTTGATCTCAAATATCTCCTCTTTGGTTTGGAATTCCAATTTTAAATATATACAGCTATTTACACACAAACAAATGCACGGGTGACAAAACGAAACGACGGGTCACGAACGTAATTTCGAGTAACGATGGGCTGATTATATCTCAATTACCACAAAATCAACGCAAGACCATCGCATTACGTCCGGTGCTATTAAGGGTACACTAGTCGACGGCACGAACTATTTTGTGCGCGGGGTTAAAAATGCATTTCATATCAACCGACAACACGTGCGGAAGAGATAGATGCTGTGATGAGCAGTAGGAAGCTAGTTCGCGTACAAATACACACTTTTGCAAATATGTAGCGAAATGGATAATGATTTAGGACGAAACCGAGCGCGCGAAATTTTATAAACAGACCTTTGGCCGTCTAGATGTCATGAAACAACGACTAAATCTATCTGTTCAAAATAAAATTATTTGCATTGTTGAACTACTAATCTATCCCTGTATGGAGGCCGTTTTGCAATTTTCCGTCTTCTTATGGTATTTATTCGCGCCCAAAAATGCGTTAAAATTAGTGTCGAAATGTGGAACTTTCGACGCTCATAACTTTCAAATATTTTCTTTTTTTACTTTTATGCTTACAGGGCTAGATAATGATGAGACAAATTGATATCACTTTTTATTTTGAACGTACATCGTCAAACAGTGGAATAATCCCTGGACTACGTTTGTATGGAAGAATTTTCGACTAGTGTAACCTTAATGACATTTTACGTAAGTCTTGTCAACGTCAACTCAACCAAAAACTGTCAAATCGATGACAGCGAGCTGACACAGTGCTGCAACAAAATAACAACAAACAAGAACAAGTTGGTTTCTAACAGATAGAATAATCTGAAAAATTAACCTTCTTTTCTTTTCTGTATCACACGCAAGCGCATCGATCACCGGCGATATAAAAACTAAACATTTCGTCCATTGGCGTTATGGTTGAAAAAATGTTTGCTCAGTAATTGTGTTAAAGGTTGTGTGCACTTAAATGCTGAAAGAAGGCTTTTTACCCGACTGCAGAAGGAGGGTAATGTTTTTATCAATCTATGTATGTATGTTTGTTCCTATGTGGCGTTCCAGAGACCAAACGCGTCGGCCGATTTTGATTATTCTTACGTCAATCGATTCATCTTAAACTTGCAAGTGTCACTGTCTACATTAAAATTTGAAAAAACAAAAATGGCGGCTTTTAGGCGCCATATTGTGGGGTTCCAGATTATTTTTTTCTGCCAAACCCATCGTGTGGGGTATCGAAATAAAGGGTTTTAAGAGTTGATTTCAAAAATATAACACTTATATGTTTCAATGTACCTAATTCGAAAAAAATCATTAACTAAAAAGTTATAAATAAAAAATTGTAGCATGTGCATTTTTGAACTACTAATCTATCCCTGTATGGTGGCCGTTTTTCAATTTTCCGTCTTCTTATGGCATTTATTTGCGCCCAAAAATGCGTTAAAATTAGTGTCGAAATGTGGCATTTTCGACGCTCATAACTTTCAAATATTTTATTTTTTTACTTTTTACTTCCATACAGGGCTAGATTATGATGAGACAAATTGATATCACTTTTTATTTTAAACGTACATTGTCAAACAGTGGAATAATTCCTAGTCTATGTTTGTATGGAATAAATTAAAAAAAAACAAAAATACCCTGACTGCTTAGTAGTCGGCGGATACATCTGGTTTTGGTCAGCCAGCTCGCGAATATGTATCCTCTGACTGCACAGCATGATTTACTTCTTGTTTACGTCTTTTTAGCTCGCTTTTTAAGCAGTCGGGTTTTTTTAATTTACTTTTTTTGTTAAGGAATAGTTCTTTGTAGAGGTAGTCTAGGACTTTTGTGCCGGAGATATATTTTTTTGCGATTAAGTTATTACTTTTATTGAATTTTCCAAAAAAACAGGCCCGTTTTGACAGCTATAAAAATACTTAATCAATTACATATAATAAATCTGTAGACAAGTAATTTTTGTACATCGAAAATATTTCCAAAAAATAGCCAGGGTGTTAAAGGATAACCAACAGAACCAATTTACAGCATTTTTGGAAATTTTGTCTGTTTATCTGTTTGTCTGTTTATTTGTGCACGCATCACGTGAAATGTACGAAACCAATGTAATAACTTTTATACATACAAATTTTGCGTAACTTGAGGCATTACATAGTTTTTGTTTCATCGCAATCGGTTCACTCTATCAAAAGTTAGATGAATTTAAATTGTTCAAGAAGTAAAATTATCACAACACACGCAATTCAGATACTCGGACAGTTGAACTCGATACTCGATAGATGGCGTTGTGCATTTGAAGTCATTTTCTGAATGGCGGTGTTAAGATTAGTAGGTAGGTAAGTAGGGTAGGCAGGAGGGCAAGTAGGGTAGGTTTGGAAGAAGGGTAAGTAGGGTAGGGTTGGCAATATTGGCAGACAGATGACGGGAGCAAAGCCGCGGGCACAGCTAGTAATAATTAAACTTGATGCTTGCGAATGATACTCGTTGTCGTAGTGTATCGGTAACATAGTATTTAATTAGGATTATGAATTAGATTTTTCAATTTCTTACGAGGAGGAGGAGCTCGTGGCTAAATAATAACAGCCGCACGGGTCGATCATCAAGGTTAAGCAACGCTTGACGAGGTCGGTCCGTGGAATGGTGACCATTTCAACACACCGAGTTTCCTCCGTGCCTCGGAAAGCACGTTAAGCCGTTGGTCCCGGCTGTCATTTGAAGATCTTTGACTGTCGTTACGGGTAGTCAGAAGCTTGAGATCTGACACCAGTCTTGCCAAGGGGTACCGTGTTACCCAGTTACTGGGTTGTGGAGGTCAGATAGGCAGTCGCTCCATGTAAAACACTGGTACTTAGCTGAATCCGATAAGAGTGGAAGCCGACCTCAATATAGTTGGGAAGGCTAGGCAGATGAAAAATTTCTTACGTAGAAAGTTATCGCGGCATGCAAAATGAGAAACGTCAACGGACTTCTTAGATTTGTGACGACTATAGTTGGGAAAAAACATGTTCCTCTAATTGAAGTTTGTTTTCGTTCTTTTCAGGGGGTGTCCTTCCTACTTCATCTAAGATTGCCAGGGAAGGTGAAACCACATCCACGGAACTGATATTTGAGTAAGTATCTACCATTTGTTCAAACATTCATATTGAATATGCTTAAGTGACTCTGTCTGTGTGTTTGTTACGCTTTTACACCTGAACCGCTGAAACAATTATGATGAATTTATGGTAAGTACAGCGACAGACGTGACCTCGGAAAAGGACATAGGATACTTTTTGACACAGGTATTCTTCCCCTTGGGGATGATTGCCGACTTTTACGAGGGTGAAACCACTGGCTGAAGTTATAGCTATCTCATAACAAATAAATTAAAATTCTCGGCACGAAAGAGGGATGTTATAAGTTTGAAGTGTGTTTGTGTATTTGTGTATCTGTCTGTGTCATCATGGCTCCTAAACGGATGAACCGATTTTGTTTATTTTTTTGTTTGTGTAGTGACTTTATCGAGAGTGTTCTTAGCTATGTTTGATGAAAATCGGTTCAGCCGTTCTAAAGTTATGGGCGTTTTACTGTTTGAATCGGGGTGTTTTCGCAAGTTATCGTGGCATAATTACGTGTTCAATAGTTTTTCGATCGAAGCGTTTTACAAGATAAATTATGTAGCGTTAAATAAAAATGTGTCGGGGTTTTTTTTTTAGATGCCTTTTACCGAGAATTAGGAAAAAAACTGTTATTAAGGCCATGACAATGCCAAGAGGTGACCCTCAAAAAATTATCAATTTCTAAAATCTACTTATTATCTATTTCAGCTCAAGTCACCAATTGCCTAAAATCAAAATGGGTCCTGATCTGCGAAGTGCCAGAAGGCCTAAACAATTAATGAGCAAGTAAGATCTTTTTTTGATTTATGTGTAGTTTTATAAAAACAGCCTTTTTTTCAAAGAGCTGTTTTTCCTGCTCCAAAACTACAGTGAACTAGGGAAAATATGACACGTGGATTATTAGGAAAAGATTGTCACAGTTATGAGTGCCAGAGACGATGCTTATGGCTCAAAGCACATTTAGACATTCAGGCAGAGTCGAGGCGAAGCAACGCGTCAGTATAAAAGTGTACTAACCATAATATTGACAAGAACTCATTAATATTTATGAAAATGTTAATAAGTTTTTTGACCGTCAGTTGTTAAGCAAATAATGAGTTATTGAGTTACTAGCAAAACATAGGTCTGGCAAACGAAAGGAGAGACTGAAAAAGCGCGGCAAATTTAAAAAAATATCAGTATAGCAACCCCAAAAACTAGTATGAAATACCTGGAATAACCTAATTTGATACTTTAGAATTATTTATATTACTTCGTCTGAATAAAAATACTATAGGTACATTTAGGTAGGCAATACTTTAGATATATCAATCTGAATAATTAAAAACAATAGTATTCTATAATAATTTTGGTTTATTCACTATCAATCAAAATCTGAATCTAAGACTTCCATGTGAAAAGATTCATAAGAGTCACAGGAATCATTGTTTTCTACATTAATAATGAAACTTTTTAAATTATTAAATAGAGGAAATGTTTTTACAATAAGATAAATAGTGATTACGAATTAAAACAAAGTATCAACTTAGTAGCGTCATACGGAAAATTGGGATTGACATTAGTATAGCATTGCCATATAAAAAGTTTGCAAATAATTCGAGTGTCTACTTTCGTTTGCCAGACTCTATCTCCACAACATAGGTTAAAACCTGACAAATTTTAGCATTTGAGTTTGACTCTTTAACTCCAAATTCTGAATTTAGAAACGGTCCTTTATCACGGCCAGTGGTGTCTCATCCCATGGTAAGAACCCGTGCCGACGTTCTAGACTGATTATTCTGATTATGTTTTGTACATCGATCGCGTTTGGTACCGTTCCGTTCTGTTCCACCGACATATATGGTGATCTATCTATCGCCGTGGAACGGAACCGAAGGCCATCGATTTACAAAAAATAATCGGTATAATCAGATGAAAAACGTAAGTTTCGTCACGGTTTCTTTGTATGGGATGAGGCATCTGTATGCTAGTATTATATTATCTGCGTCACGGCGCTGGATTTGAATACTTTCTTTGGTCATTGTGGTTTTTAACCCGTGACGGAAATGGACCCCGTGTTATACGTGACACGTTTGACGTATGTATATGTGTGTTTGTGTATCTGTCTGTGGCATCACAGCTCCTAAACGGATGAACCGATTTCGATTTTGTTTTTTTGTTGAAAGGTGACTTTATCAAGAGTTTTCTTAGCTATGTTTGATGAAAATCAGTTCAGCCGTTCTGAATTTATAGGCGTTTTACTGTTTGAATCGGGGTAGGTATCGGGTCAAATTACGTGTTCAATAGATTGTCGATCGAAGCGAATCTTTTATATACTCGTATTAGTCGTAATAAGCCGGGTTCTTTATGTGATTTTTTTGTATATCTATTAATATCTTATTTTTTTTTAATGCAAATGAGATCTATGTCCAGTAGTGGACGACTATCGGCTAAGACGATGATGATGATAACGATGAAATACATTCTAGACTACTTTTATATTTATATTATTAAAAGCCTCTGCCACTGCAACCCCAAGACCATTGTACTAAATTACCAATATTTCTTTTCCAGACTAAAACCCTCAACGCACACACAGACAACCATACCGACTTTAGAGATTACAAAACCGTACTTACCACTCATACCGTATCTACCGTCCCACAAACCGACCACAGACGCTCAAATCAAATCCTTCCTACTCAACACGGCCTTACAGAACGCTCTAACAGACTCCCTAAACCAACTGACACAACAGAGGACAGCTGTCAAAGTGACAGATAAAAAGAAAGATGGCGCCGAAGAATTTGCGGGTGTTAACGATGATGGCCCAAGAAGGAGGTTGCATAAATGTGATGTGGCTGGCTGTCATAAGGTGTATACTAAGAGCTCGCATCTGAAGGCGCATAAAAGGACGCATACGGGTGAGTGTTGGTATTTTGTGTTGTATGGTAATTAACCCCCCAAGCAGCCAGTACAGTAAGATAATAGATCTCAATAATATCTTATATCTGCAGTAATATATTTCAGTCTTAATGTCTGCCACGGCTTCCAATATCAGTGAAAACTAGCCATCGGCGCAGGAGATATTATAGTGCACGAGTGCGCAACCACAGGTGCACTCTCTGTTCCCTCATCAGTCCGGTAGGACGGCTATCCGATACGGCCAAAGAGAGATCAGGCATGGTTGTTTTTTTTGTTTACTGGGGAAACCTTCAATAGGCGCCTGGCATTTTGGGGAAAAGACCAGGGAGTGTGTGATTTTATCAAGCGTGTGCGTTTTTTCCTTCTTCTCCGAGCGGGATCGGCTCGCTCGCGTTCCCGCGTAGCGGCCTCCTTCTGGCCCATCACGGTCTCTCCCTGGATGCCATTTCCCTCCAGTTTTCTGCCTCTGCCAGCATGGCCCTCACAATTGCTGGCAAAGACAGGTCTCGCCCGATCCTGGTGACCAAGACCTGCCACTCAGAGGCCCACGCAGGGCACTTCTCGAGCGTGTGATGTGCAGAGTCAAGGTCACCTCCGCAGTGGTGGCAATTTGCCGTGTTCTCTCGCCTAATCCTATTCAGGTACTCACCGAAGCAACCGTGCCCGGTCAGTACGTCGCATAAAACTGCCGCTTGCTGTAGCCGCTCGAGCGCGTGTCGCCGTTCCTGCCGCCTCGGCCTTACTAAAGCGACTCCTGGCACGCTTTCACGATTCTGGCGGATGGCGCGGATTTGGTTATAAACCCTCGAGTCAATGTCTGCCAGAATATCCAGCGGAGGAAAGCGTGCCATGAGAGTTGCCGCCTCAAAGGGTTCGGTAACCTCGTGCGATACGAATGGCCAATCTCCGCTGCAGGCTATTAATACCAAAAAATACCAAACAGGTTCCCCATAAAGGACCATCGACCGCACGACACCCGCGTATAGGTGGCGAACTTCTTCCCAAGGTCTCCCGAGGTTGGGCAGCAGTCTATGCAAAGCACCCACTGCCTTTTCAACACGGGGGAATAGGCGCTCGAAATGCTCTTCGAAGCCCCACCGACCGTCCAGGGTTAGGCCAAGATAGTTTATGTACCGACCCAACTGGACTTACGCATCTCCAACAGTCACTGACGAGCTGGGTGCGTACATACGTAGTACACCTCCTAAGTCCATGTTTATATAGGGCGTGCCTATTTTGCGTGGAGAAATGCTCATACATTCTGCACAACCACGGGGAGATAGTGCAGTTATTTGGGACTCTAACCAACTAAAACTCCACGGTGTCCTCCTGTGCCGCTTATGGCGGGAACACGGGCACGCGTTAGCACTCACCGCGAACCCGCTGCGGCTGTCCGTCACTGAACCCTCCTCGGGGAAGTACCCCCATCACCGACGCACCAGAACACACTGTACGCCGTGACCACCCCAGGGACCAAATCAGCACATGGGCGCCAGACGACCCCGTGTATGGTACCCTTGGCCCCCTGTGAACGGTCCATGTCAATGGCGCCGCCACCTACCATTTTTCGGCGGCAGGGGATAGGGAGAGCGGCTAACGCAATACCGACACTCCTCCTCCCCTGCGGCCCCTCCGCGTCCGCCATCAGACAGTGGTGACACCGTCCGGGCCGCGGAAGGTAGGGAGAGCGGCGCACCGCAATACCGGCACTCCTCTCCCGCCGCGGCCTCCAACCCTCAGCCGCGACATCGTATGGGACCTGGGAATCTCCATAAGACATCGCGGCACGCCTCAGTTGCGATGTCGCCTGTTAACAAGCGGCACCGCAACCTACTAGTTGGCTGCTACGTCGTCGGCTTAATCGGCAAAAGCCCTGACGAGCGGTCCCTGCTCGGGTTCCTCTTCGCTTCACCGTGAGTGACCAAGTCACGGTTAATCCCCGCCTCGACTATGCTGGAACCCACCGGCGGGGACCGGTAAGCTCCTGGCATACCTAGAAGCGAACGACATTCTCAGTGACCGCTAATACGGCTTCCGCCGATATCAGTCCACTGGGGATATTGTAGCATATAAGATATCAACACCGGAGTCCCTCAGGGGTCAGCGCTCTCGGCAACATTATTCTTGCTGCACATTAATGATCCACACGGACTACTAGGCCTCAGATTCGGTATCCCCGGGAAGCTATGGTTGAACGCTTGAATCTATCCTTGAAGGCGCTCTCCGAATAGGGTGATGCCAATCTGGTCAGTTGCAATGCTACTAAGACCCAGGCGTGTCTTTATTCCGCAAAAAAGAGCCAATTCCACCCGGCTCCATCTTTCCGTGGTGTAACCTTACCGTTAAAGGACCATCTCGAACTACTTGGTGTTAAGTTGACATCGACTATCAATTTCGGTCCATTCATTGAGGCGAAAACTCAGTTGGCTGCAAAAAAGTGGGGGGTATTCTTACATAGGTGAGATTCTACTTCACACCTGAATAGCTGCTCAATTTGTATAAAGCGCAAGTTCGGTCATGCATGGTGTACTGCTGTCACCTCTGGGAAGGATCTGACAATACCAGCTTGATGCACTAGAGTCGATTGACAGACGGACCAAGAGGCTTATTGGCAACGATGCACTGGTCGCGTCAAAGTGTCGAACATCGACGCCGATTTGCCAGCCTGTTGGTTTTTATCGGTTAAATTTTCCGCCTAGCCCTTTCCATCATCGGACTACAAAACGTACGGCCATGCGCCATCGGTAAATGGTGGACATCCCACCCATTTGCACAAAGCGTTTGTCTTTTACTTTCATTGTGCGCACAGCTAAGGAGTGGCATTCCTTGCCGGAGTCTTAGTTCCCTTATAGCTAAGAACTTGGGGGTCTTTAAGTCAACAGTGAATAGGTTACTTCTAGGCAAACGTGCTTTACCGTTGACCACATCATCACTTACCATCAGGTGAGATAGTGGTCAAAGGCGACCCAAACGAAGAAACATACCCGGGGACAAACCGACTCTCTGGGCTGGTACTGAAAAATTACAGGTGGCTAATCCCAACAACACTGCTGGCAAGTGCAATCGTACCATGAGCTCCTCTCAACTTAAGCTGTAACTCAATATGTTAATTTTTCCAGGAGAAAAACCCTACTCTTGCGGATGGGCCGGCTGCGAATGGCGTTTCGCAAGATCCGACGAACTAACCCGACATACTCGCAAGCATACGGGCCATCGACCATTCACCTGCCCACTGTGTAGACGGTCCTTCGCCAGGTCCGACCATCTCGGACTGCATATGAGACGACACTGAGAAAACAACAGATAAGATGGTAGAGAGCAGAGTGTGTGTCAGTAAGGTCTAATTTGTGGCACGAAAATTATAGCAAAATTAGTATGATACACAACGTGTAACGGAATAAACGCAAAACTAATTAATAAATAAAAACAAAAAAACTCGACTGCTAAAATAGTACATTTCGTGTCGAGCATAAAAAGTCGAGATTTTAACACGAGCGATGTAGCCAATAGAAAGCTACATGCGAGTGTTAAAATAAAGCCTTTTTATGCGAGACACGAACGATTCTTTTTCCACTAGTTACCTGATGCAAAAAAGTTCCAACAAAAATTTTTTAGAAACATTCAGACTAAAAACCACAATATATACACACAATCAACGCGCTCTTTTTCGGTTCAGTATCATTCTGCCAGTTACATAATGATCCATACAAAAGTCATTTCGTAACTGTTATTATGTAATTTTGTTTTTTTTTTAATTTTTTTTTATAACCTTGTGTCTAAATGTTCGAATTTCGAAACAAATTTCTTAGGCAATGTGTTACATAATAGACAAGGTGGTGGAAACAAGTATTAACTGAAAAACTAGAACTAGGTATAATTTATACATTATTCCCGTTTTAAAATGTTATTTTTTGTTTTTCTATAAACAGCTTTCTATTTGCAAGCCAGTTCGAAATTTAAATAAAACCTGTGATAAGTTACCTCCTTGGTTGTCATATTTCGGAGTTAAAGATCGTTCCATTTTTAAATAACACGACAGATATGAGTTTACTATGTAATTTATTTGGCCGCTAAACACGACAGATATGGATTTTCATACAACTTTTGCCGGTCGCTGCTCGCATTTATTTGGCCAGTACAGCAATTTCGATTTATCTCGAAGAAGGTTGTCAAAATAATGCTCAAATTTCCAAGCATGTTTGAGAAAAATATTATGAGGTGCTGCCAGAGCGGTGACAAACGAAATTTTGGTAGGGTTTTCTATTATGTGTGTTTGTCCCCGTCTGCAGCCTGCATATTTAAAAATTATAGCCTATGCCACTCCCACAAGACAAATCCAACGACACCTAATCTGTCAAGCCGTGTGGGCTGTAGACCTTATAGAAATGGACATACATACATGCATACGCTCGAAATACATTACCCTCCCGCGGTCGGGTAAAACGACAACATTATGAACAACTTTTACTTTGAGACCAACAATGAAATAGCGAAATAAAAATCAATTGTTCAGTACATTTATATTTATTAGTCGTGTAATGTATGGGCCGTATAATGTTTTGCGATTATTCTGTTACACTTTTTGAGGCATGTTGCGTTTGAGAAAAGGTCCGATTTTGTAGTGAGCCGTATCTGTTATTTTAAAACTAGGTACTAATCTGGACACAGAGTATTAATATATGGAGTGCCAACCAAGCAATGAGGGCTATCTTGTTTGAATTTGCCGCTAGGGGTGCTACTGTAGAGTGAGGTTTTCGAAATGTCACTATTTGTGGCTTTTCAATGCCAGTTTGTTTACAAGTTTTTTTTGTTATTTTTAATATGTTGCACTAACCCACAGTAAAAATATACAAACAGTATGGAAACTAACTACAAACGCTCGAAACGACGCACTCACACAAACATACGCACCGACGAGACCCTTACGCAGCGGTTGCAGTGCTGTCAGTACTGAGCACCGCGACGCGACGAGTCGTCACGTTTCGTTTTCGTTTCGTTTTCCATACTGTGAGTATATTTTTACTGTGACTAACTAATTACTTACATGTCAAACATTTAAACTCTTTTTCTTTCTTTCTTTTCTCATCATCATCATATCAGCCGAAAGACGTCCTATGCTGGACATAGGCCTCCCCCAAGCGTCGCCACATTGACCGGTCCCATCCGTCTTTTCTCACTTAAATCAAATTAAGATACTGTAATCGTTGTTATATTTAATTGTACTTTCACGGCATTAGAAATGATTTTAATTAAACATTTTACTTTCGTGTGTATAATAGCAACTTTTTAATATCGTAATGACCTTACTCGCCAGTGGCGCCAACTGGTGGCCACAAAAACGGTAGCCTTCATTGGGAAAAAAATCACTAGGATTTGAACTGTTGCTGAAGTCAATTAAATTTAAACAATGGATAGTAGTTTTATTTGACTTTATAATCAGAGATAATTTCAATCAATCACTAACAATTCAAGTATCGACTTTAGCGTGAACTGACGTGAAAAAAGTATGTGTTACAATGGATTTTGAACTTAGTGCTGTATGACATAAAGATGGGTATTCCAAAATTCGTCATGATTTCAGATATAGATTTGATTTGCTCTCTGAATCAGGAAAATACTCTCGAAAGGAATAATAATAGGCATTGTAATTAAATGACAACTATGTACTTAATTAAGGGCATTATATTGTGATCCTCTGCTCAACTAATTTGACAATAATTATGTTTAATTATATTTTATAGTAATTGCACGTTTTTAGGCAATTTTTAGCACCTTAAGTTTGACACTATGGGATGTTTTGTGAGTTGGGTATGGTAATCTTTAGGAATTTTATATACACAATTTTTTAGGGTTCCGTACCCAAAGGGTAAAAACGGGACCCTATTACTAAGACACCGCGATCCGTCTGTCTGTCACCAGTCTCTCATGAACCGTGATAGCTAGACAGCTGAAATTTTCACAGATGATGTATTTCTGTTGCCGCTATAACAACAAATACTAAAAACAGAATAAAATAAATATTTAAGTGGGGCTCCCATACAACAAACGTGCTTTTTTGCCGTTTTTTGCGATAATGGTACGTCAAATCAGTTGACGTACGTTGTACGTCATGCGCGAGTCCGTTCTTGGCCGGTTTTTTATATCGCGCAATAATATTGTAGGTGTGTGGGTCGCCTTACTTGAGAAATTATTAGTTCACCATACAAACTTCCAGCCCCTTAGGATGCTTTCCAGGACAAAAACTATCCTATGCCCTTACCAGGGTCTCAAACTATCTCCATACCAAATTTCATCTAAACCGGTTCAGCATTTTAAGCGTGAAAAAGGTAGCAGACAGACATACAGAGTTACTTTTGTACAGTATAGATTTGACGCTTAATATTAGTGACTGCATTGTTGGTCAAATGGTTGCAAACGCTATTCCTAGCTTCGATTTCCGGGTGCAGCAAAGTGTTTTTCCACCTGGAATTTCCCAGTTTGAAGTCTGTATTTATGCCCAGTTTTTTTTAATAATTTACTAGTTTCTGCCCGCGGCTTTGCCCGCGTTCAAAGCAGTGGTGTAACATAGGGCCCCGGGGCTAAAATGAAATTCGGGCCTTATTAAACTAAACTTAATTCTATATAAGTGCAAAACTTCTTCATTATTAGCTCCTTATCGCCTACTGCAGGATATAATAAAGCAAAGCTACTTTATACTAGATATTATAATATGCAACGCAGCAATCGTTCATGAAGGCCAAGGGGCCCTTTAAGCTTGGGGACCCTGGGGCACGGCCCCACCTAGCCCTACGGTAGCTACGCCACTGGTTCAAAGTAAAAAAAAAAACAGGATTACCCGCTGGGTTCCAGCCTAAAGATTCTCTGAAAATTTCATTAAAATCGGTCCAGCCGTTTCGGAGTCTATAAGGAACATACATACATACTTTCTTTTTTATGTAGATAGATAGGCTCGCGCTTGACCGCTATCTCACCTGATGGTAAGTGATGGTGTGGCCGACGGTGAAGCACGCTTGCCTAGAAGAAACCCATTCACTCTTGACTTAAAGACCCCTAGATTGTAGCTATCGGGAGTTAGAATAAGCTTGAAGTTAGACTTAGCAACACCTCAACCAAATTAGATAGAACCTTTGTATTTGGGCTTGTTGTATTGATAATTAATAAGCGATATTAAAAAAAAGAGTTCTAATTTATATGGTTATTTGCTTTGCCTCCACCGTCTTCTTTATTTCTATTCTTTATTTTTTTATTATTTCTCTTTTTTAAACCCCGACGGAAAAAGAGGGGTGTTACAAGTTTGACGTGTGTTGCTGTGTATCTGTCTGTGGTATCATAGCGCCTAAACGGATGAACCGATTTTGATTTAGATTTTTTTGTTTAAGTTGACTTTGTCGAGAGTGTTCTTAGCTATGTCTGGTGCTAATTTAGCCGTTCAAAAGTTATGGGCTGTTTTCTGTTTGAAACTGAGTAATTTCGCAAGATATCGTGTCATAATTACGTGTTCGATAGATTGTTGATCGAAGCGTGTCTACTACTAGATAAATTATGGAGTTTAAAAAGTAAGAAAAAAAAATTTCCGGGGGTATTGGAACTTTTTACTTGTTTATTTTCATTTTCTAAAGATGACCTACCAACACACGATTCCTATTTATTAAGAGTACGTAAAGTGGCATTATCCTTAAACAATTAAGGCCAGTAATATTAATACATTTATTATTTTAAGTTTATGTTGTTAGTATACATAGTTTTTAGTTTATTTTGAACCTAATGTGTAATATGAAAGGGAAGATTTTTGCTCGAAGTACTTACGACTAAGAACTTTGGAACTTAAAGATGAAAGAAAGCATACGACCTATTGTTGATTGCAATATTTATAGAAAATAAAATGAAAATAGGCAAAAAAATCATCCTATATTTTCTTGTATATATACGATTATATACGAAAATAAATTAACTTAGGGTCAAAGCACACTCAGAGAGAGTTGAACCGAAGCGAAGCGTTAGTTTAAAAATGTGCATAGCATATTGACCTCTATCTACACCACGTAAAGCACACATTCCTATCAAGATTAACAAAAGACTCGCGCATTCGGTCGAACGAGCGCGTCGACTCGCAAATTCGCGTATGTCCTACAGAATTAGACGCGCCGCTTCGACTACGTAAAGTCGAGTCGAAGCGACGCGTCTAATGCTTTGTTTATCCTGATTGAATTGTGTTCATTTTTAATCTGAAATTTTGCTTTGCATACTCTTGTCTGACTGACCCTAAGAGGATTGAGAAACTTGATGTTGTCATCAAATGAAGACAAATTCAATAATTAAACCATAAATTATTAGATTTTTAAGTATGCTTTTTAGCTAGATCTCTGATCATGATATTAATTAAGATTAGTTGCCTTAGGCAGTTGTGTCTCATCCCATACAAAGAAACCGTGCCGACGTACTGTACTGATTAATTTTGGTACATCGATCGCGTTCGGATCAGTGTGCTTAGTGCGAGTTTTTTAACGTACTCACTCGTGATAACGTAAACGATCTCTTATGTCAAAATGTATACAAAAAAAGAGGTTTTGCCTTGCCGTCACCAGACGGCGCTTATCCAGTTTCAATACAAATTGGCGTTAACGTTTACGCGATTGAGCGTGAGTAAAAACTCGCACTAATGCCTCTGTTCCACGGATATAGATGGTGATCTATCTATCGCCGTAGAACGGAACCGAACGCGATCGATTTACAAAAAATAATCGATATTTTCAGATGAAAAACGCTCGTTACGTCGGCACGTTTTCTTTGTATGGGATGAGGCATCTGTATGCTAGTATTATATGATCTGTGTCTTAGGTAACCGTAAACCATGAATAAAGTTAAACTAGGACAAAAAATAAATTAATTAAATTATGCTTTGTAAAAATACATGGTTTGTAGATATTTTTTTGTAATATTATATTTAAAAAAATGCTCAAAAATAGTTCCGTTAATTGTAAAAAAAACATATATTAAAATATACAGGGCAGTAGTGGCAATATTAGTATTAATTAAAAAAATCCTATTTTTGTACTAAATGATGTTTTTTTCATAATTTTTATAGTGACTTGTTTTGTTTCAAAAGTTTATGTACTTAATTAGTTATTTTAAATAATACATTTAGGTTTTGTAGCATATTATTATAATAAATAGATTTTAATAAGCAATAATATTTGGGGCCAGTATTTCAGAAATTATTTAGCTTAAATGAGAAAAATATTAATAAAAAATGAGGTAAAAAAAAATAGTTAGGATTATTTGAAAACGTCCTGTGATTTTTGTAAACAGAATTTCCTGAATAATTATCTAAATGTGTTTAGATTAAATAAGTTTGTGTACCTTTCTGTAATAAATTATGATCTCAATTGGTATTCCTCTCTCTCTCTCTAATCGTTTTTACGTTAATTTGATCTCAAAAACAATACACTAACAATGATTTTTCTGTAACTTATTTTTTAATACGAAATAAATCGAATATTTTTCAGACAAAGCGGAGGAGAAGAGGAGCTCGTGGCTAAATAATAACAGCCGCACGGGTCGATCATCAAGGTTAAGCAACGCTTGACGAGGTCGGTCCGTGGATGGGTGACCATTTCAACATACCGAGTTTCCTCCGTGCCTCTGCAAGCACGTTAAGCCGTTGGTCCCGGCTGTCATTTGAAGATCTTTGACAGTCGTTACGGGTAGTCAGAAGCTTGAGATCTGACACCAGCCTTGCCAAGAGGTACCGTGTTACCCAGTTACTGGGTTGTGGAGGTCAGATAGGCAGTCGCTCCATGTAAAACACTGGTTCTTAGCTAAATCCGGTAAGACTGGAAGCCGACCCCAATATAGTTGGGAAAAGGCTAGGCAGATGATGATTTTTCAGACAAAACTTACACATGATATAAACGAGCATATGGCCTTCGCTTGCGCGAGCCGGACGGTATCGAAAGTCTCGAGTAGTGTTGTAAGAAAGTCGAGTCTTCATTTCGAGACTAGGACTCGTTACTCACACGAGTCCGAGTCCTTTGAGTCTTCTGAGTCCTTTCGAGTCTTTTAAGTTCTTTGAGCTAGACTGAGTCATGAACTTGAGTTGGTGTATTATAATAGGTAATGCAATAATTTGTTCATTGCTATTTTATTAACTTCAAACTACAGCTATGGATTTAGAGGAGTCAGTCATGAGTTCTTTTTGGCAGGACTTAAGTATTTTTACAAAAGACTCCAAATTCTGAAGGACTTGAGCTCTAAATTTTATTTATAAGACTCGAGTCTTCAAAAATAGTTTAAGTTTTATTAAATAAGACTTCAAGACTTGAGTTTCTTACAACACTAGTCTCGAGACAGCGTAACGATTTCTACCAGGCTACTCCTACCGCAAGCAACGTTAAGAGGAAATATGGGCAGAGAGCGCCGACTGAATTTCCTTAGTAAAAAATCATAATTCGAGGTTTGGCTCTCGTCTCTTTCCTCCTCCAATATTGGAACAATTTAAAAGATATTCCGTAAACTGTTAAAGTAAGATATATACTATGTCCCTATGTTTTCCTTTTTTCATTTATATTTGTCAAATTTGTACACTAAGCCAGCGCAATTTTGAGAATTTTTTGTGAGCTCTAGTGCTTCTAAAGATAATGTTTCATCAAAAAAAAAACATAGGGACATAGTATATATCTTACTTTACCAGTTTACGGAATATCTTTTAAATTGGTCCAATATTGGAGGAGGAAAGGGACGAGAGCCAAACCTCGAATTATGACTTTTTACTAAAGAAATTCAGTCGGCGCTCTCTGCCCCCGTTTCCTCATATGGAACAACGTTCCAATAAACAAAATATTCGAATTATTTCTTTTTAAACACAAATAAACCCGTACTTATTTTAAACTATTGTTAAAACAAGCATTTTGACGGCCAGTAAGCGTAAATGCAAACTTTATTATTATAAATAAGATTTTACATTTTTTTGTGTTTTTACTTTATTATTTTTATTTCATAGTTTTAAGATATTTTATCATGTGTAAATGTTTAGGTATTTTTACATTATAAAGGCATTATTATTATTATTTTTGTGAAAACCAGAAATCAGTTTTCAAGATTTCTTTCAACATCACCATTGTATGCACTATCAATAAATAAAAACTATGCAAAATGCACTCGTAAATATTGCAGTTGCAAATAAGAAACCTATGTAGATTAAAATCATTCAATGATCCTATTATTCTCCATTTTTACCCACATTTATATTAATTGACCGAAAACGAAAACGAAAGGACTCCATTTTGTGTCTACTCCGTGTGTACACTTTCGTCTTTTCACTTTTATTTTTAAACTTATGTATTAAAATTGTTTTTATTTTTTACTTTATGGATGCTAAAAACGAGCGGTGTTGTTACTGCAGAAAAAAAGATTAATGTCTCAAAATATTTTATTTAACAAAGCCTTAAAAAATATGTACATATTGAGTATTCATGACTACCCATAAAAGTGATGTTTTTAAAAGTTAAAAATATAATCATTCTGTATAATGTCACCGCTCTTACGTCGAATTTAAACCTTATGGTGCTGGAACAAGGTTCTATATTATATAAAGCGTATATTTATTACATATTTCGTTTTATCATAATAAAATTGTAAAAAATAATATGCTTTTTATTTTTTGGTTTGGTTTGGTTCCTCTCTAAAGTCTAAACAATACACCACAATACTCGTCGCCCGCCATGGCCTCCAACACTCAGCCGCGATATTGTATCGCGGCCCGCCTCAGTTGCGTTGTCGCCCAAGCGGCACCGCAACCACGGGGTCTCATTGCTAAGAAAGAAAGTTTGGTTCAAATAAATCTCACTAGATGGCGCGATATGCACCTATCTGGTATTGAATGTGTGTCATCATCATCTTCCTGCCCTTGTCCCATGTTACTTGGGGTCGGCGCAACACGTTTTCTTCTTCCATACCGTCCTGTCCCCCGTCACGCTATCACTGACTCCCTTTTCTTTCATATCACTCCTCACACAGTCCATCCATCTTTTCTTTGGCCGTCCCCTCCCTCTCCATCCATCCACATTTATATTCATAACTCTTCTAGTAACATGCGTTTCATCCCTCTTCATCAGATGACCTGGTATTGAATGTGTGTAAAATATTATTAACATTTTCTGGAGTTGAACATAAAAATTGTATGTTGAGTTGAGTTGAACATAAAAATTCTTGTTTAATCAACTCTCCTAAGTACAAAATTATGGCATACTAGCTTCTGCCAGCGGCTTCGCCCGCGTGAATCTCGTAAATTATCCCAAGGGAACATATTTTCGGGATAAAAAGTATCCTATGTGCTATTCCAGGCTACAATCTATATCTGTGCCAAATTTCATCCAGATCCGTCCAGCCGTTTGAGCGTGAAGAAGTAACAAACTACAAACACACTCACAGACTTTCGCCTTTATAATAGTAAGTGTGATTGGTCTCTTAATTCACATTTCAAAGATTATTTGAACGGATCATTTAAAATTGATGCCAATATATAATAGATGGCGATTTTTTAAATTTTTGAGGCATTCCACTCGATTGTTAAAAATTGCATTCTAACACATTTTGGTGCAGAAAAACTGTTAAAACGTGCAAAAAATACTATAAAACGAACCTTCACTGTATTTAAAGAAAATAATATTCACGAACCTAGTAAACCCTTTTACTTGAAAGCCGCTGCTAACACCATCTATCTATCACCGTGAAACAGAACCGAACGCGTTCGATGTACGGAAAATCAGACGAAACACGCTAGTTACGTCGGCACGGTTTCTTTGTATGGGATGAGGCATCTCTATGCTAGTATATTATCAGTGCCGCAACCACAGAACAGAGAAGAAGGCGTTTTTTTTGTTCTGTGGCCGCAACCTACTTGTTGGCCGCTACGTCGTCGGCTTATCGGCAAAAGCCCTGACGAGCGGCCCCTCCTTCGATTCCTCTTCGCTTCACCGAGGGTGATTAAGCTACGGCTACTCGTTAAGTAACTGTACGTCAGAGCAAGCTCCAGAATACTGGGGCCTGGGCACGCCACAATTGCGAAAAAAAAGGAAACGCCCGGGTGTCACCATAGTGTGGACCGCCTGGAGGACACGGTGGAGCATACGGTGGAGATCTGCCCCACTTGGGCGAAGCACCGCCGTGTCTTCATGGAGCGCCTCCACCTCCCCCGTGTCTTCATCGGCGGTGGCGACCTCTCGCGTCCGGCCCTGGTCCAGGCCATGGTACGGAGCGAGAGGGCATGGCAGTAATGCTCGCTAAGGAGGAGCTGGAACGCGTGAGGGAGACGCCCTCACGCTCCTAGCCACCGCAGGAGACGCCCCGGGCGTCGGGAGTCGCAAGCCGATTCCCGGCCACCATAGGCGCGGGCTTGCGGACGGCAAGTAATGGGTAGCTCGCCGTCCGATAAGGACCAAGCCCGTGTTTATGGCGCGTAGTGTTCCACGCGCGCCTCAAAGAGCTGTCAGCAAAAGTGACGGGGTCCGATAGGGCCGATGCCTGTCTGGGATATATTTGAAAAAGAGTTACGCGGCCCTGGCACAAGCAACTGAAGAAAAACGGGTGGGTTTTAGTCAGTTAAAGTCTGACACGTCCTGCCGCTTCACCCAGAGCGGGAGAAGTCATTGGATGATTTCCCACCCAAAAAAAGAAAGAAGAATACTGGTGCCCTGGTTGGTTTGAAGCCCGAAGAATTCTGAATAACTCTATACAAATTGTACGCAAGTTACCATTCGGTTCCTCTCTGCGCTGAAGTGCGTGTAGCCATAATATAGCGACCGTTATCACAACGCTTCTGTGCGCTGTGGCTGAATTCCTAAGAAAAACCTTATTTGCATCTAAAATAAAGATTAACTTTTTTAAAGGTTTCAAGAATTAGTTTCTCTTTTTTCAAAACCGTCGACAGATCTTCTGTGACACACTTCAGTCTGTCAATGAAAAAAACAATGTCAAAATCTGTGTGTGCGAAATTAAAAAATTAATGTAGTTATTTGTTTTCATAAAATGTAGAAATTGTAACAAAAAAAAAGTAAAATGGTGCCGTAAGTATCTCTTGTTTATTTTTTGATGAGTCAGCTCTTAACCTTTAATTTATTAATTATTTATTTGGCCACAACCTCCAGGAAACAATAACAATAATTATGCTATAAATTGTAGTTGCGAGTTATGTGAACACTGTCAGAACCCTTTCTCGATTGACGACAAGATTACGACGCGGGAGGGCTTCAGATATCACAAGAGATGTCACAAGTGCTGTGAGTATACTTGCCCATATCTTAACACCTGTTTTTACAAAGCCTTTTTTTTTTTGTTTTCTGGGAGAAAACTTCAAAAGACCACGCCGGAACCCCCTCTGTGCAACGCCCTGGGGAGACTGAAAAAGCATCTTTTCTGAGCCTTGATGAGCACGGCAACACAAAAATTAAAGGCCATTAAAGGCTCAGCTGGCTGCCAAAAAGTTGGGGATCCTTGCGAAGGTGAGATGGTACTTCATGCCGGAAGAGCTGCTCAACTTGTATCAAGCGCAAGTTCGATCGTGCATGGAGTACTGTTCTCATCTCTGGGACGGATCTGCCAAATACCAGCTTGATGCACTAGAGTCTATCGAAAAGCGGGCCAAGAAACTCATCGGCAATGAGGCACTGGTCAAGTCAAAGCTCCAGCTTATTCAATATTCATCGAGGGTTTTTGTCTGTTGTCATAGCGAATAAGTAGATTGATTTTTGACGAGCAAGTTTCCTTCTCAAAAGCACTTAGAGTATAGGTGTTTTTGTCCCTAACGAATAACAATAACCAGAGCCCAGAGCCTTGAACACCGTCGCCGAGTTGCCAGTTTGTCGGTATTTTATCGGTTACATTTCGGGGAGTGTG
Source organism: Orthosia incerta (assembly GCA_948252205.1). Lineage (NCBI taxonomy): Eukaryota > Metazoa > Arthropoda > Insecta > Lepidoptera > Noctuidae > Orthosia > Orthosia incerta. Next base: position 12,650,081 of record OX411766.1, on the reverse strand, counting down.
CGATGGAATTACATGATTTAATTCCGCCCAGCCCGTTCCATCATCGGACTACCAGACGTACGGCGATGCGTCATCGGTACATGGTGGACATCCCACCCATACGCACAAAACGTTTTGGGACACTTTTATTATGCGTACAGCTAAAGAGTGGAATTCCCTGCCGGAATCGTGAGTTTCCCGCTAGCTACAATCTAGGGGTCTTTAAGTCGAGAGTGAATGGGTTTCTTCTAGGCAAGCGTGCTCCATCGTCGACCACATCATCGCTTACCTTCAGGTGAGATAGTGGTCAAACGCAAGCCTATAGACAATAAAAAACCTCTTTCCTGGAATCACTTGGTGGGCGGACAGATTCCCCAATCTGAACGCCTGCAACAACGGAGCGGGACTCCGTTGTTCTGCCTATGATGCAGACGAGGTTTCGGTGTTTTAGGCATCAAGGTAGTTGCCTACCCGATGCCTTCCTCTTCAGGGGGATCGGCCAACTCACGATGCTACTCGGCGGCCTTTTTATGGGCCATCCATTTTTGCCGAGGTTACGTTTGGTATCCACGAAAACTGTAATTTCACTGCGAATTCGAAGACAGTTGAAAGGAGAGTCGTCTCCGGGACTCGTTGAGCTTCATTGTTTGACGCTTTTCCGGTGGTCGCCACTGGTGATTCTGGCTCTCAGGAGTTGCAGTGGATGGGAATAGGTTGGCGGCCATGTCCCAATAAAAACCTAAAGTGGAGGTGGATTTAAAGGAGAGGAAAGTCAGAGATGTATGCGGATGAGACCACCGGAACCACCGGAACAGAGGCTCTACAGACAAGTGCCATTCGAATTGTGATAGCGATTATCAACCTGTCAAAAATGTTTGGGATTGACATTGGCCGAAAAGTTTTGGAGTGGCGACTGCGAACCGGCAGACGCAGCGTTGGAAGATCTCCCACTAGATTTGGTTAAGGTTGCGCAAATCCGCTGGATGCAAGTTGCATGGGACCGCTCAATGTGGCGACGCTTGTTGGCTATGTCCAGCAGTGGACGTCTTTCGCCTGAAAGGAATGCATGCGCATGTCACGTGGAGAATCTCTTACACATTGTGTTTTCGACAATCGTTACCGCTTAAAAAATGTGACTTCATCTAGAGCCTCTGGACTGCTTGGAGACACGTTATGTGCGCTACGGAGCTGATCTGAGTTACCTTACTATTCCTGCTCGGCGAATTTCGCAGTAGGTACTCGCCGTGCTCTGCTTACATTTCCGCTAAGTTAAAAGAAGGATAATAAAGAAATCTTAAGGGCTTTTAAGATATATTTCTTCTGTCGTGAAAGTCCAGTGGCTAAGACCTCGACTCTTTTCAATTTCATATGTATTTTCTGGGTTTATCTTGGTTATCGCTGACAAAGGTGAAGAAAAACATCGTGAGGAAACTAGCAGCCTTATTGCGTAATGAATTCATCAGGGCTCTTTGTCTTTTGTATTGCCAAATTCATTACGCAATAAGGCTGCTGGACTTATAGTTTTATAAGTCTGAAATCGTCAACCTGCCTTGAGCAAGCGTGGTGATAAATGCTCGTGCCTTCTCTGTATGAGAAGAGCCCTTTGCCCTGCAGTGATACAGTTACAGTTATGTTGAAATAGAGTCTAAAATAAACTTAACCTTCTCGTCTAAATAATCCTGTCTCTGCTTCCAGACGTCTGCAGCGAAACCAACCTTCAGAACGCAGAAGTGTTTAAGGGTGTAATATTTTGCAACAGCTGTTCCAAGAGGATATTCCAGGGTTGCTCCACGGCTCGCAGGACCAAGAACATGATTTCCGGGAGAGGAAAGAGACCCAGATCTAAATCGCGCAGGTACTTTGGTAAATGTACCCTTTAAGATGATGGCGCTCGAGGTATGGGCTTATAAAATACAGGAATTGATCTTGAAGACATGTAATAAAAATAAAGGTTGTAGGCGACTTATACGACACCGTTCCGACTCGGCAAAATAATGTTCATTGAAATGTGAGCTTCAGGGCGTCCTCTGTAGACATACTTTACATTGACAACACAAATTAGCAGACAGCTCGCTGTAAGCGAGCTTACAGCCATTGTACCACTCGATAGTTGATGTCTCGCTTACCTCATGATTACCATCATAATGTGAAGGCCCATTCCTACGCACAGAGAGGATGTATGTGTCCCAGCAGTGAGAATGTTAAAAGGCTGATTATGATAATATATAGCGTCGATGAGTTCCTTGATGATAGACAACAACCGTAATTATTGAATTTGAAATGGTATATTTTTTTTTTTACTTTTTGTCGTATATTTGACATAATATTGATATTTTTATAATGACATGCTATTTTTATTATTGTATTATTCATAGATTATATTATTTATTTTTATTATTGTATTATTCATAGATTATATTATTGGATGACACCATTATTGATCTTTTGTAATAATTTAAATTTTTGTCTTTGACATTTTATTAACACGCTTTTATTAGCTTGGTATGTATCTATGTATCAATGCAACGGAATCTTTAAACGTGATTTTCACCCCCTTCAAAACGTTGGATTGATTTGAAACTTTGCACACTTATCAAGGACCGATGACAATGTAATAATTTAGTCAAAAGTCAAAGCTAAAGTCAAAGTCAAATATGTTCATTCAACTTGAGTTGATTCTGCCGTGCGCGTTTAAATAGTTTGTCCCATTAACCTTACCAAGATCTTCAGGATTAGCGACTTTTTAGTTCAATTTACCATTAAAGCGTGTTTTTTTGTTTTTAGAACTACAATTGATTAATCAGACGAACTTACCTTAAGTGAAGTCCGATTACAATTTCATGAAGGATGAACTGAAATATAATTGATTACAGAGTAGTTCCCAATTCGCTAGTATTTGGCATCGCAGTTTTAGAGAAAATAAAAATAAAACTTTTCTCTATGGATTGGTAACCCTGATTTGACACTCTTTAGAGATAGCGTTGCTCTGTTGGCCCGTTCGACAAGGGACTGATCCTAAAAGGATGGGTTGGGTGGGTAATTATATTTCAGTTCATCCTTCATGAAATTGTAATCGGACTTCACTTAAGGTAAGTTCGTCTGATTAATCAATTTCATTTCATGATGAACTGAAATATAATTGATTACAGAGTAGCTGTTTAGAGTCAAAGTCGATATGGGCCACTATTTTGAAAAGATACATATCAAAACAACCATATATGAATCAAATTTATTTGAGACTTATATACTCAAACAACAGTAACCTAGTACATACTTACTTAGGTATGTAACATCAATAATCTTATGATATTTAAAATGTTAGAATAAGAAAAAAAAAATGCCTTTATGCGGGCTTACATAAACAGGGCGTCATTTAAGTCAAACAGAAATGACAATTTGCTACTAGTATTTTCATGACAATAAAATTGCAATGAAAATACTAGCAGCAACAACAACATAACATAAGTACTATTAATATCAGTCTTGTATCTTAATCAGATAAAATTAGTAACAATAAATGCTATAGTGAAACATCCTTGACTGACCCTTAGCAATATAACCAAAATATGACTCTAATGACAGTGTATAAATAACATAAATAATCATTGACCATTTATTAATTTTATAAAAGAGAGAATAAAAAATAATTACATCCTCAAGTTGGCATTAAAGACAGCATTAATAAAGCTGTCATGTGGGGCATTAACATTCACTGGTACATCATAAAACCTGGCAAATGTAAGAGAGCTATCTGACCAACCAGCAGTTTTCCTAATCACATCTAATGATACCCTATGAGCTAGATATTTTGGTATCAATACCACTTTCCTCTATAACTGATTTAATCCATCTACTAATTGTTTGGTTTGATGCTCTTTTATAAGGTTTCCTACTAGTCAATAGCAAGTATTGTTCATCAATCCTTAGAGATGATGTTAGCTCAACATATTATGTTATGTTTTTGTAGCTAAACATATTATGTTTTTATAGCTCTAGCTGGGCAAACATTGGGGTTCAGATCAAAAAACGGTAGTTTAATTAATGTTTCAGTTCTTGATGACAGTGATGTTTTTATAAGATCTGTAATGATAATATGTATTATGTCTTGTGACATGGATATATCTTGTATTTTAATTACTGATATAGTCTGTACTCTTTAAGCAGTAGCAAGAGCTAATAAGGTGACAAGATTTTTACTTAACATAACAAATTTAAATTTTTATCATCACCCCAATTAGACAAAAATCTTAGCACTATTGAAGGATCCCAAGTATTAACATACTTTCGTAAAGCAGGTTTAATTCTGTATAAACCCTTAAAAAAACGTTTGATGTGATCATCCCTGCCAATTCTTTCATTTAACAGAAGGGAAAGTGCAGATCTCGCTGTATTTAACAAGCTGTAGCCAACATTCATTTTATGTATTTCAGTTAGGTACTGTATTACATCTGGTATTGAAGCTGTATAAACATCTATACTGTGGTTTTGACAGAATAACCACCAACTCTTATAAGTAGTACTTATAAGAGTTGGTGGTTACTACTATACTGCTTTAGCGTACCTGGTGAAATGGATGATAACATAATATTTAGTGAGCCCTCTGGCAAACCTCTACGTCTGAATGCTTCCCGCAAAAGATGCTCGCTGCCAGGGTAAGCTGGTTGCTTAATGGGTGTTCCATGCTGAAAGGAGATTGTAATAAATTCTTATTAGGATAGAATATGATTGGTTTTGTAACCATCAACATTGTTGCCAAAATATACCATGGCTGACAAGTCCACAGTGGGTATACTAGGATTCCCTTCACCCCATCGTTTTTAATTTTTTGCAGACATTTTGTAATTAATGCAAATGGTGGGAATGCATAAAAAAAATAGGAGATCCAGTCAGATGTAAAGGCATCTATTTCAAATGCATATGGGTCTCTATGCCATGACACATATGTTTTACATTTTGCATTATTTCTGGTAGCAAATAAATCAATACTAGGCTTGCCAAACTCTTTTTCAATTCTATTGAAAGCATCTATCGATAATCCCCACTCTGTGTCAATGTTAGTATTCCTTGATTCCTCATCTGCCAAGTTATCTTTAGATTTTATGTAAGATGCCTGGACATTAATGAACCTAGATTCACACCAATCCCATATCATTCTACTAACATCATTGAGGTGTGGAAATTGAACACTACTCATCTTGTTAATACAGGCAATGGCAGTATTGTTGTCAATTTGAAGAAGAATATTACAATTATTTTTTAAATTTGCAAAGCATTTAAACCAAAAAATGCTGCCATTAGTTCTAACTGGTTTATGTGATACTTTTGTTCTGATAATGACCATAGGCCTCCAACACTCTCACCATTGCAATAAGCAACCCAACCTGTCAGGGAAGCATCTGTATATACTTGTAAATCAAATTTTCTTGACTTATATGTTTTGCTGTTATGCATTATGTTATGTTTCCACCATTGAAAGTCTGACTGTAATAGTATAGGTAAGGTCATGGATGCATCATAATTGTCCTTTGATATCAGTAATGCTAAATACCTAACATGTTCCATTTGCTTTGTATGTGCTATGCCATATGGTATAGCTGGACATGCTGCTACTAATGTACCTAACAATCTAGCAAATTGTCTAATCTTATTTTTTTTTAAATTTCAGGAATTTATCAATCATACTCTTAATTGTATTTCTTTTTTCTAAAGGTAGCTCAATAGCTCAAGGCACATTGATGTGGAGTTAATCATGAACCCCAAAAATTTGCAATATATACTAGGCACTAGGTTGCTTTTTTCAGAATTAATAATAAAGCCTAAGCCCTTTAACACACCAATTGCTGTTTCCATGTTCTGTAAACACTCATTATAAGTTTGGCTAAGACATAAAAGATCATAAATGTATATTGTGGATAGGCGGCCTAAATTTCTGAGATAACCAACCACAGGATTTAACAATTTGGTAAACACACTAGGTGCAGTACATAATCCATATGGCAATGCTGTAAATTCATATAAGGTTCCATCAAATTCAAAATGGAGGTACTTTCTGTGTTCAGATGCTATAGGTACTAATAAGTATGATTCCTCAAGGTCTATGCAACACATATAATACTGTTTATCAATTAACCTTACTGCAGTGCGAATATCTTCCATCTTAAAGTGACTAACTTTTATAAACATGTTCAAAGGTTTTAGATTTAAAATGAATCTTTGCTTGCCGTTAGGTTTTGGAACAAGGAAAACCTTTGGAGATGAATTCTCCCTTTGAATGACAACATGGTGTTATAGCTCCTAATTGTGAAAGGTTAACAATAGCTTCCTGCATAAGTGGAATTTCACAATCAGGTAAATTATTTTTAGGGACCATACTTTGGTAAACCGAGACATGAAAGGAATATGATATCCTTTAATCCACTGCAATATAATGGGATCATTTGTTAATGACAACCAACAAGCAAAGTAGTTTTTTAAATTGCCAGCATGTACCTTATTTATTTCCTGTTCTTGTAGTGGGCACCCCGGGTTCTCTCGGAACGCTGTGGGTTGAAGGATGTCCTGTGTTGTGATGGCTGTGGTCGAGTCCGTGGTCCACCTTGTGCCATCCCCTTGGTTGGTTGACTCTGGTTCAACTGTCGTGGTGGACCGTTCCTGTTTCCCATATATTTGATATTTGTGTTCTTAGCAGAGATTGCTGGCTTTGGTGCAGTCTTCTTAATAGAGTTTGAACTCTGTTGTATTATCTATATAAAATAATATAGATAAATTGTCTCCATATAAAAATTCATTTCGGGTAGTATTTTGAGTCATTTCTAAGAAATGTTTGTCCAGTTGGGGAGACACTAGTGACCTTCTGGTTTTGTTTGTTGATGATGGTGGTCACACACCAACTTTGATGCTTCACTGAGTGATTTTAACATAGTTATTTTATCTGGTGGGTTGTTAATTATATGAGACATGACTTTGCCTATTATTGTAAGTGCTGTGCCCATCTGTCTTTGCTGGTAGGCAATACACTTGTCTCTAGTTATGCCCGTTTCAGAGATCACTGCCTTCACTTCTTCGTTCAAGATTGGGGCATCTAAGAGTTGGCAGTTTTCAGGCAAACTGTGACATTTAAGGTTCATCCTCAGGGATTTGGACATTATGAGCGTCAGATTGTTCTTCAAGACCGACGAAATTTGAGGATAAATTTTACTCTGTTCGATGATTTCTTCTGAAATATGAGAAAAAACCCTTAGGTAAGGTTTCTCAACAGCACTTTAATAGCACTAAACAGTATCTCGTACTGAAAGCACATGCTGGTTTTGACCAAATCGGCATCACGTGCCGGAAACAGAAATCTGTTTTATATCAAAGTTGATATCTCGTATCAAAGTTGATCTTCGTGTTTAAGTATCTCGTACTAACACGGTAGGTATGTTATACTCGACCATTCACTAAACAGTATCTCGTACTGAAAGCACATGCTGGTTTTGACCAAATCGGCATCACGTGCCGGAAACAGAAATCTGTTTTATATCAAAGTTGATATCTCGTATCAAAGTTGATCTTCGTGTTTAAGTATCTCGTACTAACACGGTAGGTATATTATACTCGACCATTGTAGCCAGCCACGTGTTTAGACTAAGCTGTACCTAAATCAAAGCTTACCTTCGTTATCCGGTGTACTGGCGCGCAAAGGGCTCCGGTCACGTTCGACACTTTGCCGCCGATTTGAACTGAGGCTGCGCCCGCGTACACTATCATGTCTCCGTCTTTTCCTTCGACGGAGACGTTCCAACTTTTTATTATATTTCCGTATTTTTCGAAGTAATTTATCTTCCGAAACCATTTTTGCATGCGATGCCGGTAAACGCGCGAAAAAGAAGTGTCAAATCAGGGTTACCACTTACCAATCCATAGAGAAAAGTTTTATTTTTATTTTCTCTAAAACTGCGATGCCAAATACTAGCGAATTGGGAACTACTCTGTAATCAATTATATTTCAGTTCATCATGAAATGAAATTTATTTTACTGTTGTTATTCATTGACTATTAAATGACATAACTATTGACCTTTTTATAACAATTTATTTTTCTTGACATTCTATTTTTATTATTGTTTATTTAATGGCTATATATTGAACTTTTATTTTTATTTCTTTGTATTTTTTATATCATTGACATTCTATTTTTTATTATTATTTAATCAAACACTAGATGATAATATTGTATCATTGATCTTTTTATCACAATTAGTATTTATTTTTTATCTTTGACCTACTTTTAAATGGAATGTACATGATTATTGATTTGCATTTTAAATTAGTATTTTTACTTTCTTTATCGATCGGAATGTTTTAATGGTACTAGTTTATTTTATAAAATTTCTACACACTGTATATTGTTCCGAAATAAATGACTTATGATATTTTTTGCTATTTACTAGACGCGAGAGAGAAAGAGTAAGACGCTTTGACAGAAAGCCTGAGTGGAGGCCCGTGAGAAGGGCTGACAGGAGCCGAGACGGAGTCATAGAACTAGCCAGACTTGCAGGATCCAACACAGAATCTGACGATCTGAAAGAGCAGAAGATGAAGACAGACAGGTGGGGGACTCATATGTTACTTAGACTTTGAAAGCAAAGAAAGAACAAGTTTTTACCCGACTGCCGATGGAGGGTAATGTGTTTATCAGTATATGTATGTATGTTTGTTCCTATGTGGCTTTCTAGAGATCAAATGCGTTGGCCGATTTTCGATTCGTTTTCAGGTTGCAAGTGTCACTGGCTACAATAAGAGGGAATATGAGCAGATAAAAGATATTCCATAAACTGGTAACGTAAGATATATAATATGTCCCTATGGTTTCCTTTTTTCATTTATATTTGTCAAATTTGTACACTAAGCCTCTGTTAACAGCACAATTTTGGGCATTTTTTGAGGGCTCTAGTGCTTCAAAAGATAATGTATCATCAAAAAGGAAAACATAGGGACATAGTATTTTACCAGTTTATGGAATATCTTTTAAATTGGTCCAATATTGGAGGAGGAAAGAGACGAGAGCCAAACTTTTCACTAAGGAAATTCAGTCGGCGGTCACTGCCCATATTTCCTCTTAAGGGTAGAGAACGGTTCATCTCGATTTCCGGCAAAACTACAAGTCCTATGGAAAAAAATTAAATGGCAAAGTTATAGGTGATAAAAAGATCTACAACTTTTGTATTTACACTTTTTTCACTTATATTTTTGGTTAGTTGTGTTTATACAAATGATTAATTAATTAATTAACTGCAACTGCTCAGATATCAATAAAGTACCTAATGAATGTTCAGATATTAATGGTAACTTGTAGTGTATGGAACTTATTGACATTTTAAATTGTTCAGAAGTATTTGGCCACCTTGCCTGCTACAATACATTTGACGGTGACTGTACTACTATAATTAACAATCAAATACGTTGTAAAGTATCTACCGTTAAGTAAACCGTAAAGTTAATACAATACAAAAGACATCTACAATATTTTGAGAAAGTTGTAGAATCTTTTTTAAATTATATGCGTAGATAAAGATATTAAGATAACTTATATACCAGAGTGACTTTAGCCCATCAAAAGGTAGGTATTTCATAGAGAAGTGTGGGAGGAGGTTCTGGGCCTTACTACCTGTTATTTCGTTTTTAAATTAAATTAAATTTACCATAGTAATGTGTTTATTTTGTTTACACCATCAGAGCGATTTCAACGAACAAAAGGCACACCGACTTTTAAAAAAAGCAGATATTTTGACGTGAGAATTAAGGTGCTTTTTCGATATTAAGTCAAAATAAGGGGAAAAGATATATTATAATCAAAAATTACAGTGTGTTTGGGACATAAAAAGGTGAAAAAGTGTTCACCAAATTCCATGACACAATTTTTTTTTTTTGTAAAAAATAAAAACCAAAAACTTGGTTATTTGAAAAAAGTGTAAATGCAAAAGTGTAGATCTTTTTAGTACTTATAATTTTGCCATGTAACTTTTTTCCATAGGACTTTTAGTTGTGCCGGAAATCGAGATAAACCGTTTTCTACCCTTAAAAACTTGCCCCCTTGCACTGCATGACCTCAGATCGCCCGTAAATTATTTTTCCTTTCATTTTTGATACATTCTCTTCCTTTTCCAAAGGGGTTGGGTTGGGTTCCTTGGTTTCATCCTACTATTATTTTTTGTCATTTTCAAAGGCTTCGGCACTGGTCTAAAACGTGTGTGCAAAATTTCAGCTCGACCGAACACCTGGCAGTGAATCAAACTTAACCAAGCTTTGATTACAAACACTCAGAAGCCTGGGTTGATTGAATATTAGTGATATTCATAAGTCTTGTACTTTTACGAACCCCTGAATTGACCTCAATCTGCGCTCAAATTTGTAATTTTAAGATAAACGCAGTATTTTTACAAACTTGTATTTAACTTGCAATGTACCTATGTATGTAAGTGAGTTCGGGACAAATTTTGCAACTGAATTTCAAAGCAGTTATCCTCCACCGATTAAGATGAAATTTTGCATACACGTTTAGTTTGGATGACAATGCATGGTTAGCTAAGTGACGTCATTCTAAATCCAATATGGCGGACGACCCAAGATGGTGAACTAATTATTTATTATTGTACTGCCTTGGATATCAAATGAAAGGGTTTGCTGAGTAGAATACGAAAAAATCTCGCGGCACGAAATAAATTTATCGAATAATCAAATTTTTGTTTTCAGCAAATCTGATCAAGCTTTGCTTGTCGAAAAAAATACACATGTAGAAGTAAGTATTGGGTCTTGTATTAACTGCTTACAGGATCGAAATTGAATAAATTAGTTAAACTCTTAGTCCTGCTATTTGGTATCGAAACACAATAAAACAAAAAAAAAAACTTTTATTAACGAGTAGAATATTTCTCGCCAAACTTGCTGGCCGCCCTGAAGTTGGCTACAATGGCTGCGCAGTTGTAATTTTTATACATAAACAGCACCTATCCGTCCCTTGGGCATCAGAAAACCAACTTCAGGGCGTCCAAAAAGTTTGGCGAGAACTATACCTTGTAAGAACCTAATAAGGAACTGCTCGTAATTTTATGGGCAGAGAGCGCCGACTGAATTTCCTTAGTAAAAAGTCATAATTCGAGGTTTGGCTCTCGTCTCTTTCCTCCTCCAATATTGGACCAATTTTATAAATATTCCAGAAACTGGTAAAGTAAGATATATGCTATGTCCCTATGTTTTCCTTTTTTCATTAATATTTGCCAAATTTGTACACTAAGCCTCTGTTAACAGCGCAATTTTGAGCATTTTGTGAGGGCTCTAGTGCTTCTAAAAATAATTTATCATTAAAAAGGAAAACATGGGGATATAGTATATATCTTTTATTTTCAGTTTACGGAATATCTTTTAAATTGGTCCAATATTGGAGGAGGAAAGAGACGAGAACCAAACCTCAAATTATGACTTTTTACTAAGGCAATTCGGTCGGCGCTCTCTGCCCCCGTTTCCTCTTAAGGGAGGCCTCCCACTAGACCGATGACGCTGGACATCGGTCTGGTCTGGTCAGGCGACACTTGGGGGAGTCCTAGGTTCACCAGTGGATGTCTTTCGGCTAAAATTATGATTCATAATTTACTTTATTTTTGTTTGTTTTTAGAACTGTTTTTTTGTGCGGACTTTGGACCACATTAAAAGGGCTAGTCCAGGTATTTATCCGGTATTTGCATAGTTTTAGTAAAATCTTAGGTGGCTCAGTGGCAATTACGCAATTTTACCTCTTAAGGCTGCCTTCGTTGGTCTATTGGTCGATGGTCGCAAGTGTCACTGCTGAGTACGATGGTTAAGCTGAGTGGTACCGATCCATGCGCCATGTTCGTGAACGGGCGCCATCAGTTGGGATTGGTCATAACTTAGCTACTTTTGTTTGTTTGTTGTTATTGTATTTTTTTTTAATTGTTTGTTACTCTAGACGCTTTTACGTGCACGTCTTTTTACATCGTTCTCATATATTATGCATTTTTTCAACAAGAATGATGTAACCAAAAACTTGTAATTAAAACTGATGGAAAAGAGTGTCCGTGGAGTTTCTTGCAAAATCTTCTCCATTGAGATCTACTGAAGCTTGCAACTAGAGTAATCTTTTCTTTTTTGTTGTTTGACAATTCAAAAGTTCCTCTTAAGATTTATTTGAAATGAACTGTTTGATTTTTGTACGAGATCCAGGGTTCGATACCCAGGTGGGGCAAAATGTTGTTTTGTTAGGTTTTTCCTAATGAAATTTCTAATATTTCTAATATTTAAAAAATAATCACGAAGACAATTTTTTTTTTTAAACAGCCGTTCCAAAGATTTGTATTACGCGTAAATTGTAGGCACTGGAATACGTAGTCAGTGTTCGTAGTTAGGTTTGTTATTTTTGTGAAGTATTAAAATCGTTTTTTTTTATTTATAATTGTTTTGTTTATCGATAATGAGTATCCTCACGAAATTCTTAGAGTTAATATTTTAACACCTTATATAAGGTCTTGAACATAACTGGCGAAATGTAGATGTAGATAGGTACACCTCTGCCTAACGCTTCGGGAAAAACCGGCGTTATGTTATTTTATGATATTAGTTTTGAAAACATTTAGTTTTTTTTTTTTTAATTTGTGATGGGTTTGCTCTTGACTCTAGTCTAGGAAAGGTGACAGAGACAGAGTCGAGTCAGTTTCTTTAAGTTCTAAGTGTGTGTACTTATTTCAGAAATGGGAACCACCACGGATGTGACTCAAGAGTTGCTTAAATCCATTGTACCGGAATATAAAGAGTAAGTTGGATGTATTTTTATTAGTTTAGTTTTGATTTTGACTTTGATTTTTAATAATAGATTTTTTATTATTGTTGGTAAATGTTTGCATATTAGTTTGATGTTTAGTGAATGGCATAAAATCAAATATTTTTGTTCTTTAAGTGTAGTGCTTTATTTTGATTTTATTTTAAAGGAATGAATTTTAATTTGTAAATCTATTTTATCTATAATTTTATTTGTAACTTTATTTTAATTTTGTTTTGATTTGTAATTTATTTATTTTCTTTTAATTTTAATTCTTTAGATTTGAATTTTTATTGATTGATTTTTAATGTTAATTAATTTTTGTTGGTATTTATTTTCTATCTAATAATGTTGGAACGTTGTCGTCTCCCTTCTGGAGGTGGGCGTTAATGGCTGCGACACAGTCTCACTAATGCGGCCATTTCCGTACACAATTAATGTAATTTGTTTTTGTTCCAAATAAATAAATAAATATTTTTTTTCATCTTTAGAGGTATGCGGAACAGGGTGTAAAATCTCGCAACCTCCTTTAGAAAAAGTGGATCCCCCGACCAGACGGGTGTCGTGTCTGGTCCGGTCAACTGCTCAATGGTTGTTGTCGGACTGTTGCATAAGTTCAAATTGCACTGAAAACTTTGCTGCTTGCTTGCTTTGCACGATATAGGAAACGTCAGGTCATTCGTTCGTATATGGAGACGGAAATACACTTACGGGGCGTGGCGTGGCGCGGGATCCACCAATCAAACGATATTGTTCCAGTCTAAGTTATAACACACATGTCTTTAGGGGATTCGCTCACAGACTAAAGTCGACGTCGCCGTCGTTGAGACGCGTGCGGCGTTGTGACTAAAGAGAGAGTGAGATAGCATTATTGTACGTGCTTTCTCTCTCTCTGTTACTTGAAAGGCTAGTCATTTTCTTGAGAACATAAAAAAAAACATAATTATTGAAATATCAATAAAAAATATTCAATTATAAGTTTGTCGTCTCGTCGATTTTTTTTTTTTTGATTCGAGTTTTTATTCAAAGAGAACCGCCGTTTTAATTAGGGCTGTCTTTAGAGACTGATTCTGAAACTGAAATTTCATTCTTATTTTTCAGGGCCCAACCCTGCACACCTCCAACCGTTCCGCAACGCAGAAGAAATCATGGTTATAAAAAGAAGGACTTATATGAACCTATCGTAAGTATCTACCTCATCGAGCTCGTGGCTAAATAATAACAGCCGCACGGGTCGATCATCAAGGTTAAGCAACGCTTGACGAGGTCGGTCCGTGGATGGGTGACCATTTCAACATACCGAGTTTCCTCCGTGCCTCGGAAAGCACGTTAAGCCGTTGGTCCCGGCTGTTATTTGAAGATCTTTGACAGTCGTTACGGGTAGTCAGAAGCTTGAGATCTGACACCAGTCTTGCCAAGGGGTACCGTGTTTACCCAGTTACTGGGTTGTGGAGGTCAGATAGGCAGTCGCTCCATGTAAAACACTGGTACTTAGCTGAATCCGGTAAGACTGGAAGCCGACCCCAATATAGTTGGGAAAAGGCTAGGCAGATGATGTACGTATCTACCTCATCACTATCATCTGCTTTAGAGGACCTTATGAATGCTACTGACGCTGCAATTGGCTGCAATTGGAGTTTCCATCGTCTCGAAAAGAAGAAGAAGAAGATTATCTGCATAGCCTTTTTACCCGACTGCCGATGGAGGGTAATGTGTTTATCAGTCTATGTGGCGATCCAGAGTCCAAACGCAATGGCCATTTTGATGATTGTTACGTCAATCGATTCGTCTTAACCTTGCGAGTGTCACTGGCTATATTAAAATTGACAAAAAGAAAAATGGCTGATTTTGGGCGCCATATTGTGTGTAACTGCAAAGCATGATTTTCTTCTTGTTTACGTCTTTTTAGTGCGCTTTTAATGCAATTGGGTTTTATATATTTTTAAATTATCTTTTTACAAGCTTTTATTTAACTGGCAATGTATGTATGTATGTATGTATGTGTGTTTGGGTCAAATCTTGTAACTGAATTTTAAAGCAGTTATCTTCAACCGATTAAGATGTAATTTTGCATACACGTTTAGTTTGGAAGACAATGCATAGTAAACTAAGTGACGTCATTCTATATCCAATATGGCGGACGGACCAAGATGGCGGACTAGTTATTTTATGTGCCGAGTTATTGTATTTGCTGAGTAGAATACGAAAATAGCTTCTTTTAATGTATAATTTTATATACAGCTATGCCAGGGTTTGTCCGATCGAACCAGATGCTTACATGGAGCAACTAGGCAGTTCTGATCTTCACAACCCAGTGACTGGGTTCTACGATACCACTTTGGTGATACTGGTTGTCAGATGTCAGACTTCTGACTACCCGTAACGACTACAGTCTATTATTTTGCGGACAGATACTTATGATTTTTTTGTACGTTAATTTCACAGAAAAACAAGCTGACTTGCAGTGATCTCAGAATAGCAGGTGAGCGAATTAAAAAATAAAACTTTGCGGGTGATGCCGCTGGAGTTGCTAATGCCCGAAACCCACGTGGGCGAAGCCGCCGTTAAAAGCTAGTGTTTTAATATACTGGATGTGCAAAAAAATCGTAACAGGGGCGATAGTAGCAGTTATTTTTTTTTGTTCATTTACACATACATTTGTTTTAACAGGTAAGACCTAAGCTAACAAAAGTAGTCATAAATTGCTAATAGTAGTCTCAAGTAACGGGTCTGGAGGAGAAGGTGACACAGTGGACAACACACTTAAGTGTCACCCTCTGGAATTCCGCCAAAGAGCATGAAACGCAGAGAGCTGCTGTTAAGTATTCCTACTGCACGAATCACTGGTGCAAACTTTAATAAATTTGTACGGGTTGCCGGGACTTTAAAAAGCCCCTCCCTAGGTCCTAACCGTAGCCTCCTGTTTGGAACGAGCAATTCCAACGATTCCAATATTTGTGGATTATTCAGCATGCCACGAAAAACCATAAAAACATATTTTGCAAGAGCTAGGTTGCGCCTTACCTCCAACTTATAGTACCCAACCATCCCTATAACAAAAAGAGTTGGATACAATGGAGGGTAGGCTTATGAGCAGTTAGCAGGAGTTATTAGGCAAATAACCACAACTATCGCCCTGTTTCGTTTGATTAAACCTTCTTATAACCGTGATACTGGACCTGCTTTTCTGCTCTTCTTTGATTTCTTAACAATACAATAATTCTATTCTATTCTCTTCCTCCAGGACTTGGAATTTCTACTGAGATAGCTAACATGGCACTTCGCAAGGGTTCTGAGCTCCCAGTTAACATCAACTCTGAGTAAGTTCTTTTCCATGTTGTTGAATTAGGTATTTTTCCTATGTTTGCAATATTTGTAAGTATGTGAGTACCATGTTCCTATTTATCAATTTACCTGTTAATGCTTTTATTACTTTATACCTGTACGTAGTGTTATTTTTGGGAGCATCATCCTCACATATATGAATTTATTAATGTATGTACTAAATATTGTAGAACACCTATTTTTTAAAAAGAGTAAGTATGGAGTTTCTTGTGCGTTCTTCTCCATAACAAGCGACTACTAATTTTTATTACTTGTTATATGTATGACGTTCAAAAGTGCCGCTTACTGGCCCAATTGAAATAAATATATTTGATTTTGACTATGACTGCAAATGCAGCTTAAGTACTGTCTAGGTCAATGGACATAGCCTTCACCCAAAGGTCCTACTATTTTGGGGATGGTTCCAGTCTAACCGGATGCACCTGAGTACCAGTATTTTTAACCCCCGACGGAAATAGAGTGTTATAATTTGACGTGTCTGTCTATGGCATCATAGCTCCTAAACTGATGAATCGACTTTGATTTAGCTTTTTCTGTATGAAAGGTGACATTATCTGGAGTGTTCTTAGCTATTGATGAAGGTTCAGCCGTTCAAAACGCGTTTGATTGTTTGCGATATCAAATCGGGGGTTTTTAAATTTTACTTGTACATGAAGCAACTGTCCAACAGCCTAATTGCGCAACTGAATTCGACAAGGCAAATGGTTTGACCGCCATCAACCGACCAATCACAGACGGAAATTCACATCGCGTCTTTCATGTTCTATCGTTACAATCCAGTAGGAAGATTTAAAAAGCGAACTAAAAAGACGTAAACAAGAAGAAAATCATGCTGTGCAGTCGGAGGATACATCTGGTTTTGGTCAGCCAGCTCGCGAATATGTATCCTCCGACTGCACAGCAAGATTTTCATCTTGTTTACGTGTTTTTAGTTCGCTTTTAAAGCGGTCGGGCTTTTTGATTTTTTGAATTAACTTTTTTTTATTTATATTATAACTTCTTAGTTAACATTTTTTTTAAATTAGGTACATAAAACATATAAGTTTTATATATTTTTAAAATCACCTCTTGAACACCTTTATTTTGATACACCACACGATGGGTTTGGAAGAAAAAAGAAAATTAGCCCCCCCACAACATGGCGCCCAAAAGCCGCCATTTTTCTATTTTCCAATTTTAATGTAGCCTGTGACACTCGCAAGGTTAAGACGAATCGATTGACGTATGAATTATCAAACGCGTTTGGTCTCTGGAACGCCACATAGGAACAAACATACATACATAGACTGATAAACACATTACCCTCCTTCGGCTGTCGGGTGAAAAGCGACAGGGTTTAGGAACCCTGTCACTTTTCACCCGACTTCGCAATTCGCGTTTTTTCCTAAAGTCTATCCCTTTCTGTCACTCGGAAACATCTTATACTAGAGCGAGATAGAAGCGTTGGCATATTTTTAACACGCTTTTATTAGCTTGGTATGTATCTATGTATCAATGTAACGGAATCTTTGAACGTGATTTTCAACCACTTCAAAACGTCGGATTGATTTGAAACTTTGCACACTTATCAAGGACCGATGACAAAGCAATAATTTAGTCAAAGTCAAAGTCAAATATGTTTATTCAACTAGGCCAATAAGCGGAACTTTTGAACGTCAAACAAAAATTAAAATTTACAAATAATGAAAGTTGATTCTACCGGGCGCGTTTAAATAGTTTGTTTGTGTGTTTGTTGTTTGTTTAGCCTTACCAAGATCTTCAGGATTAGCGACTTTTTAGTTCAATTTACCATTAAAGCGTGTTTTTTCGTTTTTAGAAATACAATTTATTTATTAAAATTTTCTATTTCAGCACAAGATTTAAGGGGAATACGTCCTACACTCTTTCTGTAGTTAAAATAAAATCAGGTGAGATATCTGCATAGGTTGAAACCGATATAGATATCGTTACTTATAATATCTAATGCCGCCTCCACACGCTTGGCGAACAATGGCAAACACCAAACACAAAACAACAAACACGAACGTGTGGATGGGTGTTTGTTTGTGTTTGCCTGTTTTTGTTTGTGTTCGCCCGTGTTCGGCATCGGTGTCGGTTTTTATGCACAAATCAAAGGGTGAATGACAAACGCGTTTGCGATGTATCCAGAGTAATCCAGACGAATGTTCAGTTCAGTAGTACGCGCGAGCTTGCGGGCGGCGGACGGAGTTAATAGTGGTGGTCAAATTTATGAATCGTGACATTTTGTGTATCCTAAGCTAAATTGTAAGGAAAATTGTCTGATTGGTCGAAGGTTAACGGAGCTCTTCGTCCGCCATGTTTGCCAATCCGGAATATACAAGCACGTTCGCCAAGCCTGTGGATGCCGTGTTTGTGGTCAGTGTTTGGCACGTGTTTGCTGTTCGCCACTGTTTGTGGCAAACAGTAAGCGTGTGGAGGTGGCTTAAGATACCACGAACTGCGGTATCTAGCTTTTTGATAAAACTTAATTTTAATTAATGATACTAATTTTTAAACATCAGATATATATCCGTGTTTCAAGTGCATCCAACGTTATTTGAAAGAAAGAGAATTGTATAAAATATGGACAAAATGTTGCCAGCTCTCAATTAGCCGCAATCTTTGGGTTGCTAATTTAATTGTTTACACCTGGCAACGAATGATTCTTGAAAGTTGTTTTATTAAAAATCATATACCTGCAGATTAAGGCGATGGGATCTCGTACCATTGGTTGTACTTAGTAGATGGCCGTACTTAAGAAAGCCTGTCAAAATATATCGCAAATTTTGTTTATTAGTTGACTATTTTTTGAGTTTCGGACCAATAGGATGAAAAATAACATAAACTCCGCTGTCCGCCCGTCTGTCACAAGGCTGTATCTTTGGAACCGTACCTAATAGAACGACACTATAATATAGTTTTGATTAAGCAACTATGATTTAGTTACAACGCAATTAAGATGATAAGTAATAAGAATAATTTAATGCAATCGATTCATTATAGTAAAATAACCAATTTTACAGATAAATCCGATGTAGACATAGACTGGAAGGATCCCGTTTACAGTACCATCGAAGAATCAGACACTTCGTTAGTATTTCATATTAAGGTTACGCTAGTCGAAAATTCTTCCATACAAATGTAGTCTAGGGATTATTCCACTGTTTGACGATGTACGTTCAAAATAAAAAATGATATCAATTTGTCTCATCATTATCTAGCCCTGTATGGAAGCAAAAAAGTAAAAAAAGAAAATATTTAAAAGTTATGAGCGTCGAAAGTTCCACATTTCGACACTAATTTTAACGCATTTTTGGGCGCAAATAAACGCCATAAGAAGGCGGAAAATTGAAAAACGGCCACCATACAGGGATAGATTAGTAGTTCAACAATGAAAATAATTTTATTTTGAACATATACGTGTAGTTGATGTTTCATGATATGCAGACTCCCAAAGGTTTGTTTATAAAATTTCGCGCGCTCGGTTTCGTCCTAAATCATTATCCATTTCGCTACAAATTTGCAAAAGTGTGTATTTGTACGCGAACTAGCTGCCCACTGCTCATCACAGTATCTATCTCTTCCGCACGTGTTGTCGGTTGATATAAAATGCATTTTAACCCCGCGCACAATATAGTTCGTGCCGTCTACTAGTGTAACCTTGACTGCCTCCTACGCAATATATTTAGGAATATTATGACCTACCTACTGCCAGCGGTTTCGCCCGCGTGAACAGTGTTTTCTTATCCCAAGGTAACATTGTACCGGGATGTAACCTCATGTGCTATTCCAGACTATAATCTATCTCTGTGTCAAAGGACAATGGCAGAAACCCATACATAGTTTTAGCTGAGATTAAATTCCTACGACTCTAAATTAAAAATATCTAGTGTAATTCAGGGTCATCTTCTGAATTAGTTTGTGCAAGAATGTTTGGTCAAGAATCCCGAAAATAACAGATATTCAGTCATGAACTTTTGTAGGTTATGTCTTGGTAACTTTTAATAATGTGTTTAATAGGTAATATTATTACAATTTCGTGGCAGTAAAAGGGCAATCGCATTAGTATTTCCCTTTCCCAGTTATTTCAGCATGAAAGGTGAAATATACCCTATGGAAAGAGTACGGTATATTTATTTATTAAGCGACTTGGACGTGTATCAAAAGGTCGTCGTCAACAACCGAGCCAATTTTTTTTGTCTTGGTTACTAGTCTTTTTGCCTATCATTAATTGAAAGTAAGTAATTCATTTACCTACCTGCAATGACACCTTCACTTAGACATATACTATATTGTTAATTTATTTACTCTGTTTTATTATAATAACAAAGACAATAATGATATACTTACTACAATCACTACTTGTCACTTGGCAGAATAAGTGTAAAATGGCAACACTAAGCTAAAGAGAGTTAACGAAAAAGTCAAATAACATTCATTTAGAATGTATTTTTTTTATCCGTGATGAATCAGTCAATGTTATACTTTGAAAAAACGTAGTCAATTAATGGAATTTATTTCGTATATAACTCACTTTCAGACGCTCAAATTTAATTCAGCTAAGATTTCGCCATTGTTCTTTCATTGTGATCCGTTCAGCCGGTCTGGCTTGATCGACTAACAAACACCGATACATTCATAAAAACTTAGCTTTATAGCTTTTAGTCTATTGGAGGGGAAATTGGCATGGTTTTTGAGCAAGCATATTCAGGGCGAAAAGTTGATTGCTATTTTGAGTGTCCGAGAATATATCTGAAAAGATTCAGATAGAGTCCTTTGGTTAGGCAGGGGCTCCTTTTAGGTTTCTTAAAAGCATACTTAACGCGCAAAGCCGTTCATTTCCATTCGATCGGTAGGCTTATTACGTATCTTTTGCAAGAGAAAAACGTAAGCGATCAAACGCTTTATGTCATAAAAGTCGGAATTACCTGCGGTGTAGGTATGGTAGGTCCCACACAATCGTTTGCTAATCGCTCGCTGATTGTCAAATGCACTTATTTAAAAAAAAAACCGCCAACAATTCTAAAACGTTTGTATTGAAGAGCAATTATTGCACAAAAATCGCTATCGTTTTGCTCTTGCAAAAGATACGTAATAAGCCTGCGGGTGGAACTTGACGCAATATGAAAGGACGGTGGGACGAGGTCGAAACATGAAAAATAAGGTCTGGTCCGCACTATCAGAGAACAGGATTATGTGGGATAGGGCCAGGGAGGCTTTTACGCTGCAGTGGGACAATATATAAAATGACAATAAATTAACGCTAAGAATTTTAAGGAGTTGTGTAATATAATATTTAAAAAATTCTGAAGAAGTTTTTTTGTTTAAAAAGCAACCGTTCCAAAGATATGCAATTATTTGTATTACGCGTAAATGATTGAATTTGCTCACCATACAATACCCAGGTAGACTTCTGGTCTGAAGGTCACAGACCCGCGTCACAGAGCGCAGTAGGTACTGGAATACGTAGGTAGTGTTCATAATATGTAGGATATTTTTGTGAAGTATCAAAATCGTTTATTTTATTCGTTTTGTTTATCGATACCGAGTATCCTCACGAAATTTTTAGAGTTAATTTTTTAACACCTTATAGGCTAGTTGGATCAGATTAGATGACAATTTATATAAAACTAGCTGCGCCGACTGCATAAATCCTATATCTTCCTTTATATAAAACGTAGCCTATGCGTTATTCTGATGTATTAACTATATTACTGCAAAGTTTCATCATAACATAACTAAGATGGTTGGGTTTAACAAAACTATTTTATTTTATTTTAGAAGGAACGTAATGGACCGACGTCTCGGCAGCTTACTCGCAATGCCATTAAAACTATGTAAGTGATTTTCTTTGCATATTTAACTTTAGATCTTTCCAACTTGGGACACCTTCCAGTTGCACTGGACATAGTTATAATACTAGTATCATTCCTCCTCATTCCCTCTCACAGAGAGGAGGCCTGGCCTGCACGTACAGCGAACCTTTTTTTTTTTTTTTTTTGGTTGGGAAATCATCCGATGACTTCTCCCGCTCTGGGTGAAGCGGGAGAGCATGTCAGACTTTTACTGACTAAAACCCACCCGTGTTCCTTCAGTTGCTTGTGCCAGGGCCGCGGTAACTCTATTTCAAATTTATCCGCGACCCAGACAGGCGTCGGCCCTATCGGACCCCGTCACTTTTGCTGACATCTCTATGAGGCGCGCGTGGAACACTACGCGCCGTAAATTCGGGCTTGGTCCTTATCGGATGGCGGGCTACCCGTTACTCTCCGTCCGCAAGCCCGCGACTACGGTGGCCGGGACGTACAGCGAACCTAGGGACACGAAAAAGTGTCGATACTTTATAGTATCGAGTACATTTCCATTCGATACCGATTCTTTTGTACTCGATACTTTGCATTCGATACTTTTACTCAATGAGTACTTTTTGGCAGGTATTGAATCGAATGAGAAATTAAGTTTTAAATGGACAATCTTAGAAATTACCCATTTAAAACTTGCGGCCTTACGGCTTATGTTTATGGTTATGTCAACGCCATCTAGTTCGCTCGTTCTGAACCTTTTAGGAACTTTAATTTATATCCCTAAAGTATAAAATAATTAATTTTTGAAGATACAGTTGTCTTTTTTCTATTATTGTATTAAATTTGTGTACCAATACCATTTATTTTTTCATGACCCTACTGAAGTTAAACTGACGTTATTTACTGAATGATATTGATCTATGCTCTATGCGCATTAGGGGGAGAAAGAAAAGTACTTGATACCTTGCAGTAACGATACTTTTGATCCGATACTTTTATGAGTACGATATTTTTTTTTTCGATACTACTCATCATGAGTACAGTATCGATACTTTCGATACTTTTTATTCGATACCGTGTCCCTAAGTGGACCAAATGGCATTCTAAGTGCGGAAAAGCGGGTCCATCTATCCTATCTTAGCGTTGTGACTATCAAATATCTACAAATTACAGCCGGAACGAACCAACGGCTTACATTGCATGTTAACCGTGATATGAATTATAATAAAAATAATAATGTTATTTCTTTTCCAGTTAAAAAACATATATTGAATCGGAGCTCTCTAATAAGTGTACTGATAAGTGATGACAGAAACACGTAAGTTTTTTAAAACAATATTCAGTATACAACCATTATCAAAAGTCATCTAATTATATTCAAATTAAGAGTCCTAAACGCCCGCTCTTCCTAGTGATTTAGCTCGGATAAAGAAGTGGCGCAACAAACTCTCCCCAGCAACAACAGTCTATTATTATTATTTATTTATTTATTAGAGTATAAGTTTATACAATCTTAACTTAAGAACTATGCCCCACAAAACCGTTTTCACGGTTTGTCTGTGGGAACGGAACAAACAGTATTAAAAATAAAGTTTATTAGTGCGGACACTTAATATTTACATAATGAAATTATAACAAATAAAAACTAACAATAATATATCTGAGAGCAGTGGTGGCCCATTGGTATTGGTTGCGACTTACAAGTTGTAGGTCGTGGGTTCGAAAGTGGTGCCTGCCTGGGCGCGCTTTACTTTGTGTAAATTATTTCATCACCACTGCTCTCAAAAATGGTGAAGGAAAACATCGTGAGGCAACCGGCATGTCCTAGAACCAAAATTCGAAGACATGTGACATTCACCAACCCGCACTGGGCCCGCGTGGTGGATAACAGCCCATTCCCTCTCACAGAGAGGAGGCCTGTGTCCCAGCAGTGGGAACATTAATAGGCTGATGATGATGATAATATATCTTATGAAATGTTCAAAAATAATTTACAATCGCCTTAAAAAGAACTGCTTTAGTGATTTGGCAAATTTACTTTTTATTTCCTGACTTCTTATTAGTATTCGTAGGCAACTGGTTGAGAAGGTAGGGTACTCTTTTATCAAGCGTTCGGTCGCCAAAATAATTCCTTATTCTAGGTACATCAAATTTACCTGCCGATACCATCCTCGTTACGTGGTTATGGGTAACTAGCGAGTGGCGCTCCCAGTTGCTATGACTGTTAACCAGAAGTAGGCTTATCTGCATCTTCTTCCTCGGTACGCTCTTGGTGCGGTCGTCGTCATCATGTTACAGTGAGGCTTCGGGCTACCATGTTTCGCATCACGATGCGACACCATCCCTCTCTATCGGCTGTGAGTCGTGTGCACTCATGCAATGAGGCGCATACAGCAAACTTGATCTAGTCGGTCCTATGACGCAGTTTTACTTTCTCTGTGGTCGATACATCGCATGGGCGAATTGCCCCCGCACGCTCTGCGCGGTTTGCACACAATTTTACTTATCTGCCAAATAATCATCATAATTTTCACGCACCTGCAGCCTAATTGCGTAAGTGAATTCGGCAAAGGAAACGAGTCGATCCTTTCAAAGAATCATTTCTTTCAACTTTTTCGGTATTGTGAAAGTAATTTGAAAAGAGTACAAACGGGTTTTACGCTTGTCAAATATCCTTGATATTTGCAATACACAATACCTACTAAATAGTGAAGTTTTATCTCGATTCTTCCGCTTTTACAATCAGTTCTACGTCAAAATATTGGTAATGGAAAGAAGCATAACCTTTCCGTTTCAGAGTGTAATATGCAATACGTAAAGTCGTTTTTGGGAAAGTATCGACTTGTTTGATTTGGAGAATTCACTTGCGCAATAAGGCTGCGGGCCTATCCTGCCTGGCCTGTTTATTCTTTATAAAAAATCCTGTCTGGTTTTTTTTTCAGAAATATTGTTCGTAGAATAAAACGAATGTTGCACGAAGAAATGGTTGAGCATCAAGGTAACATAGAATTATAATATTTGTTTTTCCTACGCTTCTATAATTAGCAATAATATTACTTACAAGATCAAGCAGAAGAGCTCGTGGCTAAATAATAACAGCCGCACGGGTCAAACATAAAGGTTAAGCAACGCTTGACGAGGTCGGTCCGTGGATGGGTGTCCATTTCAACATGCCGAGTTTCCTCCGTGCCTCGGAAAGCACGTTAAGCCGTTGGTCCCGGCTGTCATTTGAAGATTTGAGATCTGACACCAGTCTTGTCAAGGGGCTCTCCTATCTGGCCTCCACAACCCAGTAACTGGGTGTTACCCAGTTACTGGGTTGTGGAGGCCAGATAGGCAATCGCTCCATGTAAAACACTGGTACTTAGCTGAATTCGGTAAGACTGGAAGCCGACCCCAATATAGTTGGAAAAAATTGTAGTTCTAAAAACTAAAAAACACGCTTTAATGGTAAGGATAATGGGACAAACTGTTTAAATTATTGCATTGTCATCGGTCCTTGATAAGTGTGCAAAGTTTCAAATCAATCCAACGTTTTAAAGTGGGTGAAAATCACGTTCAAAGATTCCGTTACATTGATACATAGATACATACATACCAAGCTAATAAAAGCGTGTTAAAAAGGCTAGGCAGATGATGACATAAGATCAAGCAACTTCCATTGAAACGGAAGGATCTTATACAATGTGGGGACGACGATACTACAATAATTTCAAATTCATATACAAGTATCGATTAACATTCCCAGTCTGCATGTAAAAATATATCCAATAGTTTAGTCAATAAAGGGTACTATCTAAGCATAGTTCTTACACCTTCCTCTACACTGCTCGCGAAGTTATTCGGCGAAGTTCTCTAGAAACTTTGGCTAAAGTCTGAAGTGCGACACTACACACTCGTTCAACTTTGCGATGAGCTCATTCGCTCTGTGTGCAGATAGCCTGCGCACGTTTGTAATGGACGCTCAAGTAGCAGTTGCAACATGCACTCTCGCGTATTATAACTACGTGCATATTTGCACAACGACGTCAGGACGCGAACTGTCAGACGAGTAGTATAGAGTCACTTCGTGTGCGTACTTCGGGCAACTTCGGGCCCTTTGACTCGGGCGCAAAAACCGACAACAAATGGAAGTTGCCCGAGGCGAGGTAAAGTTCGACGAGGTAAGCCGGAGTGCCTCTCTACACTATCTTATTCGTCTAACATCGTTCAACTTCGCGAGCAGTGTAGAGGAGGCATTAGATTTTTTATTCAAGATTTATTCGATAGTTTCAAACTACTCGTATGCACTAGTATTAGCGGTATTTTAATTTGATGTCGTATTGTTGTACCCACTTTGTATAAGACCAGACGAATGTTGTATTCCGCTCCGGGCAACTGCCCGACGCGCGACTGTTGTTGTCGGACAGAGTCGGACTGTTGTATGTGTTCAAATCGCGCCGAAAATTTTGCTTGCGCGATGTAGGATTTTGCGATTTAGTTCGTTTGTAGCGGGACAAATGCCGTCCGTTATAATGCCGCCTATTATAATGATGTGAAACCTTAAGTATCCTCTTGTTTTCAGCTCGCGGCATCAGGAGGCTATATTCCACAATCAATCGTAATAACTGCCCTGCTAAGCTAGGATGGTAAGTAATTTCTAATTATTAATTCGAAATATGCCACTGCTCATTGGCCTCTCCAAAGTGTCGCCGTTATGACCGGTCAAGTGTCTATCGATTCCAGCGTCTTAACTTCAGAAATAATATATAATTTTAGTTCAATAAAAAAACACGATTCAATATCATCTGCCTACTCTTTTTGCTAGTCGTTTGTTATATAACTTCACTAGCTGTTCCACGCGGCTTCGCTCCCGTCAACTGGCTACCTTCCTACCCTACCCTACCTACCATGAATGTTGCGTAACTTTAACCGCTTACGCTGCGCACGCAACGGAAGCTCTCAAAATTGCCCGTTTTTGCAACATTTTACATTTATGCTCCGCTCCTATTGGTCGTAGCGTGATGTTATATAGCCTATAACCTTCCTCCTTAAATGGACTATACAACACAAAAAGAATTTTTCAGTTCCTGAGATTAGCGCGTTCAAAGAAACAAACAAACTCTTCAGCTTTATAATATTATACTAGCTGACCCCCGCGGCTTCGCTCCCGTCAACTGGCTACCTACCTACCTCCTACCTACCTACCCAAATTTTTCTATTTCCTACTAACTACCCTACCTACTCCACTCTACCTACCCTACCTACCCTACCCTACCTACCCTACCTACCCTACCCTACCTACCCTTACTACTACTATACGAATGTAACCTGTAAACTTTTGTTTCTACCGGCGGCGGCGATCTAATTAAAATTTAGAACATAAAAGCTGCTATTGTGAGTCAATATTAAAAGATACACATATGCTGTCGCGGACTTTTTTTTAGAACTTTTAAAGAGGAACAATGCCATCATACATTATATTTGCGTAACTTAAACCGTTTACGCAGCACACGCAACAAAAGCTCTCAAAAAGGAATATTTTTGCCCGTTTTTGCAACCTTTTTCATTTATGCTCGACTCCTATTGGTTGTAGCGTGATGTTATATAGCCTATAACCTTCCTCGATAAATTGACTATCTAACACAAAAAGAATTTTTCAATTCCAACCAGTAGTTCCTGAGATTAGCGCGTTCAAACAAACTTCAGCTTTATAATATTATATATATACTAGCTGTCCCACGCGGCTTCGCTCCCGTCAACTGGCTACGTACCTACACCTACCCTACACCTACCCTACACCTACCCTACACCTACCCTACACCTACCCTACACCTACCCTACACCTACCCTACACCTACCCTACACCTACCCTACACCTACCCTACACCTACCCTACACCTACCCTACACCTACCCTACACCTACCCTACACCTACCCTACACCTACCCTACACCTACCCTACACCTACCCTACACCTACCCTACACCTACCCTACACCTACCCTACACCTACCCTACACCTACCCTACACCTACCCTACACCTACCCTACACCTACCCTACACCTACCCTACACCTACCCTACACCTACCCTACACTTTGTTCCAAAAAACATAACCCTAATGTTTGCTTGTCGTCACCAGGCACTGAGTTTCGCTCCACTCGGGATCCCTACGCTGAATCCGTAAAAAAAACAAAAAAAAAAGATTCGCCAAAACGGGGGGGAAAGGGGGGCGAGGGGGTCAACTTTAAAAAATCGTTTGTTTGTGACTATAGCATTGCCCCTTTATATGAATCTGAAAAAATAAATGTTCCAAGTCTCTCAACTTCCGAGATCCGCTTAAAGGGGGGGAGAAGGGGGGCGAGGGGGTCAACTTTGAAAAATGGTTTGTTTGTGACTAAAGCATTTCCCCTTAATATGAATCTGAAAAAAGAAATGTTCCAAGTCTCTCAACTTCCGAGATATGCTTAAAGGGGGGGAGAAGGGGGGCGAGGGGGTCAACTTTGAAAAATGGTTTTTACTTTTCCGAGCCTCCTCTAAACGAATCCGTAAAAAAACAGAATACGGGTACCTTAGTTTCCGAGATACGATAGAGGGGGGGAGGAGGGGGGAGGAAAAGGGGAGGTTTGGGACTTTTCCCATACTCGCGAGAGTAACTTGTTTACGAATCTGTCAAAATATACCCACCTCCCCCTTCACCATCTGGGAGAACAATTATGTCAGTGAGTGAGTCAGTGGTAATGCAGTTTTATATTATATACTAGTATTTGCTTGGTGCGCGAGCTGCAAGCAGCTCGCGGCTTTGTCGTGTTTTTGAGAAGTATTCCTTAACCTACCCTTCACCTACCCTACACATACCCTACACCTACGCTACAGCTACCCTACACCTACCCTACACATACCCTACACCTACCCTACACCTACCCTACACCTACCCTACACCTACCCTACACCTACCCTACACCTACCCTACACCTACCCTACACCTACCCTACACCTACCCTACACCTACCCTATTCCTACCCTACACCTACCCTACACCTACCCTACACCTACCCTACACCTACCCTACACCTACCCTACACCTACCCTACACCTACCCTACACCTACCCTACACCTACCCTACACCTACCCTACACCTACCCTACACCTACCCTACACCTACCCTACACCTACCCTACACCTACCCTACACCTACCCTACACCTACCCTACACCTACCCTACACCTACCCTACACCTACCCTACACCTACCCTACACCTACCCTACACTTACCCTACACCTACCCTACACCTACCCTACACCTACCCTACACCTACCCTACACCTACCCTACACCTACCCTACACCTACCCTACACCTACCCTACACCTACCCTACACCTACCCTACACCTACCCTACACCTACCCTACACCTACCCTACACCTACCCTACACCTACCCTACACCTACCCTACACCTACCCTACACCTACCCTACACCTACCCTACACCTACCCTACACTTTGTTCCAAAAAACATAACCCTAATGTTTGCATTCGTCGCCAGGCACTGAGTTTCGCTTCACCCACTCAACCTTCGTTACGCTACGGAGGTCGCCGGCTCGCTTCGCTCGCCACCTCCCCCCTGCGCTGCACTCGGTTTCGTAGGTTCGCTCCACTCGGGATCCCTACGCTGAATCCGTAAAAAAAAACAAAAAAAAAGATTCGCCAAAACGGGGAGGGAGGGGTGAGAAGGGGGGCAAGGGGGTCAACTTTGAAAAATGGTTTGTTTGTGACTATAGCATTGCCCCTTTATATGAATCTGAAAACAGAAATGTTCCAAATGTTCCAACTTTCGAGATCCGCTTAAAGGGGGGGAGAAGGGGGGGCGAGGGGGTCAACTTTGAAAAATGGTTTTTGCTTTTCCGAGCCTCCTCTAAACGAATCCGTAAAAAAAACACGAAAAAAAGATTCGCCGAAAGGGGGGGGGGGGAGGGGGAGAAGGGGGGCAAGGGGGTCAACTATGAAAAATGGTTTGTTTGTGACTAAAGCATTGCCCCTTTATATGAATCTGAAAAAAGAAATGTTCCAAATGTTCCAACTTTCGAGATCCGCTTAAAGGGGGGGAGAAGGGGGGCGAGGGGGTCAACTTTGAAAAATGCTTTTTACTTTTCCGAGCCTCCTCTAAACGAATCCGTAAAAAACAAAAAATACGGGTACCTTAGTTTCCGAGATACGATAGAGGGGGGGAGGAGGGGGGGAGGAGGGGGGGGGGGGAAAGGGGAGGTTTGGCACTTTTCCCATACTCACGGGAGTTACTTGTTTACGAATCTGTCAAAATATACCCACCTCCCCCTCCACCATCTGGGAGAACAATTATGTCAATCAGTCAGTCAGTCAGTGGTAATGCAGTTTTATATATTATAATATATATATATATATATATATATATATAGTATAGATATGGCAGTGCAAGATTATTTCTCGTCCGGCCGGGTCGTCCCTCATTCCTAATTCTTCCTGATGATAATGGACGCTCTGACGTCGGATATACAGGAAGAGGCACCCTGGTGTATGCTGTTTGCTGATGGCATTGTGCTGGTTGCCGAGAGTGGCCTAGAGGTCCAGAGCCAATTGGACGTGTGGTGGCACAGACTGGAGAGTGTTGAAAGAAAGAAAGAAAGAAAAAGTATTTATTTGTGACCCGCACAGGAGACACGAGAAATCAGCTTAAAATTAAACAAAATTAAAAATAAAAACCTCGTGCGAGACCAAAAAGGCTCCTATCTCAGCATGTGCAGCGATATCCAAAAAAATATGAAATAACGCTGCGCTGATATTCTGATAAGACCAACTGTTGATGCCACGGACACACTTACTTGGCGATCTCTACAGTTGCATGCCTATAGCTCTCGCCGGAACACCCATACCGATCCGAATACCGGTACCGTTTTGGAAATACTTTCATTATGCGTACAGCTAAGGAGTGGAATTCCCTGCCGGAGTCTGTGTTTCCAGATAGCTACAACCTCGGGGTCTTTAAGTCAAGAGTGAATAGGTTACTTCTAGGCAAGCGTGTTACACCGTCGACCACATCATCGCTTACCATCAGGTGAGATAGTGGTCAAGCGCGAGCCTATCTAAAATAAAAAAATAAAAAAAAAACAAAAAAAACCTAGGGTCGCTTCTCCAAGGGAACGGCGAGGTAGACTGAGACGTAACGCAATGGCGACAGGTCACTCGAACAACTTACGACCCACGGATGCCCCTCAAGTTAAAGAGGAAAATTTACAACTTTGTGATTAGACCTGTCTTACTGTATGGAACAGAATATTGGGCTGTGAAAAAGATGGATGAAAAGAGATTGCATGTAGCAGAGATAAGAATATTGAGATGGATATGGGGAGTGACGAGGATAGATAAGATGAGAAATAAGTATATTAGAGGATGTTTGAAAGTGGTAACAGAAAAGTTGAAACGTAACAGTTTTTCCTGGTATGGTCATGTGGTAAGGAGGGAATTTATGGATATAAATGTAGATGGATGGAGAGGGAGGGGTTGGCCAAAGAAAAGATGGACGGACTGTGTGAGGAGTGATATGAATGAAATGGGAGTCAGTAGAAGGGTGGCGGGGGACAGGACGGTATCGAAGAAAAAAATGTGTTGCGCCGACCCCAAGTAACATGGGACAAGGGCAGGAAGCTAACGAGTGCAAGGTTATATCCTTGCTATGAGAGCTCATTGTAGGGCCCATGTATTGAGGTCTTCATCATTCTCGTCCACGGCGTGAAATCGCCTACCTTTTTTTTTTTTTTTTTGCGTGGTGATATGCTCATGCATACTGCACTACCACGGGGAGATAGTGCAGTTATGTGGGACTCTAACCCACTAAAACTCCACGGTGTCCTCCAGTGCCGCTTATGGCGGGAACACGGGCACGCGTTAGCACTCACCGCGAACCCGCCGCGGCTGTCCGTCACCGGACCCTCCTCGGGGTGTACCCCCCATCACCGGCGCGCAAGAACACACTGCACGCCGTGACCACCCCAGGGACCAAATCAGCACATGGGTGCCAGACGACCCCGTGTATGGCACCCTTGGTCCCACTGTGACGGGTCGAGGTCAATGGCCCCGCCACCTACCATTTTGCGGCCGCAGGGGATAGGGAGAGCGGCTAACGCTATACCGACACTCCTCTTCCCCTGCGGCCCCACCGCGTCCGCCATCAGACGGTGGCGACCCCGTCTAGGCCGCGGAAGGTAGGGAGAGCGGCGCACCGCAATACCGGCACTCCTCTCCCGCCGCGGCCTCCAACCCTCAGCCGCGATATCGTATGGGGCCTGAAAATCTCCATAAGACATCGCGGCCCGCCTCAGTTGCGATGTCGCCTGTTACCAAGCGGCACCGCAACCTACTAGTTGGCCGCTACGTTGTCGGCTTAATCGGCAAAAGCCCTGACGAGCGGCCCCTCCTCGGGTTCCTCTTCGCTTCACCGTGGGTGACGGTGACCAAGCCACGGTTACTGAGCCCCCCCGCCTCGACAAAGCGGGAACACCGGGGGGGGAATTCGCCTACCTACTGTTTCAATCCACGATGGCAACAATGTTTTCTGATGTAATTTAATTTGTTATTTAATTTTCAGGGTCGATTTGGTCTCAAAAGTTCCAAGGTAAGACTTAAAATATTTAACTGATAACGTTGCCCGCGGCCTCGCTAGCGTTAATATAGATTTTGTCAATCAATACGGGTTGTATGTATATGTTGAGATAAATCCAATGATTCAGTTTTAGTTTTCATCAAAATCGGTCCCGTGAGCTCTTTGTGTATTTTTCGCTATTCTTAGTAGTTTTTGATTTGGCCATCCACGCTCACTTGAAAAACTCAGTCCTTTACGAGTAAATGTACAGGAAGCATTAACGTTTAATTAAAAAAATCAAAATATCCGACTGCTTAAAAAGCGAACTAAAAATACGTAAACAAGAAGAAAATCATGCTGTGCAGTCGGAGGATACGTATTTGCGAGCTGGCTGACCAAAACCAGATGTATCCTCCGACTGCACATCATGATTTTTTTGTTACGTCTTTTTAGATCGTTTTTTAAGCAGCCGGGATTTTTCATTTTTTTTGATTATGTCTGGCTTTTGGGAGCTCAGTCACCCACGTCCGTAGGAGTGTACCACATTCTGATACCCTGCACGTGGTCCCCGGGTGGTGCTAATCAGGTGACACCAACTGGTGGTGGGCTTCGGCCGAAGGCTTGCGACCACCCACCTGGCAAAGACGTACCTCCAAGCGGCTAAGCCGTGTTTCGGTACGATGCTCGGTGTAGCCACTAGAGGAGTTGGGTCGAGATAGTTGTTCCACTGCAGGCTTACCAGCCTGACGCACGCTGATTCAGGACGTGCAGAAATATTGTTTTCTGTAGCAGTTTTATTCATTCCCCAATAAGAGGCTTTTTGTCTGGAAAATCATTAAAAAATCTAGTGCCCATGAAAGAAATATCCTCTTTTACTGTTTTCTGGGCTGAATTAGATCTATTCTATTTAAAAAACCTAACACCTGACTGTAATTTTTATTTAATTATAAATACTTAAAATACTGTATTTTATATTTCAAATACACGAATTAAAATATTTTGTATTTCTTATTTTAAATACATACGAGAATTTGTATTTTAATTAAAGCCACGCATTTTATTTTGACCAGCACTGTCTACAGCCCGACTTGCCCGCTGCTAAGTATACTCTCTCTTCTTGTGCCAATGCCCAATCCCCACATTTTTGTGCCAGCTTGATTTGCCCGAAATGGCAACCTACCTGCCTTTCTCGCCGCCGATCTGATCTTGTATAATGAAAATACTGAAATGTTGTAATTTTGTTGCAGGGACTCCAATGTTTGCTCTTGTTCTTACGGAAATAGGTAAGTACGCAATAATTTCAATCTGTGGCACATCTATCGTTATACCGATAAATACAGATTAAAAATCAGTCTTGACGTCACACTTCCTCCATCGCGCTAGCTGAGTTACCGTTCCGCGCTTCTGGCATATACAGGCTGTAGCTGAAAGGTAGTCATATTTTAAAAATTACTTCTGCCCATTTAAATGAAGAACTTTCTCCAAGGCAGCCAGAGCCAATTCGAAATCTACTATGGACCAAGATTCCAGACGCTCCAGACATTAATCAAAGCTTTCTCTATGGTATTGAGTATGGTTAGTATTTATTTTGAACGTACGCATACTTGCAATATTGAGCCATTTTCAGCTATCAGGTGCTGAAAAATCGTACTCACGTTAAATGAAGTATCTGAGCTGATTCTTATGGATGCTGTACAGAATAACGTTACAAATTTGAAATCACTGCTGCCAGGCATTTTCTATCGGCGCGGCGGTTATTTCACCAGATACATCAAAGGTTGTAAAAAAACCACGTAACTATACTTAGTCCATCCGTCTTCATTTTTCTACATGATACTCAGGGAACTATTTCGAAACTTTTTAAAAGCAGCCAGACATATCGTAGCGGGCGAACATCCTTGCCAGACATTTAAAATGTCGCTGTGAGTCTTTTACCTACTCACACCGAAACGAACGCGTTCTACTTTTTTTTTTAAGTCATCTACTTATATAATTAGATGACTTCATCATCAGCATCATCATTTCAGCCGAAAGACATCCACTGCTGGACATAGGCCTCCCCTAAGCGTCGCCACACTGATCGGTCCTGTGCGTTTCGCATCCACCGGACGCCCACAGCCTTGACCAGGTCGTCGCTCCACCTAGAGGGCGGCCTTCCAACGCTACGTCTTCTGGTACGCGGTCGCCACTCCAGAACTTTTCGGCCCCAACGGCCATCTGTTCTGCGAGCAATGTGCCCTGCCCACTGACACTTAAGTTTGGCAATTCTTCGGGCTATATCGGTAACCTTGGTTCTCTTGCGGATATCTTCATTTCTGATTCGATCACGCAAGGAAACTCCGAGCATAGCCCTCTCCATTGCCCTTTGGGTGACTTTAAGCTTTCTGATGAAGCCCATTGTGAGCGACCACGTCTCTGTCCCGTAAGTAATCACTGGCAACACACACTGGTCATAGACTTTCGTCTTGAGACACTGTGGTAAGTTGGACGAGAAGATACCGCGCAACTTCCCGAACGCTGCCCAGCTGAGTCGGATTCAACGGTTGACCTCTTTTTCGAAGTTGAACCTAGCTAACTGGACCGTTTTTCCCAGGTAGACATAATCGTCCACAACTTCGAGTATAGAGTCTCCGACTTTGATAGGAATGGGTGCAACATGGGCATTCAACATCACCTTGGTTTTGTCCATGTTCATTTTTAGACCCACTCTTTCGGAAGCTCTACTGAGGTCATCGAGCATTGTACTGAGGTCCTCCATGGTCTCAGCCATGACCATTATATCGCCAGCAAACCGAAGGTGAGTGATGTACTCGCCATTGACGTTGATGCCTAGCCCTCTCCAGTCCAGAACCTTGAAGACATCCTCCAGTGCAGCAGAGAACAGTTTCGGAGATATGACGTCTCCCAGTATTACACCTCGCTGCAGAAGGATAGGTTCCGAAGTCTGATCCTGAAGTCGGACTGACATGGTGGCGTTTTTTACAAACACTACATCACCTCGATGTACCGGTAGTCGATTTGGCGATTAGATGACTTACTTATAATGATAAACTTGTTGTTAAGGTCTACCTTAAGCACCTGATAGCTGAAAATTGGCCGTCGGCCCAATCTTGAAAGTATGCGTACCCACGTTCAAAGTACATACTAACACTATTCCTTACATTTTTTTTGTGTAGAAAGCTATGAGTGATGTCTGGGGCGTCTGGGATCTCCATCAATTATCTTTTTCGTTTTATTCCAATAAACATGGTTCCTACGAGAAAGGCGGCAAAGGCTAGAGTTTTACATAATTATCATCTTGTTACATTTCAGATGTAAACACTACTTGAATTCGCACAGTTATCGTTGTATGAGAGCTCAAGTTATGAAGTTAGCCGGCCCAACTCAAAGCAAGTAAGTGTATGTTGTTCAAAGCCAACACGAACCATGGCCTGCCTACGAATCCTTACTGGCCTAGCGGTCGCAAGCGCTATTTTGGAGCATGAACCCGTCCCGGATTCTTTTCCTGGGTCGAGCAAAGTTGCGTATTTCCGTCTGCAATTTCTCAACACCCAAAAATTTCATGCCTATAATGAACGACTGACTTTTATTTGTAAGATGAATGTAAATGTTTTCAAAAACAGAGAGTTCTCTTTGGATCGCGCGGCGCCATGTGTGGGTAAACTTGTTTGCTCGGCCGACGACTGCTACGTCACTGTCGCACAAATGAAACCTGTATAAGCGCACGCACACATGGCGCCGCGCGCAAAGATGCTTTGAACTATCTATACTCATGGTATAACAGATATCCATAGGCCATAGTGACCACTTGGTAGTCCACCTGCTTGTACCACTCTATGGCCGAAAAATATGTCGATAATCAGTTTTACCTGACCCGCAGGCTTATTACGTATCTTTTGCAAGAACAAAACGATAGTGATTTTTGCGCAACAATTGCTCTTCAATACAAAAGTTTTAGAGTCGTCGGCGGTTTTTTTTTTAAATAAGTGCATTTGACAAACAGCGAGCGATTAGCAAACGCTTGTGTAGGACCACCATACCTACACTGCAAGTAATTTCAGACATAGAGCGTTTGAATGCTATCGTTTTGCTCTTGCAAAAGGTACGTAATAAGCCTAACGGTGTCTATACGTACCTAATCAAAGCCTGCATGTTAAATTTGACCGACTTCCCGGTGTTCAATTGAGCAGAAACTTTGCAGACACGTCTGTTTCTCGTGGCAATGCAATTTTTAATAGAAAAGCTTGTTTTCAGGTTGGCCATGTACAGACACAAAGTAAAAAGGTTTATAGTGCCACGCTTTGTAAGGAAAATAGTTACACACAGTAAGTATTCTTGAAACTAAATATGCCACATAGCAAAATAGTAGCCCATCTGTATAGGGAACAGGGTCCAAGCTACTTTCGGTCAGGGCTCCTGAGAGACGAATCTTCTAACCATACGCACCGTGTAGTGACCGGTTCTGTTGAGGAGCAATTCACAGGCTGGAACACGCACTCAATAACCATACTTCAAGTTACAACAAGTCTACACTCGCTAATGGCTCTGGTATAACTGACTGACGTGGTGCGCACGAGACTGTCTATTTGTGTGGGGGAAAGTGGTGATGACTTAGCGAACGTGCGAGCGAGATAGATACACTACACGCTGTATCGAGGATTACTGTTTTCTGGATCAAGCATTAAGGGCCTACATCCGCTTTAGTGCCGTAAAACGATAACTTTCTGAACTCCGTGTTTCTGAAGCATACTCCTTAGTAAAGCCTACGTTAAAAGGTTTGAGAAAAATATATATTTACTATTGTTTCATGAATATTACGAGTATTTTTAACACATGGCTTTTTAATATAAAAAATAGTTTTGCTTAAAAAACAAAATTAACAACACGCTAGTTTTTCGCTGCTTTTGGATACTC
The DNA here is from genome assembly GCA_948252205.1 of Orthosia incerta. NCBI lineage: Eukaryota > Metazoa > Arthropoda > Insecta > Lepidoptera > Noctuidae > Orthosia > Orthosia incerta. The sequence goes on along the minus strand of OX411766.1, from coordinate 12,612,632 downwards.
CTCCAAAACGACTTGGATGTTTAAAAATATTTTTACACAGAAAAAATATGGCTAGAATTTCTTCATAACTAACATAGCCTATGTAAATCAAATAATATTTTGCAAACAAAACTGTTCAAAAGGAGGTTCAATATTGATATTTTGGCATCGAGCGGGCGCACGGCCAGTACTGCATTAACATTGGGGCGTATATATCGCCTTAATCATCCAAATGCCTAACGAGGACCATCTCATGTGTTAGTCAAGACTCTTGGCTAAATATGCCATAGGCCGTCACGACTATCGGCACAATGACTGCTGCACATCCCACATGTCGACACACTTGCGAGCCATCTCAAGATACTTAATTTGCTTATCTTTCTCAGCTTTCATGAGGTTCTACCCATGAGGAACCGCTATTCAATACATATAATAAATCTGTGGAAAAGTCGTTTTGAACATCGAAAATATTTCCAAAAAAAATAGCTAGGGTGTTAAAGGATAACCAGCAGAACCCATATCCAGTATTTTTGGAATTTTTGTCTGTTTATCTGTATGCCTGTTTATGTGTGCACGCATCACGTAAAATGTACGAAACCAATGTAGATAAGTTTTGTACATAAAAATGGTCCGTAAATTGAAGTATTACTTAGTTTTGTTTCATCGCAATCGGTTCACTCTATCAAAAGTTAGATGAATTTAAAGTGTTCAAGAAGAAAAATCACAACACACGCAATTCAGATACTCGGACAGTTAAACTTGATATTCGATAGATGGCGTTGTGCATTTGAAGTCATTTTCTGAATGGCGGTGTTAAGATTCTCCGCGATAGAATGATGACCCTAGAAAAAATTTGGTAGGTAGGTAGGGCAAGTAGGGTGGGCAGGAAGGTAAGTAGGATAGAGTAGGCGGCCATTTGACGGGAGCGAAGCCGCGGGCACAGCTAGTCAACAATGATTGCGCAACGCTCTAGTCGGTCTATCACCACTATGTCAGGCTTATTGGCAACAATAGTCCTGTCAGTAATGAACAATGTTTGATAAATTAAATTGGCCGTTAATCAAGTAACTGCTAGGTTGCACATTGTCATTAGATTTCGATCATAACGTCTGTGAATTTTCGCTATTTGTTTTAATTTCGTACATTTCAGAATGGCCGTATATGGCCTTTAAAGTGTTTTATTCTCTTTTTGCAGTTTATGACGACCCAGCCGTGAAAATTTCAGCCGCTTGTCAAAAATCATTGTCTATTAAAACGTAAAAAATCTATGTGATGACTGAAAAATATAAAAATATCAGAAAAAAAGTACCAATGTAGTTAATAAAATAAAATTACTTGTCTCAAAATTTATTTTCAGTTTTTCTATTACATTTCCATTTTATATCTACAAACAAATAAATTCTAAGATGATCCAGTCATCAACATCATCGTTTCAGCCGAAAGACGTCCACTGCTGGACATAGGCCTCCCCAAGTGTCGCCACCTCGGTCGGTCCTGTGTACCTCGAGTCCACTGGTTTCCCGTAGCCTTGACCAGGTCATTGCTACACCGAATGGGAGGAGGCCTTCCAACGCTGCGTCTTACGATACAACATCAACATACATACATAAATTCTCTTATCATTTTTAAATTATTTGCTAAGCTATAGGCGGGCTTCTAAATGAAGAATTTGAATGACGACCATTTATCAAATTCTAGCCTGAAACCCTGTCGTATTTTGGCCATCATCATCATCACATCATCAGCCTATTATTGTTCCCACTGCTGGGACACAGGCCTCCTCTCTGTGAGAGGGAATGGGCCGTAATCCACCACGCGGGCCCAGTGCGGGTTGGTGGATGTCCATGTGTTCGAATTTTTGGTTCTAAGACATGCCGGTTTCCTCACGATGTTTTCCTTCACCGTTTTGAGAGCAGTGGTGATGAAATAATTTACACAAAGTGAAGCGCCTGCCTGGGCTCGAACCCACGACTTCAACTTGTAAGTCGCGGTCGATACCACTGGGCCACTACTGCTCACCACTGGTCAAGGCCGACATGATGAAATAAATGTATTTTTGTTTTCTTTAACTCTAGTTACTAACCCTATTTATTTGTTTTGTTTACTGTACTAACATTCTATGGATTCCGTAAATCTGAAATAAAGTTTTTATTTTTTTATTTTTATAAGTATAGAATATAGTGCCTAAAAAAGAGCTGTAAAGACCCAACAAAAAAAATTGCCGAAACAATGAAAACTCTTTTTTTCCTCGGTCAGTAAATTGGTGAAAAAATTAAATGACACATTTAAAAAAATTAAGAAATCTTTTTTCGTATTCTTCTCAGCAAACCCTTTCATTTGATACCCATATCACGGCAGTGCACAAAAAATAACTAGTCCGCCATCTTGGGCCGTCCGCCATATTGGATTTAGAATGACGTCAGCTATCCTTGCATTGTCATCCAAACTAAACGTGTACGCAAAATTTCATTTTAATCGGTGGAGGATATCTGCTATAAAATTCAGTTGCAAGATTTGACCCGAACAGTACATACATACATTAAATAAAAGCATGCAAATAGTGGCTCGCTTGGTTTTCATACAGTAGTTGGATTTATATCTATGGGCTACTCTTATTTTGAACATGATATGAGTATAAAGCCTAGTAACTATTTTTTACAACTATTTATTATAGATCTTCATGTTCGTCTTCCGAATCATAGTTCTTGCGATTACGGCACTTGGAGAAGTATCCTTTTCTCCATAACAGCACTAGGACTAGCACGATCGGGAATGTTACTATAATACCTGAAAACAAACAAAGTTTTATTACTAAAGTTCTAAGACATCACTAAAATAGGGTAGTTTAAAAAAGGAGGTTCTCAATTCGTTGGAATCTTTTTTTTTTACGTATGTTCCCCGATTGCTCAAAGACGCCTGAACCGATTTCAAAAATTCTTCTTTTGTTTTGAAGGGTATACTTTCCAGTTGGTTTTTTTGTTAAAAAAACTTTTTAACAAAAAATCTAACCGACTTCCAAAACAAAAAACTACAAAGCAAAAAATAACTGGTACGGAACCCTAAAAAGCAGCAGCTTACCAATCATAATCCCCAGAATGATCGCCATGTTGGACACGGGTAGTTCAATGAAGCTCTCAGACTCTGGACAGACCAGCGTCTTAGAAGCATTGTTGAGCTGAACGAACGTCAGGCCTCGAAGGTCTGCTGGTTTCTTGCAACTGAAAGAGAATATTAGTCAGTTTTGTTTTTGTGGTATACTAGCTGTTCCCCGCGGCTTCGCTCCCGTGGACCACCCCACAGGACCCGCTGTCGGGATTAAATAAATTGTAGTTCTAAAAGCTAAAAAACACGCTTTAATGGTAAATTGAACTAAAAAGTCGCTAATCCCGAAGATCTTGGTAAGGATACTGGGACAAACAATTTAAACGCGCACGGTAGAATCAACTTTTATTACTTGTAAATTTTAATTTTTGTTTGACTTTCAAAAGTGACTGACTGACTAAATTATTGCATTGTCATCGGTCCTTGATAGGTGTGCAAAGTTTCAAATCAATCAGACGTTTTCAAGGGGGTGAAAATCACGTTCAAAGATTCCGTTACATTGATACATAGATACATACCAAGCTAATAAAAGCGTGTTAAAAATAGCATATGTCACTCAGGAATAATGTAACTTATTGGTGAAAGATTTTTTTAAATCGGTCCAGTAGTTTCGGAGCCTATTCGGTACAAACAAACAAAAAAATCTTTCCTCTTTATAATATTGGTATAGATAATAATCCACGAGCTAGATACATATAGCAGTAAGTATAGAGATTATGCGGCAGAGGGTGTAAAGTCCCGTAACTTTAATTGAAACCGACTAATCCTCAGACCAAACGGTTGTTGTGTCTGGTCCGGTCCATGGTCTTCCCTGGCTAATTTCATTCAAATCCGTAGAAGTGTGATTGTTACAAAAACAATTCATGAAACGAGCATGAATTCAATCTAGACATTTACATTTTGTAACTTGTGCAGCGGACAGCGACTACGCCCGCATGAAGATTACCGGAATCTTTAACCTAAACCAAACCATGGTCTTCCCTTGTGCCATTTTCCATCCAAATCCGCTAAACCGTTCAGATGTAACTGATACACAATAGTTATTTATGCTACAAGTGCGGCAAGTAGGTGATTTTTATTCACGAGCGAGCGTGAGTGGATAAATCGACACGAGTCGGAAATCATCTTACGCACGTGTATCATACAACATTTTACTATGCATTGTGCGAGGAAATAAAAAAATATACCTGAACCAAGCAAGAAATTAATAAAATGGCGCTTATTCAAGGGCGCTCAGCATATCCACAGATTAACTAATAGTTCATAGTTCCTCGGGCATATCTACTGCGCATGTGCAAATAGCTGTCACGCCGTGACGCAAAAAGGCACGATCAAAATATTCATTCTGCCAAACATATTTAATGAATATTTAAAATTAATTTATTGATCAATTCAAAATCTAAATCTAGAGTAATTAAAAACGCCTTAAATTAAGTATTAGTTTTGTTTTACCTTTTATATGAATGATAATGATCTGTACTTAACTAATATTTAAAACTTTTCTCAAATAATAAAAACTCTATGCGGCGGGCTGACGTTGGAGTTAAAAATTAAAAAAGTACAGGAAAGTAAAAAGCACTAGTAAAAAAAAGTGACATTTTCTGCACAGTTTGGCTGCTTGGAAAACGCTCTTTTCGAGGACATGCATTGTAAATATCTAATCCTTTTTTTCTTTTGGTTTGGGAAATCTTCCAATGACTTCACCCGCTCTGGGTGAAGGAAGGCGTGTCAGACTTATACTGTCTAAAACCCACCCGTGTTCCTTCAGTTCCTTGGCCGCGGTAACTCTTTTTCTTCCACTCTCTTTCACATTTATTCGCGACCCAGACACGCATCGGCCCTAGCGGACCCAGTCAGTTTTGCTAACAACCCATTGAGGCACGCGTGGAACACTACGCGTCGTTGACTCGGGCCTGGTCCTTATCGGAGGGCGAGCTACCCATTACACGCCGTCCGCAAGCCCGTGGCTTGGGTGGCCAGGAATCGGCTTGCGCACTCGTTCCACTAAAATCTCCCAGATTAATCCCCCAGCGGATTACACAGCACACAATGTTAAACTACGATCCCCTATGCTGGGGATTTACTAAGTACTAATAAGTGCTTAGTAAATCCTTACTCCCGACGCCTAGGGCGTGTCCTGCTGTGATCCAATCCTGACTATGAAAGTTTGTTACATGTACGATCGTAAACGAGGCATAAGGAGTATGTAAGGATAGTAGCAGGTGGCGCTTTGTAGTTTCTACCTAATGGGATAAACAGTGGCGGATTTACCCTAAGGCCCGGTAGGCCCGGGCCTAGGGCGGCCAGATTTAGGGGTGGCCCCAATCGTGTCAATAAACATATTATGGCGTATGGCGGGCGGTCTCCATTTTCGTGCTCACTGCATTATAAAAAATTAAGATCGGAACAGTGCTGTCAGTTTGTTGAAATGGTTACGAACTGAAGGTCTTCAAAGCATTTACCCAAACGTGGATATTGCTCTTCGTATGTGTGTGTGTACTCCCGCCAGTAACTGTTCTGGAGAACGATCGTTTTCTTGTTTACGACGAGTTAAAAATTATTTACGCATAACAATGACGGACCAAAGTTTAAACGATCTTGCTTTGCTTAAGGCGATATATACACCCCAATGCTAACACAGTACTGGCCGTGCGCCCGCTCGATGCCAAAATATCAAAATTGAACCTCCTTTTGAACAGTTTTGTTTGCAAAATATTATTTGATTTACATATGCTATGTTAGTTATGAAGAAATACCAGCCATCAATTTTTCTGTGTAAAAATATTTTTAAACATCCAAGTCGTTTTGGAGGAGTTTCCAAAAGTTGCGAAAATTATCGTGTTGTTAATTATTTTTTTAAAGCAAAACTATTAGTTACACGTAAAAACCTTGTGTTCAAAATTATGTACATGAATCAGTAATAAATATATTTTTTTTTCAAACCTTTTAACCTAGCCGTTACTAAGGAGTATGCTTTAGAAAGTTGCCGTTTTACGGCACTAAAGCGTATGTAGGCCCTTAACATAGAAGCTGATTTTTTAAGGAAATTGGATTGCGAAGATTTAATTAATGATTTTGCTGCACTTAAGTGCAGGCGAGTTTTGTAACACATTGTATAACACTTATTATATCTTATATTGTACTCTTAACCTGTAGTTAAATAAATAAAACCTAAAACCGTTTAAATGTTTTATTTAAATGTGCAATTATTCCTGAAACCTCGTAAAATATTAGAAATTAGCAGCTATTATTATTTATTATAGTAAACTTATAGTTACTTTTACCCACACTACCCACCCGCACTTGTGATAACATGTAGCTACATACAAATTAATTGTGTTTAATTAGATATTCAAATATTTAAAAGTTGATAAAACTCGTGTAAAAGTTATCATAACCAAGTATGCCAAGTTGGCAGAGTATGTTAGAGCAGATAACTAGTTGTAACAAGTTATGCACCATATTCTTGCGAAATAAAAATATATTTTTTTCCTAAATTTCTAAATCTAAGTTGGCAATAAAGTAATTTCATTATGAAGTCTATATGGTAGATGCTGAGAAAGGGGCGGCTGATGGCGTGGGGCCTAGGGCGGCCGAGACTGCAAATCCGCCACTGGAGATAAAGGAAAAAAGCGATGTATCTTTAAAAGCCTGGTATAAGCACTTACACCATATTACTAATCGAGGCATTAGCAGGAGTGTTGCTGAGCAGCGGCACCAGAACGTCCACCACCCACTGGTTGTTGCAGTCGCAGTTGAAGGGATTGTTGGAGAAGTCTCCGGTCTCCAGCTCGTTCCAGCCGTCGATGATGCCCGAGTCTATGACTGTGAGGTTGTTGTTGTTCAGATATAGCTGGCAAATATGTAATAAAAACAAGTAAACATTTAAAAAAAACCATAAAACCCCGACAATTCAATCGAACACTTATTATGACACGATATCTTGCGAAAATACACCGATTCACACAATAAAACGCCCATAACTTTTGAACGGCTGAACCGATTTTTATCAAACATAGCTAAGAACACTCCCGATAATGTCACCTTTCAAACAAACAAACTAAATCAAAATCGGTTAATCCGTTTAGGAGCTATGATGCCACAGACAGATACACAAATACACAAACTATACGCAGGAGATGTTACAGTACACAAGTGGGTGCGCAAACACATTCATCTCTCATAGTCCGATGGTACAGGAATCAATTCAATTCAATTTATTCAGTTACAATATACATTGTGTTCGAAATTTCAACATCATAAAACATCTTGAATCCAACACGATCGAGATCAGGCTTGGAACTAATGTATTTTTGGCTTTATGTTCATTCCGAGGCACGAGGGAATCACATCACCAACTTTTGAACTCCTGCAGCCTAATTGCGTTAATGAATTCTCCAAAGCAAACGAATCGATTCCTTCAAAGAATCAGAATCATTTCTTTCAACTTTTTCGGTATTGCGAAACTAATTTGGTTGAAGGTTCCTTTGAGTTGAAGTTCATCTACTGCGTTATGTTTCATCAAACTCGAACATTACACAATACCAATAGTGAAGTTTTATCTCGATTCTGCCGCTTTCGTTCATTCTTTACAATCAATTCTACGTCAAAATATTGGTAATGGAAAGGAGCATAACCTTTTTTTTTTTTTTTTTTTTTTTTTTTTATTATAGATAGGCTCGCGCTTGACCACTATCTCACCTGATGGTAAGCGATGATGTGGTCGACGGTGTTACACGCTTGCCTAGAAGTAACCTATTCACTCTTGACTTAAAGACCTCGAGGTTGTAGCTATCTGGAAACACAGACTCCGGCAGGGAATTCCACTCCTTAGCTGTACGCATAATGAAAGTATTTCCAAAACGTTTAGTGCGTATGGGTGGGATGTCCACCATGTATCGATGGCGCATTGCCGTACGTCTGGTAGTCCGATGATGAAACGGGCTGGGCGGAATTAGATTATGCAATTCCATCGCACACTCCCCGAAATGCAACCGATAAAAAACCGACAAGCTGGCAACTCGACGACGATGTTCAAGGCTTTGGAGCTTTGACTCGACCAATGCCTCATTGCCGATGAGCCTCTTGGCCCGTTTTTCGATCGACTCTAGTGCATCAAGCTGGTATTTGGCCGATCCGTCCCAGAGATGAGAACAGTATTCCATGCAAGATCGAACTTGCGCTTGATACAACTTAAGCAGCTGCTCTGGCGTGAAGTACCGTCTCACCTTCGCAAGGATCCCCAACTTTTTGGCAGCTAGTTGAGCCTTTGCTTCAATGTATGGGCCAAAATTGAGTGAAAAACCTTTCCGTTTCAGAGAGTAATATGCAATACGTAAAGTCGTTTTTGGGAAAGAATCGACTCGTTTGCTTTGGAGAATTCACTTACGCAATTAGGCTGCTGGTTGCTACAGATAAATTCTTAATGGATAAAAAAACAATAACGCTTTAAGAGACCGGACGGAATGTCTTGGAAGTGGGGTAGGCCTTTGGTGTGGGATGCAACGTGTGTCGATACCCTTGCGCCATCCCATCTTCTTAGCACGGCGGGCTGTGCTGGAGACGGCTGCTGCTGGTGCAGAGAACCTCAAACGGCGCAAATATAACAACCTTAATGACAGTTATATGTTTGAGCCGTTTGGGGTTGAGACATTAGGTCCATGGGGTCCGAGTGCTCATGGAGTGTTTCGAGACATAAGTAAACCAGAGGGCTGGCTTTTTCTTCAGCCAGAGAATCAGCATTGCCATTCAACGTGGCAATGCTGTCAGCGTTCTGGGCACGTTTGCAATTGGCATCGATGTGGACGAATTTTTTGATGCGCAATGAGCCCTTTGCCCTCTCCCCTTTTTAAACAAGTTTGTTTTGTTATTATTCATAAGTTTAGAAATATTAAATTGTATATGTTACCTGTAAATATATTTAATGAACTGTTCTATAACGCTTTTTGTCCAATCTGCGAATCGAACTCAGGTAGCCGCGGCTGGCAGGTGGCCACGTGACTATCGGGGCAGTAAATCAAGTAGTTAGCTCATTATACTACATCCCATCTCACCTCTTTCAAATCCGGCCACAACTCCTCGTCATCTTCATTCGTCCACACCAAGAAGTCTGGATCCAAGTTGGTCAGCCTCGGGTTATAGTTCAGTCGCAGGGTCACCAGGTCTTGGAGACCAGACAGGGCTCCAGCTGATATGTTCTGCAGCCTACTGAGTCTGCTCAGGTTTAGCTCTTGCAACTTCGTCATATTTGATAAGGCGCTAGAAAAGTGGAAAAATAAGTGATAACTGGAGTTGAATGGCGATCGCCTGACTTGTTGGGCTGCTCAACGTGAAGTTCTAAGTTAGATTCCCAGGAAAGGCAGTGTTATTAGGTATTTTTACCGCCTTTAAAAAAACGGAGGTAATCAATTCGACACACGTATGTATGTAATATTGTTGGAATTGCACAATATTCACTTAGGTTACTCTGTATGGGCTTCTAAACACGTGTGCCAAATTTCATAAATGTATGTATGTTTGTCCACGTATTTATCCGTAACTACAGATCGGATCGTGAACATTATTTTTTGTTGGATTACGTATCTCTCAAAAACGGTGAAGGAAAACATTGTCAGGAAACCGGCATGTCCTAGAACCAAAACTTCGAAGACATGTGACATCCACCAACCCGCACTGGGCCCGCGTGGTGGATTACGGCCCATCGCCTCTCACAGAGAGGAGGCCTGTGTCCCAGCAGTGGGAACATTAATAGGCTGACGGTGTGATATGTGATGACGTATCTCTCAACTTAGGGAACAGAGCAAGTTTCATCAAATCGGTTCAGCAGTTTTCAAGATATGGAACATACAATCGAACTCTTTAGCGACAAACAGAACGAATGTGTTAATTTAGTTATTAAGGTTACACTAGTCGAAAATTCTTCCATACAAACGTAGTCTAGGGATTATTCCACTGTTTGACGATGTAAGTTCAAAATAAAAAGTGATATCAATTTGTCTCATCATTATCTAGCCCTGGCAAAAAAGTAAAAAAAGAAAATATTTGAAAGTTATGAGCGTCGATAGTTCCACATTTCGACACTAATTTTAACGCATTTTTGGGCGCAAATAAATACCATAAGATGACGGGAAATTGCAAAACGGCCTCCATACAGGGATAGATTAGTAGTTCAACAATGCAAATAATTTTATTTGGAACAGATAGATTTAGCCGTTTATTTATGATATCTAGACTGCCAAAGGTCTGTTTATAAAATTTTGCGCGCTCGGTTTCGTCCTAAATCATTATCCATTTCACTACAAATTTGCAAAAGTGTGTGTTCGTACGCGAACTAGCTTCCTACTACTCATCACAGCATCTATCTCTTCCGCACGTATTGTCGGTTGATATACAATGCATTTTAACCCCGCGCACAAAATAGTTCGTGCCGTCGACTAGTGTACCCTTAAGGGTATTTGTCAATCCTTCAGGTACCTTACTATAGAACTTGCTCACTTTTTAGTGATAGGGTACTAAAACTAAAAACCGGCCAAGTGCGAGTCGGACTCGCGCACGAAGGGTTTCGTACCATTAGGTATCGCTAAAAACGGCAAAAAAAACACGTTTGTTGTATGGGAGCCCCTCTCAAATATTAATTTTATTCTGTTTTTGGTATTTTTTGTTGTAGCGGCAACAGAAATACATCATCTGTGAAAATTTCAACTATCTAGCTATCACGGTTCATGAGATACAGCCTGCTGACAGACGGACAGACAGACAGACGGATCGCGGTGTTTTAGTAATAGGGTCCCGTTTTTAACCGACTTTCGAAAAATGAGGATGTTCGACTTCTTGTATGTTTTTTTATGTATGTTCACCGATATCTCCGTCAATTGTGCACCGATTCTGAAAATTATTTTTTTGTATGAAAGTGTATGTTCCGAAATTGGTCCCATTTTAATTTGGTGAAGATCTGATGAAGAACTTCGAAGATATACAACAGAACTCTTCAATAAATAACAGCAAATCTCTGGGGACTGCTGCAATCGCATGTTTGTTTATTGTTTATACCATTTCATAACATAACATCACGCCAGTACGCTCTTAAGGGGTAAGCATATCTCTCATTTGATCGGTTTTGTTCAAGTTTCATGATATTCGGGTAATCTATTCTGGCGTTATAGGAAACTTACTAAACAACTTGCCTATTAGGTAGGTACAACTAAAAAGTGAAAAATAAAAAATCATTTTTACAAAAATATACTACCGACTTCCAAATAAGAAAACTACAAAATGAAAAATAACTTTATTTTTGGAAGTCGGTGTCCATAACGCAAAAAATGGTACCTACGAAAGACACCGACTTCCAAAAATAAAGTTATTTTTCACTTTGTAGTTTTCTTATTTGGAAGTCGGTAGTATTTTTTTGTAAAAATGATTTTTTATACCCTTTGGGTACGGAACCCTTAAAAGGAAAAATTTTAACTTTTTTACAAAATATAAACCGACTTCTAAAGCAAAACACTAAAAGTGCAATAATAACTTTCGTTTTGGAAGTCAAGGTAATATTTTTTTTAATCAGGACATTTTTATAGCAACTAAATTTTTGATTGAAATAGATTCGCCCGCAATCACAAGGCAATGAAACCGACTAAAAATATTCCAAATTCTGATCTTTACAATCCAAAAATACATACGTATTAGCTTCCAAAGACTGCAGAGAGATCCTGTCAAGATTCAAGTAGATCAGGTTTGGAGCTTCCCTCAGGACTGAAGGTATGGTAGTAAACCTGTTGTTGCTGAGATCCAAACGACGCAGCTTCCGATGCCTTCGTAGAAGACCTTCTGGTAGCGTATCTAGTTCACAGCTACCTAGTCTCAGCTCCTGAAAAGTAATGTAGGCAAATTAAAATCTAGCACCTGTTATCGTTGTCTTCTTGTTCCTGTTTCATTTCACTTGAGAAACAGCGCAACACTTTTTCATTTTCCAATCTCATCTATGCTATCAGTCCCTCTTCTTTCATGTCTATTCTTAAATAACCCCTTACCCATCCATCTTTTATTTGCCCATTATTCTCCGTCTACATCCATCTACTTTTTACCCGACTGCCGAAGGAGGGTAATGTGTTTATCAGTCTATGTATGTATGTATGTTTGTTCCTATGTGGCGTTCTCAAAAACGCGTTGGCCGATTTTGATGATTCTTACGTCAATCGATTCGTCTTAACCCTGCGAGTGTCACTGGCTACATAAAATTGGAAAATTGAAAAATGGCGGCTTTTGGGCGCCATATTGTGGAGGCCCAAATTTTTTTTCTTCCGAACCCATCGTGTGGGGTATCAAAATAAAGCGTTTTTAGAGTTGTTTTATATAATATAATATGCATAATCTTTGAGGCCGATAACGCACTGGCAGATAGATGACTCGCTTAGCGCCTAGATCCTAGCGAGTTTTCTGGGTAGTAGCGAAGTAGAACAAACTTACTAAAATGTTCCTAACCGGCTGCACTCAGCGCTATTCGATTCGCGAAGTCGTGAAAACGCCAAGCGCACAATGCAGCTGACTAGGCGCTAAGCAAGCCGTGCGGGTATTTAGAAGTAATATAAGCCGACACCAGCCTAGCCAAGGTGTATTGTGTGAGGTACCCAGTTACTAGGTTGTGGAAGTCAGAGTAATAGCTCAATGTACAATAGTGGTACTAAAGCCAGTTATATTGGAAGCCGACTTAAACATAATTGGGAAAACAGATTTTTTATCGGTTTACATTTCGGGGAGTGTGCGACGGAACTGCACAATTTGATTCCGCCTAGCCCTTTCCATCATCGGACTACAAGACGTACGGCCATGCGCCATCGGTATATGGTGGACATCCCTCCCATACGCACAAAGCGTTTTGCTAATATTTACATTGTGCGTACAGCTAAGGAGTGGATTTCCCTTCCGGGGTCTTCCCTGATAGCTACAACCTTGGGGTCTTTAAGTCAAGAGTGAATAGGTTTCTTCTAGGCAAGCGTGCTTCACCGTAGACCACGTCATCGCTTAACATCAGGCGAGATAGTGGTCAAACGCGAACCTATAGATTATAAAAAAAAGAGAGCATATCGTAAATTATCCCCAGAATCACGAAGAAACAGAAAACAGAAAAACCTCAAACGGCGCAAATATAACAACCTTAATGTCAGTTATATTTTCGAGCCGTTTGGGGTTGAGACATTAGGTCCATGGGGTCCGAGTGCTCATGGAGTGTTTCGAGACATAAGTAAACGTTTAGTCGACTCTTCGCGTGACCAGAGGGCTGGCCTTTTCTTCAGCCAGAGGCAGCATTGCCATTCAACGTGGCAATGCTGCCAGCGTTCTGGGCTGTGGGCAAGTTTCCAATTGACATCGATGTGGACGATTTTTTAGATGCGCAATGAGCCCTTTCCCTCTCCCATTTGTATACAAGCTTTTTTTTATTACTCATTAATTTAGAAATATTCAATTGTATATTATTATCCCTAAATAAAACAAATGTGGTTCCGAAGAAACATCACTTGCGAGGAGTCCTGGGACGCGGTGGTATCCTTCTGCGAAACAGTCGTTTCGCAGAAGGAGGCTGCGGAGAGGGAGAGGGAGATATCATCCGCTAACCCGATCCGCAGCAGACGCGCTGGGCGTTGGCGGAGGGCGGACAACGCCCTCTTCCAGCCCCCCTAAATGGGTCCACGGGTGACGGACTCGGGGACGTCCGTCGCCCCACCACACATCAGGACCTGAGGTGGCGGCGCGTTGTGGTCCACGCGCGCCCCTCTAAGACGTCGTGGGGGGAGTCTAACACCTCACTCCCCCCCCAACTCGAGATCGAGGCCCGCAAAGGCGGGCCGGCACTAGCCGGGGGTTGCGGAAGTATCGTTGTTCCCGCGACCCCCAGCGTAGGTGTGAGATGGAACACCGGGGTGGTTTTTAGTCAGTAGGAGTCTGACAGAACCCTCCGCCACCCCAGGGTGGAGGACATCCAATGAGGATTTTCCATCCCGGAAAAAAAAAAAAAAAAAAAAAAAAGTCTATGTTCAGCAGAGAACATTTTGAGATGATGATGAGTGACGACATTTTCCTTCTTAATCTGAAGTCTGACCAAAAACTACTCACCCTCAAGTTCTTCAAATCGGAAATAGCGCCCATGGTGATCTGGTCTATAAAAGCCAGAGGGTTTCCACTCAGGTCCAGGGTAAGGAGACCAGGCATAAATAGGAAGATATCTTGGGGCAATGTGTGTAGGTCATTGTTCGCTAGATAGAGGTATTGCATCTTCTTGAAGTCTCCAGGACCATCGAGGGTAAGGGGTCCCTGTGTAGAACATAGAAATAAAATTTTATATATCACGCCTGAACTTCAGAAAGTCATAGATAGCTATTTTCATTCATCAATTTTCAAGAATATGTTCGTGTGCTGAGTTTGATTTAAATCCTTTCAGCAGATAAGGTGTGAAAAAATAACAGAAAAAAATAATTCTAACAGCATATTATGCTACGGAGCTTAGCTTTTTTGACAATTTATCTATATGTGGGCTCCACTGAAGCTTAGCATCCAAGGTTAAGCCTAAGAATACTGTGCTATTTTTAGGATTCAATTCTTCGCCCTTCATCAACACATCAGTTTTCACCTGCCTGACGCGAGGCAGGGTAAACTTAATGCATTTGGTTTTTTTCATTACTACGTTACTACGTCACTACGTTACTACGCCACTACGTTACTACATTTCTACGTCACTATGTCACTACGTCACTACGTTCCTATGTCACTACGTCACTAAGCCACTAATTTACTACGTCATCAGGTTAATACGTCACTACGTTACTGTCGGTAGTTACTGAGTTTATTGTCTTCTTAGAAGCGTTTAGGTATTTAATATTTTCAAAGGCTCGCTTTCTGTTATATAGGACTAAAACAAACCAACTCTCAATTCTTTCAACATTCAATTTCAAGAATTTGATCTTGAAATTCTGTCAAACGTTGGCATTAAACAAATGTGTTTGTGCTGTCGAAACGTTCTCCAAACAAATTCTCAATTCCGAAACCGAGCGTTAAAATCAAGAAAATGAAAAGTTACTTACAATAAATACTTTTCTGTTGATAGCCGAAGTAGAAATCTTGTTTCCTGACAAATCTAACACCGTCAAGTCTTCGAGGTACAGGAAGCTGCCATCTTCAAATGACTGGATCTCACAATTGGATAGGTTCAGCTCTTGTATGGGCAACTTGCTGATTCTTGTGACAGCTGTGATGGAATTCTGGGTCAGGTTCACCTTAATTGGGTTAAAATCTTTAAGACCTGGAATGAGAATTGTTAGGTTGGTTTTTAATTTACTACGTCACTACGTTACAATGTCACTACGTTACTACGCCACTACGTTACTACGCCACTACGTTTCTACGCCACTACGTTACTACGCCACTACGCTCCGTTTGAATCATGGGGTGAATCATGATCAAGGATTCGATAGATAAGTTAGATAATACCTCATTTGAAATCTCGGAAATGATCGTAGACCAAACCAGATTATAAGGATCATGGATCCATTGTCATCTTTCTCTGTCTTCTAGGGTTTGTAAGAGAACTCAACTTTGAGTTAAGCTCGGCTTTTATACATGTAAGTAATCATCAAAGTGTATTTAAGGTGCCTCCCCGAGCAAAACGCCGCGCCTAGTAATTTTTGTGCAGTTTTTAAGAGCTATCTACTCTTTATTTAAAAAGAAATATCAATTAATAAAAATACATTAAATTTCTACATAATATTGTTTCTAAAATGGTAGTACACATTTTTTTTAAAGTGGTATAATATGTTTCACTAATCTCCTTCCAACAAAACCATAAACATGTGAAATAATTATTGATAGCATGCATCTCCTCGTAAAGTGTTCATTTTTTTTTTTTATACTAACACTAATTGATAGACAATTTGATAACGAACATTTTGTAAGTTAAATTTTTTTCAAAAGACCAATATTCGATTTTATAAAGATTTTATTCTAAAATCTGGGCTACTGTAATTCATGCGCCACCAGTGCCGCTAGGCCAATAGGAATGCTCATATCTCATGCTGATTTTTTGGTCAGGGTACGGCCTTAATGTATTTTTTGGTGTACAATAAAGAATTAAGATCGGAATAGTTTTTTTTTTACCATTTTGTGCTTTAATTTATAAATATTGTAGAATATATTTGTACGCCTACTAGGCGAAACATGTCAGTACAAAAAATAGTTAAAAACAGAACATCCTGCATGCCTACTGTATGTGAACTCATGTTTGGACAAATAAATTATCTTTATCTTTAATAAATAGAGCATAATTATTTACTTAAACTTAAGCAGCAGCCGAATTGCGTACTTAAGTATATTATCCAAAGCAAAAGAATTGATTCCTTCCCAAAAACGACTTTTCGTATCAATATGCACTACGTAAAGTTGGTTTTGGGAAAGAATCGATTCTTTTGCTTTGGATAATATACTTACGCAATTCGGCTGCAGGTAACATAGAGTGGATAATACCACCTCTGAAATCCCGGTATAGATCGTGACGTAACAATCTCGGGATTCAAAAATGATGATTTTTTATTGAACTCAACACTTATTATTTGTTTCGAAATATATAATCACAGTCTTAGGGTTCCGTACTAAAACTGTGCCAAATTAAAATGTTCACGGGCTAGATTCTTCAAAACAATAGTTTGCCAACAATATTTATTCAAAATGAGCTCGTGGCTAAATAATAACAGCCGCACGGGTCGATCATCAAGGTTAAGCAACGCTTGACGAGGTCGGTCCGTGCATGGGTGACCATTTCAGCATACCGAGTTTCCTCCGTGCCTCGGAAAGCACGTTAAGCCGTTGGTCCCGGCTGTCATTTGAAGATCTTTGACAGTCGTTACGGGTAGTCAGAAGCTTGAGATCTGACACCAGTCTTGCCAAGGGGTTCCGTGTTACCCAGTTACTGGGTTGTGGAGGTCAGATAGGCAGTCGCTCCATATAAAGCACCGGTACTTAGCTGAATCCGGTAAGACTGGAAGCCGACCCCAAAATAGTTGGGAAAAAGGCTAGGCAGATGATTTATTCAAAATCCAATACAAATCTTTGTTATGCCTGGCACTTTGGGCCAATTGAAAGTTACTAGGTTGGTGAATTAATACATACCGTCCCAATCAGGAATCTCAAACAGCGTGGTAATATTGAGATTGGCGCAGTTTACAATACCATCTACGCACGAGCATAGAGAGCATATCGTTTTTGACGTCACCTCCGGGGTTGTTGTGTCTGTTCCTGAAAATGTCAATGTAAGGATATTTAAAATAACACCGGCCAAGTGCAAGTCGGACTCGCGCACGATGGGCTCCGTACCCAGAGTGGCGTCAACTGTGTATATGTATGGGGACACCCTTTAATTTTCAACTTTTTTTACTTGTTGGAATTTTTCGTTTATTTGTGCTGGAAGACTTTTTGCTTTTTGGGTAAATTCCGAAAAAAAGAAGTTGAATATTAAGATTACCAAAATCTAAAAGTCTTCGCGAAAATCTAAATTTGCCTATATATTTTTATCGTGTTGACTCAGGACCTTGATTTTTATACACCTAATAGGGACTATAGACCTCAGTATCTGATATAAATTTCAACTTGCTAGGTCCACCCGTTCCTGAGAAAATCGGTCGTGACAAACGGACAGACGGACGGACAAGAGAGTGATCTTATAAGGGTTGCTTTGTTACCTTTTGATGTACGCAACACTAACAAGCAAATAGTTTAATTCAAAAATGTAACCCGACTTCTGATATTTTTTTAGCCTATTTTACGCGGGCCGTAGGTAATAACGAATCGTTTGACACATTATTCATTAAAATCAGATGAATAGTTTAGGTGCTACGGAGGAACATACCTAAATACAACCATACGTACATAGATTGCTACAATCATAACCCTTCCGTTTGGCTTCGCCGCAGTCGAGTAAATACACTTATATCTCGAAAGCATCACCATGGGTGTAGGCGTATCTAACTAACCTATCCTCTAACCAAAGGCGACATCGCATAATAGGAACCTACGGGTCCGTGACCATAAACAACGTAGAGCTGCTAGGGAATTGCCATGAGAGACCGATCGACCGCCAAATCAAGCGTTGCAAGTGGAGTTGGATTGGCCACACGCTTGGAGGGGATTCTGATCACATACCCAAGCAAGCCTTGGATTGGAATAAAACCCCAAGTAAAACGTAGCGCTGCACTGTGTTGGCTGTAGCGACAATCATCGGAATGAAGTCGAGCTAAATGAAACTCAAGACCGATCACGAGGGAGACTACTACTGTAGACGCCCTCTGACCTTTCCAGTGGACATAGGACACTAAGCCAAGTAAGTCAAAAGAAGACAAATGGGGCATCCTCCACCTACCCCAAAAACCACTCCGTATACACCACCACCACCAACCACTAAACCCAACCACCACCACTTCGCAGGATAAGCGTCTGCTCCTATGCTGCCTGTCGTGTACAACCACCTGCACCCGGATGTAAACGACATGCCAACGACGAAGAACAATTGACCAACCACATGCGAGATGAAAGACGCGATGTGGATTTCCGTCTATGTGATTGATCGATTGTTCATACTCTTTCATGGGGTCTAACCCTTCGCCTTGAATTCACTTCCGCAAATAGGCTGCAGGTACCTACATCACATCACCTAGGTGAACAATAAACTACATAAAAAACCTAGACGAATTCTGTTTCTAAAATCTTTATCAGAACAATTACAACACTATAAAAACTGAACAAATTGAACCTACGCGTCGAAAGATACCTTCTCTACAATTACCGTTAACAATACGGAACAACAATCACCCATCATTCACCTTGACCCTTGAATCTAATCTAAAACCAAATAATTAACAAAAATATATCACTCACCAACATCGACTTGTGTTAAACTTAACTTAATAGTCACTAAAAATATTAACACAGCACTTAAACTAACCAACTTATTTACAACCATTTTCGCAAAGCGTCCTCACACAATTTAACCCAAAATATAACTAAAAAATTTGATAAAAACTCTGCTACAAGATTGTGAAAAAACGGTACCTATGTCCTTAAAGATATTGGGTGGCATAGATTAAGATTGTCAAATGAACAGACTGTAAAAGGAGCGTGTTTACTGCCTATTATCAATAGTTAAAAGTAGGCCAGGCCAGGCCAGGCTTATCCTAGTTGTAAAGAGATCGCGGCAAGCGATAAGGCCGCCCATTGTATGTGTTTTAGACTTAAGTTTTTTTTTATTAATGTATTTTTGGTGTACAATAAAGCGTATAATAAATAAATAAATAAACGACCCTTTGTACCTATTGGCCTTGTTTGTTCTGTCTCCTGCTTGATATGGAGGGAAGTGGAAATTTGTACTTTTTCCTACTCCTCCATATCAAGCACCATTTCATTGTGGGATCCAAGACAGTTAAATTCATTCGCCGGGACTTCGTCGAGCTTCATTGCCTCGGCGCTTTTCTGGTGGTCGCCACTGTTGATTCTGGCTTTCAGGAGTTGCAGTGGTTTGGGAATAGTGCGGTGGGATTTGATCTTAGCAAATTGAGATAGCTTCCTTAAATTAATGGGCGAAAGTCACGATTCTTAACAGTGAGACAAATAATAAGTGGTATTTTAGAACTCTTTAAGAAACAACATGCTACCTTTATCTACAATATCTAGGAAATCTAATATTATAAAGAGCTAAAACCGACTTCCCAAAATTCGACCGTATATATTTTATTTTTCCATGTGTGTTCGTGGATAACTTCGTCGTTTATGAACCGATTTTGATGATTCTTTTTTTGTGAATGAGATATCCCAAGGGTGGTACCATGATAAAAAGAAACCAAGATCTGATGATGGCATCCCAGAGAAATCGAGGGCACTCCTCAAATATTATGGGCATACAAGTAGCGATTTTGATATTTTTTATTTGTTATAGGCTCGCGTTTGTTAAGTGACGATGTGGTCACCACTATCTCGCCTGATGTTAAGTGATGATGTGGTCGAAGGTGAAGCACGCTTGCCTAGAAGCAACCTATTCACTCTTGACTTGAAGACCCCTAGGTTGTAGCTATCAGGAAACAAAGACGCCGCCGGCAGGGAGTTCCACCCCTTAGCTGTACGCACAATGAAAGTATTTTCAAAACGATTTTATCAACAATGCAATCATTTACACTCAGAAAGTGTCATTTAGTGAAATGGAACTGATGAAGAGGACCACAGATGACCACTGGAACTCCTTAATGCTAAGTATGTCACGGGTATAAGATATATCGAATAGCTAACCGACTATGATGAAGCAAATACTTATAAATAAATGGTACTGATGAAAATGGTAACATCGAACAGATCTGTTGATGAAGCCGGCAGGTAGGCGCTGGAACTCCGAAATAAACCAATGGATCCTAGTCGACTTTGGGCGAATTGAAATCGTCATGAGATTTACTTTGGTTATAAATTATTTCATGGTATTTTGAGGTACCTACCAAAACTTAAATGGAGAAATAAAAACTTTTTTAAAACGGAAAACAATTGGTACCAAAGACACCGACTTCGAAAAAAAAAGTGATTTTTCGCTTTGTAGTGTTTTGTTTTGGAAGTCGGTTTGATTTTTTTTAAAAGAAAATTTCTGGTAGCTATGATCCCATTACGAAAAATCTTCTAACACTAACTACATTTGTCTTGTTGTACAATAAAGTATATATAAATATAATAAATAAATACACCATTAGGTCAAACATAATTTACTTGACTTGTCCCCTAGCTGGAACAGAGGGTGTCTATAGTAGTCTTCCATCGTGATCATTGCTCCGCGTCATTCCGATGCTCGACACTTTTGCCAACACGATGCATCGCCAGGTTTGACGGGGACGACAACGCTTTCTGTTCCCATGAGGCTTCCAATACATGGCCTGTTTAGGAATATGATCCCTCCGGAGCGTGTGAGAAATCCAATCTCCACTTACGACGCATGATCTGGCGATCTAGCTTTCGCTATGTGTCATAGACTACCTTCATCCCGAAAAAATTTAGGTTTCTGTGGGTTAGGCCACCGTCGCCGTAGAATAGCCGAAGGAAATACTTAGGCCCAAGGTGGACTAACGTTGGCTTGCCTGGGCCTTTGCTGGAACTTTGGATAGGCATAAATATATTGTAATGTCAAAGAATTGACCCTTCTCCAAACTTACTTAATCTTTGCACAAACGATAGCTTATCTTCAGATAAACGCATGGATGTATTTATAAAAAATCAGTAAATTATGATAAATTCAACATTTTTATTGATAAAATGATCGAATTTGCTAGCGTAGAGCTGCGTAGATATATTCCATAGGTCCTTGACTGACGGAAAGAAAAAATATTTATTTGTGACCCGCACAGGAGGCACGAGAAATAAGCATAAAATTAAATAATAACTAAAAAAAAATACTTTTTTGCAAAAAATACTACCGACTTCCAAATAAAAAAAAACAAAGTGAAAAATAACTTTATTTTTGGAAGTCGTTGTCTTTCGTAGGTACCAATTCTTTGCGATATAGACACCGACTTCCAAAAATAAAGTTATTTTTCACTTTGTAGTTTTTTATTTGGAAGTCGGTAGTATTATTTACAAAAAAGTTTTTTTATTTTACCCTTTTTAGTTGTACCTAACCGTTGTAGGCAAGTTGTTTAGTAAGTACCTATAACGCCAGAATAGATTACCCGAATAACATGAAACTCAAAACATAGTAGGTGAAATGAGAGATCTGCGTACCACTTTTTAGCGTACTGGCGTGATGTTATGTTATGAAATGGTATAAACAATAAACAGAAATGCGATTGCAGCAATCCCGAGAGATTTTCCGTTATTTATTGAAGAGTTCTGTTGTATATCTCCGAAGTTCTTCATCAGATCTTCACCAAATTAAAATGGGACCAATTTCGGAATATGTTCTTTCAAACAAAAAAAGAATTTTCAAAATCGGTCCATACTTGACGGAGATATCGGTGAACATACAAAAAAAAAAAAAAACATACTTAAAGTCGAACATAGAACCTCCTCCTTTATGGTAAGTCGGTTAAAAATAAAAACTCCGTGCGAGACCAAAAAGGCTACGGACAGACAAAGCTTAGTTTAGATCACTGAAGATCATCTGCTTAGCCGTGTCCTTCCTATGCTGGGTCGGCCTTCAATCTAACCGGATACACAATAATACCAATATTTTAAACAGAGTGATTGCATATTTGATCTCCACAACCCAGTAACTGAGTAACACGATCACATCACATCATCAGCCTATTAATTTTCCCACTGCTGGGACAAAGGCCTCCTCTCTGTGAGAGGGAATGGGCCGTAATCCACCACGCGGGCCCAGTGCGGGTTGGTGGATGTCACAGTCTTCGAATTTTTGGTTCTAGGACATGCCGGTTTCCTCACGATGTTTTCCTTCAACGTTTTTGAGAGCAGTGGTGATGAAATAATTTACACAAAGTAAAGCTCCTGCCTGGGCTCGAATCCACGACCTACAACTTGTAAGTCGCAGCTGATACCACTGGGCCACCACTGCTCGCTGCAGCGTGTTAGTAGCACGATATCTCTTGATAAAACTGTTAGTCTGGATTGGTCTGGTGGGACTACCCGTACTCGCGTAGTTAACGACTGGTTAAGATCTACGAATGACAACCATGCAATAATATTTGGAGAAGCTAAAATACTTTCTAGAATTTTTTAGGGTTTCATACCCAAAGCGTAAAAACGGGGTCCCTATTACTAAGACTCCGCGGTCCGTCTGTCACCAGACACAGTTGATGTATTTCTGTTGCCGCTATAACAGCAAATACTAAAAACAGAATAAAACAAATATTTAGGTGAGGTGTTTAACGTGATATTTTAGCCGTTTTTTGCGATAGTGGTATGGAACCCTTCGTGCGCTAGTCCGACTGGCACTTGGCCGGTTTTTTTTTAAATATTATTATAGCTATACTCAATTTGAATTAACGTTAGAAAAGTTTACAACCCCTTTTTACAGTCCGTTCAACCGATTTTGAGTTCTATCCCGTAAGTATAAGGATGGATAAAAAGCATAAACCTGTTACCAAAACTAACTGTTAAATACAGCTGCCATTTGTCATATCACTAACGCAATAGAAGTCAAAATCGGTTGAACGGGCTGTAAGATTGTATTATTTAAATGTCTAAAGTTATCTCAAAAGGATTATAGGTTTTCAGAGCATTATCGAAAGATCTTTCTGTATAAAATCAATAAAAATAACAATTCAAGCGGACAAAATCGCATGAAAAAGTTAGTCTGCTGTAACATACAATAGGTATGTAGTATCTACGAAATGATTGATTATTATAATCTAATAATATTTTAGTATCGATCATGCCTACATTCTACTGCAGTATGATTGTGAAGTATGCCAGTTACATAAATATTAAATCACGCCTGTACCTTTGGGTTCATGGTTTGGCCATGTTGAGAGGATGAATGAAGAGGAAACGGGGGCAGAGAGCGCCGACTGAATTTCTTTAGTAAAAAGTCATAATTTGAGGTTTGGCTCTCGTCTCTTTCCTCCTCCAATATTGGACCAATTTAAAAGATATTCCGAAAACTGAAAATTAAAGATATATACTATGTCCCTATGTTTTCCTTTTTGATGATACATTATCTTTAGTAGCACTAGAGCCCTCAAATAAAAATCATGAGGCCCTGGGCTCGATTTCCGTGCCGGGCAAAGGTTATTAGGTTTTTCTGTATGGAATGTTTACGAAGTTTGGACTTGCACCCATTTGATGGTATGAGGCTCGCCCCCTTAGCACGTTGGCACCAACGTTGAGGTCCCAACGTGTGGATTAAGAAAATTGCGTTGGCGCCAACATTGGGGCGCGCGTTGGCAGTTGGCCGGCGCGTGTCGGTTCTGAGTGAGGATTTTTTTTTTTTCCGCGGTGGAAAATCCTCCTTGGATGTCAGACTCGTACAGAGGGGTCTGTCAGACTCGTACTGACTAAAAACCACCCCGGTGTTCCATCTCACACCTACGCTGGGGGTCGCGGGAACAAAGATACTGCCGCAACCCCCGGCTAGTGCCGGGGGTTGCGGCAGTATCTATAAATTAGCCTATAAATTATAATTTGCACTCAGTCATGTACAAGGTGGAACAAAAGAAATCACCCTATTGGAAGATGCTCTCATTTTTGAAAATGTCCGCCAATGTCAAATCTTTTTTGACATTTGTGGACTAGACAGATGTAGAATACAAGTGAACAAGCCATGGAGCGATACACTCCCCAAGAACGCGGAATAATCGTGTATATTTACGATTTTTCGACCAAAATCATAATGAGCGATGAGGCTCATTTCCACCTCTGCGGGTACGTGATCAAGCTAAACTATCGCTTCTGGGGCACCGAAAATCCACGAGTGATGCACGAAAAGCCATTACCCGCTCAAAGTGACCTGGCCAAACGACAACAGTGGACGGTGCCGCAATTGGATGAAGTAGGACTGAGGGACATGTGGTTCCAACAGGACGGAGCAACGGCACACACTGCGCGAGGCACAACCGATATTCTGAGGGCAGCGTTCCCGGGTCGCCTTTCATCTCTCGTTTTGGCGATTTGCTTTGGCCCGCAAGATCGCCCGATTTAAGTTCCAGACTTCTTTTTGTGAGGTTTTTTGAAGACCCGTGTTTACGTGAACAAGCCCGAGACTCTGGAAGCCCTCAAGGACAACATTCGACACGAGTGCGAGAATCTGTCGCCCGAAGTTCTCGCCGAAGTGATGAAAAATGCCATAAAACGAGCCCGTATGGCAATTGTGCAGGACGTAGCGTGTTCACTGGCCCCGAGAAAAGAAGGGCGTAAACCTTCTGGCCATTGCCGCTGAACGCCCCATCCACACCACGAAAACAAAGGTTCTTGGATGCCTAGCTGCAGCAGTGACGTAGGGTTGCAAATCGACTCTAACGATTCAACGATGTGTTGGCTGTACTTGAGTTATTTCCAGATTCCGGGTTGCCTACTTCTGGATCAGCACTCCTGGTGTCCAGGTTCCGAGGTTCAGCTCGACAGGATCGAAAAGGGATGTCTTCATAAGGGTTGAAGTTGATGAATTAAATGAAACACTAAGTTATTCAGTACACGGCACGATTCTAGGGCTCTCAACAATTTCTGAGACGTGATTCTGTATAAGAATTACTTCTTATTTACTAAGACAAGTACAAGCGACTAGCTTTGGATGACTACAAATTCTATTTTGGGCCCGGGGGTTCTTTATACCCTCGCATCGTGCCATTATTGAGAGCCCCGCAAATTCTCGCCGAAAATAATTTTTATTTATGTAAAAAACCCTTATACATATTTGGTAAATAGGGTTACCGCACCCCTTCCATGGTGCTATCAATAGCTGGATTCCTTCGTACTGTAACACAGTAACGCCCCCTATCTATGTATCTAATCAATATACCTAATTTCCAGGTATTGATAGCTTCCCTAGACTATTTCCATGAAATAAAAGGACAATTCCCTTTATTTCCCAGTTAAAACCTTAATAGCTTTTAACCTAGCCTAAGGATATCTATAGGTCTGCTGGTGCCAATAGCAGGCTGTCTGTTGACGTCTAGAAAAAGCTTATTTACGGGAATCTTCTATGGGATATCATCCCTTATGTAACGAATCTATAAATTCCTAAGTCATTTCACCGACTTTAGGACTTCCTACTTAGGCTAACCAGACAATCACCGCCTATTATGGGGATTCTGGTAGCCAATAGACCACACTTTATATTTCTAGTGTTTATGTAAGTCTATCTAGGTCATATGCACATAAGGTGCCTTGATATGTACAAATTTGATAGCTGGTCACTTTCTTTGCGCCCAGCTATCAGAGAAATTAGATATAAAAACACTAATAAGATTGGGACGACACGATGGTGCGTTTAACGGGCCATCGGGAGGTCCCCAAAAATTCCTTATTTTCGGAATTCCCAGGGGTGTATAGTCCCGGGGAATGCCAAAAACTGACTAAAAATTACATTTCCAGAAACCTATTTTCTGGAATTGTACTTAAACTACTTGAGCGATTTTCGCTCCAAAGTGATGGCTTGGTAGCTAGTCCAGCAAGCCATCCGAAAGTACTTACACCATGAGTACATCTATTCCCTTCATGGAGTTATTCCACCTGAAGGGTCTACAAATTTCAACGTTTTACGTTGTTTACATTTTTCACGACTGCTTATCTCGTTGACTATCCAAGCGATTCTTCCCATCTAGAAACCGCCTGGAAGCCCTTTTAGCAAGCTTTCCAATGGTAGTACTTTTACCAGTACACCTATATGTTTCTAGGTACTTAGGGCACCTAAAACCGTAAGCGATTGCCAAAAACCAGATAAACAGCAGTTTTTCTATTATATACTGACTTGATATCTCAAGTAAATGGGCTTTATATAAAAGACTACGCTAACTATGAGGTGTATATAGGCTTCCTGTCTCGGTCTAGGTCCCCCATATACCCTAAAATGACCTAAAACCATATATTTGGTGTTTGAGATATCAAGTCAATATTCCTATTTACATAGCAGAAACTATGTGGTCTTCACATAGTTTCATCATTATGTACTGATTTCATGTCCAGTACATAGGATAAGCCCTTAAAAACATGATTTTAATTACTATAATATTTTCAAAAACCACCAAAACTATATATATCGTGTGGTTCCCTCTCACGGGTCATTCGGAACTAATCCGTCGTCGAGCACAGACGTATCGTATGACAGAAATTTATGTTTTTTACTATGATAACTCTTATCAGTATGCTTTCTAATGATTTTACTCTGTTAAGGGTGAACTATTGAACCCTATAACATACTGACAAACACTAAAAACATTATACTACTATCTCAAAAAATGTAGGTAAAATTTTAGTATAAATATAAACGTGCCTCTAAAATTCATTTTAGTATCAGGTGGCGCGCCGTGGTAAGCAGACATGTCTACACATACAAACTTCAATTTCTATGAACCATTTAGTATGGTTGATGACGCTTCGTCGCGAACAGCAATCAATTGTGAGGGCGCCCATTAGGCCGATATAATCTTCTCGACTTGACCAATAAAATTCTAAAGGTTCAAATAAACATAATCAAAAAAACAGAATCGAAGTTTTTCATTTAGAAAAAAAAAGAGAGCCATACAACATCGGATGACTTCTTTTGGCCCACCTTGCAAAAGCGCTTACAGCCATTTCCGTATTGGATATCTTCACATTGGCTCTGACGAGACAGAACTAGTTTAATATCCAACGTGTGTACGCCTCACCAATTAAACGACCAACGTTGGTACGAGCGCTGGGACCAATGTGTGGAGCCGGGGTTACACGGGGTTGGTGTGGTGATGTTATGTGTTAATTAGACTTGGGAGTCGAATCCAACGACGATGTAATCTTAAATGATGTTGAGTTGTTCTTTATTATACTTACAGGATATAAACACTACTTATAAAGGAAGTAGATGATGATTCAAAATTTCATAATCAATAAATATCGTATTATTATAAGAACTTCCGGTTCCTCTATTAATACAAAGAACGAAGCTAGATAATAATCTAATCTAAATGTGGACTTTAATCCACTATATGTTTGTACATAAATCGTTCCTATAATTAGTATGAATCATGTATGGGCCCACACTGGGCCCGCGTGGTGGATTACGGCCCATTCCCTCTCACAGAGAGGAGGCCTGTGTCCCAGCAGTGGGAACATTAATAGGCTGATGATGTGTGATGTGATGTGATTTGGCGCAGAGAGCCATGGAGCGTTCCATGTTTGGCATACGGCTAATAGACCGAGTTACAAACGTTGAGATCCGAAGACGTACGAAGGTTTCTGACGTCAGAAAACGAATTTCGGAACTGAAATGGAGCTGGGTAGGACACCTGGCAAGGCGCGTTGATGATAGGTGGAGTAAGGTGGTGTCTGGTCACTGAATGGCGTCCAAGGACTGGAAGAAGAAGTATTGGTCGTCCCAGCGGCGAGATGGGCAGATGACATTGTTGCCATTGCGGGTAGAACCTGGATGAGGTTGGGACGGGAACGTGGTGATTGGTACAAGAAGAGAGAGGCCTATGCTCAGCAGTGGGCGAAGTCGGGCTGTGGATGATGATGATGTTGTGATTTGGTTGACAAACTTTTTTTTTTTTTGGTTTTGGCAATCATCCAATGACTTCTCCCGCTCTGGGTGAAGCGGAAGGGTGTGTCAGACTTTTACTGACTAAAACCCACCCGTGTTCCTTCAGTTGCTTGTGCCAGGGCCGCGGTAACTTTTTTTCAAATTTATCCGCGACCCAGACAGGCATCGGCCCTAGAGGTCCCCGTCAGTTTTTGCTGACATTTGTTTGAGGCGCGCGTGGAACACTACGCGCCGTCGATTCGGGCCTGGTCCTTATTGGACGGCGAGATACCCATTACTCGCCGTCCGAAAGCCCGCGCCTATGGTGACCGGGAATCGGCTTGCTACTCCGCCTAGGGCGTCTCCTGCGGTGGCTAGGGGCGTGAGGGCGTCTCCGTTGCGTGTCCCTCACGCGTTCCGCCTCCTCCTTCGCGAGCATTACTGCTTCGCAGAAGGAGGTGACAGCTTCCCGTGCCCTCTCGATCCGTACCATGGTCTGAACCAGGGCCGGACGCAAGAGGTTGCCACCGCTGATCGACTCCACGAGGGCACGGCGGTGCTCCGCCCAAGCGGGGCAGAACTCCACCATATGCTCCACCGTGTCCTCCGGGCGATCCTGAACAGGAACCTCCCGAAACAGCCATGTCCGGTGATGACCTGCGTCAGGCGGAAGGTGTTGGTTGGCAACCTGCTATGATTTTTAACCGACTTCCCAAAAAGGAGGCGGTTCTATGTTCGACATTATGTATGTTTTGTGTATGTTCACCGATATCTCCGTCAATTGTGGCCCGATTTCAAAAATTCTTTTTTTGTTTGAAAGAGTATGTGCCGAAATTGGTCCCATTTTAATTTGGTGAAGGACTGACGAAGAAATTCGAAGATATACAACAGAACTCTTCAATAAACAACGGCAAATCTCTCGGGATTGCTGCAATCGCATGTCTGTTTGTTGTTCATACCATTTCATAACATAACATCACGCCAGTACGCTCTTAAGGGGTACGCAGATCTCTCATTTCACCGGTTATGTTCAAGTTTCATGATGTTTTGGTAATATATTCTGGCGTTATACGAGTAGGTAACTTACTAAACAACTTGCCTATTAGGTAGGTACAACTAAAAAGTGAAAAATTTTAAATTTTTTACAAAAAAATACTAACTACCGACTTCCAAATAAAACTACAAAGTGAAAATTAACTTTATTTTTGGAAGTCGGTGTCCATAACGCAATAAATTGGTACCTACGAAAGACACCGACTTCCAAAAATAAAGTTATTTTTCACTTTGTAGTTTTATTTGAAAGTCGGTAGTATTTTTTTGTAAAAAAGTATTTTTTCTTAAAATATCACTGTGGTGAAGTGGGCATGAAGCGAATCATTTCATCCTGAAACTATTGATTCACAACTCACTTCACCTAAGTTTGAATGGTCTTTGGTTCCTATTGTTTTTCGTTTTTCGAAACCAACTTCGAAAAACAAAGTTATTTTTCGCTTTGTAGTGTTTTACTTTAAACGTTGGTTTTTTTTTTTTTTTTAGAAGCTTTTAATTTGACTTTTTAGTTTTTTTTTTACTATGAAAATCATTTACAGCCAGAATACAACTCATTTCAATTCCAATAAGCCCAAACACGACTAGGATATATTGTTCTATTACGGAGTTCCAGTGCCTTACGGCTTCATCATGAGATCAGTTCGATGGTACCATTTTCATCAGTACCTACCATTTATTTATATGTATTTGCTTTATCATAGTCGCTTAACTGTTTGAGATATATTTTAACCATGACATACTTATTAAGGAGTTCCAGTGGCCATCTGTGGTCTTCTTCATCAGTTGCAGTGCAAATGCTTGCCACGTTATTCAAAATACCAAAATCGCTATATGTCTGCCTATAATATTTGAGGAGTTCCCTCGATTTTCATGGGATCCCATCATAAGATTCTGATTTGAGACCACCCCGAGAGTATACCCTTTGCAACAAAAAAAGAATTTTTCTAATCCGTATATATATGACGGAGTTATGCCCGAACATACATAAAAAAACCGGCCAAGTCCGAGTCGGACTCGCGCACCGATGGTTCCGTACAAATCTCAGCTTAAGGTTACACTAGTCGAAAATTCTTCCATACAAACGTAGTCTAGGGATTATTACACTGATTGACGATGTACGTTCAAAATAAAAAGTGATATCAATTTGTCTCATCATTATCTAGCCCTGTATGGAAGCGAAAAAGTGAAAAATAAAATACTTGAAAGTTATGAGCGTCGAAAGTTCCACATTTCGACACTAATTTTAACGCATTTTTCGGCGTAAATAAATACCATAAGAAGACGGAAAATTGCAAAACGGTCTCCATACAGGGATAAATTAGTAGTTCAACAATGCAAATAATTTTATTTTAAACAGATAGATTTAGTAGTTTTTTTACCCCGCGCACAAAATAGTTCGTGCCGTTGACTAGTTTACCCTTAAAGGTTATTATAGACCTGAGTATTTGATATGAATTTCAATTTAATACCTCTACGCGTTCATGAGGAAAGGGGTAGTAAGTTTAAAATTGTTAAAAATATTTTTATTATATGATGTAACTAAAAATTTACGGTTTTCGCAATTTTTCCTTTATCTGTGCTATAAGACGTTGCTTCGTACCAAATTTCAAGATTCTATGTTCACGGGAAGTACCCTGTAGGTTTTGATTCCCTTGCGAGTGTCGAAAATTTGCGGCATAAACGGCTGTATCTTTTGATTGCGTTGGCTTAGAAGTTTGATTTTTTCACAGCTTTAAGGGGCAGTAGGCCTGAGAGTTTGATATAAATTTCAGCTTGATACCTCCACGCGTCCCTAGGAAAAAGGTTCTTGACAGACAGATAGACGGACGGACGGACAAAGGGTTCCGTTTTTTCCTTTCTAGATACGGAACCCTAAAAACAGAAAAAATATAGAAACATCTAAATTGAGAACCTCCCTCTTTTTGGGAAGTCGGTTAAAAACAAGAAAGGAAGGAAGAAATTAAAAATCATCTTTTACTTATTAAAAATACTTTATTTTATATTAAATCCGTATAACTAAAACTTACAACTTACAAAAGAAAATATAAATCATACTCGTAAATCTAGTCCTCAACTATCACATGGCGTGATAGTCAAAGTACAACTTTACTCCTCAACTATGACAATGACTTTTAAGACCATAGAGCAACACGGACCACCGGCGGCCCGGAGCCGTGTTGCTCTATGTTTAAGACAATCAAAGAGTTTTCACCACAGACTAAATCTAAAAAGATGACGCGACTGTATGTACATCGCGTGTCAAAAAACGGAGTCAAATTACGGTCAATGATCGTAATTTTAGCTTTTCATTTAGCATTATCGGCACCGGAAAGCCACCGAAATCTAGAAAAATGTCTAATTATGCCACATTGAGCTATAGAAACTATATAGAAAAAGTTGACTGAGGCATTGGCAATGTTTTCTTTCATTGGTAAGTAAATTTGTTTTTAAATTGTTTGTTAAAAAGTGACACGCTTGGTTTTCATGCAGATGGAGGGACTTGCGTTATTATAATTTATGTCTGTGGTTTTCACTGACTGACTGACTAATAAAGGTAGGACATAAAATAGGAAACAAAAATAAAATTTACGGAAGCAAAAATCAGTAGTCATTGGATTGAAAACAAAAACAGTGGATGGTCTTATCGTAAAAGCGATCTTTTAAAGACAAATATAATTGTTTATTTATTATTATTGTTAATTTAATTGCACAGCAAATTAAAAACAATACCTACCTACTACCAATAATACCTTAAAAAAGAAAATTGCAAATGGCGGCCTTGTCCAGGCAACTTGGGGTTGCACTTAGTGCAAATATGAAGTTTAAAGTCCCTATTAGTCAATCAAAAGCCAGTCTTAAAACTAATACATGATGTCATCGGCGGGGGCTCTCTTGTAGAAAGCGCGGGATACGTCCACTGGGGGACGAAGGCCTAGCCAGGCGAAGTACCCGTGACGCCAGAGCAGCATCAGACTCAACATGATGGGTACTGCTAGGAGAACACCTGTGAAGTAAAGAAATTTAATTTAGCAAATTAGTTAAAAGAACACTTAGGTCCAGTTTCATCATCATCATCATGATTTCAGCCTAAAGACGTCCACTGCTGGACATAGGCCTCCCCCAGGCGTCGCCACATTGACCGATCCCGTGCGTCTCGCATCCAGCGCCTGCCCGCAACCTTAACCAGGTCATCGGTCCACCTGGTGGGAGGCCTTCCAACGTATCGTCTTCCGGTTCGCGGTCGCCATTCCAGAACTTTTCAGCCCCATCGGCCATACGTTCTGCGAGCAATGTGCCGTGCTCACTGCCACTTAAGTTTGGCAATTCTTCGGGCTATGTCGGTAACTTTGGTTCTCCTCCGGATATCATCATTTCGACGTGACCACGCAAGGAAATTCCGAGCATAGCCCTCTCCATTGCCCTTTGGGTGACTATAAGCTTTCTGATAAGGCCCATTGTGAGCGACCACGTCTCGGTCCCTTAAGTGATCACTGGCAACACACACTGGTCATAGACTTTTGTCTTGGTCCAGTTTCAGGTAAGCAAATTATCGTAAAATAATTTTGACAAATGGTCGAAGGCGTGTTAGCTGTTGTGATTGGCTGAATGATTTTACGAGGGCTATTGACATCACTTGCGTTTAATTACTAACTCGTGGATAATTTATATACAGAAACCGAGGGTTATGTTTTTGTTTAATTTTAATAAGATGAGGCTGGTGTTTCCATGCTGATTACTTTGAGAAGAAAAAAATTTCAGTATAATAAGATTCGCCCTTGTAAGAAAAGTAGTAGTTTTAGTTGTTGATTGAAAGATCATCATGGCAGTTGAGTGTGTCATGTTCTCTCAAATGTCTCTCTGATGGTGGCGCGTGTGTTGGATCATCCGGTTCCCTTCATGATGGTTGAGCTGGGTGGTGCCAATTCATGCGTCATGTTCGTGAACGGACGCCGTCAGTTGGGATTGGTCATAACTTAACTGCTTCGGATGTTAATGCTTTTTTTCTAGCTTCTATTATAACTGCACAGTGCATGTGTGAGTACTTTTATTACTTTATGCCTGTACGTAGTATAGTGTGTAGTGCTATTCTGGGTGCATTGTCCTCACATATATGAATTTATTAATGTATGTACTCATGTAACTAAATATTGTAAAAAAACATTTTTTTTTAAAAGAGTAAGTATGGAGTTTCTTGTGCATTCTTCTCCATAACAAGCTACTTTCCGAATGCACGGTAGAATCAACTTTTATAACTTGTAAATTTTAATGTACCTAACGTTCAAAAGTGCCGCTTGGTGGCCTACTTGAAATAAAATATCTCTTTGTCTTTGTCTTTGTCATCAAATTGGGACAGGTAAAACTTAAATAAAATCTTGTAATGACGCTTACCAATAAGTGTGCCGAGAAGTATGGCTCCATCCTTCTCGGGTCTGTGTCCGTACTTGTCGACGCAGCGCATAGTACGGTGGATATCATGAAGGTGCTTCATGGTGTAGCCTCGCATTTCTATGGGTTCCTGGCATCTGCAATAAAGAAGAGAATAAGAATAGAATATAAATCATTTATTCTAGACAGACAACCACAACTAACCACATAAAACCAGCTATTATTCCAATTCCTTCTCTGTCCATGCTGTAAGATTGTGGAACTCTCTTCCGCCTAGCATCAGAGATTTGAATACTATCTCACTATTCAAAACACGTTTAAAAGAGCATTATCCTTCCTCTCAAGTTTGCTCTTTATAATCATAATATGTATATATTAAGAATCAATATATTTTAAAATATGTATTTATTTAAGTATATATCCACCATTACATCATTGCGTATGCCTATGTTTTTATATATTAGTTTAAGTCGTTCACTTTTCTTCTCTGCCTGTTCTCGGACACAATTGTCTACATTTCTTTTTCATTTTTCCTTTTCGCGGGTGTGCTGGTAGAAATTTCTTAAGAAATAAGCAGTTCATTTGCACTCTATTGTCTTTATGTATTTACTGTGTGTACATTAATTATAAAATAAATAAATACACACAACATCAATTGAATCGAAGGACTTGACAGAAGTGTAGGTACTTAGTACCTACACGCTCATTTTTCCAGTCATGGTTAAGTTATTATGTGGCAAGCTTATTGCCGCTAAACTGAAAACAAAGCTAGACACCGGGATGCCACTAAAAAATCTAGATAGAATAACACGATGCCCGGAAATTGAATCCAAGACCTACATACAGTAGAAGCTCACCATAACGACAATCAGTCATTCTGTGTTCCTCCTTCAATGGCATAGCATAATACTCACCCCATCAGAGAAGCGTTTGCTCCCCACTTTTCAACGGTAGGAACTAGCACATCTACCATCCATTGCGTGGAACAGTCGCAGAGGTAGGGGTTGTCTGACACGTCCACCTTCTCGAGGAGATCCCAGCGAGACAACAGACGAGAGTCCACTTCGGATAGGTTGTTGGATTGAAGGTACAGCTGTGGAAAGTAAGGGTCTGTATAGTTATAAAGTTAAAATAATAATACTACTTTGCCTCACACTGCAGAGCAATGGCCTAACAAACACAGATAGCACGAGCATCAGGTAATCACCGCGCTTGTTCTAGACGGCATGACGAAATCAGACTTATATTAACTGTAAGTTTCCAGGTTTCTTCTTGATGTCTTTCTTTGATGTCTTAGTGACGATGCCCATGTAGTGGGGTCTCTATTATCCGCACTAAGACTCCTATTAGTTTTGTTGTGCATGGGGTTCTGGCTAACATAGCCAGCCTAGCTGCACTTATCAGCGAAGAAGCTTCATAGGGTCTTCAAAGGCTTCGCGGACACCTATATCCAGCAAATTGGCTTGCAGTGGGTATCTTTTCGAGTCGATGGTGATTTTAACCCTTAGACAGTTTGGGCTCAGTAGGTAGCGACGTTTGTAGTGGCCACAGTGGCGTTCATCAATTCCTCTAAAGTGCAGCTGTATGCTCTGGATAGGGGCTCCTAACTATTACGGACTCAAAAAACCTAGAACAACATACCTCCTTAACCAACGGCCAGTCGTAAGATTCTCCAATGTCGTCGACTCTTGCCAGGGCCTTCGGGTCCACATAGCTCAACGCCGGATTGAAGCTTATGTGCAGTTTCTGGACGCTCTCAAGTCCGGAGAGAGTACCTTCACCGATACGCCTGAGTTTCGGCATGTTGCACATGTGAAGTTCTTGCAGTTTCCGAAGTCGGGGAAAGCCGCTGGAGGAAATGAAAGAAAGAATCGGTTAGTAACATTGGGTTGCGGAGGTCCAACAGGCAGTCGCTTCATGTCGACGAGGGGAGATCTAATTTTCGATAAAAAGAAGTATTTTCAGGGAATATGCCACGTTTTTTTTTAAATCTTTCTATGTTAAATATTGATATTCAGTTGCATCGGTCTTTTCCCAACATATTTGGGAAATGATTTGCGTTGACACTTAAAGTAGGTACCACAAAGTTTGTTTCGATCAAAAGTGCAACGGCTGTGGTCCAAAATCATTTCATCTCATGGAATAAGTGCACAGTACTATTCGGTACGCAACTACTGACGCTATAGCTGAAAAGCACACACAGCTTCCTGAAAACGATAGTTAGACTGTCAGAAGATCCGGCCGACGCCCGCTGCAAATTGTGGCAGAACACTTTTCCCCCAGTAACTCGTTATTTACCAGCAAACGAGCATCTTCCCGCTGGAGACCCTTTCGTGTCAAAAGTCCCTGAACCGCCTAAGAACCCAAGTAGGAAGATAACGTATCTGCAACCTCGCAAAATGGACCTACCTCGACGGAACAGCAGCAGGGTGTGCATGTGGTGCCCAGTCGCAAACCATGCTTCACCTCCTGCCCTTTCCTCTGTGCCCCAAAACATACAACCAGGGTGATCTATTCGCTGCCACCACGACGCCGTAGAAGTGGCTTAGTTTTGGGCCAAACAAAGAACGACTGTCGTACCACACAAAGAAGAAGAAAAAAAACCGGCCAAGTGCGTGTCGGGTCGTACATTTAGGGTTCCGTACCAAACCGCAAAATGAAGTTGGTTGTAATAGAAAAATGAGAGCATTTCAAAGAAAAGATCTGATATGAAAGGCTTTGGGTTAACAGATGCCTGAATATTTGAAAACTGTAGCGTCGGAGCTACAGTTTTAAAATTTTCGTTTGGCTGTAAAACCCGTGTGACAGACGACAGACAGTCAGACAGACGGATACGTCACACACACACACATCATCAGCCTAATAATGTTCCCACTGCTGGGACACAGGCCTCCTCTCTGTGAGAGGGAATGGGCCGTAATCCACCACGCGGGCCCAGTGCGGGTTGGTGAATGTCACATGTCTTCGAATTTTTGGTTCTAGGTCATGCCGGTTTCCTCACGATGTT
This sequence comes from Orthosia incerta, assembly GCA_948252205.1. Classification (NCBI taxonomy): domain Eukaryota; kingdom Metazoa; phylum Arthropoda; class Insecta; order Lepidoptera; family Noctuidae; genus Orthosia; species Orthosia incerta. The sequence goes on along the minus strand of OX411766.1, from coordinate 12,575,940 downwards.
TTCCTTCACCGTTTTGAGAGCAGTGGTGATGAAATAATTTACACAAAGTAAAGTGCCTGCCTGGACTCGAACCCACGACCTACAACTTGTAACTCGCGGCCGATACCACTGGGCCACCACGAGACGGATACGTGAGTGACAGCAATAGGGCTCCGTTTGGTCCCATTGGGTACGGAACCCTAAAAATGAGATAATTTGTATTTCAAAAAGATCTCACTTGTTTTTTCTTTCGTCAAACCTAATTACTTTACTACATACAAAACTCACGGATAGTCTTCAGAATCCTTATCTAGCTGAAGAATAGGGTTCTGGTTCAAATTCAAATAAACCAAGTCTTTAGCCTCTTCCAACTCCTGAGGGACGGCAGTCAGGAGATTATCACTGATGTCCAGACGTTCCAGGTATCGAGGAGTGTGCAGGAACTTGCTTGGAATCTCGTCCAACTGGCAAGAACGCAATCTAAGAACCTGAAAAGTTTATGTTGTTTAAATATTGTAATGTTATTATTTTAGTTATATTTTATTGTTGGAATGTTTTGTATATTATATACATAGTTCAATAGGTGTGTATAACATCGTCTTGGAATACTATAAGATGTTGTACCTATTGGTGTGGAATAAATAAATAAATTTTGGTAAATTGGTAATAGCGCCATCTGTTGGGCAGTAGCTGTATTATTTTATATATTTTAAAGTTACATTAATACGAACTAGTCAAAGTATGAAAAAAGATTACTATTATATACTGGGAATGATTAGAAGATAGACACCATTTAAAGTTGCGAATACAATCATTTCGAAAAGATTTCACTGCAGTAAAGTTTTATAGTTACCATTACTCAACAATAGATGTCGCTTACCTTCAGCATCGGTAAACTGGAGATGGCAATCAAAGTCATATGGTCGATGGTTGTCAACGGGTTTCCACTCAAGTCCAGTTCCTCTAACTCGGGCATATGCTCGAATAAGTCCTGGTGTACCGAGTGGAGGTCATTGTAAGCTAAGTTGAGGATCCTCAAGGATGCTAGAGGCTCATACTCCTCTGGCATAAAGCGACCCTGAAATTGATTATTTTTGTTTAGTAACTTACACCGTTCTCGCAGCACGGAGCAAATTATATACAGATTTACAAAAAATTGTCTCGTTTATTGCTCTTATCAAAATACGTTACGTGGTTTTAGAAGAAGTAATGGAAGAAACAAATAGAGACAGAGCCACTTTGTCTTCGAGTATTTAGAGAAGATAATCTTACTTTTTAAGTTATAAATGCGAAAATATGGATGGATTTATGTTTGTTCCTCAACACGCCAGAATGGCTGAACGGATCTGCATGAAATTGGGCAAAGAAATAGATTATAGTCTGGAATGGCACATAGGATACTTTTTATGCCGGAAGTAATGTTCCCTTGGGGTAATTCCGGACATTCGCGCGGGTGAAACCGCTGGAAGTTAGTCTGAAATTTCCCCTTTGCTAAGACTCAGGCATTCGCTCTGTGTGAGCTGACCTTAATTCGTTTCTTTAGTCTTAAGGTGGTTTTACACCGGCGAGGTGAGGCAAATCAAATCAAATCATATTTTATTTGTGTAACATAGGTAGTAAATACAGTTCTTAAATTAAAGTTCGTAGGTCGCTATGTTATGCCAAGAAGCGTACAAATATTATGGTTACATGCGAAATACGAAGAAAAATAAAATATTAATCATGCGAGAGGTAAACACAAATCATTTGGTAGTTATGTCAAAATTAATAGAATATGTTATATAAATAACAACAAAATTGTGAATGTCACATTATAGAGTAATGGCGTGGATGGGATGGGCGAAAATTGAAATCACGCTTATACTAATACACCGAAAGGTGTGTATCGCTATATCTCGGGTCCTCGATGGCTGGTGCGAGATTTGTACATCCGCCTTACAAAAAAAAAAAAACTATTCTAAGAGCAATGAAGTTCAATATTGTACTCACAATATAAAAAAATCCTCGCGCATCTAACACTTTAAATAAATACTCTATTCTTAAAGCAGTAAAGTTTCATATTGTACAACCAAATATTTCAATTCTTGCCTCGCTCATCTAGACCTTTTACACCAAAGATGGACAGGGCGTGGCTTTTTCTTGCTTCTTGTGCTTGTTGTTATTTACTTAATCGAGGGTTTTCCGTTGTCATGGCAACCGAGTCCAGTGGAGTTCAATCAAATTGACTTGGAATGTGATTAGGTCCAAGTGACTAATGTTTACCCTGGTGGCCTACCCTGAACTCTATAGCAGGTCAATTTTAGACGGAAAATGACCTGTCATGCTAATTTGTACCATGAGCGCACCAAGTAGCAGGCCAGCCAGCGATCACGTGATTTAAACCGGTGAGTGACTACGTCACAGCATTTCAGCAGGCTGACCTGCAACATATCCATACCATCAAGTATTTTTTGACATTTATACATTCAACATTTGAAGTGCCCTGCCGACATAATTTGCAGCCTTGTGAAACTAACTTTTTTTTTACCGTAAAACCACTAAAGTATTTTAGAACGTCAGTTTTTAATCATTTTATTTAATCTGTGCAGCCAGCTTACTGACCAGAGACTATTTCGCAGGTCAAAAGTAGACATGAAACAGGTCAACGGGAATTGCTCATGGTACAAACACAAAACCTGTCAAGTTAAAATGCTATGTTGAAATGCCCTGCACTTAGCAAGTATTTTATAAGTTCATGCTGTTTAAAATAGCCTTATATACTTATCGATTCCTTATGTGTTGATAACAAGCTTTACTATCGTCACCTTTCAAGTAAAGTATGCCGTTAAACATATCGAAGTGGCAAAGTTTTGGGTCCCATAAAGATTTATGTTCTGTCTGTGTGTCTCGTCTGCCAGCGACACGAAACTGGGTGTTTTGTTTTGAAGAAATTATCTAAATTGACTGAGAGGAGCTGTTATTTAATATCTATTTCGGCAACTCTATTACAAATAGATTAAAAGGAGAAAAAAAAACAATAAAATAACCCTGCTCTCTCAAATAGCACAAAAATTTAATATAACAAGCGAAAAACACTAGAACTTTGGACCAAGTTACCTCAAAAGCGTGTGGGCTTAACTTGGCTGTCGTCAGCTGGTTGTAACTCAAGTCTAAGACCCTCATTTCCTGAAGGTCCTTGAAGCTGGCCGTCTCGATGAACTCTATGCTGCATCGAGAGAGGTTCAGGACTTCGATGGTAAGATCGGCGATGACTGTCACGTTTGTGAAGCGGTTCTCGCTGAGATCCACTATTTTCGGTTTGTATTCTGTTAGACCTGGAATGTGGGCAAGTGGTTTTAGATGTTTGAAGAGAAAACTTATTGGCTCACGTCTGCCGGGCGAGCATGGCCTCACAGCTTGAGTCATGCATTTTATCACGGTTTTTGCTCCCAAACTGTTATAAAAATGTGTGATTCAAGCCTGTCACAGAAGGCCGTGCTAACTGCGCCCCACAAGCTAATGCCTATGCTAATGTGACATGAGATGGAATCGTGCCACCTGTCTGTACATTCCAAAGTTTTAAGTTTTTACTTCTTCCAGTCCCCATGACAGCCTTTTTTTTAAATAAAAATCTCTGTGCTGTTTAACAACTGCTTAGATAACATGATATGATTAAATCTGAATTGCCTAAAGGCACAGAAAATATAATACCTACAGCAGAGATCACCAAATGGCGGACCGCGTTCCGGATCTGTACCGGACCTATTTTGTGTGGACCGAAAACGGTACAGTTATATAAATTGACTAGTGTTACTTGAGTACGTAATTTAATCAAATTTATCCCGCGCCTTAAATACAAATCTGTACTGCCTTCAATGAACTTCAAGATTTAATGACAATAACCTGCACCTTTTTGATTCCAAACTTCGGACTTCGTTTTACCACAGATAATATAATACTAGCTTATAGATGTCTCATTCCATACAAAGAAACCGTGCCGACGTATCTACTGTACTGATTATTTTTTTTACATCAATCGCGTTCGGTTCCGTTCCACGGATATTGATGGTAATCTATTTATCGCCGTGGAACGGCACCGAACGCGATCGATTTCCAAAAAATAATCGGTTGAAAAACGCTAGTTACGTCGGCACGGTTTCTTTATATGGGATGAGGCATCTGTATGCTAGTATTATATTATCTGTGATTTTACTTGAAATAGAAAAAACCTACAGTATAAAGAGGATGGAGGTGTCTTATTTCGCTAGCAGTGATAAAGCCCTGGTATTATGACGTGAACCAAGACAATGCTACTAGAGTGCGCGCAAGATAAGTCTGCGCGTGGCCAAAATTGGAACTAATCATTTGTCATTTATGTCAAGTGTCAAGAGAGTGTGTTGTATTCCGTGTTTTTATTCGTTTCCGAAGTAAATAATCGCCATCATTATGCAAAATGTAATTTAAAATGTTGGCAGAGATATTTTCTTGAAGTGAACAAGACAATAACGGGCCTACGGTACCGTTTTACAAAGATAGAGCCAGCGTTGCTTATTTGACAGGTAACTTTTAGGGATACCATTATACTAAAATTTCCCTAAATTTTCGTACTACCGGTGCCTAACAGTATTGGGTGGTACATAAATATACCAGCGGGACAGGACCGGCATCATGTAATATAACGCATCATTGTTATTTTGTTTTAGGCGTTTCTGAACGCACTGTCACCCACATTACTCAAGAGGGTTATGTGGCAGCAGCTTCTTTAAAAATTGTTGAAAACGAAATTAAAAAAGAATTGAAATTGAAATGGACGGGTATAAGCCAATGCAGGACCATTGTTACACCAAATTTAACAGTAGGTACTACTAAGTATTCAATAAGAGATTTACAATAATTTCATGAAGCTTTTTTCATCATTTTCTATGCAAGAAGAAAAAGCTAGTAATTAATTATGCTTAACTTAAATTACTTTAAGTTTCGAGTAATGAAAAATTACTATTGATTAAATGAAGGAAAAATGATCAGTTATGCTGGCAACATTAAGCACGCCACCCGTCGCGCGCAGACATATCTTGCGCGCACTCTAACCGAGCACATTGCCAGATTCAAGGCTGCTGTACCTAGGTGTTCTGTTTTAACATTGTAATAACGGCCATATATCTCTTCTTAGAAACCCGAAAAATATACTGTTTCCTTTAAAAAGACTATGAAATTCTTAGAGAAAATCCCAAAAATATTTTGCACGTTGGGAATCGATTAAACCGACAATGCTGTGTCCAAATTATTTGAATATACCACTAGCATAAATATATACTAGTGGAAATTTCCGCAAAATTTCTAGTTTAAGCCTACCGGCGTTCCTGTCTTCGGTCCATAGCACTGAAAAGTTAACCAGGAAAATTTTGTTGCCATCACTGGTTAACTGTGAAGTGCCGTACTCGACCGATGCAGTGAATGCCTGGAAAGTGGCTTGCCCGAATACAGCGTTGCCCGAGACCCCTTTTTCCCAGAGACAGTGGGATGAGCCGCTCTGCAGGTTGGTACGGAATAAACTAATAGATACGTCCACCAATACTGCTGAGCGTGCGCGCCTGCTGGCTGTGGGAGAATGGGAGTCGGGCCTCTGGCTACAGGCACTACCGTCACCCAACATAGGTACTATGTTGAGTGACAACACCTTCCGGATCGCTACATGTCTGCGTTTGGGTGCTCCTAGCGGAGCTCCACATCGTTGTCAATGTGGTGAAGCAGTCGACCGCCTCGGACACCATGGCCTATCCTGCAGTAGGAGCGCTGGTCGGTTAGCACGGCACGCTAGCATTAATGACATCATACGTCGGGCTCTTGTCACCGCCGGGGTGCCAGCTGTTTTAGAACCCAATGGCTTGGCGCGCGACGATGGGAAGAGACCAGACGGGATGACCATAATGCCTTGGAAGGTGGGTAGGCCTTTGGTGTGGGATGCAACATGTGTCGACACCCTTGCGCCATCCCATCTTCTTAGCACGGCGGGCTGTGCTGGGGCAGCTGCTGCTAGTGCGGAAAACCTCAAACGGCGCAAATACAACAACCTTATTGGAAGTTATATATTTGAGCCGTTTGGGGTTGAAACATTAGGTCCATGGGGTCCGAGTGCTCTTCGAGTGTTTCGAGAAGTAAGTAAACGGTTAGTCGACTCTTCACGTGACCAGAGGGCTGGGCTTTTCCTTGGCCAGAGAATCAGCATTGCCAATCAACGTGGCAATGCTGCCAGCGTTCTGGGCACTTTTCACGTTGACAGCGATGTGGACGAATTTTTTGACGCCCTATGACCCCTGCCCTTTTAGACGCGTTCGTAGTTTAATTTTATTTTTATTTAAGTGTATATAGCTAGTTATTGTTAATTAAGTATTTTATGTTATGTAAATTTTAAATTATAGGTATAGGCTATATAACTTCAAGCTACGACCAATAGGAGCGAAGCATAAATGAAAAATGCTGCATAGGCAAAATTATTCCTTTTTGAGAGCTTCCGTTGCGTGCGCTGCGTAATTGGTTAATGTTACGCAACATTCATATGTAGGGTAGGTAGGGTAGGGTAGGTAGCCAGTTGACGGGAGCGAAGCCAAGTGGGACAGCTAGTTATTTGAATATAAGTAGAAAGAAGCTTACCTTCCCATTCCTGTTTGGTGAAGAAAGTTGTAATACTCTGATCGAAGCAGTTCACGTTATTATTCTCACATTTGCAGAGTTTACAGATGTTTGAATTTGGGACTGCATTTGTCGGCGGACCTGTAACTGAAAATTTCGGTATCGTTAGTAATGCTACTCGACAATAGATGGCGCTAATTTAAAGATTTCTGCTTAAACTGTAGATTTTTGTTGTTACATTTGTAAAATAACAAATGATAACATCCATTGTTGCATTTAGTTGATTTCTTTTTATTACTAAAAGAATTTAATTTTAATATACAGTTAAGCAGTGTGAAAACCTAAAAAAAATCTTCAGTTAGTTGTGTAAATCAACAGTAGATGGCGGTACTAACCATTTTCACTGCGGACGCCAACTGCTAGGAATGCCAGAATAACACACGTTAGAACGCGCCCACCCATTTTCCTGTGAAGAACAATAAAAATATCAATGACATACTGTTTTTAAGACCTGACTGATATTGTATCATACAATCACAAAGATAAAACTACGCAATCACCAGACGACATGAAATGGAAGGCAGTCTATAGTTATAAAACAACCTGATTTAGAGACGCCTCTATTCCGTACCAATAAAGTCGTTTATTGTAATTTAGTAAGTTCTTATTGATACTCTTGTCGTGTAGTTGACCTTACAAGTCCAAGTACCTAATCCTTTAATCGTAAAATTGCTCGCTCTTGTAGTGATAACTGTTTATACTGTTCATGTTCCGACTTAATTAATTAGGTAATAACATAACATCACGCTTGTAGGTATCTATGCCCCGAAGGGAGAGGCACATTCCACAGGTTATTTTTCCATTCCATTGGCAGATTACGTGAGGAGCTCGTGGCTAAATAATAACAGCCGCACGGGTCGATCATCAAGGTTAAGCAACGCTTGACGAGGTCGGTCCGTGGATGGGTGACCATTTCAACATACCGAGTTTCCTCCGTGCCTCGGAAATCACGTTAAACCGTTGGTCTCGGCTGTTATTTGAAGATCTTTGGCAGTCGTTACGGGTAGTCAGAAGCTTGAGATCTGACACCAGTCTTGCCAAGGCGTACCGTGTTACCCAGTTACCGGGTTGTGGAGGTCAGATAGGCAGTCGCTGCATGTAAAACACTGGTACTCAGCTGAATCCGGTAAGACTGGAAGCCGACCCCAATATAGTTGGGAAAAGGCTAGGAAAATGATGATGGTAGATTACGGCCCATTCCCTCTCACAGAGAGGAGGCCTGTGTCCCAGCAGAGGGAACGTTAAAAGGCTGATGATGATGATGATGATGATGAAAGCGCACGTATTGATTTGAGGCCAAGACCTACCCTACAAACTCGTAACCCGGCGGCTGATCGGAAATACTCATACAGTATAACAGGTAACTTGGTCCACCTACATTGTACTCGGCTATCTTATTGATAACGTATTATCAGCTACACTATCAGATTCAGTGGAAATAACTCATGAGCTGTACTCTGAGCGTAACATAATGCAATATTAGTCAAATGCAGATAAATAAGTACAGTCTTATTTACGGATTTTTAAACCACAGACATAAAATCTAACTAGATAACACAAGTCCCTCCATATGAAATGAAAACCAAGCATGCCACTTTTTACCCGAATGTTTGTTCCTATGTGGCGTTCCACAGACCAAACACGTTGGCCGATTTTGATGATTCTTACGTCAATCGATTCGTCTTAACCTTATTGCGAGTGTCACTGGTTACATTTAAAATTTGAAAATAAATAAATTGTAGTTCTAAAAACTAAAAAACACGCTTTAATGGTAAGGATAATGGGACAAACTGTTTAAATTATTGCATTGTCATCGGTCCTTGATAAGTGTGCAAAGTTTCAAATCAATCCAACGTTTTGAAGTGGGTGAAAATCACGTTCAAAGATTCCGTTACATTGATACATTGTTACATTGATACATTGTTACATTGATACATTGATACATAGATACATACATACCAAGCTAATAAAAGCGTGTTAAAAATGGCGGATTTTGGGCGCCATATTGTGTGGTCCCAATTTTTTTCTCTTCCAAACCCATCGTGTGGGATATTAAAATAAAGGGTTTTAAATATACCTAATACAAAAAAAAATTAACTAATAAGTTGTTTACAAAAAAAGTTAATTTAAAAATCAAAAACAGGATGAATCAGGTTTTGATCAGCCAGCTTACGAATGTATCCTCCGACTGCACAGCACGATTTTCTTCTTGTTTACGTCTTTTTAGTTTGCTTTTTAAGCAGTCGGGTTTTTTTAATTAACTTTCTTTTTGCACAATTGAAAAACAAATTTACTTACCAATGAAAGAAAACATTGCCAATGCCTCGGCCAGCTTATTCTATACAGTCTTTACAGCTCAATATGGCATAAAAAGGCATTTTTCTAGATTTCGGTGGATTTACGGTGCCGATAATGCTAAATGAAATGCTCAAATTACGATCATTGATCGTAATTTTACTCCGCTTTTTGACACGCGAACTACATACAATTGCGTCATCCATTTATATCTGTGATTTAAACCAATGTTAGAGTACCTATGCTTAGATCAATGAGGTAGGAAAACTATGGAGACGGCATATTCTACTATATGAAGAATAGTTATACAAATATCTATAATATCGACACACGCATGTCAAAAAGCGTTTTGTCTCTTTTTAACTAACCAAGAGCTGCATATGAAAAGAGAGACATCTAAATGTTTGTAACTTTTGAGCGACGTCAAAATCACGTCTATGCGTGACCGGTCGCCATGTTGATTGCCGAAAAAATTAGTAGTTGTGTGCCGTATATATACGTTTATCTGTGTAGTTGTGCTGTCAAACAGTTGCAAATGGCCTACCTCATTGGCAAATGGGCAGCCGTCTTAATTGCCCGATTTATGTAGGTATGCACGCTAATTTCGTAGGTATGGCAAGTCCATAGGTTTATAAGTCAGTGGCTTAGATGGTCATGTTGACAGGATGATTGATAAAAGTCATTTTAATAAAAACTTTAAACCGACTACTAAAGCAAAACTAATTTAATAAGGGAATATCTAGAGAGCCTTCCGTTACTCTACCAGTGGACTACAGGATGTGCCAAAGTACTGAAGTGTCGGATACGTGAATCTCTACAGTGCTCGCGGAGTATCATAGGGCACTTTTTACCCCATTTTTTTAGAAATGGAACACACACGAGATACCAACTTTCGTTTTCAATCGTCAAATTCGGTTCAACTAGTAAAAAGATCTGTTTCCAATAACACTAAGAAGAGACTCGTGAGAACTCTGGTATTCTCGATATTTATTTACGGCTCCGAGTCTTGGAAAATTAAATGTGGTGCTGGAGAAGGATGTTGCGCATACCATGGACAGCCAAGCGCACGAATAAGTCCATTCTCGACCGGTTGAACATCAAAACTAGACTCTCCACGATCTGCTACCAACGAGTCCTAAGATACTTTGGTCACATCGCCCGGAGACAGCCAGACAACCTGGAAAAACTGGTTGTAGTGGGAAAGGTGGACGGAAAAAGACCACGCGGACGTTCACCTACTCGCTGGTCTGACCAGATCAGGGCCATTACGGGACTCACGGTGACCACTGCTATGAGAAGAGCCGAAGACAGGGTGGCTTGGAAGCAGCTCGTCGTTGACTCCGTCAAAGCTTTTCAAGACGGGCACGACCTTCAGAAATGAAGAAAACGTATAAGAAGAACTAAAAAGTATTAAGGTGACACAGATAAAAAAAGATACAATCGAATTGAGAACCATTTTTAAGTCAGTTAACCACTGCACTGTCCAGCGCGAAACCGCCCGAAGGGCTTATCAGTGTGGGGTCATTCGGCCCGTATTATGATACGCCGTTTGAGCGGCTTTTATCGCTTTATCACGAAAGTTTTGTATGGGAGCCATACATCAAACTTATGTTGTTGTAATGTCAATGAACTAAGCTATCAGATTTCAAATGGATTTTCCATGTTTGGATTTGTTTTGTATTTGCAAAAATGGTGCAGAAAACCTCAAACGGCGCAAATATAACAACCTTATTGTAAGTTATATGTTTGAGCCGTTTGGGGTTGAAACTTTAGGTCCATGGGGTCCGAGTGCGCATCGACTTTTTCGATAAATTAAGAGAAAGCTCGTCGACTCTTCACGTGACCAGAGGGCTGGCATTTTCTTCGGCCAGAGAATCAGCATTGCCATCCAACGTGGCAATGCTGCCAGCGTTCTGGGCACTTTTCCCGTTGACATCGATGTGGACGAATTTTTTGATGCACAATGAGCTCTTTTCCGTCTCCCTTTTCTATTTGTATATAGGTTTGTTTTTTTAGAATAATCAATTGTATATTTATGTTAATAAATGAAAATCCTACACGTTTACAAATACATACAAATGCAGCATATCTGCAATCAGTTGCATTCGTTGGACGTTTACAGAGCATTATCTTTAGGTAACGATTGGAAATCAAAATGAGGAATTTGATATTGAAATATCAGATTGCCTTAACGTCATCCAACATTTAGGTGCATTTGTTATTCTAGAACATTGGTCAATAAGATTATTCAACGAAAAGTTCTAATTCATCATCACAATTTCAGCAAAAAAAAATGCACTGTCGAACATAAGCCTTCTCCAAGCATCGTCACATTGACCGATCCCGTGCGTCGTCACATTGACCGATCCCGTGCGTCGTCACATTGACCGATCCCGTGCGTCGTCACATTGACCGATCCCGTGCGTCGTCACATTGACCGATCCCGTGCGTCGTCACATTGACCGATCCCGTGCGTCGTCACATTGACCGATCCCGTGCGTCGTCACATTGACCGATCCCGTGCGTCGTCACATTGACCGATCCCGTGCGTCTCGCATCCAGCGGATCCCGAAACCTTTACCTGGTAATCAGTCCAACTAGTGGCAGGACTTCCGTAGTACGCGCTCGCTGATTCTGATTATAGAAAAGCCGAGCGCGAGACGGACTGCGTATTATATTAAAAGAGTTTTACTGCAGTAAATCTCTTTACAGTAATACATTTTTTAGGGTTCCGTACCCAAAGGATAAAAACGGGACCCTTAAAAATATAAGTGGTATACATTTTTATCTCTATCACCTCTAAAAATCCTTAATTTTGATACCGTGGAGTATTTAAGATCGATGGGGATGGAAGAAAAAAAATTGAGAACCCCACAATATGGACGTTGTTTTTTTTTTTTAACATCACCTATCTAAGGACACTTGGGCGGTCAGGACGTATCTAACGATCTCTTAATTATGTAAATCCGTTTTTGCAAGATATGAGGTAATAAAGAATATTACAAACATACAAGAAAAAAAAAAACAAGTTCATACGCGCGAAAAACATAACCCTTTTCTTGCAGTCGGATAAAAACCGAATAATTATACATTTTTACCCGACCTAGGAATCGAACTCAACACCCCGCATTCCGTCCGCAAGGCAAACGGGCAGTAAACGTTAATAAACGTTTCGTTTACTGCAAACGAGGCAGTTAATTTGTATGCATAGCAGGTTACATAATTAACAAACACCTATTAAGTCACCTATAAAATACCAATTATGTATACCTGTTAAATACTTTTTAAGTACCTTAGATAAATACCATGTAAAAATTATGCTTGTCTTTGACGATGATGTGATCGACGGTGAAACACGCTTGCCTAGAAGAATCAACAACCAACCAATCCACTGAACCAATCTACTAACTAAATAAATACTTAGTCAAATAAAAGCCCTCTTCCTCTCTCCTACTTTTGCAGTGCCCGACACGTGTCAATGTTCTAAATTTGTAACCATCTAAGTTCACATGTGGAAGCAATAAATGTATTGAGTATTGAGTAAACCTACTCACTCTTAACTTAAATACCTCTAGATTGTAGCTATCAAGAAACAAAGACTCCGGCAGGGAATTGCAATACTTAGCTGTATCACAGATAATATAATACTAGCATACAGATGCCTCATCCCATACAAAGAAACCGTGCCGACGTAACTAGCGTTTTTCATCTGATTAATCTTGTTATTTTTGTAAGTACATCAATCGCGTTCGATCCCGTTTCACGGCAATAGATGGTGTTAGCAGCGACTTGCCAGTAAAAGGGTTTACTAGGTTCGTGAATATTGAATTCTTTTAATACAGTGAAGGTTCGTTTTATAGTATTTTTTTGCACATTTTTACAGTCTTTTTGTACCAAAATGTGTTACAGTGCAAATTTAAAAAATCGGGTCTACTGTCTACTGGCATCAATTTTATATGATTCGTTAAAACAATCTTTGAAATGTGAATTAAGAGCCCAATATACCATAATTTTGTACTTAGGCGAGTTAATTAAACAAGAGCATACAATTTTTATGCTCAATTCCAGAAAATTTTAATTTTACACACAATTATTATATTCTATTGAATTGTGTGTACATGTCGCGCCATCTAGTGAGATTTATTTGAACCAAAATTTCTTTATTAGCAATGAGACCCCGTGGCTGTACGTTCAATGAAAGGTTATTCTATTATATTCTATTCTTGGACACAGAAAAGTAACTCTTCGTGATTAAAAGACAAAGAAAAAATTTGTTCTTTTTTTTTTGTATTCTTCTCAACAAACCCTTTCATTTGATACCCATATCATAGCATTGCACAAAAAATAACTAGCCCACCATCTTGGGCCGTCCGCCATATTGGATTTAGAATAACGTCACTAGCTAAGTGCATTGTCATCCAAACTAAACGTGTATGCAAAATTTAATCTTAATCGATGGTGGATAACTGCTTTAAAATTCAGTTGCAAGATTTGACCCGATCCACGGGGTCCCAGCGTTAATAAAGAAAATTCGGTTCTAATAAATTATTTTTTATTTTTATTTTATTTTAAATATCGTTGCCCCACACTAGGAATTTCTCCTGTATCGTGGGTGCATTTACAAACATATATAAACTCACATACACAAACACCCAAAGCCGGAACAACTATTTGTAGGTCATACAAATATTTGTTCCGTGCTGGAATCGAACCCGCGACACGCAGCGCAGCAGTCAATCGCTCAACCACTGCGCCAACCGTGCGCCCGAAATGTCACTAGATGGCGCTATATGCATCGATTTTTTATTGAATTGTGTGTAAAATTAACATGTTCTATTTAAATCAACTTTCCTTAGCACAACATTATGGAATATTGGGCTCTTAATTCACATTTCAAAGATTATTAGAACGGATCATCTAAAATTAATGCCAATAGATGGCGCGGTTTTAAATTTCTGAGGCATGCCACTCCATTTTTTTTATTTATGTTGTAACTGTATTTGGTAGTTATATTCAAACAAATCGACACTTTATTTAAAGAAAAAAATAGTCACGAACCGAGGAAACCATTTTACTTGCAAATCGCTGCTAATACGATCTATAGCCGTGGTACGGAGCCGAAAGTGATCGAAGGACTTATAAAAATAATCATCTTAATAAATAAGACGAAAAACGCTAGTTACGCCGGCACGGTTTCTTTATATGGGATGAGGCATCTGTATGCTAGTATTATATTATCTGTGCCCGAACACACTTACATACACCAAACAATACATACAAACATTGCAAATTAAATAAAAGATTGTAAAATTAAGTACAGTTGTGTCGTTGAGTAAACTTTCTTACCCAAATATTTTGTACTACAACACACAATCATATATATACATGCAAACATACATAAACACACAAAAAAACCGGCCAAGTGCGAGTCGGACTCGCACTCCGAGGGTTCCGTACAAACCTCAGCTTAAAGGTATTATAGACCTGAGTATTTGATATGCATTTCAATTTAATACCTCTACGCGTTCATGAGGAAAGGGATGGTTAGTTTAAAATTATTAAAAATATTTTTTTATATGATGTAACTAAAAATTTACGGTTTTCGCAATTTTTCCTTTATATGTGCTATAAGACGTTGCTTCGTACCAAATTTCAAGATTCTGAGTTCACGGGAAGTACCCTGTAGGTTTTGATTCACTTGCGAGTGTCGAAAATTTGCGGCATAAACGGCTGTATCTTTTGATTGCGTTGGCTTAGAAGTTTGATTTTTTCACAGCTTTAAGGGATAGTATACTTGAGTATTTGATATATAATTTCAGCTTAATACCTCCACGCGTTCCTGAGAAAAAGGGTCTTGACAGACAGAGGGACGGACAACAAAGTGATCCTATAAGGGTTCCGTTTTTTGCTTTCGAGGTACGGCACCCTAAAAAGGAATCATTAATAAAGGGAGGTTATTGAGGGCCATATGCCAGATCCAGTCCTTCAACTCGACTACACCTAGATTCATTAAATTGACAGATGTAATTTATCCTACCACTATTAAAATGTGTTTGTGAGGATGGACAGATGGATGTTTGCTACTCTTTCACGCAAAAACTATTGAACGGATTTTGATGAAACTTTGCAGAAATATTGCTTATACATCAGAATAACACAGGCTATAATTTATAAAGATATTGGGTGAAGTTCTGATACCACGCGGGCAGAGCCGCAGGCGGTAGCTAGTTGACATTAATCGAGATTTTATTTCGTTGTCATTACTGAGTCGAGTGGATTTCCTTAAAACTGACTTGGAATATAGGGTCTAAAACAAAACATACCAACACCATTTTTTTTAATGTTTCTTACTTTAAATACAAATCACACATCACATCATCAGCCTATTAATTTTCCCACTGCTGGGACACAGGCCTCCTCTCTGTGAGAGGGAATGGGCCGTAATCCACCACGCGGGCCCAGTGCGGGTTGGTGGATGTCACATGACTTCGAATTTTTGGTTCTTGGGCATGCCGGTTTCCTCACGATGTTTTCCTTCACCGTTTTGAGAGCAGTGGTGATGAAATAATTTACACAAAGTAAAGCGCCTGCCTGGGCTCGAACCCACGACCTATAACTTGTAAGTTGCGGCCGATACCTCTGGGCCACCACTGCTAAATAATAAAATACAAATAGTACATTTAAATAATAATATATTATTTGTAAGTATGTGAGAACCATGTTCCTATTTATCAATTTATTTAATTTACCTGTTAATGCTGTTATTACTTTATGCATGTACGTAGTATAGTGTGTAGTGCTATTTTTGGGTGCATCGTCCTCACATAATATATAAATTTATTAATGTATGTACTTATGTAAATATTGTAAAACAACTATTTTTTTAAAAGAGTATGGAGTTTCATGTGCGTTCTTCTCCATAACAAGCTACTTTTCCGAATGCACGGTAAAATCAATTTTTAATACTTGTAAATTTTAATTTTTATATGTTTGACGTTCAAAAGTGCCACTTATTGGCCTAATTGAATAAATGTATTTGACTTTGACTTAAAATAGCACAGTAAGTCTATAGATAACGTGAATGTAGTACTTCAGGTGTCAACAAGTAAAATTTAAAAGTCCCCGACATTTTTATTTCATGCTACATAATTTATCTAGTAGTAGACACGCTTCGATCAACAATCTATCGAACACGTAATTATGACACGATATCTTGCGAAAATACCCCGATTCAAACAGAAAAACGCCCATAACTTTAGAACGGCTCAACGGATTTTCATCAAACATAGCTAAGAACACTTTCGATAAAGTCACCTTTCAAACAAAAAAAAACTAAATTAAAATCGGTTCATCCGTTTAGGAGCTATGATGCCTTAAACAGATACACAAACACACAGGTACACACGTCAAACATATAAAACCCTTCTTTGTCCTGAAATCTAGAAATATGCCTAATTATTTCGTATTGAGCTGTCAAACTCTACAAAACAAAAATGTCGAGACAATGCAAACAAATCCTTTCATTGGTAAGCAAATTTTGTTCAAAAATTGTCTGTGAAAAAGTGGCACGCTTGGTTTTTATACAGCTGGAGGGACTGTTTGCGTTATCTTGTTAGATTTATGTCTGTGAAAAATTCAATAAATAAAAAGAAAAGTCTGTTCACCTTTTTATCTTCCAAAGATCACAAACACATGAACACTTTTTGATAAAAACTCAGCGAAAAAACACACAACGCGTTAGTCCAAGTGCGTTGTTAGGACTGAAACAAAATGTCGGCGACTACAATATCTTATCTGTTTTATCACCTGTTATCTAAGGTGTAACAGATATGACTCACGATATATTTCATTTGTAGCGAAAATTATATTTAAGTATTTTTTACCTGGTACGGTGACTTGAGAATCAAATAAAACCTTTATGAGTGTACCATACCTGTGGTATCTCATACCATACCAAGAAACCGTGCCGACGTTCTATTCTGATTATTTTTTGTACATCGATCGCGTTCGGTTCCGTTCCTTTCCGTTCCACGGATATAGATGGTGATCTATCTATCGCCGTGGAACGGAACCGAACGCGATCAATTTACAAAAAATAATCGGTATAATCAGATGAAAAGCGCTAGTTACGTCGGCACGGTTTCTTTGCATGGGATGAGGCATCTGTAAGCTAATATTATATTATCTGACCATAGGTAGGTATCTCTCTACCCAACCCTTAGGGGAATATAGGTGATATTATACGAATTAAGGCCGTACCCTGACCAAAAAATCAGCATGAGATATGAGCATTCCTATTGGCCTAGCGGCACTGGTGGCGCATGAATTACGGTAGTGAATACGCCCAGATTTTAGAATAAAATCTTTATAAAATCGAACATCGGTCTTTTGAAAAAAAATAAACTTACAAAATGTTCGTTATCAAATTGTCTATCCATTAGTGTTAGTATAAAAAAAATAATTAATGAACACTTTACGTGGAGATGCATGCTATCAATAATTATTTATCATTTTTATGGTTTTGTTGGAAGGAGATTAGTGAAACATATACCTCTTTAAAACAAAAAGTATACGACCATTTTAGAATCAACATTATGTAAAATATAATGTGTTTTTATTAATTGATATTTCTTTTTAAATAGAGAGTAGATAACTCTTAAAAACTGCACAAAAACGACTAGCGCGGCGTTTTGCTCGGGGAGGCGCCTTAAGATCTAATATCTTCCTGACAAATCTCAACGGAGACTAGCTAACTATTTATAATTTAAAACTTGTATAAAACGCACACTATGCAGGCTGGCATATTATAAGTTGAGGGATTACATCACTGATAAAAATGCTTGGCTAAATGCTAGTCCTGCTCCACAGCCACTAGGGCGCAAAAACAAGTGATATGCAGAACATTATTGTTTTGAATTATTGTTGGACCTTCTGAAGACTGTATAAATATATTTGTATTGTATAAACTCAATTTCATTCATCAAGGTATGTACTTATGTACCTAAATATTGTAAAAAGATTTTTTTTAAAAGAGTAAGTATGGAGTTTCTTGTGCATTCTTCTCCATTACAAGCTACTTTCCGAATGCACGGTAGAATCAACTATTATTATTTGTAAAATGTAACGTTCAAAAGTGCCGCTTGGTGGCCTACTTGAAATAAAATATCTTTGTCTTTGTCTTTAAAAGATACGAGTAAAATTAAAAAAAAAACCCCGACACAAAACCTGTCCAAATTACAAAATGTATCTAGTAATAATTCTTCGATCGACAATCCATCTTAACACGTAATTATAAAACGATATCTTTCGAAAATACCCCGATTCAAAGAGTGAAATGCGGATAACTATTGAATGACTGAACCGATTTACATCAAACATTTTATTTATTTAACTAACACACACTATCTAACAGGTTGAACCCAATACAATAGAGTGATTAAAATCTTAATCTAAAATCAGACTTTACATAAATGTATAATAATTATAAAATATATAAGAGAGCAGGGGTGGCCCAGTGGTATCGGCCGTGACTTACAAGTTGTAGGTCGTGGGTTCGAGCCCAGACAGGCGCTTTTACTTTGTGTAATTATTTCATCACCACTGCTCTCAAAACGGTGAAGGAAAACATCGTGAGGAAACCGGCATGTCCTAGAACCAAAAATTCGAAGACATGTGACATCCACCAACCCGCACTGGGCCCGCGTGGTGGATTACGGCCTATTCCCTCTCTCAGAGAGGAGGCCTCTGTCCCAGCAGTGGGAACATTAATAGGCTGATGATGATGTGATGATGATAATAATTATATAAACCTAAACTTCTAACACTATTAAAATCTTCTAAACTAAAATTCAAAAAAACTTTACTTATCTAAATTTTAATTATAACTAACAAAATTCAACAAAACTCTTGCGAATTCACTCCAATCAAATCAATCTGCCTAGCCTTTTCCCAACTATATTGGGGTCGGCTTCCAGTCTTACTGGATTCAGCTGAGTACCAGTGTTTTACATGGAGCGACTGCCTATCTGACCTCCACAACCCAGTAACTGCGTAACACGATACCTCTTGGCAAGATTGGTGTCAGATCTCAAGCTTCTGACTACTCGTAACGACTATCAAAGATCTTCAAATAACAGCCGGGACCAACGGCTTAACTGCTTTCCGAGGCACGGAGGAAACTCGGTATGTTGAAATGGTCACCTATTCACGGCTTGCGAATTCACTCCAATTGCACGAAAATATGTCCAGCTTCTCATGTAATTCGTTGAGCACATAGATTGTGAAGAACAGTAAGAACACTCTCGATAAAATCACCTTTCAAACAAAATAATACTAAATCAGAATTGGTTCATCCGTTTATGCTATGCTATTTAGGCTAATGATACCACATACACACGTCAAACTTAAAACATCCCTCATTTTCCGTAGGAGAAAAATAGTGCACCACAAATGTATCTAAGCACTTATGCACTGATGCCCCAAAAACTAGAAATAACTTAGGAATTTAAAATAATTCTCTTCTTAATCATAATTAAAAAAAATGTGTGTCTGTTGTGTACTTTAAGGTTGCACTAGTCGATCATTCTTCCATACAAACGTAGTCTAGCGATTACTCCACTGTTTGACGATGTACGTTCAAAATAAAAAAAAATATATCAATTTGTCTCACCATTATCTAGCCCTGTATGGAAACAAAAAAGTAATATATATATATATATTTTAAAGTTATGATCGTCGAAAGTTCCATATTTCAACACTAATTTTAACGCATCTTTGGGCGGAAATCAATACCATAAGAAGAAGGAAAATTGCAAAACAGCCACCATACAGGGATAGATTAGTAGTTCAAAAATGTAAATAATTTATTTTGAAAATATACATTAAGTCATTTTTTCATGCTATCCATACTCCCAAAGGTCAGTTTATAAAATTTCGCGCGCTCGTTTTCGTCCTAAATCATCATCCATTTCGCTACAAATTTGCAAAAGTGCTAATTCGTACGCGAACTAGCTTCTTACTGCTCATCACAGCATCTATCTCTTTCGCACATGTTGTCCGATGAGATAGCATGCATTTTAATTCCGCGCACAATTCCGCGTATTCTTTTAATAATTCCCGCCAGCCCGCGATTAGCTGAGCAATAGTTAAAATATCAGATATAAAAGGAGTTTCTTATCCGTTCTTCTCCACCTAGGTAGTTTACGAACGGAAAGTAAATTCATTAAGTTAGATCCAGCAATAGTTGTCCCCCAGCGACGCCCTGAGCCGAGGTTCGACCCCAACTGGGGTAGCCCTCAGCGTTGTCGCTTAGGTTAGAAATTTTGCGCCTGGCTGGATAGGCTATATAGCTTAGTCTCAGCAGGATAAGTCCAGTTAAGCAGTCACAAATCACTTTGATTGATACTGCGAGACGCCACGTAGAAAAAAAAAAACCGCCCACAAAATAGTTCGTGCCGTCGACTAGGCCTACCTTAATAAATACTAAAGTTTTTTTATAATTTACCACAAGTAATCCAAGAATCTCCCTCTGTAACATCTTTTAAAAATAAATTGAAAGAGCACCTCCTTTCGCAACAACCTTGATATTAATTTATGTATTTATATATAGGTTTATGTAATATATATATTTATTGGCGTAGGTTTCCTTTTTTTTCCATTATATATTTATGTATTATATATATTAATAACATGTAATTATTTGTGTGTACAACCTTGTCCCCGTATTGTTATTTCGTACATCAGTTTTACAGGTTGGCTGGAAGAGATCTCTATAAAGAGATAAGCTCACCTTTGTGAACAAGTTTAATTATTAAAATTTGTATTGTAAACCTTTTTGTGCACAATAAAGAATATAATAATAATAATAAAGTTTGCCAGGTTTTCAGGCCAAAGTAGAGTTTGAGAAATACTCAACTTCAAATTCTTAATTTAGAAACCTGCCTTATGCTACTTAAGTATAATAAGATTTCATTATTACTAATCGCCAGAAGGATCGCCTATGAAAATTGTTGAAAATTCTGTGCAAAGGATTTAAGATATTACGTATTGTAGATCTGGGGGGTGACCATAAGCTCTTAGAGCGGTATCAATTTGAGATCGAATAAGGGACAGATGTATCTGACTTGTATAGATCTGTCACTTACTCGATATCAAATTGATACCGCTCTAAGAGCTTATGGTCACCCCCCTGTACTCATATCAACAACCATACAGGGCTGTAAGGTCAGGCTATTGTGAGAAGTATAAACTGTGGGGAGAATATCAACCACCACCATCCGACTTCTTGAAACCCCAGGAACACCTGCCATCTGGATGTGAACTCCAGTGGCCTATATCGAAAGCACTCAATTGATTGCCCAGGTGCCGCTGCAAACACAATTTGGCAAAATGGGGTTATAGAGACCAGTCTGATGCCACTGTGCAGAATGATACACTCAGGTACTAGAGAGTTGGAATTGCCCATTCACCTGCAGTTTAGAAGACCTTATGAACGCCACTGATGATCCAATAAAGGTGGCTACCTACTGTGTCCAAAATATTTAAAGAGTTTCCAAAATCTCTGCCTAGCCTTTTCCCAACTGTATTGGGGTCGGCTTCCAGACTTACCGGATTCAGCTGAGTACCAGTGTTTTACATGGAGCGACTGCCTATCTGACCTCCACAACCCAGTAACTGGGTAACACGGTACCCCTTGGCAAGACTGGTGTCAGATCTCAAGCTTCTGACTACCCGTAACGACTGTCAAAGATCTTCAAATGACAGCCGGGACCAACGGCTTAACGTGCTTTCCGAAGCACGGAGGAAACTCGGTATGTTGAAATGGTCATCCATCCACGGACCGACCTCGTCAAGCGTTGCTTAACCTTGATGATCGACCAGTGTGGCTGTTTGTTTGTTGTTTAATTTGAAAAGAGTTGCCATCAATTCGAAAATAACAAGTAGAAACGACCAAAGCGTTGGTCGCGAAACAAAAAACGTATGTCAGTCTTTCTTCATTCAAATTCATTGAATTTTTCTGTTATTTACGTCAAATAATTTCGTTTCCAAGAAGTATTTGTTGAGTCAATTCAGACGAAGCATTGTCAAGATTGTCACACTTCCGTAATCCGGTTACATATCTTATCATTAACTTTGGACACAATCATGTAAATGAAAGTGGAACGTCAAGCCCATACCCAGGTATCTGTTAAGACGACGACTAACGCCAACGACCTTGAGGGAACAAAACGCGCACTCGCTTCACACCCGCGCGACCCAAAATTTAGTAGTTTTTTGTACTTTCCTTATTATACTATGACTTAAAAAAAAAAGCCTCAGATCAAAATGTAGATTATTAAATTATCTTTGAGATGGTGTTGATTTCGTTAAAATACGCCCAGCGGTTTTGGTGTGATTGTCGTGTTTTTGTCCGTTTTAGACGTATAACATTACAAATTAATTACACTATGTTATACAAATAAAACTCGAAATTTGCTTAGATCAAATTATTAAGAAAATAGTCTAATATAAAATATATTTTTTTCAAAGAATTACGACTAGCCATTTAGACTTGATTCTCATTTTAAAATCAGCTACTCAAGGTAATCGGCGCCTTAAGAGGGCCTAGATAAAAGTGCAGAAGAGAGCAGTGGTGGCCCCATGGTATTCGCCTCGACTTACAAGTTGTAGATCGTGGGTGCGAATCCAGGCAGGCTCTTTGCTTTGTGTAAATTATTGCATCACCATTCTCAAAAACGGTGAAGGAAAACATCGTGGGGAAACCGACAAGTCTTAGAAAAAAAATTGGCCCCGTGTAGAATAGATAGAAGAATAGAATAAAATATAATAGAATAGAATACTCTTTATTATGTACACCATATAAATTACAGAAAGAGACGAAGAAAACATTACACTGGGTGACACAATGGGCGGCCTTATCGCTAAAAGCGATCTTTTCAAGACAACCTTTGGATGGATTTAAAAAATGGAAGGAAAGACAGTACTATAGGTAGTCTTTGGTGTACTATTTAAACATGAAATAAATACATATATATATTATATAGACAAATATATACAGTAATAAGTATGGAACTAAAGCATATAAATCAAGAAAAACAACTATTAAAGAGAGAGGTAGTGATTCTTTACCATAGTTAGTGTAGCGGATTACGGCCCAGTGCCGTAATCTCTGGGGGGATGCGAGAATGGCCAGACCAGGCAGGACTATTATTTTCTCGGTTTTCTCCTGATAAGTGCCCGCTGCGCCCCTAGTGCTCGATTCCAACACATACGAACCTAGATATCAGTATCATCAAAAACGTCTATTAAATTAGACAAAAAATCGCACTGATTTTTTTGGCAGCGCACGAGCGTATTTGTGTTTAGCGTTTATCATAGGCGAAGGGTTCACTTAACATCAGGTGACTCGTCTGCTTGTTTGTCCACATCAGTTCTTTAAAAACAGTGATTTTTCTTCCAAAATATTTGATAATTGGTCCAAGTTCCTTGTGCTTTATTTTATCACCCTGAATGAAATAAAGTAGGCCTATACATAGCATTGCTCTAGGGTACATATAATATAAAAAAAAACATGGGCGCAGTTATAGAAGCTCGCACATGGCGCAAAAAAGGCTATTTACGGCACTGTTACGGCCCACTCCATCTCACAGAAAACTGGCCTGTATCACAGCAGTGGGAACATTAATAGGCTGATGATGATGATGAGACAGCCTTTCATCATCATCATCTCCATCATCATCCATCCAGATCATCTTCTAGTCTAATCGGTCGCAGCTGAGTACCAGTATTTAACATTGAGCGAATCTAAAAGCCTATCTTACCTCCACAACCCAGTAACTGGGAAACACCGTAGCCCCTGGCAAGACTTGAGTCAGATTATAGCTTCTGGCTACTCTAAGGACTGTGAAAGAGCTGCAATTAATCACGGCCGGGACGTGCTTTCTAAAGCACGGAGGAGTCAGTGACCTTGGCAAGTGGTGCGTTGCGTTTCGTTCCTTCGTTCCTTGAAGATCGACCCGTGCGTTACCATTTATCTAGCTTTATCCGGACATGCCCGGATATTTGGCTTTCTGTCCGGACTTTGACCGGCCATCTAATTTTTCGATATTTTTCGCTTGATCCAAATTTTGTTTTTTTTTTTATATCCTTTAAGAATATTTTCTTGTTTTATACTTTTCAGATCACAGATTTTTTTGTTATTTTTTTTTCATATCTAACTAAAATGTCCGCACTGTTTTTCAAAAATCCAGCTTTTTTTTCAGGGCTTTTTAATTTTCGAAAAGGCCAAACCCAATTACATAACTATTATTAGTATATTTTTGATGGTAGGTACCAATAATATCTAATAATAAATACCTACCTACTTAGATACAACGACTTTACTTACATCACAATATGAGTGTTTTCACTCCGCGCCCTCAATCAATAATATTTTATCACTGATAAGCAGATAACAGAACTGATTGCAAAACCAAACCTAATTAACAAACATTAACATTGGAAAACCAACCTTATCTCTTTAGTTCAAGACTAAATTCCCAACGGAAACCTCTGAAGATTCACCCAATATTAAACGAACTTACAATTCTAATAATTTTTGTAAGAGCACAGGTCAATATAACCTAGTCGGTAAACGCCCTAACAAGTCCCAATGGACAGTAATCCGATGTGCGCCATCTACCGTCGAGTAGCGTAATCACTTGATAATTGACATTAAGCGCCCGTTGACGGCGAAATGGCGGTAATTCGCGTTAGCTGATTGCTGATGTATTACATGTTAATAGTTTATAATGACAAACTTTAATCTGGTGAGTTTTTGTTGGTTTTTAGTTTCGCTATCGTATTTTGAGGTTCTAAAAGTTATTATTATAATGCTGGAGCTACAATATACCTAAATATATTTTTGCTAACGGGAATATCTCACTAAAACCACCCTGTTGATCACCATCAGTGTGTAGAACCCCGTGAACTCGCCTGTTGGACACACCCCTGGGGAACAATATACCTACAGATGCAAGTTTGGTTTTGCTGAGTTCTACAGTAGCGTATTTACCCATAGGCCAAGAGGCGAGAGGCTCAGGCTAGGCGTTTTTTTCTCCCCAGGGATGTGACCTAACAGGCGTTTTACAGGTGGTTCCGAGGTGGTCTTTTGTGAGGTCACGGGGGTTCTACGTGCTTATGGTGATCACCGGGATGTTTTTAGTAAATATCCCACACTCCCTGATGTTTTCTCCAAAAGTACAGACGCCTTTTGAAGGTTTACTATGGTCAACAAAAAAAAATCGCCAAGAAGGCCTTGGCTTGGAAGACATAGTGTTGGAAGGGAGATCTAGCTGGAGCGACGACATAGTGAAGGCTGCGGGCGTCCGGTGGATGTGAAAAGCACAGGTCCGATCCGTGTGGCGACGCTTTGGGAAGGCCTATGTCCAGCAGTGGACGTCTTTCCGCTGAAATGATGATGAAGATGATGAAGAGGGCCTTGGCTTGATGTGGCAGATGGCAAGGTCTACCAACCTGCCGCTTTTCAAATAAGTCAAGCACTACTATGCTCTACTAGTCGCCACGTAACTTCTACTCATCAATTGAAATATTCACCTATCCGAGGCGGGGTTCTAAAGTTCTCGAAATCAATACTTTCGCTCTTGCATCATTAAACTGTCAAGGTTTTGTGCATGAGTCAGAAAAGCAAAAACGATGATTGTTATTGTAACTGCTACAATTGTGTCATCTTCCTGTCCTCGTCCCATATCACTTGGTGTCGGCACAATACGTTTCATATTCCATTCCGTCCTATCAACTCATACTTCCGCTAACTCCGTTTTCTTTCATGATTATCACTCCTCGCTCAATCTAAGTACATCTGTATGAGTAGAAAAATTATAAATTTGAATAACTCCTGACACAAAAGTCAACAACCTCTAAAAAGCAAACAATAAGGCTCGTACTCGCGTCGGTGATCCGCCAACATTTACAGCAGCGTATTTTATTTACTAAGCGGTTCCCCGACGCGAGGACGAACCTTATTTTTTGGATTATCGGACGATTCGCACGAATTTAACTCGCCCGAAAAGTGCGAATCGACCCCTTTTAGAAATATAATTTTTCTGTGGCGATTCGCCCGATGTGAATTTATCGGTGTGCGAATCGACCACTCCAAAATTATGTAGTAGGCATATTGTAGTATTAGCATTTATATTATATATTATATATATATTCATTAGGATTCCTGTGTGGGGTGGGACTTTTAAAACCGTGATGCTTAGGGTGGAACGAGCTCAGCGGGCTGTACTCAAAGTGATGTACTTCCGTCAAAGAGACTACCCTACCGCCCAGCTGTACTCCGATGCCAAGGTACTAACAGTGAGACAGTTATACATTCTCCGCACCGTCTTGCGTCGTCATTCCAAGATGCCATTAGACAGTAACATCACTAGCCGACGAATAGGCTTTCCTGTATGTCCGTCCGTTCAATGTCGTTCTGCACTAGCGCGACGACACTATGGCGCCCAAAGCTCCCACATTTACAACAAAATAAACAAGATTCTAGCAATATACAAACTAACTGCGCATAGGGTCAAGCAGAACCTTAAGTCATGGCTAATGTCTCTCAGATACGAAGAAACTGAGCAGATTTTAATAACACTCTTGTGACAACAATCCTTTCCTCAATACATACAATTGATGTAGGTACACACCACACTTACACTACACACGCACACACACCATTACAGTTATTACTAACAAACCTTTTTTTTTTTTTTTTTTTTTCTGTGTTTCTCTTTACAACTTTGGTTTTAATTTCACTTTGATAATTATTGCATAAGATTAAACTATATTTGTTGCCGAGGGAGGGTACTGGCTCCTGTAACACAGGTTAATCACCTAGCACAGGAGTCAGGGACTTCACTAAATTGTATTATTTTTCTTATGTAAATAAAGCTATTTATTATTTATATTATTATTATTATTAGTAGGCAATTGGCATAAATTCACCCGTCTCGGAAATATTATGCAGAATTAATCGAAGTTAATAGATATTTTACTTGAATCTAGGAAAGCAATGCATTAAATAAGTCATTACCACTTAAAACGTGGCGATATATAAGTTAGATAAGACCCAGATTCAGTGCTGATATTTAGGTATTGAACGGCTGAGCCGATTTTAATCAAACATAGCTAAGAACACTCTCGACAAAGTAACCTTTCAAATAAATAAAAAACAAAGTTGGTTCATCCGTTTAGGAGCTATGATGCCACAGACAGACACACAAGTAAACAGCAACATCCTCCAACTTACAACACCACTCTCTTTACCGGAGTGCCGAAGAAGGGCAGCCGTGAGGCACACTTTTCTGCTATTTTATTACGTCAGACTTTACACTTTTTATTTGTTTGTATTTTACCTGATGAATAATATTAAGTATGTTGTGTGTCTTTTATTTAGTCTGTGCTAAATAAATGTATTTTCTTTATTTCTTCTTTCGTTTATCAGTCTATGTATGTATGTATGTTTGTTCCTATGTGGCGTTCTAGAGACCAAACGCGTTGACCGAATTTGATGGTTCTTACGTCAATTGATTCGTTTTTAACTTTTTTTTTCTTTCATACCCATCGTGATTCAAAATGAAGGTTTTTAGGTTACACTAGTCGACGGCACGAACTATTTTGTACGCGGGGTTAAAATGCATTTTATATCAACCGACAACACATGCGGAAGAGATAGATGCTGTGATGAGCAATAGGAAGCTAGTTCGCGTACGAATACACACTTTTACAAATTTGTAGCGAAATGGATAATGATTTAGGACGAAACCGAGCGCGCGAAATTTTATAATCAGACCTTTGGGAGTCTAGATATCATGAAAAAACGACTAAACGTATCTGTTCAAAATTAAATTATTTGCATTGTTGGACTACTAATCTATCCCCGTATGGTGGCCGTTACTCAATTTTCCGTCTTCTTATGGCATTTATTTGCGCCAAAAATGCGTTAATATTAGTGTTGAAATGTGGAACTTTCGACGCTCATAACTTTCAAACATTTTCTTTTTTTAATTTTTTTCTTCCATACAGGGCTAGATAATGATGAGACAAATATCGATATCACTTTTTATTTTGAACGTACATTGTCAAACAGTGGAATAATCCCTAGACTACGTTTGTATGGAAGAATTTTCGACTAGTGTACCCTGAGGCGATTTCAAAATTATATAACACTTATGTGTTTAAATGTTATCTAATTCTAAAAAAAAAATAACTAAAGGTTATCAATATCATCATCATCATCAATACATATAATAAATCTGTAGAAAAGTATTTTTTGTACATCGAAAATATTTCCAAAAAAAAATAGCCAGTGTGTTAAAGGATAAACCAACAGAACCTATTTCCAGCGTTTTTGGAATTTTTGTCTGTTTGTCTGTTTATTTGTGCACGCATCACGTGAAATGTACGAGACCAATGTTAATAACTTTTATACAAAAACATTGTGCGTAACTTGAAGAATTACTTAGTTTTTGTTTCATCGCAATCGGTTCACTCTATCAAAAGTTAGATGAATTTAAAGTGTTCAAGAAGTAAAATTATCACAACACACGCAATTCAGATACTCGGACAGTTGAACTCGATATTCGATAGATGGCGTTGTGCATTTGAAGTCATTTTCTGAATCACGGTGTTAAGATTCTCCGCGAAAGATTGATGACTATAGAAACAAATATGGTCGGTAGGTAAGTAGGCCCCGCCAAGATATACAAGCCAGCCCGCGCAATGCTGTGCCGTAGTTAAATTCTAGTTAGTTAATTGGAGTTTCTTGTCCGTTCTTCTCCACGTAGGCTTATTCCGAACGGATGGTAGAATCACTTTATTAAGATCCAGCCATAGTTGTCCCCCCAGCGACGCCCTGAGCCGAGGTTCGACCCCACAGGGGGTAGCCATCAGCGTTGTCGCTTAGGATTAGACATTTGTGCCTGGCTGGAGGCTATATAGCTTAGTCTCCACAGGGAAGCCCGGTTAAGTAGTTGTCAGTCACTTTGACCGAACTACGAGACGCCCCATAGAAAAAAAAAAAAAAAAAAAAAAAAGGTAAGTAGGGTAGGCAGGAAACAGGCAAACAGATGACGGGAGCGAAGCACAGCTAGTAAATAATAAAAGTTCATTAAAAAAATCAAAAAACCCGACATCTGGTTTTGGTCAGCCAGCTCGCGAATATGTATCCTCCAACTGCACAGCATGATTTTTCCTTGTTTATGTTTTTTTTTTTAGTTAGCGTTTCAAGCAGTCGCGTTTTATTTCCGTCAGGTGTAAAAAATAAAATGTAGCCTATCTGTGGCGGGATGCTAAAAAGTTCGAACCCGCTTCTCTCGCTCATAAATCGTAACCTTTCAAGATTATGTGCGTATGTCGACAAAGTTACTCTTGTATACCTACTACAGACATCGTTATCATCTTCCTGCCATTATCCTATGTTACTTGGGGTCGGCGCAACAATTTTTAACCGACTTCAAAAAAAGGAGGAGTACTCAATTCGTCAGAATCTTTTTTTTTTAAAGTATGTTCCCCGATTACTTAAAGACGCCTGGACAGATTTCAAAAATTCTTCTTTTGTTTTCAAGGGTATACCTACTTCCTAGTTGGTCTCATAGTCATCAGGTCAGGGTCTGATGATGGGATCCTAGAGAAATCGAGGGTTAACTCCTCAAATATTATAGGCATATATATAGCGATTTTGATATTTTCATCAACAATGCAATCATTTGCATTCAGAAAGTATCATTTGGTGAAGTGGAACTGATGAAGAAGACCACAGATGGACACTGGAACTCCTAAATACTAAGTATGTCACGGGCACCAACACCAAATGGCACCATCGAACCGATCTGATGATGAAGCCGGAAAGTACACACTGGAACTCTGATATAAAACAATGTATCCTAATCGTGTTTGGGGTTATTTGATTCGTCATGAGATGTAATTTGGCTATAAATGATTATCATGTTAATTGGAGACATCTACCAAAACTAAAAAACTTTTTAACAAAAAATCAAACCGACTTCCAGAACAAAAAACTACAAAGCAAAAAAAATACTTTCTGTATTCCGTTTTTTGATACCGACTTCGGTAAAGAAAGTAATTTTTTTGCTTTGTAGTTTTTTGTTCTGGAAGTCGGTTTAATTTTTTGTTAAAACGTTTTGTCTTCTTCTATGCCTCGCCTTCTTCTTCAACCCATATATATGTATAAGAATAGTGAAAAAAATCCAACACATCTGAGGCAGGCTGTAATAATTAGAGTTGCCGCGAATAGTGTTTATAGCGAATAGTCGAATACTGATTAATCGCCATTCACTTTGGCGAATAGTCGAATAACTCGACATTACTATTCGACAAAAAAAAAAACATTAAACACATTAAAAATATTTGGCTTTGAGTACCAATAAGAATAGTTTTCCTATTTTAAGTAAGCTTGCTAAACGATACTTAATCACACCAGCAAGCTCTGTTTATTCAGAAAGACTATTTGCCGAGGCAGGTTTAATTTACGAGGAAAAATGAAACCGACTTGCTCCAGAACGTGCAGAAAAAAATGTTTTTTTGCACCACAATCTGCCTCTGTTGGATTTTAAATATTAATTAAAAAGCTTTACTAATTTAATTTCATGAATATGATAGGCACAGGCACATATTACAGCTAATAATTGATATTGTGTATTGTTTTATTAAGGAAAATAATTTAAAATATGATTATTTTTAACTCATTAGTTCTTTTGTTTTTATTTTCGACGACTATTCGCCGAATGCCGAATAATACTAGCTATTATTCGGTATTCGACGAATGTCAAAAAAATGACGAGTAATGCCGAATACCGAATAATAGCGAGTATTCGCGGCAACTC
This sequence comes from Orthosia incerta, assembly GCA_948252205.1. Lineage (NCBI taxonomy): Eukaryota > Metazoa > Arthropoda > Insecta > Lepidoptera > Noctuidae > Orthosia > Orthosia incerta. The sequence continues at coordinate 12,545,107 of OX411766.1, read as the reverse complement.
TAGTAATAATATCACGTGGTAAATTCCTTTCATTCTGAATTTATGATCATACGACGTATCGCTTACATAATTTCACTTTGCCTAAAGCGTCATGTCTTCGGTCCACCTTGTTGGTGTCTATTTGCCACCTTCAACAGACATATTACCCTTAATCCTCTGAGGGTAATCTAAAGGGTAAGTCCCATATTAAAACATGTTCAATCTATTAACATATCACCCTAGTGCGTTAAAAAGGGGTGACATGTCTTTATGATGGCGATTTTATCAAAATGTCGCGCCCCCAGGCGAAGTTTAACCTTTGTACGGCGCGCTAATTTTTTTATTACGACGTCGGTACAAAGTTAAAGCTGTAGTTTTCAAATGGTGGACTTTACGGCATAATTCTGTAGTACGTACTGTTGTAAACAAAAGTCGTATTCCAGGATAAAAACTTTATTATCAAAAAATCCATAACTCAAAAAATTGGTACCTACCAAACACACCGACTTCCAAAAATAAAGTTATTTTTCACTTTGTAGGTTTCTTATTTGGAAGTCGGTACCTAGTATTTTCTTGTAAAAATGTTTATTTTATTTTTCACTTTTTAGTTGTACCTACCTAATAGGCAAGTAGTTTAGTAAGGTACCTATAATGCCAGAATAGATTACAAGAATATCATGAAACTGAACATAACTGGTGAAATGAGAGTGTACCAAGGTGAACTGTACACATAATGCGTACCCCTTTAGAGCGTACTGACGTGATGTTATGTTATGAAATGGTATAAACAATAAACAGACATGCGATTGCAGCAATCCCGAGAGATTTGATTTGAATTTCGCAAACAAAAAAAGAATTTTCAAAATCGGTCCACAATTGACGGAGATATCGGTGAACAAACCCAAAAAAAAAACAACCATAATGTCGAACATAGACCCTCCTCCTTTTTGTTAAGTCGGTTAAAAATAGGATTTAATCCTATTAGATGGATGGAGAGGGAGGTGGATAGATTATGTGAAGAGTATTATGAAAGAAAAGGGTGCCAGTGATAGCTGGCAGGTAACAAGACGGAATGGCTGAAGAAAATTTGTTGCTCCGACCCCAAGACAAGAGACAAGACACAATCCATGAGACATGAGACAAGAGACAATAAAATAATCGACGACGCGATCACGGTAACTTGTTCATTATTTGCTCCGGACAGAACGTGGATATTGCGCACCTGTGCCTACCGTCGCGTTGAGCAACCTGTCGCCCTTAGGTACAGCCCCTAGCGCTCAATTTGCTGAACACTCTAATTGTTCAGGGACCAGTCGTTGATATATTTATGTGCACTCATATATCTGTATTAAAAATGTTTACCCGACTGCCGAAGGAGGGTAATGTGTTTATCAGTCTATGTATGTATGTTTGTTCCTATGTGGCGTTCTAGAGACCAAACGCGTTGGCCGATTTTTATGATTCTTACATCAATCGATTCGTCTTAACCCTGCGAGTGGCTGCGAGTGTCACTGGCTACATTAAAATTGGAAAAAAAAAAAAAAATGGCGGATTTTGGGCGCCATATTGGGGGGCTACAATTTTTTTTATACCTTACCCATCGTGTGGTGTATCAAAATAAAGAGAAAATAAATATATAACACTTATATGTTTAAATGTACCTAGATCTAGAAAAAAATCAAAAATTAATAAATAAAAAAAGTTAATAAAAAAAAAACCCGGCTGCTTAAAAAGCAAACTAAAAGACGTAAACAAGAAGAAAATCATGCTGTGCAGTCGGAGGATACATCTGGTTTTGTTCAGCCAGCTCGCGAACATGTATCGTCCGATATTTTTTTAAATTAACTGTTATTTAGTCAATGAATTATGGTTTAAGACATTTGTTTCTCAAAAACAGAATAAATACATTCACTTACAATGAGAAACAATATACCTAGTTACAATAAGAAATATTACAAACGAGTAGCGAAAACAGTCCGTTATCAATTATTATGTACAAAATAATACAGCAAATAAACATTGTTAGTGATTAGCTTAATACAATGTTCGTAACACAAGACCATCTCAAAAGGATAACAAGTTTTGTACATTATTTAAATTTGTTAATTTTGTTCAGTGGGTAAGCCAAAATAAACCCATGGCTTATGCCCAATTAAGTGTCGAAACACAGTTTCTATCACAGTTGCTATTAAAGGCATTTGTTGTTTAAACTTTTTGTTACTTGTTATTTTACTTAGTTTATTAAAACATTGATCGTAAGTTTATTTTTTATGAATTGAGATGAATGATGTCGTTGGCTTGCTGTATGCTTTGGTGCATACTAGAAGTGTAGCAAGTAATTGGTATATAAATAAATAAATGAGACAACATAAAAGATGATACACCAACCTATAATAAAATCAAAACACTTCTACCAATAACTTCTGCTAACCCCCTTTTCATCCACTTCATTTAATTTAATAAACCTTTATCAAAATCACATTACAACATTTATTAGTCCCCTACATCAAACAATACAGAAATAATCATATTTAGCTTCGAAAATCCATTTCAGTCCACCTTTGACGGTCGCACCTACCCTAAAACCGGTTCAATCCGGTTCTAACTGGATCAAAGCGCCGCATTCCGGCTTGTAATAACTGCAAATTACTGGATGCCAAGTTAATTTTCGTCTGTGTAAGGGATTTTGGACTTTGTGTGAGTGGTATAAGGTTTGATTTGGGATAGGCTGTAGTTGGATAGGAAAAATTGCCTCGGGGGCGTTTTATGTTTTTGCAGATTGTTGGTGAAGCACAGAAAATGGCAGAAGTTGATTTTGTAAGGGTTTTACAAGCTTTTATTTTAGTCAAAACTTTGAGTGGTGAGGATAGTGGTGGATTAGTGGTATCGGCCGCGACTTACAAGTTGTGGGTCGTGGGTTCGAACCCAGACAGGCGCTTTACTTTGTGTACATTATTTCATCACCACTGCTCTCAAAACGGTGAAGGAAAACATTGTGAGGAAACGGCATGTCTTAGAACCAAAAATTTGAAGACATGTGACATCCACCAACTCGCACTAGGCCCGCGTGGTGGATTGAGGCCCATTCCCTCTCACAGAGAGGAGGCCTGTGTCGCAGCAGTGGGAACATTAATAGGCTGATGATGATGATGATGTTTTATTACTTACTAGCTGTGCCCGGGGCTTCGCTCCCGTCAACTGCCTACCCTATCCTACTTACTTACCTTCCTACCTACCCTACTTCTCAACTTCCTGCATACCCCACCTATCTACAAATTTTTGTTCTATGGTCATTCTTTCGCGGAGAATCTTAACACCGCCACAGATAATATACACCGCCATTCAGAAAATGCTTCAAATGCACAACGCCATCTATGTAATATGGAGTTCAACTGTCCGAGTATCTGCTGAATTGCGTGTTGTGATATTTTACTCCTTGAACATTTTAAATTGATCTAACTTTTGATAGAATGAGCGCTTGCGATGAAACAAAAAACCGGCCAAGTGCGAGACGGACTCGCGCACGAAGTTTTCTGTACCGTTATCGCAAAAAACTGCAAAAAAATCACGTTTGTTGTATGGGAGCCCCACTTGAATATTTATTGTATTCTGTTTTTTGTCTAGTCTAGCTATCACGGTTCATGAGATACAGCCTGGTGACAGACGGACAGACAGACAGACGGATCGCGGAGTCTTAGTAATAGGGTCCCGTTTTTACCCTTTGGGTACGGAACCCTAAAAACTAAGTTACGCAATTTTTTTATATATAAAAGTTATCTACATTGGTTTCGTACATTTTACGTTGTGCGTGCACAACTAAACAGATAAAAAATCCAAAAATGCTCGAAATGGGTTCTATTGGGTATCCTTTAACACCCTGGCTACATTTTTTGGAATTATTTGTGATGTACAAAAACGACTCTTCTACAGATTTATTTATTAAAACTTTATGCACAAGTAGTTACAAAGGCGGACTAAATGCCTCAGGCATTTTCTTCCAGTCACCTTAGGGTGGTGCAGAGATAAAATATGGCAGGTGCAACTAAATGAAAGTAAAAATTGAATTAAATTTTAATTTAATTTAAGAAAAATAATTCCCAACCCATTTTTTTTAACTCTCCTTCTCGATATCGTAAAACACGCAATGGATACCGTAAAAAAAATGGATTTGATTGAATTGGATGAATGGATTTGTATTGAAGGTATAGTTTGCGTAACACGCTAAATCACAAATTCATTATCAAGTCAGAGGCCTGTAGGGTTCTCAGAGGTGGCTTTATTAACTCTGACACCAGAGGAGGCCACATCTTCACAAGAAAGTAAGAAGAATAATCATTATCGAATGAAATTCCCAACCCATTTTTTTTTTATTCGCCTGCCCCACTTCGTAAAACACGCAATGGATACCGTCGAATTGATAAAATGAAAGGAATTACGATCGATTTAGTGAATTTGTGTGTTAGCTGAGTTACCACTATGTTTTTTTAAAAAAAAAAGCGTTGCCCCACACTAGGAATTTCTCCTGTATCGTGGGTGCGTTTACAAACATATAAACTCACAAACACAAACACCCAGAGCCGGAACAACTATTTGTAGATCATAAAAATATTTGTTCCGTGCGGGAATCGAACCCGCGACACGCAGCGCAGCAGTCAATCGCTCAACCACTGCGCCAACCGTGCGAATGTGAATGTGATTATTCATTGCTTTTACGATATACTTTATTTTTATTTATTAACATAAAAAAAAAACCTATCGCATTTCAGTTTTTATTGAATTATTTTTTATTGCATGCTACATAATGTATCTATTAGTAGACGCGCTTCGATCGAAAATCTATTGAACACGTAATTATGACACGATATCTTGCGAAAAGACCCCGATTCAAACAGTAAAATGCCCATAACTTTTGAACGGCTAAACCTATTTTGATCAAACATAGCTAAGAACACTCTCGATAAAGCCACCTTTCAAACAAAATCGGTGTATCCGTTTAGGAGCTATGATGCCACAGACAGATACACAAATACGAGATACACACGTGGAACTTATAACAAGAGTGTTATTTAAGGGGTGGAGGGAGAGCCCTCCACCCCTTAAATTGCACGTGATAACACAGTAACATTTCGGCATTTGGCAACAGAATAAAACTTTTTCTAGTATAGAGCCTCTGTACTGATTTAACCCCAGTCAAGCATCATGACACGGGTTCTTGTTTCGAAGACACTTCACACTTGACTTACTGTTGGTACCGTATACAGTGACAAAGGGGTGAGATCGAGAACAACTCTTTTAATTCGCGAACAGAAGGCTCAATATCGACGTGATTTGATTATAGAAGGGACGAACGAATTGTGTAGGGAACCATTTTTATAAAACTGTAGCAATATTTCGTTGTATTACAGTTCCAATAAACTTGATACAACGGCAGGCGTTACGTATCTTTTGCAATAGCAAAACGATAACGATTTTTGCACAATAATTGCTCTTCCATACAGAAGTTTTAAGAGTTGTTGGCGGTTTTTAACCGACTTCGCAAAAAGGAGCAGGTTATCAATTCGACCGTATTTTTTTTTTATGTGTGTTTCCTCAGAACTTTTTATTGGGTGAACCGATTTTGATGATTCTTTTTTTATTCAAAAGCTAGTGTTTGTCATGTGGGCTGGTTTCCGGCGACGGCGAGGCGGAGGTGGGCGACGAGGCCGGAGGTGGTGGGCGTGCTTTTTGTGCTGCAGCTCTTGTCAACATGTCGATTTACATTTCTTTTCTCTTGGTGTTGTTGATTTTGGTCATGTTAAAATATCCGGTTCTATTGCAGATTTTTTTTTTCATTGATTCTATGCATTTTGTGTCTTTTTCTTCAGATAATTGTACTATTACTTGTAAATATTTAAAAGAAAAATTCGGAGAGAAAAAAATTTGACATCCGCGTTGACAGCCGTAAACTTAGAATCTTGAAATTTGGTACGGAGCAACGTCTTATAGCACAGATAAAGGAAAAATTTCGAAAATCGTAAATTTTTAGTAACATCATATAATAAAAATATTTTTAATAATTTTAAACTTACTACCCCTTTCCTCATGAACGCGTAGAGGTATTAAATTGAAATTCATATCAAATACTCAGGTCTATAATACCTTTAAGCTGAGTTTTGTACGGAACCCTCGGTGCGTGAGTTCGACTCACACTTGGCCGGTTTTCCTTATTACAATCAACTTAATTTTACAGTTTGGTACGGTGTCATGTCGCCCTAAATGTGCGAAGTCCGACACGCATTTGGCCGGTTTTTCTCACCTGTCCTGTGCTATAGTGCGTCGAACCTTTTGGCAGGAGTCAAAGTTCCGCAATCATCACTTCGTTCACAATAATTCTTAACCCGTGATATGCTAGTATTATATTATCTGTTCCCCTTAACAATTTTGTAAAATTTACTTAAGTACTTATGTAGGCTAGGGTTTGATGAGTCAGTGAAGAAGTAAGTAACTCAGGAATAAATTATTAAGTCTTAAAATCTTGGCTTTCTTTATCATTACACCATCCAAGCGAGTACCCTACTCCCCTATTATACCTGTGAAAATAACTTAATACTACCCTACTGAGAGAGATATTAGTTATTACACCTTATGTCACTTTGACACGTATACCCCCTCATCATGAGAATTGCGTAGTTTTTTTAAAGTTTTATAAAATATTCTGGACTAATTATATAGGTACATAATCCTTCCTTCCCCCTCGTTCCCTAGTTTTCTCAATCTTCAGTTACGAGGCTGAAACGTGAACTTGTTTAGGAGCTATGATGCCACAGACAAATACACAAATACGAGATACACACGTCGAACTTATAACACCTCTCTTTTTCCGTCGGGGAGTAACATTTTGGCATTTCGCTGATAGAATAAAACTTTATCTAGTCTAGAGCGTCTGTACTTGTTTATCCCCAGTCAAGCCTCAGCTCAATGACACGGGTTCTTGTTTCGAAGACACGTCACACTTGCCTTACTGTTGGTACCGTATACAGTGACAAAGGGGTGAGATCGAGAACAACTCTTTTAATTCGCGAACAGAAGGCTCAATATCGACGTGATTTGATTATAGAAGGGACGAACGAATTGTGTAGGGAACCATTTTTATAAAACTGTAGCAATATTTCGTTGTATTACAGTTCCAATAAACTTGATACAACGGCAGGCGTTACGTATCTTTTGCAATAGCAAAACGATAACGATTTTTGCACAATAATTGCTCTTCCATACAGAAGTTTTAGAGTTGTTGGCGGTTTTTATTTAAATAAGTGCATTTGACAAACAGCGAGCGATTAGCAAACGATTGTGTAGGACCTACCATACCTACACTGCAGGTAATTCCGACTTTTATGACATTATTAAGCGTTTGATCGCTATTGTTTTGTTCTTGCAAAAGATACGTAATAAGCCTGTGTGCATGCATCATTTGTTTTCTTTCATTGTTTTGTGTCTTTTGCTGGAGGATTCCCTGCCGGAGTCTGTTTCCCGATAGCTACAATCTAGGAGTCTTTAAGTCAAGAGTGAAAAAAAAAAGGATATCGTAGATAAATAATAACAGCCGTACGGGTCGATCTTCAAGGAAAAGCAACACATGTCGAGATTGGTTCGTGGATGGGTGAACATCCATTACTTACAGAGTCTCGTCCGGGACTCAGAAAGCCCTGCGCGTTTCGATTACGAAATAAACACTGCCAAATATTGTGATTGTAAAACAACTTGTTTTTGTTAAATAATAGGTATATACAATTGAATATTTCTAATCTTATGACTAATAACAAAACAAACTTACATACAAAGGAGAGAGGCAAAAGGGCTCATTGCGCATCAAAACAATTCGTTCACATTAATGTCAATGGGAAACGTGCCCAGAACGTTGCCAGCATTGCCACGTTGAATGGCAATGCTGATTCTCTGGCTGAAGAAAAGGCCAGCCCTCTGGTCACGCGACCAGTCGACTAACAACGACTAAAAATTAGTGTTGAAATATGGTACTTTCGACGCTCATAACTTTCAAATATTTTTCTTTTTTACTTTTTTGTTTCCATACAGGGCTAGATAATGATGAGACAAATTGATATATTTTTTTTATTTTGAACGTACATCGTCAAACAGTGGAGTAATCCCTAGACTACGTTTGTATGGAAGAATTATCGACTAGTGTAAACTTAATTTAAAATTAACCGAACATGTTTTGTAACTTTAAATTTAAGCAAACATAAGTTATTAAAAATCTAATTAACAAATAAAAACTCTGGTTTGTTTCTAGTTCAATGTTCGCAAGTCGTAATATTTTTTTTCCCATTGTCTCAGCACCCCTGTTTTAGCCCTTATTTCCCTAATGTAGTACAAAGGCATGTGACATATTTTCTTGTCCTAATGTGTCCGTCTGTCTGTCCGTCGTCTGTCACACGGGTTTTACAGCCAAATATGGTTGGAGCTACATTCTTCGAATTTTCTTCCACCAAAGTCAGCTTTTTGTACAAAATTTCCTCCGAAGAATTTTTTAACTTCACATTGACCTATGAACTTGAAATTTGGTGATATTGTGTATTATTACGTATATTTTACTGAGAAGTACCAATATATTGATAAATCAGTTTTCCTTTTTAAATCCCCTCATTTTTCCTATTACAACCGACTTAAATTTGCGGTTTGGTACGGAACTCTAAATGTGCGGCAGTCCAACACGCACTTCGCTGGTTTTTCTCACCGCTGTCCTGCGTCATAGTCGTCCCGCAATCATTACTTCGTTCACAATTCTTATCCCGTGACAATTTTGTAAAATTTACTTAAGGCCGTACCTACCCTGACTAAAAAATCAGCATGATTATGAGCATTCCTATTGGCCTAGCGGCACTGGTGGCGCATGAATTGCGGTAGTGAATACGCCCAGATTTTAGAATAAAATCTTTATAAAATCAAATATTGGTCTTTTAAAAAAAAAAATACTCACAGAGTGTTCGTTATCAAATTGTCTATCCATTAGTGTTAGTATAAAAAATAATTAATTAACACTTTACGAGGAGATGCATGCTATCAATAATTATTTCACATTTGTATGGTTTTGTTGGAAGGAGATTAGTGAAACATACCTAGCTCTTTAAAAAAAAAAGTGTACTACCATTTTATAGAATCAACATTATGTAGAAATTTAATGTATTTTTATTAATTGATATTTCTTTTTAAATAAAGAGTAGATAGCTCTTTAAAACTGCACAAAATTCGACTAGCGCGGCGTTTTGCTCGGGGAGGCGCCTTAATTACTTGTGTAGGCTAGGGTTTGATGAGTCAGTGAAGAAGTAAGTAACTCAGGAATAAATTATTAAGTCTTAAAATCTTGGCTTTCTTTATCATTACACCATCCAAGCGAGTACCCTACTCCCCTATTATACCTGTGACAATAACTTAATACTACCCTACTGAGAGAGATATTAGTTATTACACCTTATGTCACTTTGACACGTATACCCCCTCATCATGAGAATTGCGCAGTTTTTAAAGGCTTATGTTTAACTTACCACCAGATATAGTAACATATAACAGACAAAAATAGTAAATGATCACCAAAATTAAACCCGCATCTTATTGTAAAATTATAACCAAAGTTTTAACATCTCGCTATCCTGTTTAGGCAAAATGACTCCAAATAAATCATTGTTAACCCAAAAGTAGTAAATGATCACCAAAAGTAGTAAATGATCACCAAAATTAAACCAATGACCAAAAAGATTATAAAATTTCTGGGAGCAACTTGGAAGTAGCGCTCGCCGGCCGCTGCCGCGGCACCGCTCGCTTTGCTCGCTCGGCTCGCGCGCGGTTGGTCACAGTTCTAACCTAACCTAACCTATTTTACAACATTAAATAGCGCAATAATTTGCTATTAAAATTTGGTGATCAATTTACTAAATTTGGTGATCAATTTACTAAATTTGGGTTTCATAGTACAATTTTAGGTAATAGAGGTTATGGTCACAAAGTAATTTTAGGTGGTCATTATATTTATCCCCGTTTTTAAAGGGATATTATAAATTGCATATCAAATAAAATAATCGTCTATCAATACATACTCATCATTTATATTCTTTTTTACATCAAATAACTTACTAAATGTTTAGCAAAACTCAAACTGCAGATAATTCGAAATTATACATCAATATGACATTACTTTTTTCCTCATAATGCAATACAGTTAAATTTATTTTTGTACAAAAATACTACATACATAGCAGAAATACTAACTGCACAGCAAATTTTCCATATTTCTTAGCAAAATAACTATCTCAGTCGCATATTAACCAGTAAGTACAACAAAACCTGTTCATCACATTTGTCCTAATTTTCAAGAAGTCATTAGTCCAAGAGCGAAGAAAGCGAGCTCATGAACTTAGGGCACCCCGACACGGACAGGTTAGGTTCGAAAAGATGACGGCAGCTGAAGTGAGCGAGCAAAGCGAGCGAACTCAGCTCCCGTCATCTTCTTCGTGTTAGGTTACTTTAGACCCTTTAGACAGAAATAGGAGCTCCGTCGACATTGTCGTTAAATAGTAATTGTAAAAACTTTAACCATGGATTTAAAAGAAAAAGAGTTAACATGTATGATGTGCATTAAGATTATTAGCTGTTCATTAATAAAAAAGCTTTTGCTTTAGGAAAAATCGCTGTACGCTGCAAAAATAAATTGTAGTGTGTTTAGTGATATTTTGCGTTGAATATTTTGCTGCGCAATCAGTAATTTTGATGAGAATTCGGAATTTTATTGCATAGAAAAAGGATATTTTTTGATTTGCGTTTAAATACTACCCTTTTTTAAAAGTTTTATAAAATATACTGGACTAATTATATAGGTACATAATCCTTCCTCCCCCCTCATTCCCTAGTGTTCTCAATCTTCAGTTACGGGGCCGAAACGTGAACTTGAAGCTGACCGTGACCGCATAGATGCGTTTGAGATGTGGTGCTGGAGAAAGATGATGCAAATCCCTTGGACCGCCTTTCGCACCATCGACTCCATCCTCCGCGAACTGAATATCAAGATCTATCCACGATCTGCCTTCGTAGGATATTGGAGTTATTTGGTCACATCGCCAGAAAGGATGGAAACAACCTAGATGACAACAGCTGATGGTTACTGGCAAGATTGAAGGGAAACGTCCTAGAGGTCGCAATCCAATAAGATGGTCAGACCAAGTCCGCAGATCGTTGAACACCAAACTGCACGATGCTCTCCACGGCGCAAAAGACAGGCATAGATGGCGCAAATTAGTGAAGGAAAAGTTGCTTTCACGTCGACAGGGGAATCACGATCCTCAGTAATGAGGAACACGACGTGAGGAGGAATCCTTCCTCGTTTATCGCCAAGGTTTGGAACAGGTTTAAAAATACCCGGTTATTAAATGTTATTATCGGCTTTATAGTCTATTTTGTTCGGAGTCTAAACCCTAAGGGTACACTAGTCGACGGCACGAACTATTTTGTGCGCGGGGTTAAAATGCATTTTATATCAACCGACAACACGTGTGGAAGAGATAGATGCTGTGATGAGCAGTAGGAAGCTAGTTCGCGTACGAATACACACTTTTTCAAATTTGTAGCGAAATGGATAATGATTTAGGACGAAACCGAGCGCGCGAAATTTTATAAACAGACATTTGGCAGTCTAGATATCATGAAAAAACGACTAAATCTATCTGTTCAAAATAAAATTATTTGCATTGTTGAACTACTAATCTATCCCTGTATGGAGGCCGTTTTGCAATTTTCCGTTTTGGTATTTATTTGCGCCCAAAAATGCGTTAAAATTAGTGTCGAAATGTGGAACTTTCGACGCTCATAACTTTCAAATATTTTCTTTTTTTACTTTTTTGCTTCCATACAGGGCTAGATAATGATGAGACAAATTGACATCACTTTTTATTTTGAACGTACATCGTCAAGCAGTGGAATAATCCCTAGACTACGTTTGTATGGAAGAATTTTCGAATAGTGTAACCTTAAAAGAGCGTTTTTGAAAACCCTAATGAACCAATAAAGGCGGGGCACGCGCAAATTTTTGTGCCGCCCTGCACGTTGTATCATCATATCAGCCGAAAGACGTCCACTGCTGGACATAGGCCTCCTGCACGTTGATTGCACAAATATAATTATTGTGTAGATTTGTACGACGTACGACCGATTCCAATGTATGTTTGTTTACGACTGAATCGTTTTTGTACCGTACGTATGGTAGCGCATTAAGAGGAAACGGGGACAGAGAGCGCCGACTGAATTTTCTTAGTAAAAAGTCATAATTCGAGCTTTGGCTCTCGTCTCTTTCCTCCCCCAATATTGGACCAAGTTAAAAGATATTCCGTAAACTGGAAATTAAAGATATATATTATGTCCCTATGTTTTCCTTTTTAATAATACATTATCTTTAGAAGCACTAGAGCCCTCAAAAAATGCTCAAAATTGCGATGTCAACAGAGGCTTAGTGTACAAATTTGACAAATAGAAAATGAAAAAATAGGGACATAGTATATATCTTACTTTACCAGTTTATGGAATATCTTTTAAATTGGTCCAATATTGGAGGAGGAAAGAGGCGAGAGCTAAACCTCGAATTATGACTTTTTACTAAGGAAATTCAGTCTGCGCTTACTGCCCATATTTCCTCTTAAAGGTGAACGCGCACCTATCCGCGCCATAGGCGCTGCACGCGCCGCAGTCATCGCATTTTCTCAAGGTCCTGCGAAATCCGCGCCGAACGCGCCGCACGCTACGTATCCACTTTTTCTATACGGATACGGATGACGTCACCACGCCGCCCGCATCGCACCGCAAGCATCGAACGCGCCGAATCTGATGACGTCATCCGCACGCGCTGGTAGAATCCGTATATAGGTATAGTTCAGCATTTTGCTGAAATGCGGGTCGTGCGGCGCGGATAGGTGCGCGCCTAAATCTAAATAAATCTCTCCACAATTGACGGCGAAATCGGTGAATATAAACAAAAAAAAATCTAACATAAAGTCGAACATAGAACCTCCTACTTTTTGGAAAGTTCCTCCACATTGCCATCATCCGGAAAAGTACCCACAAGAATCTGTGCTACAAGATTGGCAGCATTGCCACCTTGAATGGTAATCCTTTGCTTTAGGCAAATAACGATCCAGACAGAGTCACGTAAATTGACGATCATTCGGTAAGAAATGATACTTAAATGAATAAGTACCTCGGTAAAACAAGAAAAAAACGCTTCACGATTAGTTATTAGGTTTTATTTCAACAAATACATTAAATATCGCGACAGGTTTTCGCCAATTTGCCAATAAATCGGCTAGGGTAAAGTTTTTTTCTGCTGAGTAGTACCAAGAGTTAGTGGAGATGGTCTTCTTTGTATCAGCTTTAAGTCTTGGCCCCTCAATGTCATGGTAATGTGGTGGTTCACGTTTAGGGAACCGACATCGTTGTTCAGACTGAGGGGCACATCGCATCTTTCACCGTCGTACTCTCCCGTGCATTCACACACCGGTTCATCCTCCTCATTCAAAGAACAGATGCCTTTGTTTAAACAGTACTGATGGCACACAATAATTTCACACCGTTCTCCGGAATAGCCAGTATCGCATCTGAAATAATTGACATTTTGAATAGAGGAACGGTCCGTTGATGGGTGACCGTCGCGGTGCGATGGAATTGCATGATTTAATCCCGCCCAGCCCGTTCCATCATCGAACTACCAGACGTATGGTGGACATCCCAAACATATGCACAAAACGTTTTGGGGACACTTTTATTATGCGTACAGCTAAGGAGTGGAATTACCTGCCGGAGTCTGTGTTTCCCGATAGCTATTATCTAAGGGTCTTTAAGTCAAGAGTGAGTGGATTTTTTCTAGGCAAGCTTCACCGTCGACCACATCATCGCTTACCATCAGGTGAGAACTATCTCACGTGATGGTAAGCGATGATGTGGTTTATTTATTTTATAGTCGCGCGCTTGACCACTAGGTCAAGCGCGCGACTATAAAAAAATAAAACTTTGCATAGCGAGAATCCTCCACACCTCGGTAAGCTGTTGATCACAGCTATCATTTGAAAATCTGACAGCAATCTGACCAAGAAGTACCGTGTTACCCAGTTACTGGGATGTGGAGGTCAAATAGACAGTCGCTTCTAAAATACTGGTACTCAGCTGCATCAGAATGGACATGAAACTGACTCCAACATAATCAAACAAGTGAACCTATATATCAAGTTGAATATGTATTACCTGCATTCGGGAAGTCCCTCTTCTTTGAAACTACAGTTGCATTGCAAGCAATGCTCATGACACACGTTCACTTCACATCTGTCTCCGGAATACCCTTCACTACATCTGCAATCACATAAATGTGAAATAGGGTAATACCCAAATTAAATGAAACAAAATTGCCAGAAGAAGGAGTAAAGTACTGTTCTTCACCGATACTAAGGAAAAGAGTATTAATTTGTTTTCACTGAAATCTGGATCAAAGAACAATGTTGAAGGCAATCTTTTAATAAAAATAGATGAGGGGATCCCCACTGAAATCGTCGTAGATAGCTGTAGAGGGTACGTAACCAATCATAGTGTGATAATAACTTACAATTTGACAACACTTCTCTGCTCCGTGATATTGATAAGGTTTTAAATTTGCAGATACATATATTGGATCAACACGAACCGTACGCCTTCTACAATAGAGAGATCTAGACTGAATGGCTTAGAAAGAGAAATTGTTATTAATGCTAAATGGAACTTGGACCTACACAGCTTGGCAATAGACCATCAAGCACAGAAACTGTACTGGAAAATGTATGAGACTAGTATAATATGCTGTATTTATAGTGCAGATTTTGATGGTAATAATAGGGAATCAAAAGTAGAAATGGAAAATCGCAATACTGGTGATATTGCGATTGTTCGCCCAAATACATTAACCGTTTCAAAACAATTCCTCTTGTCGGTGAGGAGGTGCTCGTCCTGCACTGAAAGAGCGATTTACAGAATGCCAAAACCATTAGAAACTTATAATTACAACAACATCATTCAGGTTGATGCTAAAGGCTCTATAGGAATAGCCACCAACGACAAAATAAAAGACCATTTTAAGGGAATTTCGGAATGCAATCAGATACTTCATGACTATGAGACCTCCAACTCATTGAAATGAATTGTTAAAGAATATTATGTAGCTCCGTTTTGTGTTCATGGTATGAAATGGCCATTAAATGGACAATCCTATTGCAAATGCACTCCTGGGTACACTGGAGTGCGATGTGAGGTATCAGTCTGTGAGAACAGCTATTGCTTCCAAGGTAATTGTAGTATCAATGACGAGGGACTTCCTGTTTGCAGGTAAAATATATTCTTCTCCTTCTTTTGGCAATTTTGTTTTATTTAATTTGGAAGATACCCTATTTCACTCTTATTTTATTGCAGATGTAATGCTGGTTATACCGGCGAGAGATGTGAAGTGAACGTGTGTCATGGGTACAGTTTGCAAGGCAACTGTAGTTTCAACGAAGAGGGGATTCCCGAATGCAGGTAACACATACTTTACTCCTTCTTCTGGCAATTTTGTTTAATTTAATTTGGGTATTACCCTATTTCACATTTATGTGATTGCAGATGTAGTGAAAGGTATTCCGGAGACAGATGTGAAGTGAACGTGTGTCATGAGCATTGCTTGCAAGGCAACTGTAGTTTCAATGAAGAGGGACTTCCCGAATGCAGGTAATACATATTCAACTTGATATATAGGTTCACTTGTTTGATTATGTTGGAGTCAGTTTCATGTCCATTCTGATGCAGCTGAGTACCAGTATTTTAGAAGCGACTGTCTATTTGACCTCCACATCCCAGTAACTGGGTAACACGGTACTTCTTGGTCAGATTGCTGTCAGATTTTCAAATGATAGCTGTGATCAACAGCTTACCGAGGTGTGGAGGATTCTCGCTATGCAAAGTTTTATTTTTTTATAGTCGCGCGCTTGACCACTAGGTCAAGCGCGCGACTATAAAAAAATAAAACTTTAAAACAAGTGAACCTATATATCAAGTTGAATATGTATTACCTGCATTCGGGAAGTCCCTCTTCATTGAAACTACAGTTGCCTTGCAAGCAATGCTCATGACACACGTTCACTTCACATCTGTCTCCGGAATACCCTTCACTACATCTGCAATCACATAAATGTGAAATAGGGTAATACCCAAATTAAATTAAACAAAATTGCCAGAAGAAGGAGTAAAGTATGTGTTACCTGCATTCGGGAATCCCCTCTTCGTTGAAACTACAGTTGCCTTGCAAACAGTACCCATGTCACACGTTCACTTCACATCTCTCGCCGGTATAACCAGCATTACATCTGCAATAAAATAAGAGTGAAATAGGGTATCTTCCAAATTAAATAAAACAAAATTGCCAAAAGAAGGAGAAGAATATATTTTACCTGCAAACAGGAAGTCCCTCGTCATTGATACTACAATTACCTTGGAAGCAATAGCTGTTTTCACAGACTGAGACCTCACATCGCACTCCAGTGTACCCAGGAGTGCATTTGCAATAGGATTGTCCATTTAATGGTCATTTCATACCATAAACACAAAACGGAGCTACATAATATTCTTTAGCAATTCTTTTCAATGAATTGGAGGTCTCATAGTCATGAAGTATCTGATTGCATTCCGAAATTCCCTTAAAATGGTCTTTTATTTTGTCGTTGGTGGCTATTCCTATAGAGCCTTTAGCATCAACCTGAATGATGTTGTTGTAATTATAAGTTTGTAATGGTTTTGGAAATCTGTAAATCGCTCTTTCAGTGCAGGACGAGCACCTGCTCACCGACAAGAGGAATTGTTTTGAAACAGTTAATGTATTTGGGCGAACAATCGCAATATCACCAGTATTGCGACTTTCCATTTCAACTTTTGATTCCCTATTATTACCATCAAAATCTGCACTATAAATAGAGCTTATTATACTAGTCTCATGCATTTTCCAGTACAGTTTCTGTGCTTGATGGTCTATTGCCAAGCTGTGTAGGTCCAAGTTCCATTTAGCATTAATAACAATTTCTCTTTCTAAGCCATTCAGTCTAGCTCTCTCTATTGTAGAAGGCGTACGGTTCGTGTTGATCCAATATATGTATCTGCAAATTTAAAACCTTATCAATATCACGGTGCAGAGAAGTGCTGTCCAATTTTAAGTTATTATCACACTATGATTGGTTACGTACCCTCTACAGCTATCTACGACGGTTTCAGTGGGGATCCCCTCATCTATTTTTATTAAAAGATTGCCTTCAACATTGTTCTTTGATCCAGATTTCAGTGAAAACAAATTAATACTCTTTTCCTTAGTATCGGTGAAGAACAGTACTTCTGTGATAGGATCGAAGGCCAGACCCTGGATGTTTCTACCGCTCCTCTCTATGAAGCATTTATATTCCTTTGAAGAAGTTATGTTGTAAGCACATATGGCGTCGTTGTCGCTCTGTTTGTCGACGTACAACAGTAGGTTATGAACTTCATCATAGGTTATCGCTGTCAGATTACGCGAGGTCAGATGTACGTTGGATTTTTTGTCTCCGTCATTTGTATAAAATTCTAATCGATTGCCTACTGTTACGACGATGTCTGTAACAAAAGAATAATTTAAGCAACTCAAGACGAAGTATCAGACCATTGGGATTACCCATAAAATGTTCTTTTATTTCTCAATCTCCTAAAAATGGGTCTCTTTTGCAGCAATCACTGGCTATATAAGGTGTTTTGAGGTGTGTGGCAATAGTAGAGGAACTACAGTATTTTTCCAAGAGGCAATGTCTATAATTGAATACTTATAAAAACCTCTGCGCTGTGTAACAACCGATAAGCAGATTCTTTATTTAAATAATTATCTAAAGTAAATTTGAATACAGAATGTGCTAAGAAATCGCCAGACAGTGTCAAAATTTTCCATCAGCCTATCCGAATTCAAGAAATTTCGGTTCCGAAGTAGCCGTAGTAATTCATTCATTCATTCATTAATTCATTCATGAGTTTACGCACTACATTCGAATGCCGTCCGTTTGAATTAAGAAAATTTTCAAAGAGAAATCGGAACTCAAATCACGGACTCGGATCGGATGTATTGCGTAACTGCCCTTACTTCACCTTTGTCCGTTTTTGTGAGTATTAAATAAATAAAATATAAGCTTTTCGTATACTTACCCCAGGCATGCGCTAGCCCGACGAACAGTGCTAATAACAGGACAATTTGTGCTCCACACATTTTTATGAAGATGATTTTAAGAAGATGCGTCCCCAACGGAATATGTAACAGTACTGGTCCACGATTGATGGGCATTCTTTAAATAGTAAGCAAAGCACAAATTTGTTATTTAAACAAACATAAAACAGCCGGCAAAGTTGAGTCGAAATCGCGCACCGAGTGTTCCGTACAAACAGCTACATTCACCAAAATAATTAGGTAACATTACTGAAGTTCATAAACAATGAAAGATTGAGAGACAAAATTTAATTTGCCGCTGGAAAACTGCTGATCCCATACATCAACACAGGTCAGTTTAACAACTGGTGGTGATTCTAGGTCAACGTGAAGTACCAGATTTTGATTCCCTTGCGCGTGCCAAATATGCGACATTACCGTCCATATCTTTTCATCATCACCATCATCACCAGCCTTTTAATGTTTCCACTGCTGGGATACGGGCCTCCTCTCTGTGAGTGGGAATGGGCCACCACGCGGGCCCAGTGCGGATTGGTGGATGTCACATGTCTTCGAATTTTTGGTTCTAGGACATGCCGGTTTCCTTCACCGTTTTGAGAGCAGTGGCCATATTTTTTGATTGCGTTGATTTAGGAGTTGGATGTTATATAAGTTTTTAACAGCCCCAAGGAGTTGCAGACCTGAGTATCTGATACATATAATAAATCTGTAGAAAAGTCATTTTTGTACATCGAAAATATTTCCAACAAAAATAGAACCCATTGCCAGCATTTTTGGATTTTTTGTCTGTTTGTCTGTTTATTTGTGCACGCATGACGTAAAATGACCAATGTAGATAACTTTTGCGTAACTTGAAGTATTACTTAGTTTTTGATTCATCGCAATCGGTTAACTCTATCAAAAGTTAGATGAATTTAAAGTGTTCAAGAAGTAAAATTATCACAACACATGCAATTCAGATACTCGCACAGATGAACTCGATATTCGATAGATGGCGTTGCGCATTTGAAGTCATTTTCTGAATGGCGGTGTTAAGATTCTCCGCGAATGAATTATGACCTTAGAAAAAAATTGGTATGTAGGTAAGTAGGGTAGGCAGGAAAGTAAGTAGGGTAGGGTAGGCAGTCGGTTAACGGGCGCATACTTTCATTGTACGCACAGCTAAGGAATGGAATTCCCTGCCGGAGTCTTTGTTTCCTGATAGCTACAACCTTGGGGTCTTCAAGTCAAGAGTGAATATGTTACTTCTAGGCAAGCGTGCTTCACCGTCGACCACATCATCGCTTACCATCAGGCGAGATAGTGGTCAAACGCGAGCCTATCGATAAATAAAATAAAAAAAACAGACAGACAACGAATTCATCCTGTAAGGGTTCTTATTAGGAACGGAACCCAAAAAGTATTTATTATAAGAGACACTTTGATAAGAGTTTGCAATAATCACTGACTTATAAACCTATGGACTTGCCATACCTACGAAATTAGCGTGCATACCTACATAAATCGGGCAATTAAGATGGCTGCCCATTGGCCAAATGAGGTAGGCCATTTGCAACTGTTTGACAGCACAACTACACAGATAAACGTACATATACGGCACACAACTACCAATTTTACTCGGCAATCAACATGGCGACCGGTTACGCATAGACATGATTTTGACGTCACTCAAAAGTGTTACCAAGTTTAGTCCTTGACAAACATTTAGATGTCTCTCTTTTCATATGCAGCTCTTGTTTAGTTAAAAAGAGACAAAACGCTTTTTGACATGCGTGTTTCGGTATTATCGATATTTGTATAACTATTCTTCATATAGGAGAATATGCCGTCTCCATAGTTTTCCTACCTCATTGGCAATAATAGTTTGTTTCATACAGATAACTTTTGACCCTTCAGTAGAAATCTAGAGCGCTGCGTCACGGTAGGGAAGCCCCTTAGCACTGTAAACAATATAATACTAGTCCCAAGATGACTTTTATCTACAAAGTTAATTATGTATAGAGATATGAATGACCCTTTTTCTAGTGTTTGCAATGCTAATATTCGTAGTAGCGAATGTAAGCAAGCTCTTTGAATGAACATGAACAATAACTCTTTCCAATGATGCTTGAATTCGTCTGCAAAATAAAGTCAAAGGTTTTCAGATTTTCGAGCTTCTTGACTATAAGTAACGTATGTCAAAGATCTACTTTTTACAAGCTTATAATTAACTTGCAATGTGTGTATGTAAGTGCGTTCGGGTCAAATCTTGCAACTGAATTTTAGAGCTGTTACAATCAACCGATGAGGATGAAATGTTGCATACACATTCTAAATCCAATATGGCGGGTGGCCCAATATGGAGCCTAGTTTTTTTTTTGTGCACCGCCATGATATGGGTATCAAATGAAAGGGTTTGCTGAGAAGAATAAGAAAAACACTTGTTTTAAAAAAGATTTTTAATGAATAATTTATTTATCACTAGCGACCCGCCCGGCTTCACCCGTGCGTGACAAATTATACACTTTCCTCGTTTCTCACTTTTTCTATTGAGAAAACCGCATGAAAATATGTTCAGTAGTTTTTGAGTTTAGAACGTACAAACGTGGCGTGACTTCATTTAACAAGTTTTTATTTAACTTGCAATGTATGTATGTGTGTTCGGGTCAAAAATTGCAACTGAATTTTAAAGCAGTTATCCTCCACCGATTAAGATGAAATTTTGCATACACGTTTAGTTTGGATGACAATGCATGGTTAGCTAAGTGACGTCATTTTAAATGCAATATGGCGGACGGCTAAATTAAATAAAAATATATTTTTTCATTTTGATTTATTTATTTATTTAATGACCGACAGGATTGTTTTTAGGATAACCTGGTTTAGCCAAAACCCACACACGAACGAAGACTCTCCCAAAACAACTACGTGATAAACAAAAATGACTCAAAGGAAATCACACTAGTTATTCCCCCGGCGCGGCGTCGTCGTCGCCTGCATTTAACAAAGTTACACCGTCCGGTATAACCTTGTTACGACGTTCAGTACAATCACACGCACAATTTGACACTAATTTCTGTATTGTGTGCACCCCCTTACAAGGTCATTGTTTACGAATGTTATTATCTATGAATGTTTAGAAAATTGTGTGAAATGTATTTAATTATTGTTGGGGGATATTTTTGATTGCTTGTCGAAGGTTCATAAACAAATTATTTGGGGTAAATGAACAATCTATTGTGATGGGGTTTCCCATCGGCAAAAATGACAAACTTCCGTAGAAATTTTTATTAATATATATTTTTTTTATAATTCCTATCTTATTGCTCACTTTCGTTAATGAACTTTTGTACATTATAGGTAGTAACTGGGCGACCGAGCTCTACTCGGGTGAAAATAGAGAAAACCACGTTTTCTAAAAATGAAACCTAGCTAGATCGATTTATCGCCCCCGAAAGGCCCCACATACTAAATTTAAATGAAAATCGTTGGAGCCGATGCCGAGATTCAGATTATAAAAACTACAGGAGTTGGGTCGAGATAGCTGTTCCACTGCAGGTTGACCAGCCTGACGCGCGCTGTTAGGGATGTATCGGGAGACTAGTCGCGGAGGGTAGCGGGATCCGAAGCACGGTGCGCCGCTGACCGACCGCAGGTAGTTGGGGGCCCAAGTATTGTGCCAGCCACACACGAAAGGCTGCCCCGCCAACTGTCGAAAAATCCGATGCCGAATCCTGGATGCCGAGGCCAAACATAATTGGTAAAGGCTAGGTAGTAAGTAATTTCGTTGCGGGATCCAAGACAGTTAAATTCATTCTCCGGTACTTCGTCGAGCTTCATTACCTCAGCGCTTTTCAGGCGGTCGCCACTGTTGATTCTGGCTTTCAGGAGTTGCAGTGGTTTGGGAATAGTGCGGTGGAAAAAAAATAAGAACCTCAAACCTCGTGAAAGCCGAGAAAAATAAGCAAATCAAGTATCTCGACTTGGTTCGCAAGGTTTTCGACATGTGGGATGAGGGGACACAGCGATCATTGTACCGATAGTCATGTCAGCCAATGGCTTATTAGCCACGAGCCTCGACCAACATCTTAGAAGGCTCTCGTTAGGCGGCTGGGTCAAGGGCCTGATCCAGAAAGCAGTACTGCTGGACACGGCTCGTATTGTTAGGAGGATCCTCTCTCTGAAGCCCTGACCGCCGGTAGCTTGGACCCTGTTCCCGATACCGGTGGGACTCAATTTTTTATATTTTTGAATGTTTTTTTGTAAATTATTTTAGATTATTTTTAGGTTCTACTGTGATCACAAATACAGTGAATAATTTTATAATTACCAAATTAATAAGCCTACTTAAATAAAGTTTATCATCCAACATTCCTGTCGCTGATCTGCTGGAAGAAATTTCTATTGAAATAAGTAGTACCTTTGTGCTCTTCTATCTTTCCGCCCCCCTTGATTTGAACCCTCTTGAAATTACTCTCCTTGGCTAGCGATGCAGTAGTCTTAAGGTTAATTCCATTATATGAAGCATTTCTGGAAACGTTTTCCGAAAGGGCTGCCAGCTGCTTTTTTATTTATTTATTTGTGTTGGGTTTGCTCTTGACTCTAGTTTAGGTCAGAGGTGACAGAGACAGAGTCGACGATGGAGTGAGCTTTTCCAGAAGAAGCCTGTTCACTTTAACTTTGAAGAGATTCGGGTTGAATGCGTTCGGAAACACAGACGCAGGTAGTGAGTTCCATTCATTCGCTGTGCGCATTATGAAGGATGATTGGAAGCGCTTGGAGCGAATTGATGGAATAATAATAATAAAGAGAAACAAATCAAGTATCTTAACGAGGTTGTCGACATGTGGAATGTGGACTCGGCGATCATTGTGCCGATTGTCGTTACGGCCAACGGCCTGATGGCCAAGAGCCTCGGCGACCATCTGTCGAGGCTGTCATTGGGCGGTTGGATCAAGGGTCTGATACAGAAGGCAGTACTCCTCGATACGGCTCGCATTGTGAGGAGGTTCCTGTCTCTGGAGCCCTAACCACCGGTAGCTTGGACCCTGTTCCCGATACCGGCGGATAACCATTATTTTTTATATTTTAAATGTTTTTTTATGATTTGTTTTTTAAAGAAATATTTAAAAATGTAAATTTAAAATGTGTACATAATTGAATAAACGAAATAATAATAATAAATAATTTATTTGTAACATTTAAATTATCAATTTTCTCTTAATCTAAGTTGACCACTGACAAAAAAGTGAGTATCTAATAATGAACATGCTTAAGAGATTACGGTGACGACTGTACTAGTATAAACTGTGTTACAGTCGACATCGCCGTCCTCCCAGTGTACTTAAATATTACAAAATCATCGTTTTAGACAAAAAACAAAAAGTATATAATTTGTAACTCTATTTTTTTTTAATGAAATTAAGAAAATAAACAAAAATCGGTTATGTAAGTACCTGTGTGTTTGTGTGGTGTGTTGTGTAGTGTGATGTGTTGGTGAGTGTGTGGATGCAATTATTACTATTTATTATTTACTATTTCCTCCGTTTCTGAATAGTCCAACTGTAGGAGCCAGTCACGTATGACATTCTTGCACTTGCTGGCAGTAAGAGGAAAGATGTCATGGATTCGGTTCGCTTTGTTATGTAATTGGTTACTTATAACATAAGGGAAATTATTAACCGAGGGAAAAATATACTGAATGGGCGACTATTATACTAAGTAACTATTTATCCGGTTTGAGTAATACCTTTTAGGAGATTTTTGTGAGCTGCGGTAATAATATTGTTACATACTTTAATTGTATTTCGGGTTCTATTTTTTCTATTTTAGCATATTATACTTTTGAAAATAGCTGAACAACTATCGAGGCGACATCACTGTGCAGTGCGGGAGTTCGGGTTTATTCGTGTCCAAGAGCGAGCGAAGCGAGCTCGGGAACTTAGCGCACCCCGACACGGATAGGTTAGGTTCGAAGGGGATGACGAGAGCTGAAGTGAGCGAGCAAAGCGAGCGAACTTAGCTCCCGTCATCTCCTTCATGTTAGGTTACTTTAGACCCTGCAGACAGAAAAAGGAGCCCTGTCGACAAACTTATATTTTCAAGTCGCTGTTTTAAACATTTGTATTCGCCCACTGTTTGTCGCCCACTTAGTATTTCAGTAAGCCATATTCAGTATTTTTACACCTTTAATTTGTTTTTTTTTTCGCTCGTTTAAATACTATCCATAACATAATACTGGTGCATTGCAAGGGTTGTTCTATGGGGTGTCGATTCGCAAACTAAGGATGGTAACTTGCAGTGCGTCTAGATGTCTAGACGCACTGCAAGCACGACCTCATCGCAACAGCCCCCGCTGGTGGGATGAGGTCGTGGAGTTCTTGAGCACACTCACCGAAGTACAGTCTGTAGAAGACCGACAAGCAGGCAACCTTGCGGCGATAAGCCAAGCAGTGAAGCTGGCATCCGCCAGGTCAACGTCGCCAATGAGCCTCTTGGCTCTGCGTTCCACCAAGTCAAGCTGCTTTGTTGTGGCCAACCTCGGGTTAAATGTAGTCTGCCCAACATATTTTCTTCTTCCACTCTCGTTGTCTTCTGGCACGCTATCTTCACTTCCTTTTTTTTTTATAAATATTCCTCACACAATTCATTCACCTTTCTAAGAACTCCCTCTTCAACTATACACTTTTATAATTAGGTATACCACTAGTCACCTCCTCACGTGCCCATTCCAAGACAAACGATTTTGTACTAATTGAAGCATAAGCTTAATTTGCCCACTTCTGGGACCCAATCCCTCTGTGAGAGAGAATGGACCAGTGCGGTTTGGTGGATGTCACATGTGTTAGTTTTATTTATTTGACATGCTGGTTTCCTCACAGCTAAATAATAACAGCCGCACGGGTCGATCATCAAGGTTAAGCAACGGTTGACGAGGTCGGTCCGTGGATGGGTGACCATTTCAACATACCGAGTTTCCTCCGTGCCTCGGCAAGCACGATAAGCCGTTGGTCCCGGCTGTTATTTGAAGATCTTTGACAGTCGTTACGGGTAGTCAGAAGCTTGAGATCTGACACCAGTCTTGCCAAGGGGTACCGTGTTACCCAGTTACTGGGTTGTGGAGGTCAGATAGGCAGTCGCTCCATGTAAAACACTGGTACTTAGCTGAATCCGGTAAGACTGGAAGCCGACCCCAATATAGTTGGGAAAAAAGGCTAGGCAAATGATGATGATGATGCTGGTTTCCTCACGATGTTCTCCTTCGCCGTTTTGAGTTTCAATTTTTATCCCCGACAGAACAAGAGGGGTGGTACAAGTTCGAAGTATGTACCTGTGTGTTTGTGTATATGTGTATTGTTGTATCTGTCTGTGGCATCATAGCTCCTAAACGGATAAACCGATTTTAATTGTTTTGTTTTTATGTTTGAAAGGTAACTTTATTGAGAGCAATGTTTGATGAAAATCGGTTCAGCCATTCAAAAGTTGTAATATGGGGGTTTTACTGTTTGAATCGGGGTGTTATCGCAAGATATACTGCCATAATTACGTGTTCAATTCTCGATCGAAGCGTGTTTACTACTCGTACTTGATAAATTATGTAGAATAAAATAAAAATGTGTCGGGGGTTTTTAAAATTAAATTGTAATAAAAACAAGTTACTTAATGTTTTTCAATTAATTTTATTTAAATAATAACTTATAGCTACATCACAAACAAATGTACAGAAATATTAATTAACAGTAATTCTTCGTTTAAACTATTATGCAAAACGGTCAACGAGTGTTGTAAAATAATTTAACTAGCCATTCACGATAAAAAAAAGAAAACATTTGTTTTAAAAGCCTTTTTTATTTCATGCAAACCATAAATATAATTTTTGTTTTAAAATGTTAAAAAGAAGAGGTAGGGACATTCTAAAAATGAAACCTAGCTAGATCGATTTGTCGCCCCCGAAACCTACTGCATACTAAATTTCATGAAAATCGTTAGAGCCGTTTCTGAGATTCAGATGATATATATATGCCTATTAAGGTTCCCACTGCTGGGACACAGGCCTCCTCTCTGTGAGAGAGAATGGGCCGAATTTTTGGTTCTAGTACAACAGTAGTAACTCACGATGTTTTCCTTCACCGTTTTGAGAGCAGGTGATGAAATAATCTACACAAAGTAAAGCGCCTGCCTGGGCTCGAACCCACGACCTACAACTTGTAAGTCACGGCCGATACCACTGGGCCACCACTGCTCTCAAGAAATGCTTGTTTAAAGGTATTAGATTTATTGTCCTAATATAAACCGAGGCCAACTTTTGGAAACTCCTCCAAAACGACTTGGATGTTTGAAAATATTTTTACACAGAAAAATTTATGGCTGGTATATCTTCATAACTAACATAGCATATGTCAATCAAATAATATTTTTCAAACAAAACTGTTCAAAAGGAGGTTCAATTTTGATGTTTTGGCATCGAGCGGGCGCACGGCCAGTACTGCGTTAGCATTGGGTGTATATATCGCCTTAAGGGTACACTAGTCGACGGCGCGAACTATTTTGTGCGCGGGGTTAAAATGCATTTTATATCAACTGACGACACGTGCGGAAGAGATAGATGCTGTGATGAGCAGTAGGAAGCTAGTTCCCGTACGAATACACACTTTTGCAAATTTGTAGCGAAATGGATAATGATTTAGGACGAAACCGAGCGCGCGAAATTTTATAAACAGACCTTTGGCATTCTAGATATCATGAAAAACCGACTAAATCTATCTGTTCAAAATAAAATTATTTGCATTGTTGAACTACTAATCTATCCCTGTATGGAGGCCGTTTTGCAATTTTCCGTCTTCCTATGGTATTTATTCGCGCCCAAAAATGCGTTAAAATTAGTATCGAAATGTGGAACTTTCGACGCTCATAACTTTCAAATATTTTATTTTTTTACTTTTTTGATTCCATACAGGGCTAGATAATGATGAGACAAATTGATATCACTTTTTATTTTGAACGTACATCGTCAAACTGTGGAATAATCCCTAGACTACGTTTGTATGGAAGAATTTTCGACTAGTGTAACCTTAAGGGTACACTAGTCGACAGCACGAACTATTTTATGCGCGGGGTTAAAATGCGTTTTACATCAACCGACAACACGTGTGGAAGATGTAGATGCTGTGATGAGCAGTAGGAAGCTAATTCGCGTACGAATACACACTTTTGCAAATTTGTAGCGAAATGGATAATGATTTAGGACGAAATCGAGCGCGCGAAATTTTATAAATAGACCTTTGGCTGTCTAGATATCATGAAAAAACTACTAAATCTATATGTTCAAAATAAAATTATTTGCATTGTTGAACTACTAATCTATCCCTGTATGGAGGCCGTTTTGCAATTTCCCGTCTTCTTATGGTATTTATTTGCGCCCAAAAATGCGTTAAAATTAGTGTCGAAATGTGGAACTTTCGACGCTCATAACTTTCAAATATTTTCTATTTTTACTTTTTTGCTTCCATACAGGGCTAGATAATGATGAGAGAAATTGATATAATTTTTTATTTTGAACGTACATCGTCAAACAGTGGAATAATCCCCAAACTACGTTTGTATGGAAGAATTTTTGACTAGTGTAACCTTAATGCTTAGTATTGGTACAGTACAGCCCTTTCAGTTTTAAGCCCAATAGATATTGAGTATTTTTTTATAAATAGACTTGGTATGCACATCCTGAAAATATTATATCTCTTTCTATCGTGAAAGACACCATACGAAAATCTATAGAATGTTATTGTTATTTTATGAAACTGCCTGATACTCGTATACTGTCACGGAGCACGAAACCAGTGGAGAGAGCGTGCCGGGATTACCGCGGGCGCCAAGCGTATGCAGTATCAATCACATGCGGCGAAATTTTAGTCAGTCGCAACATTCGTAGGTAGGACGTACGAACGTCACGCGCTTCCGTCTTTAAAACAAATGAACTGAAAAGTAATTCCTAGTTGTGCAATTAAATGGTGTAGAAAGTGTTCTAATACTTCAAGTTACACAAAAGATGGGATAACATTTCACAGGTAAGTGTTTTTCTACTCCATTTAATCAATTTCATTAAGTAAAATCAAATATTTTTATTTCTGGATGGTTCCGCTGCTGTCTCTTTCTGGTACACTGATTCGCGCGTTAGTCGTTCTCTTTTTTCTCGATAGTGCTGCATCGCATCACCACGACGATTATATCGATATGTTAGGCTCCAAGACGGAAAAAACTCGTCGAGCGAAAAAAATACTCAGAATGCATTGTTTATTATTAAGTATTACACAATACTTTGTAGCCGAAATTAATAAGAACTGCAGCTGTGTACGTTCTTTTGTTTTTTATTGTCATGCCCGTATTTACCATATCATAAATCTAACCTTTAATCGAGCAATTCATGTATATATGTATCTTTATATATATAATTCTACTGTACGTGTTATGTCTCTGCACTCCTCCTAAACGACTAGAACGATTTGAATGAAGTTTTTTGTATGCGTTTGGGTGGCGCTCCGGATGTTTTAGATTCACAATAGGGTAGGGTAAGTAGGGTATTTGGTGTTTTTATGACAAAACAAAGTTTGTCGGGTCATTACGAAAAATAATACAAGCCCAAAAGATTACTTGAAAAACATATTCAAAGCTAATTCATTTTAAAAACCAGTAAATTCATAATTATTTTTTAATTATACCTTTAATTTATTAAACACCTGTTTTATTTCAAAATCGAACCCGTAATCTCTGTATCCTAAAGAAATCCTTACACTATTAATAAGTTAAACAACTATCGATATCGATATTTTTTTAATTTCTTGTTTGGAATCCCTAAAGAATCAGCTGTCATTTGGTTGTCAATCTGTCGCCCAATCACAGCGGAGGAAGCTTACCTCTGCCCCCGCCGTTATTTGGTGACTTTGGTTTAGAACAAAAACGTGCCGATGCTCTCTCCACTGGTTTCGTGCTCTGTGTATACTGTCTATCTTACAAGCTTTGTAGCAAAATTCATTCAATTCATCATGAAGCTTTAAGTTTTCAGAAGCTTTTGAAAGAAGGAAATGAAAAAAGAAAAAGAAAAGTGTGTACAATTGACCACTTCGTGAAACTCAAGTTGCTTTTATTATTTCTACAAAATTAATATTATTGTGTCTAACAAACAACCTAGTTTTCATAGTAATATCTATATATTGAGCTTTCCTAAGCTAGTTATAATTATTTACAACCTACAATAATAAAAAAAATCTAATACTGAGTTATTACTAATTTATTATCATTCAATGTTTTTTTATAGACAGGTAAAATTAATGGGCAAGGAATCGCTGTTTGGAGACACCATCGCCATTTCTAATATTCGTGCTTGCGCAATTTTCGCTGAGCACAAGTTTCGGGTCTCATATGCAAAGGGTAGATTCCTGAAAAATTATATTTAGGCCAACAGTTAGATTACCATAAAGAGGAGCTCGTGGCTAAATAATAACAGCCGCACGGGTCGATCATCAAGGTTAAGCAACGCTTGACGAGGTCGGTCAGTGGATGTGTGACCATTTCAACATACCGAGTTTCCTCCGTGCCTCGGAAAGCACGTTAAGCCGTTGGTCCCGGCTGTCATTTGAAGATCTTTGACAGTCGTTACGGGTAGTCAGAAGCTTGAGATCTGACACCAGTCTTGCCAAGGGGTACCGTGTTACCCAGTTACTGGGTTGTGGAGGTCAGATAGGCAGTCGCTCCATGTAAAACACTGGTACTTAGCTGAATCCGGTAAGACTGGAAGCCGACCCCAATATAGTTGGGAAAAAGGCAAGGCAGATGAGATGAGTTAGATTACCAAAAAACATTGTACACGTATTTTTTTTTGCCACGGAGGCAAAAAATAACAACTATTCAGTGCGTTGAATACGTTGGCGTTTGGCCTTGGTACACGTTTTACCTAAAAATTTTATCGGTTTGATAAAGCAAAAAAAGAACGCGGCCAATTATTTTTTACCCGACTCCCGAAGGAGAGTAATGTGTTTATCAGTCTATGAATGTATGTTCCTCTATGGCGTTCTAGAGGCCAAACGCGTTGGTCGATTTTGATGATTCTTACGTCAATCGATTCGTCTTAACCTTGCCATTGTCTCTGGCTACATTAAAATTGGAAATTAAAAAAATGCCGGCTTTTGGGCGCCATATTATGGAGGCACATTTTTTTTTGGGTTATCAAATAAAGGATTTTTCTAAAATATATAATATTCAAATGTAACTAATTTGAAAAAAAAGTTAACTATAAAGTTATAAATAAAAAAAGTTAATTCAAAAAATCAAAAATTCCGACTGCTCAAGAAGCGAACTAAACCAGAAGAAAATCATGCTGTGCAGTCGGAGGATACAACATTCGCGAGCTGGCTGACCAAAACCAGATGAATCCTCCGACTACAAAATCTAATTTTCTTCTTGTTTACGTCTTTTTAGTTCGCTTTTTAAGCAGCCGGGTTTTTTGAATTTTTTAATTTATTGATAATCTAACTGACAGACCTAATACAATTTTTTTTTTTACCCAGGAATCATCCCTACCGTCGCGGGCTGTCAATTTCTCTGAGATTTAACGATGACACTCACTGGCACGGTTTGTATGGAAAGTTAGCTTACTTTGAGATAAGTACTATTTACTATCAGTTTTTAAAACACATTTTAATCTTAAACTGTACAAACTAAATTTGTTTTAATTATAAATGAATAAATACTAGTTATTAAATAGGTACTATTATGACTAGACTAGAGACACTCAAATTGTCAATAATTATTGTTTTTATAATACAAAATATTACTATTATTGCACTTAATAATAACAGCTACAAGTTGACTAGTTCTTTTATTAAATCATCTATTTTACTATTTAATTTCTTATTAATTTCTACATTATTTATTTTATAGAGATCGTTCTCATTTATTTTAAACCTGCTTTTAACCCTCAGAATTATTTGTTGTAATAAAAAAAAAACTATCTCTATTTCCATAAACACTAAATCCCGAATTCCGCAGCGTGACTCTTACTCAACGCCAACTAGAAAACTCATATGACAGTTAGAGCTGAATATGTCAAGCTGAAGAATCATCTGCCAAACTCATTGACATCTGACTGCTCTATAGAGTACCTTAAGGCTGTACCCTGACCAAAAAATCAGCATGAGATATGAGCATTCCTATTGGCCTAGCGGCACTGGTGGCGCATGAATTACGGTAGTGAATACGCCCCGATTTTAAAATAAAATCTTTATAAAATCGAATATTGGTCTTTTGAAAAAAATAAAACTTACAAAATATTCGTTATCAAATTGTCTATCCATTAGTGTTAGTATAAAAAATAATTAATGAACACTTTAAGAGGAGATGCATGCTATCAATAATTATTTCACATTTTATGGTTTTGTTGGATCCAGATTAGTGAAGCATATACCTCTTTAAAAAAAAAGTGTACTACCATTTTAGAATCAACATTATGTAGAAATTTAATGTATTTTTATTAATTGATATTTCTTTTTAAATAAAGAGTAGATAGCTCTTAAAAACTGCACAAAAACGACTAGCGCGGCGTTTTGCTCGGGGAGGCGCCTTAATGTCAAAATTATCAAACTATTATTTTCAATTTCGAGTTTGAGTTGAGAGTTGAGCATGAGTCATGCTGGCCAATACGGGTCTAACTATCCTTGTCTTTTTATATCACTGTATAATTTATTAACACAATTCTTAATTTGCAGTTTAAGGGATATCTTATACTTAACTAAGGTTTTCACAAAATTAAGATTAATGTTTAAATAGATTTTTACGTGTTATTTGCTGTATAGTGTTGTGCGTAGTTCGATTCTCCAACAATGTCTATATCGCTATCACTGTGTTCCGTGTCTGAATCTGACGATATTCTTGAGTTTTCAGCCTGCGAATAAAACATATTATTAGGGTAAAAAACCAAGGCATCGTGGGAAACTTAGACATTCAGTTAATTAAGTGAAAAGTTTGAAATCGCCAACACACCTTGAATAAGCGTGGTTTTATTTTATGGTCCTGCCTTCTCTGTATGAGATGCTACTTTGCGATGCGTAGGACAGTAAAAGGCTGGTATTATTATATTGCCGGTACTGGCATGGATTCATCGTCTGACAACCACTATTATATTGCCGGTACTGGCATGGAACCATCGTCAGAGAACCACTCTTATATTGCCGGTAGCGGCATGGGACCATTGTCCGACAATCACTCTTATATTACCGGTATTGTCATGAATTCGTCGTCCGACAACCAGTATTATATTGCCGGTACTAGCGTGGCTTTATCGTCCGACAACCACTCTTATATTGCCCGTAGCGGTATGGATACATCGTCCGAAAACCACTCTTGTATTGCCGGTACTGGCATGGTTTCATCGTCCAAGAAACACTTTTATACTGCCGGTACTGGCATGGGTTCATCGTCCGAGAACCACTCTTATATTGCCGGTACTGGCATGGAACCATCGTCCGAGAACCACTCTTATATTGCCGGTAGCGGCATGGGACCATTGTCCGACAACCACTCTTATATTGCTGGTACTGGCATGAATTCGTCGTCCGACAACCAGTATTATATTGCCGGTACTAGCGTGGCTTCATCGTCCGACAACCACTCTTATAATATTGCCCGTAGCGGTATGGATACATCGTCCGAAAACCACTCTTGTATTGCCGGTACTAGCATGGATTCATCATCCGAGAACCACTTTTATATTGCCGGTGCTGGCACGGATTCATCGTCCGACAACCACTCTTAAATTGCCGGTACTGGCATGAATTGATCGCCCGACAATCACTCGTCTATTGCCGGCACTGGCATGGATTCATCATCCGACAACCACTCTTTTACTACCGGTACTGGCATGGATTCATTGTCCGACAACAACTATTATGTTGCCGGTACTAGCATGGATTCATCGTCCGACAACCACTCTTATATTGCCCGTAGCGGTATGGATACATCGTCCGAAAACCACTCTTAAAATTGCCGGCACTGGCATGGATTCATCATCCGACAACCACTCTTTTATTACCGGTACTGACATAGATTCATCGTCCGACAACCACTCTTATATTGTCGGTACTGGCAAGGATTCATCGTCCAACAACCACTCGTACCAAAGGGCAATAGCTCCATGAAAAATGCTGGTACTGGTAAACTGGAAGCCGCCCCATCATATTAATAAAAATTAAGCAGATAATGAAATGCAAACACTTACTTTTCGACATTCAGAATGTGTCGCTGGATGCTTTGTGGTGAAATCTACTGCTGTAGCTCCTCCTGTAGGCAAAGAAATAAATACTTTTACAACAAGTTACATTTTAAAACCCCCGACATATAACTACATAATTTATCTAGTAGTAGACACGCTTCGATCGACAATCTATTGAACACGTAATTATGACACGATAGCTTAACAGCGCACTGCGCCAACCGTGTCGTCTTTAAAATATAATTCATGTGTATTTACTTTCTAAGTTGTACCTCGGACATCCTTGAAATCGTTGAAAGAAAACATCGTAAGGAAACCTGAACTTTAAAGTTAATATAAGACTCAAATCGCCAACCCGTCTTGAGCAAGGAGCCACAGGGCTCGGGCCTACAGTTACAGGCTGATATTTTTTTTTTTTACGGACTCTTCACGTTGGCACGGGGTCCCAGCGCTAAGAAAGGAAATTTGGTTCAAATAAATGTCACTAGATGGCGCGATATGCATACAGTTGTTTTTGAATTGTGTAAAAATAAAAGCGTGTTAAAATAGCATTTGATCATAAACATTGTTCTCGTTTAATCAACTCTCCTAAGCACAACTTTATGGAATATTGGACTCTCAATTCATATCTCAAAGATTATTTGAACGGATCATTTAAAATTGATTCCAATAGATGGCGTGGTTTTAAATTTCTGAGGCATGCCATTCGATTTTTAAATTTGTATTCTAACACATTTTGGTACAATGAAACTGTGAAATCGTAAAAAAATACTATAAAACTAATCGTCACTGTATAAAAAAAAGCCTTTTACTTGCAAGTCGCTAATAACACCATCTATAGCCGTGGAACGGAACCGAACGCGATCGAATTACTTATAATCTCACGGTTGGCGCAGTCGTCGAGCGATTGACTGCTGTGCTGCGTGTCGCGGGTTCGATTCCCGCACGGAACAAATATTAACACGCTTTTATTAGCTTGGTATGTATGTATCTATGTATCAATGTAACGGAATCTTTGAACGTGATTTTCACCCACTTCAAAACGTTGGATTGATTTGAAACTTTGCACACTTATCAAGGACCGATGACAATGCAATAATTTAAACAGTTTGTCCCATTATCCTTACCATTAAAGCGTGTTTTTTAGTTTTTAGAACTACAATTTATTTGTATGATCTACAAATAGTTGTTCCGGCTCTGGGTGTTTGTGTATGTGAGTTTATATGTTTGTAAACGCACCCACGATACAGGAGAAATTCCTAGTGTAGGGCAAAGATTAAAAAAAAAAAAAAAAAAAAAACATCTTAATCAGACGCAAAACGCTAGTTACGTCGCCGCGTCAGCACGGTTTCTTTGTATGGGATGAGGAATATGTATGCTAGTATTATATTATCTGTGATGTTGGTAACAATTTTTGCGAATGCTTGCTACGCCGCCGTTACGGGTTCGTCCGTAGCGAACGCTACGCCGTAGCAACCTACATAGGCATCTACAAGTTACAACCAACAACAGATGGGGCTGACATAACCTGTTGTTGGTTACAAGTCCCTAATAAATAAAGAGAAAAAAAAAAAAAAAAAACTCCATTGTATTCATTTTTTAACCGACTTCATAAAAAGGAGGAGGTTCTCAAATCGTCGGAATCTTTTTTATGTCCGCGATTACTCAAAGACTAGACCGATTTCAAAAATTCTTCTTTTGTTTTGAAGGGTATACTTAACCTAGTTGGTCCCATAGTCATCAGGTCAGGATCTGATGTTGGGATCCTAGAGAAATCCAGGGAACTCCTCCAATATTATAGGCATACATATAGCGATTTTGGTATTTTCATCAACAATGCAATCATTTGCACACAGAAAGTATCATTTGGTGAAGTGGAACTGATGAAGAAGACCACAGATGGCCACTGGAACTCCTAAATGCTAAATATGTCACGGGTATAAGATATCTCGAATAGTTAACCGACTGTGATGAAGCAAATACTAAATAAATAAATGGTATTGACGAAAATAGCATCATCGAACTGATCTGATGATGAAGCCGGAAGGGCACTGGAACTCTGATATAAAACAATGTATCCTAGTCGTGTTTGGGCTTTTGGAATCGTCATGAGATCTACTTTGGCTATAAATGATTATAATGTTAATTGGAGATAATATACCAACCAAAACTAAACAGAAAAATAAAAAACTTTTTAACAAAAAATCAAACCGACTTCCAGAACAAAAAACTACAAAGCATAAAATAACTTTCTTTTCCGAAGTCGGTGTCGAAAAACGGAAAACAATTGGTACAAAAGACACCGACTTCGGAAAATAAAGTTCTTTTTTTACAATTTTTTATAGTATAAATAAATATACGTATTCACAGTCGTTCGTGTCGTTCTTTGAAAGTCGTTACGTGTAGTCAGAAACCTGGAATCTGACATCAGTCAGATTGCTTGAATAGGCTAGGCAGTTTAGAATAGAATATAATATACTTTGATGCTTTTTTTGCTACACACATTCGATCGCCTTTCTATTGGTCAAATTCCTGAAAGGCCATAAATATTCCCTTATATTTCATATTTTTCCATTCTCCCCTTCGATATAAGCGCCTCCATCTTGAAAACCCAACCATACGCACTACACAAAAATCATTAAACTGCCAAGACGCTGCACTGAAAAGAAACCAAATCAAATTACCACGTTTGCACACAATTCCAGCCTTTAACACTCTACAATTAGACCCATTTTCGCATACATACCTTGTTCACCTCCCCTTAATAAACATTACCAACCGATTTTGAACCCAAACCTAAAGAGATAAGTTCTGAAATGGGTTGTGATCGGTTCTAAGACGTTGGTTGCCTAGCAACGGCGCCATATTGCTTCTAATTTGATTTGACAACGTCTTGGGTTGCGGCGTCGAGAAGATGTTATTAATTTCAAGTGTCCTGAGGTTTGAGATGGCAATTTAGGGGCAAAGGAAGACTTTAAGATGCTGGACTTAAAACATAATATTATGTACAAGATGGTTCATTAATTCATTTTATTCTTTTATCCGTGTAAATTTAGATATTTATACTTTTAGGAGTTTTAGGTAACTTATAAACTCCCCGAACCCGGTTTCTAAAATTTAAAGCAGATTGTTCTCCACCGATTAAGATAAAATTTCGCATACTCGTTTAGTTTTGGATGTTGATGCATGGTTAGCTAAGTGAAGTCATTCTAAATCCAATATGGCGGACGGCCCAAGATTGCGAACTAGTTATTTTTTGTGCACTGCCATGATATGGGTATCAAATGAAAGGGTTTGCTGAGAAGAATACGAAAACAGCTTGTTTTAAAAAAAGATTTTTAATGAATAATTGTATTATATCTCTGCTGCCAATTTGCGGGTAAAAAATTTAATTTATTTACCAAAGTCAAACAACAAGAGCCATTTATTGACAAGCAAAAAGGATAAAATCTGTAACCTGTCAACGGTATTTTTTTAATCCTTTGGTATCCTGTTTATAACGAATTGATTGACACCTTATTCATCAAAATCTTAAGAATAGTTTAGGCGCTATAGAGTAACATACGTAAATACAAAAATACATACATATACTGCTAAAATCATAACCCTTCCTTTTGGCAACACCGTAGTCGGGTAATAAGTACCATTCCATCTTAAAATAGGTATTTCCGTCTACTGTTTTTACATTGAATATATTAGACACGAATAGGACAAAGGTTTTCAACGGCGAAAACATGATCTTCAAGATTTAAAATCTTGTAGATCATGTTTTCGCCGTCATTCGCTATACAATCATTTTACAAATTTAACGGCAAGTTACAATAAGCAATTTATCATTCTTTGTTCTTGCTTTTAGCGTTTTAAACCAACATACAATCCTTCAACATACTAAGTATACTCAACTTCTACTACATTGCTGATGACGTGGACATATTCTGTTACTCTTTGGGTGAATACGAAAGAATAGCTACCTATAGAATTTGTTATGGAACAAACAGTGGAACTATTTAAGGTTACACTAGTCGAAAATTCTTCCATACAAACGTAGTCTAGAGATTATTCCACTGTTTGACGATGTACGTTCAAAATAAAAAGTGATATCAATTTGTCTCATCATTATCTAGCCCTGTATGGAAGCAAAAAAGTAATAAAAGAAAATATTTGAAAGTTATGAGCGTCGAAAGTTCCACATTTCGACACTATTTTAACGAATTTTTGGGCACGAATAAATACCAAGAAGACGGAAAATTGCAAAACGGCCTCCATACAGGGATAGATTAGTAGTTCAAAAATGCAAATAATTTTATTTTGAACAGATAGATTTAGTCGTTTTTTCATGATATCTAGACTGCCAAAGGTCTGTTTATAAAATTTCACGCGTTCGGTTTCGTCCTAAATCATTATCCATTTCGCTACAAATTTGCAAAAGTGTGTATTCGTACGCGAACTAGCTTCCTACTGCTCATCACAGCATCTATCTCTTCCACACGTGTTGTCGGTTGATATAAAATGCATATTAACCCCGCGCACAAAATAGTTCGTGCCGTCAACTAGTGTACCCTTAATTTGT
This sequence comes from Orthosia incerta, assembly GCA_948252205.1. Classification (NCBI taxonomy): domain Eukaryota; kingdom Metazoa; phylum Arthropoda; class Insecta; order Lepidoptera; family Noctuidae; genus Orthosia; species Orthosia incerta. The sequence continues at coordinate 12,507,061 of OX411766.1, read as the reverse complement.
AAAGGTACTACATTATCGCATTGGGTCTAGCCTGTAACCCTGTAAGGATATTGTATGTTTTGAATGAATAAATAAATAAATAAAGGTGCGTCATTTCTCGAAGGCAACTATTCTGTCAAGGAAACTTATAAACGCGAAATTCTCTCACAAACAGCATTTAATTGGCCAAGTTCGCGGAGGAACTGTGCGACAAGAAGCATTTCTTGAGAACTTGCAACTATGCTGCTCCCAAACTAGTTAGAAAGTTTGGCTTCTACTGTGCAAGGAAGGGGGAATGCTTTCGATAATATGTGAAAATGAACATGGTGAGAGCAGTGGTGGCCCAGTGGTACCGGCCGCTACTCACAAGTTGTAGGTCGTGGGTTCGAGCCCAGACAGGCGCTTTACTTTGTGTAAATTATTTCATCACCACTGCTCTCAAAACGGTGAAGGAAAGCATCGTGAGGAAACAGGCATGTCCTAGAACCAAAAATTCGAAGACATGTGACATCCACCAACCCGCACTGGGCCCGCGTGGTGGATAATGGCCCATTCCCTCTCACAGAGGGGAGGCCTGTGTCCCAGCAGTGGGAACATTAATAGGCTGATATGTGATGTGATATTCGCTATTGCAATTTTGCCGGGATAAAATATATAATAGTAGCAGATGCCCGCTATTTCGTTTGCGTAGCATTAGTACTTCGAATAGCCATCACGGGTCTCACAGCTAAGAAAGAAAATTTGGTTCAAATAAATCTCACTAGATGGCGCGACATGTGCACACAATTTAATAGAATATAATAATTGTGTGTAAAATTAACATTTTCTGGAATTTAACATAAAAAATTATGTTCTTGTTTAATCAACTCTCTTATCTAAAATTATGGAATATTAGGCTCTTAATTCACATTTCAAAGATTATTTGAACGGATCATTTAAAATTGATGGCAATAGATGGCGCATCTTTTTATTTCCGAGGCATTCTACTCGATTGTTAAAATTCGTCGACTTTGTCTCTGTCTTCTCTGACCTAGACTAGAGTCAAGCCATCACAAATAAAAAAACAATTAAATAAATTAATTGTAACACATTTTGGTGAAAAAAAACTGTAAAAACGTGCAAAAAAATACTATAAAACGAACCTTCACTGTATTTAGAGAAAAAAATATTGACGAATCTAGTAAACCCTTTTTACTTGCAAGTCGCTGCTAACACCATCTATGTATCACCGTGAAACAGAACCGAATGCGTTCGATGTACAATAAAATATCAGATTAATCAGAAGAAAAACGCTAGTTACGTCGGCACGGTTTCTTTGTATGGGATGAGGCATCTGTATGCTAGTATTACATTATCTGTGGAATAGTCTATTTTTTTTATATCGCGCAATAATATTGTAGGTGTTCACACAGGCACAGACACAGGTGTTCGCCTTATTTGAGAAATTATTAGTTCACAATAAAAACCTCCATTCCTTTCCACCCCCTGATGTTCTTCCCAGGGTCTTAAACTATCTACATACTAAATTTAATCTCAATCGGCTCAGCGGTTTAAGCGTGAAAAGGTAATGGACAGACAGACAGAGTTACTTTCGCATTTATAATACTAGCTGTTTCCCGCGACTTCGTCTGCGTATCATTAGTACTTCGAATAGCCTATTTTTATATCGCGCAATAGTATTGTAGGTTTGTGGTGTTTATTTCTTGAGAAATTCATAGTTCACCATACAAACATTCATCCCTCTTTCCACCCCCATAAGGATGATTTCCGGGATAAAAACTATCCTATGTCCTTCCCAGGGTCTCAAACTATCTCCATAACAAATTTCATCTAAATCGGCATAGCGGTTTAAACGTGTAAACGTAAAGACGGAGAGACAGAAAGACAGACGGACAGACAGACAGACAGAGTTACTTGTACGTTTATAATATTAGTATAGATTACTAGCACTCCGCCCGCAGCTTCGTTCGCGTAATTTCGTATTTTATCCTACAGATGACTTTCTTATGTGCAGTTAGTGAAGACGACCAAAAATAAGCTATTGTTAAATTTATAAAAATTGGTTATCGTAGATATCTAGGGTTAATTGGTTTGGGACGATTCGTTATTTGACTTAAAGTATCATACATTTTAGTCTACTCCCCTAAAATTTAATACATTTTAGTCTACTCCACTAAAATTTAATACATTTTAGTCTACTCCCCTAAAATTTAATTCATTTAAGTCTACTCCCCTAAAATTTAATACATTTTAGTCTACTCCCCTAAAATTTTATACATTTTAGTCTACTCCCCTAAAATTTAATACATGTTAGTCTACTCCCCTAAAATTTAATACATTTTAGTCTACTCCCCTAAAATTTAATTCATTTAAGTCTACTCCCCTAAAATTTAATACATTTTAGTCTACTCCCCTAAAATTTTATACATTTTAGTCTACTCCCCTAAAATTTTATACATTTTAGTCTACTCCCCTAAAATTTTATACATTTTAGTCTACTCCCTTAAAATTTAATAACCCCTTTTTGCCCTGATGAGGCTCGAGTTTTTAACAACCCAAATATGTCATTCACTATTTTAACAACCCAAATATGTTATTCACTCTTTTCTTCTCCATTATATTTTTTGTTTATGTTAGTCAGATTGCGCAGTAATGTTGTCGCCGAGTTGCCAGCTTGTCGGTTTTTATCGATTTCATTTCGGGGAGTGTGCGATGGTATTGCATGATCTAATTCCGCCCAGCCCGTTTCATCATCGGACTACCAGACGTACGGCCATGCGCCATCGGTACATCCCATACGCAATAAACGTTTTGAGAATACTTTTATTATGCGTACAGCTAAGGAGTGGAATTCCCTGCCGGAGTCTGTGTTTCCCGATAGCTACAATCTAGGAGTCTTTAAGTCAAGAGTGAATGGGTTACTTCTAGGCAAGCGTGCTCCATCATCGACCACATCATCGCTTACCATCAGGTGAGATAGTGATCAAGCGCGATATAAGATAAAAAAAAAGATTCCTCAAAAAAACTTTATCACCTTTTAACCTTATCTGGGTGATAGTTTTAAAAATCTTATTATATCATATTGATTATTTACTTTATCCCCAAGGAATTAGTTTTTTCATAAAAATATTTATTTTTTCATAAAATTCCAAAAACCTATAAGGGGTGAATAGGGAGCTATTCACCCCTTATGGAATTGCCGAAATTTCCTTCATCTGGCTCCCCTAGACCCTACCCTTACATAAAAAACCAAACTCTGTGCAGAAAGATTCTTAACAAAACTTAACACCCGCTAAATCGTATTTAAGGGTGGTTTTAAAAATTTACAATGACAATATTTATTGTTTACTTATGTTAGTATTTATATTTATGTCAAAATTCAAGTAAATTAACCCAAGACATAAAATTCTTCAAAAAAATTAACGCCCGCTAAATCGCATTTTGGTGTAATTTTCGAAAATCTAATAATAACAACATTTATTGTTTCTTTATTTTTCTAGGTCCGTATTTGTGCCAAGTTTCAAGTTTACTAACCCAAGAAATAAGATGCTTTAAAAAAAACTTTAACACCCCGTAAATCGTCTTTTGGGGGTAGTTTCAAAAAACTAATAATGTCAACCTTTATCATTTACTTAGATTACTATTTGTGCCAAGTTTCAAGAATATTAGCCAAAGGAATTAGATTTTTAGATTGTTCATACAAACTTTCAACCCCTTTTTAACCCGTTAGGGATAGAATTTCCAAAATTCCTTTCTTAGTGCTCACTTACGTAACGTTACTTGAGAAACCTTTCTGCCAAATTTCATCTGTATACGTCAAGCGGTTTTCGATATTTCGTGATGAGTGAATGACCTTTCGCTTTTATATATTACGACTCGCTGTTGCCCGCGGCTTCGCTCCCGTGGACCACCCCACAGGACCCAATTTCGGGATTAAAAATAGCCTATGTCACTCAGGAACAGTGTAGCTTTCTATTGGTGAAATAATTTTTCAAATCGGTCCAGTAGTTTCGGAGCCTATTCGGTACAAACAAACAAAAATGTCTTTCCTCTTTATAATATTAGTATAGATTATTATTATTATATTATATATTTAGATAAGTATGGATAACAATTTCACACTAGTGAAGTTAATTCATAATCGGATTGGTGTCTCCAGGTATTTCCTTCTGCATGTAAATAATAGTAGATTATTGCATCGAGCACAAAGTAATTTATTATTGCACCGAGTGCCTGATTTAGAGCCCGAGCGTTAGCGAGGGCTCTAATCTAACAGGAACGTGGGCAATATAAATTACTTAAGGCGAGGTGCATAATCTGCTTTTCTTTCAATTGAAAATATTGTCAAGCAAAATTAACAAAGTTCCCGCCAAATCACTTTTTTAAATTTCTTTCATTTTTAAATCAGAGTTAGCAGCAATCATTTTTTAAATTTAGAACAATTAGGATAGAAACGAATAATACGTACGTAAAAAAAAAAGTATTGATATCGGCTGGCTGAATAGAGCTAATCCATTGAGATTGGCACCTTTTGGTGCTACTAAAAAAAAACTGTGCAATAATGAGATTTCATACATTTTTATTGCTCTAGAGCATTAAAGACTCGCTTTGTACTGAGTTTTTAGTGTGATTTTGATGAAATTAAAGCATAGTTGGAAGAAAATAACTTTATGTACTTCTTTTTTATAACAGTTTAGATTTTCGCCCATATCTATTCTAAGACCTTTTAAAGAAAACTTTCTTAAAATTTGACAACAAGCTATTATTTTCAATTTGGGATTCGATTTACCCCTATATTCTAAGTTAATTCCGCCACCTAGATTCAATTGAATTGTCACGGTATCATGGCGACTAAGTTGCTTGGATTGCAGGAAGTATATTTCAAAACAATATAAAATAAAAAAAAACATTAAGAAAATTTATTTTAAACCAGCTTTTTTGTATTCTTCTCAGCAAACCCTTTCATTTGATACCCATATCATGGCAGTGCACAAAAAATAACTACTCTATAGTCGCCATGGATACACTCTTAATCTAACCTTAAACTAGCTAGCACCATGGAATAACTTTTAGTCCAAGACTAGAGTCAGATTAGTATCATCTCTCCTTATTCCATGTTTATTAATACGGAAATTTGTTAGTAACAACCTAATGCTAGGAATAATGTTAATCTTTTATCTTACCTTAGTCCATGTTTATTAATAAGACGTGGTTTACGTTACTAAAGAAAAATACGTGTCCAATATTTTTCGGCTATACAAACGGACTAAATAGAATATTTCAGGAATCTACTCTATTCAAAGATTGGTGGAGAAAGACATAATTTTACAATGAATCTCCTTACCTCTTTGCTGCTGCTGCTTCCGCAACTGTTTCTTATGCTTCATCCTTCTATTCTGGAACCAGGTCTTGACCTGCGTCTCCGAGAGGTTCAGGGCGCCTGCCAGCTCTACCCTCTCAGGAGTAGACAGGTACCGCTGGGACTCGAAGCGTTTTTCTAGGCCTGGACAAAGGTTCTTATCAGAAGAAGTATTTACTCTGGGCAATAAACAACAAAGTATTTTTGTATATATCATGGATCAAGTACACTCGAATCAGTGCACTATGTGGAATGCCCGGCCATTATAAATCAAGTCAAGTCAAATCGGACCATGTAATGAATACTGATTTAAACTTATATATCACATTGTCTGGTTATTTTGAATATTGCTACGTAACGCTTGGGCAATTCGATAATTATGGTCAATGAATTAGTCCAAGAGTGAGCGAAGCGAGCTCGGGATCTTAGGGCACCCCGACACGGATAGGTTAGGTTCGAAGGGGATGACGTGAACGAGCAAAGCGAGCGAATTCAGCTCCTGTCATCTCCTTCATGTTAAGTTACTATAGACCCTGCAGACAATAATAATAATAGTAATAGGTCGACAGAGGTAATGTCAGCATTAAAATAATAAAAAAACACACACTTTTTTAGGGTTCCGTACCCAAAGGGTAAAAACGGGACCCTATTACTAAGACTTCAATATCCGTCTGTCTGTCTGTCTGTCTGTCCGTCTGTCACCAGGCTGTATCTCATGAACCGTGATAGCTAGACAGTTGAAATTTTCACAGATGATGTATTTATATTGCCGCTATAACAAAAAATACTAAAAACAGAGTAAAATTAATATTTAAGGAGGGGCTCCCATACAAAAAACGTGTTTTTTTGCCGTTTTTTGGTCGATATTAATAACGGCAACAAGCAGACGCTTGAAATATTCACAAAATATTTAGTTGTATATTCACTTCAAAAAATAATAATTATTAAATTAAAATAAAATAAATTAAGGGGGGCTTCCATACAACAAACATGTTTTTTTTTGCCGTTTTTTGCGATAATGGTGCGGAACCCTTCGTGCGCGAGTCCGACTCGCACTTGGCCAGTTTTATTATCCTGCTCAATAAGTGATGGGCATTATTCAAAAAGACTAGACAATTTAAATATTTCAATATTTGTTTGCAGATTGCCTACTCATATTGGGCATTATTCAAATTTTCTGGGCATTGAATACTGGCCTATTAATTACTTGGTTATACACATACATAACCACCCTTTAATGTTTCGACTGCCAAATGTCATTGTCAAAATTACATTTTTGATCAGAGGGGTGACTATAAGCTCTTAGAGCGGTATCAATTTGATATCGAATAAGGGACAGATGTATTTGACTTGTATACATCTGTCACTTACTCGATCTCAAATTGATACCGCTCTAAGAGCTTATGGTCACCCCCCTGATCCACCATGTTGCTCCACTTGACAAAGTTAATTTGAGTGTACATTGAAACGAAGGGAAATTAACCAAAATTTACAATAAAACCAAGTGCGAGTCGGACTCGCGGACGAAGAGTTTCGTACTTGGTAAATTGCGGTTTACGATTTATGATGTATTAAAAAAAAATTACTTGCTAGATCTCGTTCAAACCAATTTTCGGTGGAAGTTTACATGGTAATGTACATCATATTTTTTTTTAGTTTCATCATTCTCTTATTTTAGAAGTTACAGGGGGGGGGGGGGACACATTTTACCACTTTGGAAGTGTCTCTCGCGCAAACTATTCAGTTTAGAAAAAAAAATATACGAAACCTCAATATCATTTTTGAAGACCTATACACGTAAAGGTCTGACGAAAAAAAAAATTGAGTTTCAGTTCTAAGTATGGGGAACCCACAATTCTTTTTTTTTTTTTTTCTATTTTTGTGTGAAAATCTTAATGCGGTTCACAGAATACATCTACTTACCAAGTTTCAACAGCATAGTTCTTATAGTTTCGGAAAAAAAGTGGCTGTGACATACGGACGGACAGACAGACAGACAGACATGACGAATCCATAAGGGTTCCATTTTTTGCCATTTGGCTACGGAACCCTGAAAACGGTTACTATACTATATAGCGATTTAAAAGGGAAACAAACGTGTGTTCAAAATTGCAGCTAAAACCAACACTGGGAATTGGGCCAAATTCAAATTGCAAGCTTTCATTCATTTTTTTTTTTTTGTTCTTCCATACAAACGTAGTCTAGGGATTATTCCACTGTTTGACGATGTACGTTCGAAATAAAAAGTGATATCAATTTGTCTCATCATTATCTAGCCCTGTATGGAAGCAAAAAAGTAAAAAAAGAAAATATTTGAAAATTATGAGCGTCGAAAGTTCTACATTTCGACACTAATTTTAACGCATTTTTGGGCGCAAATAAATACCATTAGAAGACGGAAAATTGCAAAACGGCCTCCATACAGGGATAGATTAGTAGTTCAACAATGCAAATAATTTTATTTTGAACGGATAGATTTAGTCGATTTTTCATGATATCTAGACTGCCAAAGGTCTGTTTTTTAAATTTCGCGCGCTCTTTTCCGTCCTAAATCATTATCCATTTCGCTACAAATTTGCAAAAGTGTGTATTCGTACGCGAACTAGCTTCCTATTGCTCAGCACAGCATCTATCTCTTTCGCACGTGTTGTCGGTTGATATAAAATGCATTTTAGCCCCGCGCACAAAATAGTTCGTGCCGTCGTCTTGTGTACCCTTAACACACATTATAAACTGGCAGAAACTAAGTAATAGCTTGTAGGAACTTACCTGTTAACTGTGGATCGGAGAACACGGTCCTTGCCTTCCGCCGTCGGCAATGTTTCAGTGCTGATAACGATAACTCCGACGGAGTGAATAGGGCGTGATATGGGACTCCTGAAACAAAGAAATTGAAATGTTATTCAACATAATTATACATGCAACCTTATTCATTAATAGCGAGCCGACCCGGCTTCGCACGGAACATATTACATACTAGCTGTGTCCGCGGCTTCGCTCTCCCGTCATCTGTCTGCCAACCCTACCCTACTTACCTTCCTGCCTACCCTACATACCTACCTACCATTTTTTTTTCTAAGGTCATCATTCTTTCGCGGAGAATCTTAACACCGCCATTCAGAAAATGACTTCAAATGCACAACGCCATCTATGGAATATCGAGTTCAACTGTCCGAGTATCTGAATTGCGTGTGTTGTGTTAATTTTACTTCTTGAACACTTTAATTTTTTTTTTTTTTTTTTTTTTTTTTTTTTTTTTTTTTTTTTTAAACAACAGCATAACAGGTTCTGTTGGTTATCCTTTAACACCCTGGCTATTTATTTTGGATTTTTTTTCGATGTAGAAAAATTACTTTTCTATAATAATTATAATAATAATTTATTTATTTCTTACCACAAATTTACAGACAAAAAAATTAGAGAGTCTACAGATACAATTGTATAATTAATTTGTGGAAGACTGGTTTTCTACAGATTTATTATATGTATTGATGATTGATTGATTGATGATGATGACAAACCTTCCTCGTTAACCGCTCTTTCAATTAGTGACAAGTAAAATTCAAAACTTAAAAAACCCCCGTCACGATAATCTTGCGCAAATATCCCGATTCAAACAGCAAAATGCTCATATCTTTTGAACCGCTGAACCGATTTTCATCAAACATATGAGTAGATAAGACCACTCGCATTAAGGTAACACTAGTCGATAATTCTTCCATACAAACGTAGTCTAGGGATTACTCCACTGTTTGACGATTTACGTTCAAAATAAAAAATATATCAATTTGTCTCATCATTATCTAGCCCTATATGGAAACAAAAAAGTAATAAAGAAAAATATTTGAAAGTTATCAGCGTCGAAAGTTCCATATTTCAACACTAATTTTAACGCATCTTTGCGCGGCAATAAATACCATAAGAATAGCAAAATTGCAAAATGGCTACCATACAGGGATAAATTAGTAATTCAACAATGCAAATAATTTTATTTTGAAAATAGACATTTAGTCGTTTTTTCGTGATATCTAGACTCCCAAAGGCCTGTTTATAAACTTTCGCGCGCTCGTTTTCGTCCTAAATCATCATCCATTTCGCTAAAAACTTGCAAAAGTACTAATTCGTACGCGAACTAGCTTCTTAGTGCTCATCACAGCATCTATCTCTTTCGCACGAGTTGTCGGATGAGATAGCAGGGATTTTAACCCCGCGCGTTCGTGCCGTCGACTAGTTTTCAAGCAAAACTAAATCGGTTCATTCGTTTAGGAGCTATGGAGCTATAGAGGATGCCACAGACAGATACACAAATACACAAACACACAGGTACACATTTCAATCTTATAACACCCCTCTTTTTCCATGGCGGGATAAATCCGTATCAAAAATCGGTCGTGTTAGATAAGAAGTTAGCGGCGAATCTGACAGAGGCAGACAGCGCCTTTGTTATATACTTTTTAGACATTATCTATACTATTTTGAGTTATGCCTATCATAAGGGTTCCGTAGCCAAATGGCAAAAAAAGGAATCCATAAGGATTCGTCATGTCTGTCTGTCCGTCCGTATGTCACAGCCATTTTTTTAAGAAAGAAACTATAAGAACTATGCTGTTGAAACTTGGTAAGTAGATGTATTCTGTGAACCGCATTAAGACTTTCACAAAAAAAAAAAAAATACTATAAATTTTGGGGTTAGGTATTTTTTTTTTCTAAAGTAAATAGTTTGCGCGAGAGACACTTCCAAAGTGGTAAAATGTGTGTCCCCTACTGTAACTTCTAAAATAAGAGAATGATAAAACTTAAAACATATATGATGTACATTAAACTGCCACCGAAAATTGGTTTGAACGAGATCTAGTAAGTAGACTTTTTATAATACGTCATAAATCGTAAACTGCAATTTACCAAGTACGGAACCCTTCGTGCGCGAGTCGCACTTGGCCGGTTTTTTTGTTGTCTTTTGTGTGTCTACTTCCAGTCTAACCTGCTGTATTCAGCTGAACACAAAAATTATTTAAATAACGTTGTGAGATGTGTAAAACAGTGAAAATATATGTTTATGAACCATGTAATAACATACAAAAATAAAATCATAACAGGCTTTACAAGTTTACGAGTAATAGTCGACCAACTTATAAAATGTACTTGGCACAGTAAAACTTTTGTACAAATGCCATTGAAAAATTACTTAAATAAAGTTGTTAGCTGTGTAAAACCGATACTAAATATATGCTTATGAACCATGTAAAAATATACAAAAATAAAATCATAACATCCTTAATAATAATGATTTCTAAATTAATAATGTTTAAGCTCGAATAACGCATTGGAGTGGCCGGACTGGTTGGCAGTACCGATCCGTAGTCCATACGGCGCAGGGGAGTCTATTTTGTGTTTGTGTGTGTATTTTCGACGTTTTGTAATCTAAAGTCAAATTAGATTCGATTTCCAAGGCGTCAGGCGAGATAGTGGTAAAAAACATCATTCTATGTGGGCCCGTTTTTAGACGTTTTGTGCCGCTGAAACCGTTTTAATGTTCATGTAACAACAGAACCCCCTTCTTAGTCCGCATTATTGTGTATTTTGGTTGGATTGAGTTTAACGATAGCCTTGTCAGCCAGGTTTTTACGACCGAAACCGAAACCGAATTTCGGCAACAGTCACAGATTCGGCCGAAACCGAAACTTCCTTACAAGGATCATGTTTTGAGCGTAAGTACCAAGTACCTAACTAATGTTTGTTTAGGTATATCATTAGCGAAAGAGTTATATCAACCAAAAAAATATTTAGATAGTTAGGTTAAATTTGATTCTACTATAACTTGTGTATTAGTTTGTTATAATGTTTTTTTTTAAGTTTACTACCTACTCTTGTGCTATATCACTTAATAAAACTAACCGAATTCAAAATAAATCACACAAGCAAACAAAACGAACTGCAAACACAAGCCACGACACGATTAGGTACGTGGACGCGGCAAAATGTCTTCGTCGCTTACTCGCTTGGATGGAATTTAACGCGCCGAAACGACGACCGAAAGTTTCGGTGTCGGCAGGTTTGCCACCGAAACTGAAACTAAACCGAAACTTTTTTTTTGCCGATTCCGAACTTTCGGTCGGACAGTAAAGTACGATACACTTTTACGCTTTATTCTTGGAGCATTTCGATATGTTCCAATTTTAGTTGGTTTACAGTCTTTAATATGTATGAGTAAGCATAGGTACGCATGCACGGTTTTACATGTTGAAGTTCCTGTACAATTAATTCACCAAAATGCTTGTTTCTTGGATCCATTGGTTCAACTAAACCGCCACTATGCAACGCACACTCAGAACATTTCCATCCACACTTCTCTGCAGTCAAACTTTTCCTTTCCGAATCCGAAACATTTAGTCTTTTTCAATTTCTTCTGTATTATCTTCAAATAATGTGGGACTGTCAAGACGCACAGCTTCTTGTTGAAGTGGTAAACAAGAAGCCGGTGCCGGCGGGTGGTAGGATAGTCTTCGTCCACATCCAGACGGGTTTTTTTCTTATAAGAAAGGATTGATTGCGAATAATCCTCCGAATATACTTCCGGCTCTATCAAGATATCGGGACTATCAGGACTCACAACTTCTTGTTGAAGTGGTAAGCAGTTGATTTTAGGATGTTTGTCATCCTGATCCAGACGAGCTTTTTTTTTTAAGAAACGGTTTGATTGATCCATTGCAGTCAAATAAACACAAAACTGATCAAATAAACTTGAATTTTAAATCACGAATATTTTCAATAATTCGGAGCACGGATAGAATAGACGGCGAATGGATTGCGGCTATCTGAAGCTTATTAACCATAAATAAGTACATTGTAAATTTGGCAACGCCGCGTTTACCTGTTACACGTATTAACACTGTTAACACTTTTATATCTGTTACAGATATGTTACGGTTACACTTTTGTAAGTTTTTTGGGTTAACACATTGAAAACACATTTATAAGTGTTACATATTTGATTCTGTTACCAATTCAACATGTAACACTTATAATTCTGTTACCTTTATGAAGCTGTTTTTAAGTCCCGACGGTGAGTTGCGAACTAACTTGCTGGATATACTTTCTTAGGAATAGCGGATTACTTAATACCGAATACTTTAACCGCTGTTGACAATACAGCAACAGGTCTATATTCTTCAACTTTCATTCTCGAACCTCCCTTCTGGGGGTCTACTCCTTATCTCAATCAACAAAGTTACGGGCCCCGTCCGAAACTATTCCAAAACTTTGGAGTAAAAAATAGTAAAAAAATTCGGATCGGTGAAAAATACATCGGTAGTAGGAACAACTGTCAAATTGTGTTGTCATTCATTCTTAGTTCGGGTCCCGAACGAATCATCCGTCCGTAGGTAGTAGGAATCGCCCGTAACGAAGGCCGAAATTACGGACTTCGTGCTTAGGGAGTAGGCCCCCAGTACCGGTATGATGACCCGGGTAATCTGCCACATCTCGGGAAATACCGGTACACTAGTCGACGGCATGAACTATTTTGTGCGCGGGGTTAAAATGCATTTTATATCAACCGAAAACACGTGCGGAAGATATAGATGCTGTAATGAGCAGTAGGAAGCTAGTTCGCGTACGAATACACACTTTTGCAAATTTGTAGCGAAATGGATAATGATTTAGGACGAAACTGAGCGCGCGAGCGACCTTTGGCAGTCTACATATCATGAAAAAACAACAAAATCTATCAGTTCAAAATAAAATTATTTGCATTGTTGAACTACTAATCTATCCCTGTAAGGAGGCCGTTTTGCAATTTTTTGTCTTCTTATGGTATTTATTTGCGCCCAAAAATGCTATAAAATTAGTGTCGAAATGTAGAACTTTCGACGCTCATAACTTTCAAAAATTTTATTTTTTTGCTTTCATACAGGGCTAGATAATGATGAGACAAATTGATATCACTTTTTATTTTGAACTTACATTGTCAAACAGTAGAATAATCCCTAGAGTACGTTTGTATGGAAGAATTTTCGACTAGTGTAACCTTAAGGCAAAAATTGTTGATGTGCAACAGCGGTCTCGCTAATCTCATTCGACAGTCCCTCAAAACGTATACGACATTAACCAACATGGTTATCACATTATGATGACCAGCTTCAGCAGCATGACATGATCTGACCAGTTATAGATTGTATGGACTTTAAAAGAAACTTTGACCTCTGTGTTAGTTTCAGAGTTTCTTCTCAGTCAGCTAGGAAACACGGCTAGTATTACCTAGTCCTAGCTACTCTCTCTTATCTAGACTAAGTGTAATAGTACATTATGGTACAAGTGTGCAATGTTGGTGATTACCGCTGAGGCGCCATTGAGACCCGAGCCGTAGGTGAGGGTCTTAAGAGAGCCGAGGACGGTAATCATCAATACACACGTGTATCATACGACGTTATTCAACACACTTGTGAAGTAAATAATACAAAAAAATCATTTACAACAGTAAAAACGAGTTGTGAATTTTTTTTCACAATGGCGGGAAAAATTAATCAGTTTTCCTATGCGCGCGCATTTAACAATGGCGATCGGCCATAGACTAAAAGAATGAGGTTTCTTTTTTTTGGCTTTTAGTGGATAGTGTTTTAGCCTCGTAGAAAATAGGGAATTTCAATTTTTCTTAATTACAGAGCAAATAAAATTTATATTTGAGTGAAAGTTTTATTTATTAAGGTACACGTACAAGTTGAAATTATCTATTTAAATACGAAGTTGCATGAAATGATCAAGCAATAGGTACATAAATTTATTTGTAGTATTGAGCACGATCTTTTTTGTATCGAAAGTTTTTTAGGAACAAATCAACTCAACCAATAAATTAAAAAAAAAAAACTCTATGACTCACTTGTGAATAATAGCAATGAAAAAGTCACAGTTTGATAACAGGTATCATTATGTGCCTAATTGCGGTGAAATTAGAGTTACTTTATGAGCAAGTGTGTTGAAAATAACTTTCTTTTCGGAAGTCCGTGTCTTTGGTACCTATTTTTTTCATTTTTGACACTGACTTCCGAAAAGAAAGTCATTTTTCGCTTTGTAGTGTTTTGAAGTCGTATAGTGTTTGGAAGTCGGTTTAATTGTTTTGTTAAAAGGTTTTTATTTTTCCTATTTTTAGTTTTGGTACCATATAATATTACCTACCATGAAAATTATTTAAAGCCAGAGGGCTTCTTATAACAGTTCCAACAAGCTTATACACGTCTGCGATACATTGTTTTATTACGGAGTGACTGCGCCTACCTTCCGGCTTCATGACCAGATCAGTGCAATACGAGTAGTACTATTTTCATTAGAACCATATATTTAAATTACCTTAATGATAAATGATTGTATTTCAGTAAGTTGCTTTGTACAAACACTTTTACATGTCGATCATATTTTTAAAACTAGATGAGGTCGGCGTTTCCTATCTGACTACTCTGAGAAGAAAGGCCGAAACAAACTCAAAGGTCACAGTCTCTTTTAAAGTCCAGACAAAACAAAAATCTTAGTTAGATCATGTGAAGACCATGTAGATTGATGTCTGAAATGGTATTTTGAGGGAAGAACCAGCCAGATTGAGTGGACCTGTCCAGTCAGTGCACGCATTTGCCAATAACCGAGCAGCTCAACACAGAATTTTATGAGCTCAACGATTCGCGAACAATACCAAAGAAAGGACATTCGGATAGGCCGCATAAACTACTCAAACTGCCAGACCACGATTAAAAACTAAGATAAATTAAAAATAAAAACAAAAAAAATGGTCCACATACCTACTCGTATTCACAATAATTAAAATAAAATAATATAATACTTTAAAAAGTACTTTCATCACAGTCATTTAACTATTCGAGATATCTTATACCCAAAACATACTATCATTGAGAAGTTCTAGCAGCCATCTGTTGTCTTCTTCATCAGTTCCACTTTACCAAATGATACTGTCTGAATGCAAATGCTTGCCATGTTATTGAAAATACCAAAGAAGAATTTTCCAAGTCGGTCCACGCGTCTTTGAGTAATCGGAGAAAATAAATTTAAAAATTAAAAAACCGGCCAAGTGCGAGTCGGACTCGCGCACGAAGGTACCACTATCGCAAAAAACAGCAAAAAAACAAGTTTGTTGTATGGGAGCCCCACTTAAATATTTATTTTATTCTGTTTTTAGTATTTACTAGCTGTGCCCCGGCTTCGCTCCCGTCATCTGCCTGCCAAGCCAACCCTACCCTACTTACCTTCCTGCCTACCCTACATACCTACATACCAATTTTTTTTCTAGGATCATTCTTTCGCGTATAATCTTATCACCGCTATTCAGAAAATTACTTCAAATGCACAACGCCATCTATCGAATATCGAGTTCAACTGTCCGAGTAACTAAATTGCGTGTGCTGTGACAATTTTACTTATTGAACACATCTAACTTTTGATAGAGTGAACCGATTGCGATGAAACAAAAACTAAGTAATTCTTCAAGTTACGCACAATTATGTATAAAAGTTATTTACATTAGTTTCGTACATTGCACGTTATTTCACGTCACATTGATGATTGTTATAGCGGCAACAGAAATACAACATCTGTGAAAATGTTTACAGAAATTAATACAGCCTGGTGACAGACGGACGGACAGGCAAACAGACGGATCATGGAGTCTTAGTAATTGGGTCCCGTTTTTACCCTTTGGGTACGGAACCCTAAAGAAAATGCCGACGAATTGAGAACCTACCGACCGACTAACTTCAAAAAAGGTGAAGTCGGTTAAAAATGTGGATAGATAGATGGAGAGGGAGATGAAGGACAATGAAAAGATGGATGGACAGTGTGAGGAGTGATATGAAAGAAAAGTGAGTCAATGATAGCGTGACGGGAGACAGGACGGTAAGGAAGCGAGTTGCACCGACAGCGCTACCCCAAGTAACATGGGCTAAATAAGATGATGTAGATTTATCACGGAACATTACATAAATAAACTTTTTACAAAAAAATACTACCGACTTCCAAATAAAACTACAAAGTGAAAAATAACTTTATTTTTGGAAGTCGGTGTCTTTCGAAGGTACCAATTTATTGCGTTATGGACACCGACTTCCAAAAATAAAGTTATTTTTCACTTTGTAGTTTTATTTGGAAGTCAGTAGTAATTTTTTGTAAAAAAAAAAAATATTTTCACTTTTTAGTTGTACCTACCTAATAGGCAAGTTGTTTAGTAAGTTACCTACTCGTATAACGCCAGAATATATGACCAAAATATCATGAAACTTGAACATAACCGGTGAAATGAGAGATCTGCGTACCACTTAAGAGCGTACTGGCGTGATGTTATGTTATGAAATGGTATAAACAACAAACAGACATGCGATTGCAGCAAACCCGAGAGATTTGCCGTTGTTTATCGAAGAGTTCTGTTGTATATCTTCGAATTTCTTCGTCAGTCCTTCACCAAATTAAAATGGGACCAATTTCGGAACATACTCTTTCAAACAAAAAATTATTTTATGAAATCGGTCCACAATTGACGGAGATATCGGTGAACATACACAAAACATACATAATGTCGAACATAGAACCTCCTCCTTTTTGGGAAGTCGGTTAAAAATTACGAGCATTCAAAATCTTACCTTGTGACAAAAAATATGGCGCTTCAACAGCCTTATAAGTATTAGGTGTATGCAAATAGGCCCCTAAAGCCCCCATAGCGACCTGAAGATAGGAACCCTCTCTCCCGGGCACATGAGGCCTTATCTCATTGGCTACCGGGAAATAAGGTTTAGGGTCCCTGTCGTAGTCGAACCTTCTTTGTTCAGGAGTTTTGAACGTTCGGCTCTCATGACTTCTGTATAAAATGTCTTCGATTAAAAAGGATGTTTTCGATGTATGTTCCTGGCGATTTGTGTCAGTCGGTGATTCGCTTCTGGTTTCTGGATCCATTTTGTAGTTATTTTCGTGTCATTGGCTTTTTGGTTGGTTTTTTTTTTTTTTGTTTTCACTTGTTTTTTTTTTGTCTCTTTTTCTGTCACTTTTGTTTGTTTGTCACTGTTTCACTGGTTTTTAATTCTATCAATTATTTTAAGGGCTTACTCGTATTTTGTTTTAGAATTTAGGGTTTTTGTAGTTGTGTATTTGAGAATAATTTTATTTTGCAGTCGAAATAGGTAAAATATTTTTTTAAAGTTACTTTTGACTCGAGTTTTTTTTTTAATATTCTTATAAATAATTTTACTTTAAATAAGTAACATTGGGCACTTCTATACGTTCACAATCTACATTAAACAAATATCAATTAAAGACACTACATCTATACCAAAAAACAATGCACTTATAAATTAATATCACTTAAAAAAAACACTCCGGAAAAAAAAACACAAAACGTCAAATTGAAAAATCCTTTGCCGCTAAAAGTTCAAGTTTGGAATCCAATTCTTTGTCTCCGATTTCGTTAATCGATGTCAATTACACGAATAATCGGTCGCTTTGCGCAGTATGACCGAAACAGGCCGAATGGGGCGAAACGCCGCGATAAACTGTCGTTATAGGGGTGAAATGGGGTGGGGGAAAGGGGATGAGCCGCTTGCTTGTGGGTGGGATGCCCACTCTTGCTACTGTGTATTTTTTTAATAGTGCGCCACTCTTTATTGGTCGGTTTAGAACCGTTTTTGTGAATTTTCGTTTTTTGAATTTGAAGTTTTTATTTTTTAATGAATGAAATGTTACAGTCAGTGGCAATTAGCATTCCGTGTTTATTGATTGTGTATGGGTGATTTTCATTGCATTGTCCTCCAAATTAAACGTGTATGCAAAATTTCATCTTAATCGGTTGAGGATAACTGTTTTGAAATTCAGTTGTAAGATTTGTCCCGAATACACATACATACATACATACATTGCAAGTTAAATAAAAGCTTGTAAAATAGGCTATTCGAAGTATGAAGTCGCGGCCAACGGCTAGTATAGTATATAGGTATAATATAGGACTGTTTCGTTTGTCTAGTCAGTCGTAGGTCGTAAGCTCTACTGCCGAGCATGACTTACTGGGTTCGATGCCCGGGTCGAGCAAAATGTTATTAGATTTTCCATGGCATTTGTAATTTTTCAGTAGCATTTTTTCTTTATTCTTGTTTATTTCTTTCTTTCTTTCTTCTTTCATAATAGAATCATGTAATGTATAGATGATGCAATTGTTAATTAATAATGCAATTTTTTATTCATTTTATTGAAAAAAAACACATACATATCGTGAAGAAACCGGCATGTCCTAGAACCAAAAATTCGAAGACATGTGACATCCACCAAACCGCACTGGGCCTGCGTGGTGGATAACGGCCCATACCCTCTCACAGAGAGGAGGCTTGTGTCCCAGCAGTGGGAACATTAATAGGCTGATGATGTGATGTGATGATGTGATTTTGCACACCTGCCATGGTAGGATATGGTCTAAAGAACTTTTATAAAAATGTCATCCTGAAAACTACCCATATTTCGCAAATAAATAATTTGATTTAGATTTTTTTCTTTCTTTTTTAATTCTATTACTTGTGCTTTAAACATAACTAGCGAAATTTGTGTGTACTATTACCTCTGCTGATCCCTTTGACGAACACAGGCTTGATGTTATGTTGTACAAATAGGTAATATAAATAAGATTACGCTCAAGAGTGCAAATAGGGCCGGAATTCGGAATCAAATCGAGAGATTCCGCTGCAAATTGATGGGAGAATTCAATATAAGGGGTGATACACACAGGCAAAGTAATCGCATTTTGCAGTAAAAATCCGGCTTCTGAAAGGCTACAATTTTATTCTGAAAGGCTACAATTTTATTCTGAAATGCTACATTTTTATTCTGAAAGGCTACAATTTTATTTTGAAAGGCTAAAATGTTTTCTGAAAAGCTACAATTTTATTTTGAAAGGCTACAATTTTATTTTGAAAGGCTATATTTTTTTAAAGAGTAAGTGTTTGTTTTCTTGATCATTCTTCTCCTTAACAAACTACCTTTGCGAATGGACAGTAGAAACATTTTTATTATTATTTAATTTTGGACATTTAAAAGTGCCGTTTAATGGCCTAATTGAAATAAGTTATTTTATTTTGACTTTATAAATAAATTAACGGTTGGCGCAGTGGCTGAACGATTGACTCCTGCGCTGAGTGTTGCGGGTTCTAATCCCGTAAGAAAACAATATTTGTATGGCCTACATAGTGGTTCCCGGTCTGAATGTTTATGTATGTGAGTATTCGATACAAGAGAAATTCCAAGTGGTTAAGGTTTTTATGGGTTACCTTGATATGAGTGTTAGATAATTTTCGTATCGAAACGACCAGACTTTACAATTTACGTTAACATACTTTGATTTAACTCTATGCGGCTACAGCCTAAACGGTTCAAACTCCAAGCGAGCGTTACCTAGGTCGTTAGTTCGAATCACGCTCGACGTTAGTGTTATTGAGGTATGCAGTCTCTTATACGATCTCAAATTGATACCGCTCTAAGAGCTTATGGTCACCCCCCTGTACGTAAAGTAGCTGCAACCACATTTCACTAGGCTAAGTTTAAATATATCTTAATAGGGGATGAGCTATTTGCCATCAACTAGACACTACTTACCTACATAGGGAGGCCCAAAAGTGTCGGAATATTTTCAATAAAGTTTATTCTCTTTTTAAAGAAATAGGCCGCGAACTTCCATAGAAAAGTTCACCACGGGAATTCAAATACCTAGGTTTATAATTTCTCTTGATGTAGAAATCGAACTCTGAACCCCGCGGTCACTAGCCACTAGTCACTAGACTAACAAAGCAGTTTTTGCAAATGATTTCAAACTCTTACTATGTAAATTCATCACCATCTATGCACTAAAAGTTTTGGAAATACTTTCATTGTGCGTACAGCTAAGGAGTGGAATTCCCTGCCGGAGTCTGTATTTCCTGATAGCTACAACCTGGGAGTCTCTAAGTCAAGAGTGAATAGGTTACTTCTAGGCAAGCTTACTTCACCGTCGACCACATCATCGCTTACCATCAGGTGAGATAGTGGTCAAACGCGAGCCATGGCAACAAAAAAAATCTCAGCCCGTGTCAACTCGGCTTATAACTGGTATACCTCTATACCTGCATATATATGTCAGGTACATATACAAGCGCCTGTATATGCCTGTATACCGGGATAGGCAGCTAAATTGCTGTAAGACGGTGTAACCCACTCGCCGGGATCATCCCTAGAATGCAAAATGGAATAGTGCGATGATTGAGTCTTGGTACTTGGTTATTTTGTATGTTCAAATAAAATGTTTTAAGGGGAGATTGTAGTTATGGATTTGGACAACTTTTGTTAGGAGACTAAATCTGAAACTTCGAAAAATTTTCTTTTATTCGGGTGAGTCAAATGTTTTATTCGTAATTTCAGTGCTGTTTTTAGTGGTGCATAGTGGCATTTCAGTGTTCTATATAACTAAATACTTTCTTTTAGGTACTGTTTTTTTTAATTAAAATCGGCCCGCGCATAACCACTATCTCACCTGATGGTAAGCGATGATGTGGTCGACGGTGAAGCACGCTTGCATAGCAGTATCCTATTCTCTCTTGACTTAAAGACCCCTTAAAAGTAGCTGTCGGGAAACACAGAATCCGGCAGGGAATTCCACTCCTTCCACGCATAATACAAGTATTCTCAAAACGTTTAGTGCGTATGTGTGGGATGTCCACCATGTACCGATGGCTCATCGCCGTACGTCTGGTAGTCCGATGATGAAACGGGCTAGGCGGAATTAGATCATGCAATTCCATCGCACACTCCCCGAAATGTAACCGATAAAAACCGACAAGCTGGCAACTCGGCGACGATTTTCAAGGCTCTGGGCTCTGGTTATTGTTATTCGTTAGGGACAAAGATCTAAGAAAGATCTAAAGACTCTAAGTGCTTTTGAGAAGGAAACTTGCTCCTCAAAAATCAATCTACTTATTAAACCCTCGAAAAATATTGAATAAGCTATACTTAGATGCTTAGAAATTAGTAGTTATCTTAGATTTACTCTCATCTACATTTTTTATTTGCCACTGAAAAATGATTTGAACCCACGACCTGAAGAAACACGAGCGGCAAGTTCTAGGCAGTAGGCATTGGGCTACCACGCCGGTCTTTATAATATGATAGGTACTGAAATTAAATCCCTTTGCTTTTAATTTTAACGTAATCAACATCGCTATCACACTAACTTTACCTACATTATTCCGATAAGAACCAAGAACAAACTAAAAACAAAACAATACAATAAAAAAACTCTGTTTATTTTCAATGAAAAAATAAACAGAAAAAACCATTCACAATTATTGTAAAATATCTTAATCTGTACGATCAAGACTGTTTGCCAGTTAAGCCGCTACTTCACCCCCGACCTGCCTCCCTAATCCACAAATAGGGGCGTGGTTTTCACCCCAAGGACTAATGGAAACGCTCTGCGCGCGCAAGAGTCTCGTCTCGGCCAATAAGGAGCCGCCAATTAGGGATCAAAAGCTTGCCGATTTGGGGTTGCATTTCAACGTTTGTCGTTTTGTTAACGTCACTTATTGAAGACTAGTTGTGGGGTACCCGGATTTGTCCGTGGATATTTTTTATTTAATTTTTTTTCATTAAATCTGTTGTAGATAGTACATATTTTAGAATCAGAATGAATTAGGTTATATAAGAAGGTTTATAAACCTAGTCTCTATTTAAAGAGTGAGTAGACTACTTTCGATTCGAGACCTTAAGGTTACCCTAGTCGATTTTTTTTCCATACAAACGTAGTCTAGGGATTATTCCACTGTTTGACGATGTACGTTCAATATAAAAAGTGATATCAATTTGTCTCAACATTATCTAGCCCTGTATGGAAGCGAAAAAGTAAAAAAAGAAAATTTTTGAAAGTTATGAGCGTCGAAAGTTCCACATTTCGACACTAATTTTAACGCATTTTTGGGCGCAAATAAATACCATAAGAAGACGGAAAATTGCAAAACGGCCTCCATACAGGGATAGATTAGTAGTTCAACAACGCATATAATTTTATTTTGAAAAGATAGATTTAGTAGCTTTTTCATGATATCTAGACTGCCAAAGGTCTGTTTATAAAATTTCGCGCGCTCGGTTTCGTCCTAAATCATTATCCATTACGCTACAAATTTGCAAAAGTGTGTATCCGTACGCGAACTAGCTTCCTACTGCTCATCAGAGCATCTATCTCTTCCGCACGTGTTGTCGGTTGATATAAAATGCATTTTAACCCCGCGCACAAAATAGTTCGTGCCGTCGACTAGTGTACCCTTAATAGGTATGTTTCCTAGATAAAAAAAGTCTATTTAATCCAGCAGTTAGATTATCAAAAAATAGTGGACACGAATTTTATGCTATGTCAAATCACTAAAAATTTACAAAGATAAAGAGCATCAAAGTTCAAGACTTGGCGCTTGTGACGGCATTGTGACATCACGCAAAATTTCAACGACCTTTATCGTCTACATCTTTTGTTTACGTGAAAAAAGAATAATACGTGTTTGTTTATTTATCGGACTGTCTACAATTGTTTATCCTAATAATACAAGCAATATGATTTAGGACGAAACCGAGCGCGCGAAATTTTATAAATAGACCTTTGGCAGTCTAGATCAGGGGCGGCTGTACTTTAAGTTCACTCGTGCGCTGAACTGCCAGATTTTAATAAGTTCAGAAAAAAAAAAAAAAAATTTAATAATATCTGATTAACGATCTATTCAATATTCACGAAATTATGACGAACCAATTTAAGCTCTTTGCTAAAGTAATAAGACGTATATTGCTGTAAAAAATATTCCCCGTGCGGTAGGCTTAAGCGCACGGCGAGCGTTCATACAACTTCTACGAGAAATGTACGTCAAAATATGACCACTCTCGTGCGCCGCCCCAGCGAACGGGTCGAGTACCAACATTACAAGTTGTACAACGACGTAACTTTTGGCTTTGGCGTCGAATTTGAAGTCGCTAGCGAGATGGTTTGCCGATTTACATAGGCTCCTGTGAATTTTAGTAAATCTAACACAACTACATAGTGAGACGGCAAAGTGCACTACTACTTCTGTGATCCACCAGCCGCCAATGGTCTAGATATCATGAAAAAACTACTAAATCTATCTGTTCAAAATAAAATTATATGCATTGTTGAACTACTAATAGCATAGCATGTGTATTTATCTGTGTATTTATTATAATTACTTCATGTCCAGACAATTACTATCCATACCAGGTTGCCTGGAAGAGATCGGAATGCGATTAGGCCGCCCATTGTATTTGTATTAATTTTAAGTTTCTTTGTATAATTGTAGTTTTAAGGTGTACAAAAAGCATATAATAAATAAATAAATAAATACTAATCTATCCCTGTATGGAGGCCGTTTTGTAATTTTCCGTCTTCATATGGTATTTATTTGCGCCCAAAAATGCGTTAAAATTAGTGTCGAAATGTGGAACTTTCGACGCTCATAACTTTCAAATATTATCTTTTTAGGGTACCGTACCCAAAGGGGACAACGGGAAAAACGGGACCCTATTACTAAGACTTCACGATCCGTCTGTCTGTCTGTCTGTCTGTCCGTCTGTCACCAGGCTGTATGTCATGAACCGTGATAGCTAGACAGTTGAAATTTTCATAGATGATGTATTTCTATTGCCGCTATAACAACAAATACTAAAAACAGAATAAAATTAATATTTAAGGGGGGCTCCCATACAACAAACGTGATTTTTTTGCCGTTTTTTGCTCGATATTAATAACGGCAATAGGTAGACGCTTGAAATATTCACTGAATATTTAGTTGTATAGTTACTTCAAAAAATAATAATTATTAAATTAAAATAAAATAAGTTAAGGGGGGCTCCCATACAACAAACGTGATATTTTGCCGTTTTTTACGATAATGGTGCGGAACCCTTCGTGCGCGAGTCCGACTCGCACTTGGCCAGTTTTTTATTTTAGCTTACAGGGCTAGATAATGATGAGACAAATTGATATCACTTTTTATTTTGAACGTTCATCGTCAAACAGTGGAATAATCCCTAGACTACGTTTTTATGGAAAAAATTTCGACTAGTGTAACCTTAAGTTTTTTCAGTAATCTACTCTCTTACTGGAAATAGCTTGTTAGTAGCAGCACGTCCTGGGATTCTTTTTTTATCTATTTCTAACAAAACGTGTGCCGATGACATTTACTATCATATTTTAAGGGTTGTTCCCGGAGCAAAAGTGGGTACAATGACTACATTGTATTATCAGCATCTATATCCATCAATCTTCAAGCTTGATAGTACCGACTGAAGAAAATATCTCTGAAATAATTGATGATGTGTTCAAAAACTACGACTAATTAATTAATTTACTCGTAGTTTTTGAACACATCAACACGTTGCCATTACGGTAACCGCAAATTATCGAGATATCAGCTCGACTCTACGGCGACAATTTAAATAAAGGCTGTGCACATACCTGCCTTATTTTTAATCGACTTCAAAAAGGAGTTCTTAATTCAACCGTATTTTTTTAAGTGTTTCTTTCCTCAGAACTTTTTACTAGTTGAACCGATTTTGATGATTTCTGAAAAAAGTTTTTTCTCAAACATGCATGGAAATATTGTCATTATTTTAGAAAAAAGAACACGCGAAGTACTGAATTTACGGACAGTGAAAATCAAATCCATTGCTGGAGCGTTTTTTGAATTTGGTACATTTCAACGCTCCAGCAATGTTGTATGAAACGGCGTGCTGGGGTTATTAGATACTCTTTGATTGGATCTCTTTTACCATTCTTGGCATACCAAAGTAAGTCTCTTTGCTTAGTACAAATTGCGTTCACGTGGCTGTATAGCCATAAATGCGTTTGCCTTTCGGCAGAGATGATAAATAGAAAATCGGCGGCAAAGCTGAAACTTCGTCTTGATTTGTTATTTAAATCTATACTAATATTATAAAGCTGAAGAGTTTGTTTGTTTGTTTGAACGCGCTATTCTCACGAACTACTGGTTGGAATTGAAAAATTCTTTTTATGTTGGATAGTCCATTTATCGAGGAAGGTTATAGGCTATATAATTTCACGCTAAAACCAATAGGAGCCGAGCATAAATGAAAAATGTTGCAAAAACGGGCAAAAATATTCCTTTATGAGAGCTTTTCTTGCGTGCGCTGCGTAAACGGTTTAAGTTACGCAAATATAATGTATGATGGAATTGTTGTTCTTTAAAAGTTCTAGAAAAAGTCCGCGACAGCATATGTCTATCTTTTAAAATTGACTCACAATAGCAGCTTTCATGCTCTAAATTTTAATTAGATCGCCGCCGCCGGTAGAAACAAAAGTTTACAGGTTACATTCGTATAGTAGTAGTAAGGGTAGGTAGGGTAGGTTAGGTGTAGGGTAGGTGTAGGGTAGGTGTAGGGTAGGTGTAGGGTAGGTGTAGGGTAGGTGTAGGGTAGGTGTAGGGTAGGTGTAGGGTAGGTGTAGGGTAGGTGTAGGGTAGGTGTAGGGTAGGTGTAGGGTAGGTGTAGGGTAGGTGTAGGGTAGGTGTAGGGTAGGTGTAGGGTAGGTGTAGGGTAGGTGTAGGGTAGGTGTAGGGTAGGTGTAGGGTAGGTGTAGGGTAGGTGTAGGGTAGGTGTAGGGTAGGTGTAGGGTAGGTGTAGGGTAGGTGTAGGGTAGGTGTAGGGTAGGTGTAGGGTAGGTGTAGGGTAGGTGTAGGGTAGGTGTAGGGTAGGTGTAGGGTAGGTGTAGGGTAGGTGTAGGGTAGGTGTAGGGTAGGTGTAGGGTAGGTGTAGGGTAGGTGTAGGGTAGGTGTAGGGTAGGTGTAGGGTAGGTGTAGGGTAGGTGTAGGGTAGGTGTAGGGTAGGTGTAGGGTAGGTGTAGGGTAGGTGTAGGGTAGGTGTAGGGTAGGTGTAGGGTAGGTGTAGGGTAGGTGTAGGGTAGGTGTAGGGTAGGTGTAGGGTAGGTGTAGGGTAGGTGTAGGGTAGGTGTAGGGTAGGTGTAGGGTAGGTGTAGGGTAGGTGTAGGGTAGGTGTAGGGTAGGTGTAGGGTAGGTGTAGGGTAGGTGTAGGGTAGGTGTAGGGTGGGTGTAGGGTGGGTGTAGGGTGGGTGTAGGGTGGGTGTAGGGTGGGTGTAGGGTGGGTGTAGGGTGGGTGTAGGGTAGGTGTAGGGTAGGTGTAGGGTAGGTGTAGGGTAGGTGTAGGGTAGGTGTAGGGTAGGTGTAGGGTAGGTGTAGGGTAGGTGTAGGGTAGGTGTAGGGTAGGTGTAGGGTAGGTGTAGGGTAGGTGTAGGGTAGGTGTAGGGTAGGTGTAGGGTAGGTGTAGGGTAGGTGTAGGGTAGGTGTAGGGTAGGTGTAGGGTAGGTGTAGGGTAGGTGTAGGGTAGGTGTAGGGTAGGTGTAGGGTAGGTGTAGGGTAGGTGTAGGGTAGGTGTAGGGTAGGTGTAGGGTAGGTGTAGGGTAGGTGTAGGGTAGGTGTAGGGTAGGTGTAGGGTAGGTGTAGGGTAGGTGTAGGGTAGGTGTAGGGTAGGTGTAGGGTAGGTGTAGGGTAGGTGTAGGGTAGGTGTAGGGTAGGTGTAGGGTAGGTGTAGGGTAGGTGTAGGGTAGGTGTAGGGTAGGTGTAGGGTAGGTGTAGGGTAGGTGTAGGGTAGGTGTAGGGTAGGTGTAGGGTAGGTGTAGGGTAGGTGTAGGGTAGGTGTAGGGTAGGTGTAGGGTAGGTGTAGGGTAGGTGTAGGGTAGGTGTAGGGTAGGTGTAGGGTAGGTGTAGGGTAGGTGTAGGGTAGGTGTAGGGTAGGTGTAGGGTAGGTGTAGGGTAGGTGTAGGGTAGGTGTAGGGTAGGTGTAGGGTAGGTGTAGGGTAGGTGTAGGGTAGGTGTAGGGTAGGTGTAGGGTAGGTGTAGGGTAGGTGTAGGGTAGGTGTAGGGTAGGTGTAGGGTAGGTGTAGGGTAGGTGTAGGGTAGGTGTAGGGTAGGTGTAGGGTAGGTGTAGGGTAGGTGTAGGGTAGGTGTAGGGTAGGTGTAGGGTAGGTGTAGGGTAGGTGTAGGGTAGGTGTAGGGTAGGTGTAGGGTAGGTGTAGGGTAGGTGTAGGGTAGGTGTAGGGTAGGTGTAGGGTAGGTGTAGGGTAGGTGTAGGGTAGGTGTAGGGTAGGTGTAGGGTAGGTGTAGGGTAGGTGTAGGGTAGGTGTAGGGTAGGTGTAGGGTAGGTGTAGGGTAGGTGTAGGGTAGGTGTAGGGTAGGTGTAGGGTAGGTGTAGGGTAGGTGTAGGGTAGGTGTAGGGTAGGTGTAGGGTAGGTGTAGGGTAGGTGTAGGGTAGGTGTAGGGTAGGTGTAGGGTAGGTGTAGGGTAGGTGTAGGGTAGGTGTAGGGTAGGTGTAGGGTAGGTGTAGGGTAGGTGTAGGGTAGGTGTAGGGTAGGTGTAGGGTAGGTGTAGGGTAGGTGTAGGGTAGGTGTAGGGTAGGTGTAGGGTAGGTGTAGGGTAGGTGTAGGGTAGGTGTAGGGTAGGTGTAGGGTAGGTGTAGGGTAGGTGTAGGGTAGGTGTAGGGTAGGTGTAGGGTAGGTGTAGGGTAGGTGTAGGGTAGGTGTAGGGTAGGTGTAGGGTAGGTGTAGGGTAGGTGTAGGGTAGGTGTAGGGTAGGTGTAGGGTAGGTGTAGGGTAGGTGTAGGGTAGGTGTAGGGTAGGTGTAGGGTAGGTGTAGGGTAGGTGTAGGGTAGGTGAAGGGTAGGTGTAGGGTAGGTGTAGGGTAGGTGTAGGGTAGGTGTAGGGTAGGTGTAGAGTAGAGTAGGTAGGATAGGGTAGGTACGTAGCCAGTTGACGGGAGCGAAGCCGCGTGGGACAGCTAGTAATATTATAAAGAGGAAAGATTTTTTTGTTTGTTTGTTTGTTTGTTTGTTTGTACCGAATAGGCTCCGAAACTACTGGACCGATTTAAAAAATTCTTTCACCAATAGAAAGCTGCATTATTCCTGAGTGACATAGGCTATTATTAATCCCGAAAACGGGACCTGTGGGGTGGCCCACGGGAGCGAAGCCGCGCGGAGCAGCTAGTATTTAATAAATATAAATTTAATAATAAAAATGTGTTCAACGGTTCACGGTCCACCAGATTTAAGATCAGAAGCCAAATTGGCAATGGAAAACCTGCTTCCAGCGAAAATATAAAAGTATATGAACATTTTATGATTTGGAAAAACGATAAAAAAATGAACATTTTCGCCGAAACAGTATTTTTGGCGTATTTTAATGAGATTTCTAAAACTAAAAAGCCATCTACATTATGGGCAATTTATTCCATGCTGAAATGTACAGTTCATGTTAAAAATGGCATTAACTTAAAAAAATAACGAAATTTAACTACTTTTTTATTTCCCTGCATTCTTTTGAGAAAAGCATTATATATGCCTCGGCGGAAATGGCAATTGCCTGTCTCGTATTAGTGAAGTCATACTCGACCTGCTATTGTCTATTTCCCGGCCTTTGCAATAATGTACTATTTAATATGCATTATTAAATTTTCGTATTTAAGTATCTATGTGCTGGTAGGTAATGAAAAGACTAATTTGATGTTAAGTATACCTATAATTTTTATTTAAATTCTGCTAGCCTTGACGGATTTTGTTCTGTTCAAATAGTTCATAAAAATCTTGCATCGTGGAAATGGCTGAAGCTTAATTTATACAGTGTGACGTTTAACTCGTCACAGTCGTCACCTTTTATTACAATTGACAAATCCTGAAAAATCTGTACCCTCAACTTTGCCAAAGCACTGTTGCTGAGTGATACTTGTCCGACGCACGGGCTACTGGGCCTCGGATCCAGTCTCTCCGTGAGGCCATGGTGGAGCGTTTGAATCTGTCCTTGAAGATAGTGTCCGATGGGGAGATGCTAATCTGGTCAGGTTTAATTCTGCTAAAACCCAGGCGTGTCTTTTTTCTGCAAAATGAGCCCAGCTGCGATGTGAGCGTGCCGATAACGGACCATCTTGAGCTTCTTGGCGTTACGTTGACATCGACTCTCAATTTTGCCTCATACATTGGGGCAAGGCTCAGCTGGCTGCAAAAAAGTTAGGAATCCTTGCAAAGGTGAGACAGTACTCCACGCCAGAACAGCTGCTCAACTTGCATCAAGTGCTAGTTCGATCATGCAAGGAGTACTGTTCTTATCTCTGGGACGGATCTGCCAAATACCAGCTGATGTACTAGAGTCGATTGAAAAGCGGGTCAATTGAAACTCATCGGCAATGAGGCACTGGTCGAGTTAAAGCTCCAGAGCCTTGAACATCGTCGTCGAGTTGCGAGCTTGTCGGTTTTTATCGGTTACATTTAGGGTAGTGTGCGATGAAATTGCATAATCTAATTCCGCCTAGCCCGTTTCATCATCGGACTACAAGAGGTACAGCAATGGATCATCGGTACATGGTGGACGTCCCAACCATACGCACTAAACGATTTGGGAAATCTTTTATTATGCGTACAGCTAAGGAGTGGAATTTCCTGCCGGAATCTGTTTCCCGATAGCTACAACCTAGGGGTCTTTAAGTAAAGAGTGAAGTTACCTATTTCTAGGCAAGCGTGCTCCACCGTAGACCACATCATCGCTTACCATCAGGTGAGATAGTGGTCAAGCGCGAGCCTAACTACAATAAAAAATATATGCGACCAGCTGATTTGTTTTTTATTTTTTCAGCATTGATCCTATAGTTAAAGTTGTTCATTAATATTGCCACCCCTCGAAATAGCCAAGGAATAAAAACTCGGCCTGCAGAGCACATTCCAAATCAGGTTTTTTATGTAATCCATACTTCTAAATGTGTAAGTATGTAGCTGCCTGCCTGTCTATCTGTATCATTTTAACGCTTGAACGGGTTTGGTTAAAACACGGGTCGACTATGTCTTGAGTTAGGACATCGGATACTTTTTTGAGTTCCGTATCCAAAGGGTAAAAACGTGACCGTATTACTTAAGACTCCACTGTACGTCTGTCTGTCACCAGGCTGTATCTCATGAACCGTTATAGCTAGACAGTTGCAATTTTCACAGATTATGTATTCTGCTATAACTACAAATAAAATAAATATTTAAGTGGGGCTCCCATACAACAAATGTAATTTTTATGCCGTTTTTTGCGATAATGGTACGGAAACCTTCGTGCGCGAGTCCGACTCTCACTTGGCCGGTTTTTAGGGTACCGTACCCAAAGGGTAAAAACGGGACCCTGTTACTAAGACTCCGCGATCCGTCTTTCTGTCTGTCTGTCCGTCTGTCTGTCTGTCCGTCTGTCACCAGGCTGTATCTCATGAACCGTGATAGCTAGATAGTTGAAATTTTCACAGATGATGCATTTCTGTTGCCGCTATAACAACAAATACTAAAAACAGAATAAATATAATATTTATGTGGGGCTCCCATACAACAAACGCAATTTTTTGGCCGTTTTTTGCAATAATGGTACGGAAACCTACGTGCGCGAATCCGACTCGCACTTGGCCGGTTTTTATTCCCGGCGTCCTAATTGCCCTTAGAATAATTGCCGAATTTCGCGCAGGCGAAGCCGCTGGCATAAATTAGTCCTGCGATATAAGATTTAAAATAATAATGATATTCGACATTATTGTAATTCAAACACACAACCAAAATCGCCTATCATTATAACTTTGAATTCAAACACAGCTAAGTAGGTTACCCTTATGACACGAGTCATACGTTTGATAAATGCTGTAACGCTATCGGAAGATATATTTTGGCAAAACATGCCGAGATATGTCAAAGTAGCGCAAAATTTAATTGAAAAACTGGCCAAGTGCGAGTCGGACTCGCGCACGAAGGGTTCCGCACCATTATCGCAAAAAACGGCAAAAAAATCACGTTTGTTGTATGGGAGCCCCCCTTAATTTATTTTATTATAATTTAATAATTATTATTTATTGAAGTGAATATACAACTAAATAATCTGTGAATATTTCAAGCGTCTACCTGTTGCCGTTATTAATATCGAGCAAAAAACGGCAAAAAAATCACGTTTGCTGTATGGGAGCCCGCCCCACTTAAATATTTATTCTGTTTTTAGTATTTGTTGTTATAGCGGCAATAGAAATACATCATCTGTGAAAATTTCAACGCTCTAGCTATCACGGTTTATGAGATACAGCCTGGTGACAGACGGACAGACAGACAGATAGACAGAGAGACAGACGGATCGTGAAGTCTCAGTAATAGGGTCCCGTTTTTACCCTTTGGGTACGGAACCCTAAAAAGGGTTGACCATTTAAATAATGATTAATGTATTGGAATTTCTTGTAACTATTAATGTATTGTATTGTATTGTAATCTATACCATCTATACCAATATTATAAAGAGGAAAGATTTTTTTGTTTGTATGTTTGTTTGTTTGTACCGAATAGGCTAAAAATTCATTCACCTATGGAAAGCTACATTATTCCCGAGTAACATAGGCTATCATTTAGACGGGAGCGAAGCCACGGGCGTCAGCTAGTGTTTTATATGTAAGATAACATCGCCTTGGAAGTTTCTGTATGTGGTAAAAGTAATCAAATGGCTATCTGCTTAAGATTATGCGCAGACTGAAGCTCTTCTTATTCCCTTACAATAAATCCATTGTAATGACTCACCTAGGCGTATCACATCCCTCTCAGATATAGGTACATATAAACTACACTAGACACACACTACACACACAAACAGTCACACACTACACATACAAAGACACACACATACCTACACTCTTCACAAACCTTAAAAAAAATACCTATTATAATTTTGTATGTTACCATTAGTTAAGTAATTTAAGTTTAATTATTGTTTGGTGTTGTAGCCGGCTATTTGCTAACTACCTCCATGTGCATTTAAAATAATGAGTCATTAACGACGGAAAAACTAGATCCCACGACACAGGGTATCCTAGTGTGGGGTCTAGGGTTTCTTTAAGGCACTAAATATTTGTATTTTCTTGTGTACCTGTGCTATAATTTTTAGTATTTTATTTTGTTGTTGTGCTTAATGTATCTAAAGGAAGGTGTCCTATTAAAATTAAAAAAAAGTACACAAACACTAACCCGACGTCCGAGATACCCAATCTCTCTCTCTGGCACGTACAGTGAACTGTGCTGACACTAGAACGGTACCAAGAGGTACTAAATAGTGACAACAAAGGCTGAGTGATAGCGCAGAGAGGTGATAAGCCGGGTGCTCATTAGCGAGCGGGAAGAGTTCTCACCCTTTGCAATTAGGCACGCGGCGAAATGTGAGAGGTTTAGGGCCAGTTTCTGATTTGAGAATTTGGAGTTAAGAGGAAACGGGGGCAGAGAGCGCCGACTACCCAATATTGGACCAATTTAAAAGATATTCCGTTAACTAAAAATTAAAGATATATACTATGTCCATATGTTTTCCTTTTTGATGATACATTATCTTTAGAAGCACTAGAGCTCTCAAAAATGCTCAAAATTGCGCTGTCAACAGAGGCTTAGTGTACAAATTTGACAAATATAAATGAAAAAAGGAAAACATAGGAACATAGTATATATCTTGTTTTACCAGTTTATGGAATATCTTTTATATTGGTCCAATATTGGACGAGAAAAGAGACGAGAGCCAAACCTCGAATTATGACTTTTTACTAAGGAAATTCGGTCGGCGCTCTCTGCCCATATTTCCTCTTAAGGTTACACTAGTCAACGGCACGAACTATTTTGTGCGCGGGGTTAAAATGCATTTTATATCAACCGACAACACGTGCGGAAGAGATTGATGCTGTGATGAGCAGTAGGAAGCTAGTTCGCGTACGAATACACACTTTTGCAAATTTGAAGCGAAATGGATAATGATTTAGGACGAAACCGAGCGCGCGAAATTTTATAAACAGACCTTTGGCAGGCCCAAAAATGCGTTAAAATTAGTGTCGAAATGTGGAACTTTCGACGCTCACAACTTTCAAATATTTTCTTTTTTTACTTTTTCGCTTCCATACAGGGCTAGATAATGATGAGACAAATTGATATCACTTTTTATTTTGAACGTACATCGTCAAACAGTGGAATAATCCCTAGACTACGTTTGTATGGAAAAAAAAATCGACTAGTGTAACCTTAAGAACGGGTCAAACCCTGCTTTAATATCGAAGTGTGACAGGTTTTCAGGCTAATTAAAGTTTAACAAATATATTGGTACTCAACTTCATATTCTTAAGGTTACACTAGTCGACGGCATGAAGTATTTTGTGGTTAAAATGCATTTTATATCAACCGAAAAAACGTACGGCAGAGAAAGATGCTGTGATGAGCAGTAGGAAGCTAGTTCGCGTACGAATACACACTTTTGCAAATTTGTTCCGAAATTTCATAATTTTCGCAAAATTGCGATAATTATGACATAATTTTCGCAAATTTGCGCGAAATTTTATAAACAGACCTTTGGGAGTCTGGATATCATGAAAAAACGACTTAACGTATCTGTTCAAAATAAAGTTATTTGCATTGTTGAACGACTAATCTATCCCTGTATGGAGGCCGTTTTGCAATTTTCCGTCTTCTTATGGTATTTATTTGCGACCAAAAATGCGTTAAAATTAGTGTCGAAATGTGTAACTTTTAACAAATTAGATTAACTGTTACTGCCAATTTTTATATCTCAACATCTAAAGCTTCAATATAGATAAGAGATCTGCTATTTTGACACAAGTAAACAGCCCATGAGTGGCACTTCGTCGCCCCTCCGAGTGGTACCGATGCCAATTAAGTGCCAAAGTGGTACTATGGTGATTGTAGATTAGTCACGCGCGTTTGTTGGGTCCAGTGTTAGTATACAAATGAAGATGATTTTTGTGATAGAACTAGCGACCTGCCCCGACTTCGCAAAAGACAAAGCTATAAAAAAGAACCGTTGCGTGGGTTAAAAGAAGTACGGTAAGCGGAGAAACGGTCAGACAGACAGCGACTTTGTTTTTAATAGAGGAGATACAGAAATCAGCCATGTATGTGCCCGATGGGGTTTCCCATCAGCACAAATGCCAGACTTCCTTACAAGTTTTATTTCCTATTTGACCCCAACAGAGGATGAATTTTCTAAAATCTAAAACAAACAAACCCAGGATATCAAGTTGTGAAGTTATTTGAATGTCCGACATTATTTCAACAACAGTTGTCATGAATTAAAAAAAGAGACCATTGCTTGCACGTTCGAAGTCTTCGAATTTTGAAATTCCATGAATACAGAACTGCCAATTTTATCGATCTAGTAGGCACATTCCCCTTAAACGCTTAAATATACCTACCACCTTTATTGTAGTTTGTACACGTCACTTACTATTCTGCTCACACCGTTTACAAAGCGCCTTGATAAAGATAATTTCAGTCGCGTGTATCCAATAAACGACTCACTGCTTACAAAATATGTTTTGACAGCTCTAATTTAATTTCCCGCGCAATTTGACAAGGGGATACACTATCCCATAGTAAACACAGCCATTTTAAGATGACCTATCATGGCGGCGCTGCGTTTATAGACAACTGTCAAACTTGATACATTTTTTTTTTTTTTAAAGTTTAAGTTATAATGGTTGCTTTTAATTAGGTAAATTAAGCTTTTATTTTCATTCTACTCATTTGAAAAGATAATTTGGTTAAGTTTTACTATGGAGTTGATTATTTCTTTGATGGTTTTCATTGGGGTGAGAAATTGAGAATGGCAAACGATATTTGAGGGAGCTTTGACGTTGTTAGATTGGAAATTATGTTGTTAATCGCAACAATGTGAAATTAGTTTCTATTGGAGGAATCACAGAGCTTTAAGGGTACACTAGTCGACGGCACGAACTATTTTGTGCGCGGGGTTAAAATGCATTTTATGTCAACCGACCACACGTGCGGCAGAGATAGATGCTGTGATGAGCAGTAGGAACTTAGTTCGCGTACGAATACACACTTTTGCAAATTTGTAACGAAATGGATAATGATTTAGGACGAAACCGAGCGCGCGAAATTTTATAAACAGACCTTTGGCAGTCTAGATATCATGAAAAAACTACTAAATCTATCTGTTCAAAATAAAATTATATGCATTTTTAAACTATTAATCTATCCCTGTATGGAGGCCATTTTGCAATTCTCCGTCTTCCTATGGTATTTATTTGCGCCCAAAAATGCGTTAAAATTAGTGTCGAAATGTGGAACTTTCGACGCACATAACTTTCAAATATTTTCTTTTTTTACTTTTTCGGTTCCATACAGGGCTAGATAATGATGAGACAAATTGATATCACTTTTTCGACAAAAAAAATTCGACTAGTGTAACCTTAAGGTTACACTAGTCGAATATTCTTCCATACAAACGTAGTGTCGGAATTATTCCACTGTTTGACGATGTACGTTCAAAATAAAAAGTGATATCAATTTGACATACTTAGCATAGGAGTTTCAGTGGCCATCTGTGGTTCTTGGACATGCCGGTTTCCTCACGATGTTTTCCTTTACCGTTTTGAGAGCAGTGGTGCTGAAATAATTTAAATTTATACAAATTGAAGCGCCTGCCTGGGCTCGAAGCCACAACCTACAATTTGTGAGTCGCAGCCGATACCACTGGGCCACCACTGCTCTCGAAAGCGCTATATGTATGCCTATAATATTTGAGGAGTTCCCACGATTCCATCATCAGATCCTGACCTGATGACTATGGGACCAACTAGAAAGTATACCGTTCAAAACAAAAGAAGAATTTTTGAACTCGGTCCAGGCGTATTTGAGTACGATTACTCAAATAGCACATACATAAAAAACAAAAAAAAGATTCCGGCGAGTTGAGAACCTTCTCCTTTTTTGAAGTCGGTTAAAAATAAGAAAATGTAATCATGGATAGCGTCCTTATTTTAACGCACAAAACATCATATAAAAACTTACAACCAACCCCACAGGATTCCCACCGCTTAATAAACACAATTACACAAAAAAGTAATACACAACACAACAAAATAATCATTAGTTACGAAATCAAATTCCAATTCTTTAAAACGGCTAATAACCGTCCGCCATTGTTGAGAGCTTAGTTCCGCTACTAGCCGCGTGGCGCGCGCGTGTCGCTTCTCAGATTTCTTGAGGGGCTCCTCAAAAATGACGTATTGTTTTCCTTTCCTGTGTTTAAAAAGGGAGATTTTGACGTTGAGATGTACTTAGGATAAAGATGTCATCCGTTTAGGTTTCAAGGGTTTTGGAGACAGTCAACGGAAGTCGGTCGAAGTCTTTTGTTTTATAACCCACGACGGAAAAATAGGGGTGTTTTTAAGTTTGACGTGTGTACCTGTGTGTTTGTCAATTTGTGTATCTGTCTGCAGCATCATAGCTCCTAAACGTATGAAACAATGTTGATTTAGTTTTTTTTTGTATGAAAGGTGACTTTATCGAGAGTGTTCTTAGCTATGTTTGATGAAAATCGGATCAGCCATTCTAAAGTTATGGGCGTTTTACTGTTTGGATCGAGGTGTTTTCGCAAGATATCGTATCATAATTATGTGTTCAATAGATTGTCGATCGAACCGTGTCTACTAGCAGATAAATTATGAAGCAAGATATAAAAATGTGCCGGGGGATTTTACATTTTTAAATGTTGCTCTTTTATTTTTCTTGTAAGTGATGATTTTTTAAGTGTGTCTTCCTTGGGTGTAGGAGACCTTTAAAGGGACTGTCTCATGTTAGGAACTCAGATCAAATATAAAAAACTGGCCAAGTGCGAGTCGGACTCGCGCACGAAGGGTTCCGTACCATTATCGCAAAAAAGCGCAAAAAAATCACGTTTGTTGTATGGGAGCCCCCCTTAAATATTAATTTTATTCTGTTTTTAGTATTTGTTGTTATAGCGGCAATAGAAATACATAATCTGTGAAATTTCAACTGTCTAGCTATCACGGTTCATGAGATACAACCTGGTGACAGACGGACAGACAGACAGACAGACGGATCGTGAAGTCTTAGTAATAGGGTCCCGTTTTTAACCTTTGGGTACGGAACCCTAATAAAAAGTCAAGATGGAACGTTGCAAACAACACGGTGACGCCGGTTAAAACTATGCCTTGCCGTATACATACACAATTACACGAACACACGTACAACGAAACTACGCCTTAGACATAGCACGCACTGCGATTTTTATTCGCGCGATATTTTTTCCGCGCATTCTGTGACCTATGGAAATGTATGAAGTCGCACGCACCGCGGAAAAAAAAATCGCGCTCAAATTGTACCAAAAAATTCGCGTGAATTTTTATTCGCGCGAATTTTTTTCCGCACATCTGTGACCTATGGAAATGTATGAAGCTGTACGCTAAAAATAGTGCGTAACTTGAAGAATTACTTAGTTTTTGTTTCATCGCAATTGGTTCACTCTATCAAAAGTTAGATGAATTTAAAGTGTTCAAGAAGTAAAATTATGACAAGACACGTAATTCAGATACTCGGACAGTTGAACTCGATATTCGATAGATGGCGTTGTGCATTGGAAGTCATTTTCTGAATAACGGTGTTAAGATTCTCTGCGAAAGAATGATGACTATAGAAACAAAAATGATAGGTAGGCAGAAAGGTAAGTAGGGTAGGGTTGGCAGACAGATGACGGGAGCGAAGCCGCGGGCACAGCTAGTACTAACTATAAGTCCAGGTTAGGTCACGATGTTTTCCTTTAAGGCCGTACTCTGACCAAAAAATCAGCATGAGATAAGAGCATTCCTATTGGCCTAGCGGCACTGGTGGCGCATGAATTACAGTAGTGAATACGCCCAGATTTTAGCATAAAATCTTTATAAAATCGAATATTGGTCTTTTGAAAAAAATAAAACTTAGGTACAAAATATTCGTTAACGAATTGTCTATCCATTAGTGTTAGCATAAAAAATAATTAATGAACACATTAACTACGAAGAGATGCATGCTATCAATAAACATTTCACATTTTTATGGTTTTGTTGGAAGGAGATTGACAAATATACCTCTTTAAAAAAAAAGTGTACTACCATTTTAGAATCAACATTATGTAGAAATTTAATGTATTTTTATTAATTGATATTTCTTTTTAAATAGAGAGTAGATAGCTCTTAAAAACTGCACAAAATTCGACTAGCGCGGCGTTTTGCTCGAGGAGGCGCCTTAAATATTTATTGTATTCTATTTTTAGTATTTTTTGTTAAAGCGGCAACATAAATACATCATCTGTGAAAATTTCAACTTTCTAGCTATCACGGTTCATGAGATACAGCCTGGTGACAGACGGACCACGGAGTCTCAGTAACAGGGTCCCGTTTTTATCCTTTGGGTACGGAACCCTAACAAGTATAAACAAGGCGCAGGGCTCACTATAAGCTGGTCGTTGCAACAAGGGGTGAACGCGGCTCGGGTTACAAACAAGCGCGTTTTTTACCGAGTTTATTATCCCACTATTACTTCAAAATAGGGTTGGCAGACTGCAACTTTGCCAAATAATAAGAACAGTACGTAAAGTTTTCATACAAATCTTGTTTTTTCAGATATGTAAATTATTAGAATAAACAAAAATTATCAAATTAATTCTAATCTCAAAGTGTATCAGGGACGGATGTATCTGACTGCCATACCTTACGCACAGTGGAAATAACCTTGCTCTATTAACTTATGGTAGCCTTCCTGATTTACCCAAACTAGACATTTGCCTTTATCTTGAGTCTTTAAGGGTACACTAGTCGACGGCACGAACTATTTTGTGCGCGGGGTTAAAATTCATTTTATATCAACCGACAACACGTGCGGAAGAGATAGATGCTGTGATGAGCAGTAGGAAGCTAGTTCGCGTACGAATACACACTTTTGCAAATTTGTAGCGAAATGGATAATGATTTAGGACGAAACCGAGCGCGCGAAATTTTATAAACAGACCTTTGGCAGTCTAGATATCATGAAAACACGACTAAATCTATCTGTTCAAAATGAAATTATTTGCATTGTTGAACTACTAATCTATCCCTTTATGGAGGCCGTTTTGCAATTTTCCGTCTTCTTATGGTATTTATTCGCGCCCAAAAATGCGTTAAAATTAGTGTCGAAATGTGGAACTTTCGACGATCATAACTTTAAAATATTTTCTTTTTTTAATTTTTAATATATGATGAGACAAATTGATATCACTTTTTATTTTGAACGTACATCGTCAAACAGTGGAATAATCCCTAGACTACGTTTGTATGGAAGAATTTTCGACTAGTGTAACCTTAAAGTTACTGAATTGTATTTTGTCATTATATCATCATCATCTGCCTAGCCTTTTCCCAACTATATTGGGGTCGGCTTCCAGTCTTACCGGATTCAGCTAAGTACCAGTGTTTTACATGGAGCGACTGCCTATCTGTCCTCCACAACCCAGTAACTGGGTAACACGGTACCCTTGGCAAGACTGGTGTCAGATCTCAAGCTTCTGACTACCTGTAACGACTGTATAGATATATAAGATAAGCATAGTTGGTCGCTGTGTTGAACTCAAGACAATGTTTGTGTTCTTTTACCAAAATTAGCTTGCTGTCAGGTTAAATATTATTATTTTTTAATTTCGTTTTTATGTGTATTTTTTAAATTTTATTTTTTGGTAAGACTGTCGTAGGTATCGTTTACTGTTATTGTCGGAGCTGATGAAGATTGCTACTATCTTTGCATTATATAGAGTTAATCTTTCCAGTATTATATAGCAGCATAGCCAGCATTGTGTGAGTACCATGTACTTCAGAGCTATCATTGTCTAGATACCTACGTCTTCTATTGACTTGAATGACTCCGGTGGTTGAGAGTATGTCATGCCCACTCAAATGTCTCGCCGATGGTGGCGCGTGTGTCGGATCATTTAGCTCCCTTCAAAATGGTTGAGATGAATGGTGCTGATACATGTGTCATGTTCGTGAACGGGCGCTGTCGGTTGGGACTGGTCATCTCTTAGCTGCCATGGTTTATTTTAATTGATTCTAATTTTATTTCTGAATTGTCTTTTTATATTTACTATGGACACTTTTAACTTTCTACATCGTTCTCACATAATGTGTAATCTCAACATGAATGATGTAACAAATGATTTGTAATAATTACCTAATTGAAAAAGAGTGTCCATGGAGTTTCTTGACCGTTCTTCTCCATAGAGATCTACGCCTTGAAATGGGCATCTACGGTACTTTCACAGTTATTATGTCTTGTGACTGGGACTGTAGCACCATAATTTTGTGATATTTTATTTTGTCTTTTGACGATTCAAAAGTGCCTGTAACTGGCCTACTTGAAATAAAGTGCTTTGACTTTGACTTTGACTTTGTCAAAGATCTTCAAATGACAGCCGGGACCAACGGCTTAACGTGCTTTCCGAGGCACGGAGGAAACTCGGTATGTTGAAATGGTTACCCATCCACGGACCGACCTCGTCAAGCGTAAGCAACGCTTACGCTTGACGAGGTCGATCTGTGGATGAACCTTGATGATCGACGCTTGACGACGTCGATCTGTGGAGGAACCTTGATGATCGACGCTTGACGACGTCGATCCATGGATGGGTGACCATTTCAACCTGTCATTATATAATTGCAATAAAATAACCGGCGAGCAGTGGTGGCCCAGTGGTATCGGCCGCGACTTACAAGTTGTAGGTCGTGGGTTCGAGCCTATAGGCAGGCGCTTTACTTTGTGTAAATTATTTCATCATCACTGCTCACAAAACGGTGAAGGAAAACATCGTGAGGAAACCAGCATGTCCTAGAACCAAAAATTCGAAGACATGTGACATCCACCAACACGCACTGGGCCCGCGCAGTGGATTACGGCCCATTCCCTCTTACAGAGAGGAGGCCTGTGTCCCAGCAGTGGGATAATTAATAGGCTGATGATGATGAATAAAATAACATTGCAATAAATATCCCGCCTCTCGTTTCGCCATCCCTAGCCCTCGCGTGTTATTACAGGGTGTTCACGATAAATTTGACCGAGAGCGCTTCTGTAAACTGCGTGTAAGATGACACCCTGTTGTTCGCGTTTTACTTCTAATTGTCGTTTTAGAACTAATTGGTCTTCGGGGCGAAATCTAGAAAAGTTGTAGAGGGAGTTAGGAAATAATTACATTTTAATTTTAATTGGCTTGCGTGGCATTATTAGGACGGTTAAGCACTGCCGTGTCCGTGATTTGAGTTCATAGTACAAAATGTTCTAAATTATGACAGACTGGCTGTGCCCGCGGCTTCGCTCCCGTCATCTGTCTGCCAACCCTACCCTACTTACCTTCC
This sequence comes from Orthosia incerta, assembly GCA_948252205.1. NCBI lineage: Eukaryota > Metazoa > Arthropoda > Insecta > Lepidoptera > Noctuidae > Orthosia > Orthosia incerta. Next base: position 12,465,430 of record OX411766.1, on the reverse strand, counting down.
TGGCTACCCTACTTACCTACCTACCATTTTTTGCTTCTATAGTCATCATTCTTTCGCGGAGAATCTTAACACCGCCATTCAGAAAATGACTTCAAGCACAACGCCATCTATCGAATACTGAGTTCAACTGTCCGAGTATCTGAATTGCGTGTGTTGTGATAATTTTACTTCTTGAACAATTTAAATTCATCTAACTTTTGATAAAGTGAACCGATTGCGATGAAACAAAAACTAAGTAATTCTTCAAGTTACGCACAATTTGTATGTATAAAAGTTATTTACATTGGTTTCGTACATCGCGGCTGTCCGTTACCCGGATCCTCCTCTGGGAAGTACGCATCACCGGCGCACCAGAACACGCTGTGCACCGTGACCACCCCAGGGACCGAAAAAGCACATGGGCGCCAGACGACCCCGTGTATGGCACCCTTGGTCACCTTGTGACGGGTCAAGGTCAATGGCACCGCCACCTACCAGTTTTCAGCCGCAGGGGATAGGGAGAGCGACCAACGCTATACCAACAATCCTCCTGGCCCCACCGCGTCCGCAATCAGACGGTGGTGAACTCGTCCAGGCCGCGGAAGGTAGGGAGAGCGGCGCACCGCAATACCGGCACTCCTCTCCTGCTGCGGCCTCCAATCCTCAGCGGCGAAATCGTATGGGTATGGGAAGCCCCATACGACATCGCGGCCCGCCTCAGTTTGATGTTGCCCAGGCAGCACCGCAACGCAACCTACGTGTTGGCCGCTACGTCGTCGGCTTATCGGCAAAAGCCCTGACGAGCGGTCACTCCTCGGGTTCCTCTTCGCTTCACCATGGGTGACCAAGCCACGGTTACTGAGCCCCCGGCCCGCCTCGACAATGCGGGTACCCACCGGGGGGGACTTTAAGAGTCTGGCAAACGAAAGTAGAGACTAAAAAAGCGCGGCAAACTTAAAAAATATCAGCATAGCAACCCCAAAAACTAGTATGCAATACCTGGAATAACCTAATCTGATACTTTACAATTATTTATATTACTTCGTCTAAATAAAAATACTATAGGTAAATTTAGGTATTTAATACTTTAGATATATCAATCTGAATAAAAAAAAACCAACAGTATTCTATAATAATTTTGGTTTATTCACTATCAATCAAAATCTGAAACTAAGACTTTCATGTGAAAAGATTCATTAGAGTCACAGGAATCATTGTTTTCTACATTAATAATGAAACTTTTTAAATTATTAAATAGCGAAAATGTTTTTACAAAAATATAAATAGTGATTACGAATTAAAACAAAGTATCAACTTAGTAGCGTCACACGGAAAATTGGGGTTGACATTAGTTTATCATTGCCATATAAAAAGTTTGCAAATAATTCCAGTGTCTACTTTCGTTTGCCAGACTCTAGATTGTTGTTATCGCGAAACACAGACTCCGGCAGGGAATTCCACTCCTTAGCTGTCTTGTACGCATTATAAAAGTATTTCCAAATCATTTTTTGTTTAGTGCGTATGGGTGTGCACCATGTACCGATGGCGCATCGCATCGTCTTGTAGTCCGATGATGAAACGGGCTTAGATCATGCATTTCCATCGCACACTCCGATTAAATCAAATGATACCGATTAAAAACTGAGAAGCTGGCAACTCGTTGTTACTCTTTCACGCAAAAACTAGAGAACGGATTTACATATTTATTTTATTTATAGATACATCAGAATAAGCTATATTTCTGAAAAGTTTCATCAAAATCCATTCTGTAGTTTTTGCGTGAAAGAGTAACAACGAGTTCTTCTACAACTACTTAATACATCTTTGCGGTACAACCTTCGAAAGGGATAGTAACGCCATCTGTCTACATCAAAATAAACTACATATTACCCTTATTGCTCCACTGGGATTATAGGGGTTAGCTATATTTTGTGAGCAACGACAGTGGTGGGTAGTATCACTGTTTACGATAGATGGCGCTGATGCAAATCCGTTCTATATTACTTGAAAGGTAGGTGTTTAGTACATATTTCGCATCGCAAGTATTTTAATAAAATCAAACCGTCAATTCAGTTCATGAGAAAGAATTTAGGGTCAAAGCACACTGAGACAGAGGCGAAGCGAAGAGACGCGTCAGTCTAAAGATGTACTTACATAGCATATTGACCCCTATCTCCACAACGTAAACTTGAGTCGAAGCGAGCGACGCTTCAAATTCTGTAAGATGTCCGCGAATCGCGCGATAATTAAAGTAATTTGTTTACCTTGATAAGAATGTGCATTATGCTTCCACTCTACGTTGTGGAGAATGTGGAGATATGGTTCATTATCTAATACCTTTAAACGAGCAATTCTTGTATACAGGGTGACTTGTAATTAGAGCACAACCTTTTACGGGGATATAGTACAGGTCATTTGCAACAACTTTTGTAGGAACACTCATATGCAAAAGTGCACCAACATTGAGTTATAATTTTTTTCGTGTTATTTTGAAAAACTCTTATGGGGTAACCTTAAAAAATTAATAAATAAAAAACTTGACATAATTTTGTTAAATTTCTTTTTATTATTTAGTCTATAACGTTCCAGTTACATGTCAGCATCATCAAATGTACATTATTGACATTATTTTAGACACAGTGCTCCAAAATCCAAAAAACTTAAACAAATTTTACTGGCATTATTACACAAAACAGCCTGTTTAAAAAAAAAATCACTATGACACTTACTCTGCGTATTATTAAAAAAACATCTACATTTCATAAGCTTTCAAATGAGATATAAAACCCTAACATAGCTCATAGTCCACAAAATTTGTTTTAAATAATTTGGGTCCTCTATGTCGCAGTTTAGCAGATATCTGCAAAATTGGACCCTTGCAACAGGATCACGGTCTTCCAGGACTTGCACTGGAGTGTAGTGATATGGATGACGCCCAGATTCATGGACCACTTTCCACACTTTATACTGTGATATTCCAAGTAAATTGGCCACTTGTCTTGTAGAGATGTTAGGTTCCCGTTGAAAATGACGTAGGATTTCTTCTTCATCATCAGCACGATATATTCGAGGTCTGCCCGCATCGCCTGATAAAAAAAACTAATTTAAATAATCAATTGCGGTAAACAATAGGGGTAATAAAACTATTATTTATTAAATTACATTTTTTATTACATACCTTGACGTCTTTGAAAGCGTCCAGTCTCCCGGGCTCGTCGATAAACTCGGGAAAACACGCCTACATCAGGTAAACGGCGATTGGGGTATCTCTGTTGATATTCGCGCTGGGCAGCTAAAGCATTGCCTCTAGCTACGCCGTAAGTGTACAGAATATCGGCATATTCTTCATTCGTAAAATTTGCCCGTTGTCTTTGAGCCATAGTCCTTGATACGCGCCAAAACCACAGATGAGCATAACACACGGAAACCAGTTGAAAAGCCAAGTCATCAGGAGAGCAATCAATCACAAAAACAGTCACAAGCCGGGTCGTCAGAGATAAAACAAAACTGCAGAGCACACACAAAAGCATCCGATCGCAACGAATCACAAGGACGGACTAACCTAAACAACACAAAAGAGATTAAACAATGACCGGCTGTTTTTACCTGCTTAGTAGAAACAGACCTTTTTTTGGCCGTGCGCCTTTGTTATGCGAATATCTTCCCTATTGGACTAGCTATGTTAGACTTTTACACCTCATTTGAAAGCTTATGAAATGTAGATGTTTTTTTAATAATACGCAGAGCAAGTGCCATAGTGATTTTTTTTTTAAACAGGCTGTTTTGTGTAATAATGCCAGTAAAATTTGTTTAAGTTTTTTGGATTTTGGAGCACTGTGTCTAGAATAATGTCAATAATGTACATTTGATGATGCTGACATGTAACTGGAACGTTATAGACTAAATAATAAAAAGAAATTTAACAAAATTATGTCAAGTTTTTTATTTATTAATTTTTTAAGGTTACCCCATAAGAGTTTTTCAAAATAACACGAAAAAAATTATAACTCAATGTTGGTGCACTTTTGCATATGAGTGTTCCTACAAAAGTTGTTGCAAATGACCTGTACTATATCCCCTTACAAGGTTGTGCTCTAATTACAAGTCACCCTGTATATATAATCTGAATCTCGGAAACGGCGCCAACGAGTTTTATGAAATTTAGTATGCAGGGGGTTTCGGGCCCGATAAATCGATCTAGATAGGTTTCATTTTTAGAAAAAGTCGTTTTCTCTATTTTCACCCGAGCAGAGCTCGGTCGCCCAGGTACTGATAATAATATGTACATTTTTAGACGGACGCGGCGCTTCACTAGGCTCCTACTGAGAATTTCAAGATGAAAAAAAAACGCAATCACATCAATTACAGGCAAGCGTGCCCCATCGTCGACCACGTCATCGTCGCTTACCATTAGGTGAGATAGTAGTCAAATGTGGGTCAGATGCGAGTCTATCAATAATAATTTAAACGAAGAAATACAGGCCTGGGAATCGAACGCAGCTACATCAGACGCACTTGCGAACACTACCAAAATAAAAAACTTTTTCCAAAAAAAAACTACCGACTCCCAAATAAAAAAAAACTACAAAGTGAAAAATAACTTTATTTTTGGAAGTCGGTGTCTTTCACATGAACCATTTTTTGCGATATGGACACCGACTTCCAAAAGTAAAGTTATTTTTCACTTTGTAGTTTTTTTTATTTGGAAGTCTGTAGTATTTTTTTGTAAAAAGTTTTTTATTTTCACTTTTTAGTTGTACCTACCTAATAGGCAAGTTGTTAAGTAAGTTTCCTATAATGCCAGAATAGATTACCCGAATATCATGAAACTTGAACAAAACCGATCAAATGAGAGATCTGCTTACCCCTTAAGAGCGTACTAGCATGATGTTATGAAATGATATAAATAATAAACAGGCATGCGATTGCAGCAGTCCCGAGAGATTTGCCGTTATTTATTGAAGAGTTCCGTTGTATATCTTAGAAGTTCTTCATCAGATCTTCACCAAATTAAAATGGGACCAATTTCGGAACATACTCTTTGAAACAAAAAAAGAATTTTCAAAATCGGTTCACAATTGACGGAGATATCGGTGAACATACATAAAAAAAAAAGAAACATACAAGAAGTCGAACATAGAACCTCCTCCTTTTTCGAAAGTCGGTTAAAAAGGAAATGATGGGAAATGTTGGAATCACGCCTGGAATACAAAATGTAAAGAAGAATAAAATTAATAGTTTTAAGGCCAAAGTTTTCATATTCCTCCCAGTAAAACCTTTTATTTGATACCCATATCACGGGGTCTCACTGCTAAGAAAGAAAATTTGATTCAAATAAATCTCACTAGATGGCGCGATATGCACCTGTCTGTTTTTGAATGTGTGTAACAACATAAAAATTGTATGTTCTTGTTTAATCGACTCTCCTAAGTACAACATTATGGAATATTGGGCTCGTAATTCACATTTCAAAGATTATTTGAACGGATCATTTAAAATTGATGACAATAGATGGGGCGCATGTTTAAATTTCTGAGGCATTCCACTGGATTGTTAAAATTTGCATTGTAACACATTTTGGTGCAAAAAAACTGTAATAACGTGCAAAAAAATACTATAAAACGAACCTTCACTGTATTTAAAGAAAAAAATATTCACGAACCTAGTAAACCCTTTTACTTGCAAGTCGCTGCTATCACCATGTATCACCGTGAAACAGAACCGAACGCGTTTGATGTACAAAAAAACATCAGATTAATCAGACGAACGCCAGTTACGTCGGCACGGTTTTTTTGTATGGGATAAGGCATCTGTATGCTAGTATTATATTATCTATGCCCATATCATGGGGGTGCATAAAATTTATTGGTCCGCCATCTTTGGGCGTCCGCCGTATTGAAAATAAGAATGCCACTTAGCTTACCTATCCAAAATTTCAGCTTAAACGACTAAGGATAACCGTTTTGAAATTCGGTTGCAAGATTTGACCCATATATTCTGCCTAACAAACATCATCATCATCTTCCTGCCCTTGTCCCATGTTACTTGGGGTCGGCGCAACACGTTTTCTTCTTCCATACCGTCCTATCCCCTGGTCACGTTATTACTGACTCCCTTTTCTTTCATATCACTCCTCACACAGTCCATCCATCTTTTCTTTGGCCTTCCTCTCCCTCATCCACATTTATATTCATTATTACTCTTTTAGTAACATGCGTTTCATCCCTCCTCATTACATGTCTATACCAAGGGGGGTGACAAATGAGATCGCGTAAGTGACAGATGTATACAAGTCATATACATCTGTCCCTTACACACACTCAAAATAACCTTACTCTAAGAGCTTATGGTCACCCAGGACTGGATTCTGCCTAACAAACAAGGAATGATAAATAAAACACATTGAATAAGAGAAATTATATATATTTCATAATATTTCCACGAACGCACGTCGCCTACGTCACACGCACTTAATATAGATCACATTTGAAACGCACACAGTCCGCCTAATAAATAAATATTGCTAAGTTTTTACAAAGCGCTAATTCTAGGCTGCGACCAATTTATTCATAGAGAAAGTTTGAATACTAACACATGAACATCTTATGCCTCGACATCAAAATAGTCCAGTAGTTCTGAACCTATGAGGTTCAATTAACATTTCAAGCACTTTTTTCTTAGGTCTGTTCTTACCTGCAACCAGCTTGCATGAAAGTAGCACAGATAATATAATACTAGCATATAGATGCCTCATCCCATACAAAGAAACCGTGCCGACGTAACTAGCGATATTCATCTGATTATACCGATTATTTTTTATAAATCGATCGCGTTCGGTTCCGTTCCACGGCGATAGATAGATCACCATCTATATCTGTGGAACGGGACCGAACGCGAACAATGTACAAAAAATAATCAGTATTATCAGTACAGTACGTCGGCACGGTTTCTTTGTATGGGATGAGACACCACTGCAAGTAGCATTACATTGCGGGCTATCGAGCGAGATATAATGTGATCGTTCCATTGTAAACTTACATGCGAGTTACTTGCAGGTGTAAACACGGCCTTATAACGTATTTGAAGAGAATTATAGCACAGAGTATTTGATATAATTTTGATGTACATACAAAGTAATACAGAGCTGCCATTTGAACAAAATGGGGCGGTTTCTTAGGTCCGTCAGTGACCGTCAGTGAGGTTATCAAATAATATTGGACACGTAGTTTTTGCCTTATCAAATTAATAAAAATTGACTAAAATAAAGCGTATCAAAATTCGGGAGTGGGGGCTTGTGACGTCACTTGTAAGCATAAAAAGTGTGCTAACGCGTGACGTCTCGACACAGTATCGTCATCACTTTTGTTTACGTGTCAAATGAAAAAATACGTGTCCAATATTTCTTATAAATCTACCTGACGGAAAATTAATCAATTTTCAGGCAAAAGCCCAATTTTAAGAAAAAAATTATATTGCAAAGATATCGTATTAAGTCTTCAACACTACACCATAGGGTAAGCAAAACATTTTGCACCCAAGTATTAAAACTTTCTCTATAAATAATAATTACCGCTACAAAAACTAAATTACTGACTTGAATATTAGCAAGAATTGATTTTTATTCGTTATCAATCATTAATTGCATGTATTTGGTTTTTAAGATCTATCTAAATAATATAGACTCATAAAAATAGGTTTTTTAATATCATGATAAAAATCCTGTTTTACTTTCTGAAAATTATTTTTTTATCAATAGTTAACTCTCAGTTTCTAAAACGAAAATTATTTCAAAATTGTCAAGCACGCACAAAAATCTGAAATAGCTTTTGACAATTCATTCAACCAATCACGAAAGTTTACACTCGCTTGAAACAATGTGTTACATTTATTTTGCGTACATTTTCTCACTCTTACAACCGAGTTTCTCAAAACTAAATTAATGTGACAAATTGATAAGCACGCGTTACTTGCTCTGATTGACTGTTTAAAATTCATTCAACCAATCAAACCAGGTAACCGGCGATTATATATTACGTTAACATCCCGATAACCGAGCTTCGAGAAACCGGCCATAAGGCACTTTCCTGACCGGGTTGGTGCGTTTTCGTTTCTTTACAAATACGCTTATTTACGCTTGATAAAGAATCTGTACCGAAACGACACATTTAGGAAGCTCTCTGTCTCACGTCAAACATTTGAATTGGCCGCTTGCACCAATGAACAAAATGAGATTTTGATAGTAACTTTCATGAACAGTATTTTGATAGATTCCCCATCAAAGTAACTCTAAATCCAGATACATGCAATCAGTTACAAAAATATAATTATAAAGCAAACATATCACTGTTATTTAAATAATTATTACATATACATTATCATAGTTGCGACGTTTTTATTAGATTTAGATACAGTTATATTTTAGCCTCGAATATGACACAGCGAAAACAATAGTTTTTTTTATTTTTAATTTAAATCGTGCTTCCACATATTTTTTAATATTTTTACGCTGTACGAATTTGTAGAAATCAAAAGTGATTTTAAATTGATTTTTACGTCAATGTTGTCCGAACTCAAATCGAGACAACTTATAACCAGTTTCTGAAACGAAAATTATCGAAATGTGTAAAAATTATCAAACGAGCGAAAGTTGCTGCTAAAAGAATTTCCAACTTACAAACGCTCAATTTGTAACACGTCGAAAATTTCCTCACAGAAACCGAGCGTAAATACTACACCAGTAATTCAGTACATAGCTATTATTAACTTCTAAAATATGTGGAATCACTTTAATTTTGACAGCCTCACAGAATCATCCCTAATAATAGTGTAATTAACGAAGAAACATGTCACGTCCAAACATCCATGTTTCTTCATTAACTGAATTTAATAATTTTAATACAATACCTAATAATTCCGAAAACCTAACACAACTACCATTGAGATTTGTATATCAATTTTTTAAGTTATTATTTTTTTTTGTCCTAATTGCTGCCGATTTTACAATTTAAGTCTTGAAATGGTTACTTACTTAGTAAATTATATTTATTTTACGTTTCAAGTCTTTCAAAAGAAACTATATTTGAATGTACAGTTAGGCCACAAAAGTGTAGTCACATTCTACCTTAACTAAAGCGCTTAAAATTTATTTGTAGCAGATCATCACTCGCCCACGACAGATTTTGACGTCTGCCTTTGTCTGTTTCTCCGCTTTGTTCTTCTAAACCACGCAGCAGATTTTGATACGATTTTAACATATATAAAGACCTATAAACGGGGCAGATTTGTGTAAATAACCATATATATCCCTGCGAAGCCGGCTAGTAGAATCCGATGTTTTATTAAGTAGATTAAACTAGTTGAGACCATTGGCTTTCATCAACAAAAATAAAATGTAGAGACTAGCTTGCGCTTGACCACTATCTCACCTGATGGTAAGCGATAATGTGGTCGACGGTGACACACGCTTGCCTAGAAAAAACCTATTCACTCTTGACTTAAAGACTCCTAGATTGTAACTATCGGGAAACACAGACTCCGGCAGGGAATTCCTCTCCTTAGCTGAACGCATAATAAAAGTGTCCCAAAACGTTTTGTGCGTATGGGTGGGATGTCCACCATGTACCGATGACGCATCGCCGTACGTCTGGTAGTCCGATGATGGAACGGGCTGGGCGGAATTAGATCATCGCAGCAGCTTGGGGAGAGTGCGACTATATTTTGGATCCTTACTATACGTGAGACGTACCCACCCTGGGCAGTTAGCCCCGCTGATTTGCTAACATTTTTACCTCTACACGAGATATTTCAAATTTCTCGTACTCATAATACGTCCATATGGTCGAAATTTCCTTGAAATATAAATTTTCTTACCGTATATTTCAGGAAAATTTCGTACTGACTCGTCAAAAATCGCAATAGAGACAAATATTCTTTTAACCAGTAAGTAACCATTTCTTCAAGTGTGTTCAAAGTACAATATTCTTCAGTTACAATATTTATTTTCCAATCTTACAAAAAATAAATACAACTAAAATTCTAGAATTACAGTCGTTATCGTTTTCGAGTGCGGTGTTACCATTGTAACATAGAGTACACCGTTTTAATAATAATTTGTCTAGTGATGCCAACACTAAAAAGTTTACAAGTGATATTTGATATATTTAGGCTATGTTATAATTTGAAATTAGTTTCTAAATGTAGAGCTGATTATTTTCTTGTATAATACATAAACTGCTAGCCATTGGTTGTATTATTCTCATGATCTAGTACTTAAAAAAATAAAAATTAAATGTTTTTAACAACACTGCAAATCTTTCCGATTGATTTGCGAACCCAAAATGTAACATAACCTTAATTCACCTGAAATATAGTCATCGCAATTTCACTTACTACTTTTTACACAATTACAAAATATTTTATCTACAGTAACATCGTGACAAACTATCGCATAGAATAGTTTTGTCCGATTGCCTGAGCTATGTCTTACCAACAACAGTATGTGTTTCGATACAGCAGTTTAGTCATGTCATGTCATCAAGCTTTTAGAATCATGCAAAATTATCGTTATTTAGCAAAATGAAGTTTTAAATTACAAAGGGAAATGCAAGCGTGGCCATAACCGTCAAATTGACAGAAGCGATGAGCATCGGAATGGCGTGGGCCAAGTGAAGCTTGAAGCTCAATACCAACCGCGATGGAGGACTTCTGTGGACGCCCTCTGCCCTTGATAGCACTTAATATGTCAAGTAATTCAAGCAAAAGGATTTATATTATTTACTTCATGATGGTTAATTCTATAAAAACAAAACATACTTTTGCATGATTTTTAAAGCTTGTAAGTTAAAAACGAAATAACATTCTCGACATAAATGCCAAAAAAACATAAATTGTAAGTTTGGTGAATGAGGGTAGTAGCAAAAATAATTTGACAGACTGTCATTGTCTGATAGCCTGACCTATACTTCATTTAAGATAGCGTGATCTCTGTGACAGCTGTCAGTATCAATACAGTAAAAATAGCGCTTGACAGGCTAACAAACTGACGTAAGTTTGACATATGTCGCAGAGATCAAGCTATATCTTATATGAAGTATAGTTTGTAGCAATCATTAAACATGTTAATCATCATAATTATGATATTATTTTAAATGTTGTGATAAATTGATTAAATAATGACAGCTGCAACACGGTCAACTAAACTGTGCACCTCGCTGAAATGCGCTCCCACTTACCAGCGATCTATCGAGATTATTATTATTTCTTCCTTGTGTTATGGTTAAAGAGAACCAATAATTAATTATTTATATACAAACAATATCTATTTTTACGATAATACATTAAACATTGGTGTTAAATTATCAGATATATGCACGTTTTAGTGAATTAACACTAACTGCGAGTAAATATGATTCATCGAGCTTCAAAAGTAGCGTAGATAGCATGGGTGGTACTCGGTGCGGATATTGTGCTGTAACCCCAAAAACGAAAAAAAAACGAGTGACAGCCCTGATCAGGTGACACCCGGAGCGGGTTGCCCCCTAGCTACGCCACTGAACTTTAGAACGAAACTGTCACACAGATGAAACCGAACATTTTCTAAATCTCGATGTACCGTACTTACTTGCGGAGTAGTTGTAGCTTAGTAAATGTGTAGTCATAATCTCTAAATAGTATAAAACTATAAAACAAAGTCGCTGTCCGCCTATTGTCAGATACTCCGCTTACTAATCATTAAAAAATATTTAAAGAAAAAGGTTTTTCGTTTTCTTCTCAGCAAACCCTTTCATTTGATACCCATATCACAAAAAATAACTAGTTTGCCATCTTGGACCGCTCGCCATATTGGATTTAGAATGACGTCACTTAGCTAACCATGCATTGTCATCCAAACTAAACGTGTATACAAAATTTCATCTTAATCGGTAGAGGACTGCTTTAAAATTTAGTTGCAAGATTTGACCCGAACACACTTACATACATACATTGCAAGTTGAATAAAAGCTTGTAAAAAGAGCGGTAAACGAGGAAGGTTTGCGTATGTAATAAGTTTCGTGCAAAGCCGGGGCGCGTCGCTAGATTTCTTTATTATTATTTGTAGAATTGCGGTTGACCACTATCTCACCTGATGGTAAGCGATGATGTGGTCGACGGTGAAGCACGCTTGCCTAGAAGTAACCTAATCACTCTTGACTTAAAGACCCCGAGGTTGTAGCTATCGGGAAACATATCTCACATATTTTTCTATATTCTCTACTCTGTCTAAATGATATGACTACACAAATACATACTAGTATATATAAACGAATTAAATGTAAATATGAATAAATGCGTTGTCGATAACTAATTCATTATATTTTTATACAAAAGTTTGTTCGTTTTGAGATCAGACATCATTTTTAATTCGGTAGCATTTCTATTGCTGTTGATTTGAATTGCTGTTAATCAGAAGCCCAGGTACTCACAACTGGCGAGCGGATTTTTAAACATATGAAACAATTAATGCAAGCAAAGCACACGTGCGCGCGTATTTATGCAATAAGGGTGAGTAAGAATCATAGCAGGAGACTTTCTATACTTTCTGCCTTAACTCTGAATTCAGCATGATCTAGAAGAAGTTATTTAAATACAGGGGCGTAGCTACCGCCGTATCTGCCGTATCAATTATACGGGGCCCCCGGGCCACGGGCGCCCCCGACGTGCGTAAGCAAAAATTAAAAAAAAACATTCCATTTTTTTTTTTCACCTGTCAGACCTGTCACAATTGTCCATAAAGACAGAAACTTTAGAAAAACTAAAGTCATCATCAGCTATAAATGATCTAATAAATCAGTTTGCCGAAAAAAACGCAAGGAGAGTGTATATTTAATATGAATTGTTTGTAAAAAAATTGGAAAAAGTGACAGACAGTTACTTATGATGAATAAATATTTCTTTTAATTTTATGCAAACATTGTGTTTTCTTTTGTGAGAAATCTTTACCCTTCATAAAGGCCCCCAAACAAATTTTATACGGGGCCCCACCAAGCCACGCTACGCCACTGTTTAAATACTAAGAACTAATAAGAAGTAGCAATAGAAATACACCGAATATCGTTTTCACTTCATATTTCGAGCAACTGCCTTATCAAAAATTGTACCGCCATGTTTTAATAAAGAAAAATGCACATATTAAAAAAACTGTTCCCAATACATATTAAAGTATTAATAATACTGACGATTTTTGTAGAAAAACAATGTTTAGTAAAAAAGTAAAGCATTTGTTGTATGCGATGCGACTCTATAATAATTTTAGGTTTCAGCAGCACCTTAGACTAGATGAATCAGCATTAGCAGAAAAACTCTCACTTTGAAAAAATCGTAACCCTCAAATCGAATTTTAAACTCTTAGTCGAAACGATGCGAGGCGTTAGTCTAATGTACATAGCATATTGACCCCTATCTACACCACGTTATGCACACATTCCTGTCAAGATTAACAAAAGAAGCATGCGAATTTAGGGGGACTTTACATTGTGGAGATAAGGATCAATTTGCTTTGTATATTTTTTGACCGACGCGTAGCTTCACGTCGACTCTGCCTCAATGTACTTTGATCGCTTGTAAAAAGTAATTTTTAGGAAAAATAAGTTATAGTTTCGCATCGCTTAGTTATAACATAGTACCTATTGATAAATGAGTAAATAAGCAGTCAAATTAATATTAAAAATCAACTACACAAGATTTATAAACAGAAAAAATTCTAAGACTTTTTTTTCGTAATTTTCAATATGAACTATAACATATTATCATTATTAAATTAGGCCTATTTTTTTTGCTAAAAAAACAACCAATTATAATATTTGTATTTTTTATAAACTTTTTTTTTAATAATAAGATTTTTACACACTTTTTGTCTTTAATATTGCCATTATATACCTACTAATATCAAGAGCTATACATTTATGACATTATGTATATTTATATACATGTTCTTAGGTATATAGTTACATGTCCATTGACAATTTCCTTGGGTACTAATCTGTTAAAGAGGAATGAGCGACGAAAACTCGGTGTCACCCAAATTTCGCTAGTTACGTTTAATTCCCTTGTAATAGAATCTGAGTTTATTGCCATCAACGATGACAAATTCAGGCTCCAGGATTTTACTGAGAAATTCTTGATGGCACAACCTCAATAATACTTTGCCCTACTTCGGAATCGTACCCACGGCCCCACGCGCAGCAGTCGCGCTTGCAACCACTAAAATCACCGCCAGTTAACAAAAACAATGTAAAAGTCGTTAACACCTGTCTACCAATGTATTCCAATATTTCAAAACGATACGAAAAAAATGTAAAGGCAGTGTCGCTAACACAATCAAACAATCGTATCACGGTAAGGGGCGTACTTGACCGTTCACTTGGCTTTCACTTGGCCTTAAGGGTACACTAGTCGACGGCACGAACTATTTTGTGCGCGGGGTTAAAATGCATTTTATATCAACCGACAACACGTGCGAAAGAGATAGATGCTGTGATGAGCAATAGGAAGTTTTGCAATTTTCCGCCTTCTTATGGTATTTATTTGCGCCCAAAAATGCGTTAAAATTAGTGTCGAAATGTGGAACTTTCGCGACGCTCATAACTTCCAAATGTTTTCTTTTTTTACTTTTTTGCTTCCCTACAGGGCTAGATAATGATGAGACAAATTGATATTACTTTTTATTTTGAACGTACATCGTCCAACAGTGGAACAATCCCTAGACTACGTTTGTATGGAAGAATTTTCGACTAGTGTATCCTTAATATCTCATAAACGCGTGAACCGATTTCCATGATTTAAACAGATACAACAGTTCTACGCCTATACCATTTCATCATTTGAGACCAAAATTGACAAAATATCTCCTTAAACAAAAAAAAACATGTTTTCAAGTTACGTAATTATAATTTTTGGTACAAGTCGGATCAATGACCTTTATTTTTTTGTTATCTGGCGGAGACTTTAGCACTAAAGATTAAAACGAATACGAGATTCGAAAGATTTTGACTCGTCCGTCGCTTCGACTCGACTTTATGTAATGGAGATAGGGGTCAGTATGCTACGTACATTTTTAGACCGATGCACCACTTCGCTTCGACTCTGTCTGAGTGTGCTTTGAGCTTAACGAGGCAGTCATTTCTCATTGATTTTTCAGGTAAATGTAAGTACTTGTCTCGTTCCTCTTATAACAGATATTCCCCATTTACATACAATTTGATCGTATCAATACTACATATCAGAATGGGTCATTGCCGAATGTAGCACAATTATTAAAAACTCTTTGAAATCCAATGGACTCAGAGCGAGTTTTTAAACCGATGAGTCGTGGCCCGTCTGAATATAGACTTTGCGAACTCTTGCGCATGTACACTCGTGAAGAAAACAGCCATTTGGTTCGTAAAGTATGTTCTGCGCAACAACTTGGCGCTAACTTCAGACGGGCCACGACTCATCGGTCGTACTGTACAGTAAGTATCCGAAGCGCATCGGGTTTTAGAAAGAGATTATCACACAGGTATGAGCAAGAGAGAAAACGCTCTCCAAAGCCAAATTTATTAGACACGCAATAGACAAATTTAGACTCTGTGATGAACTTCTTTAGACTCAAAAATGAAGATGTTTCAAATACGTATTTCACAACGTGACCAAGTCTTAACAATCATTAAAAAAAAAACTCAAAAATGTGACACATTATTCATCAGTAAAATACTCTTCATACCTTTTCATAGGTCTTTCAAAAACCAAAAATTAAAACCTCCAGTGACCTGGACAGCTATATCTCTTGTACCGACGTTCTGCCACTCTGCGTCTTATAGTGGAGTCTCCTTCCTCCATTGGAAGGCGTTCGTTTTCACGGCTGGGTTGTTTGAACTCGCGCTCGCGGCTAAAGCTACGCCGGTTCGACGTATGTTTGCTGCTGCGCTATCTGCAATAGAATGGTGTTATTTAGAAAGTAAATTAACATCACTAGATATGGAAATAAACCTGGTTCAAACCAGTGGCGGCTGGTGGATCATAGAAGTAGTAGTGCATTGTGCAACATTTTGTCAATAGGGAATTTCAATTTTTGTTTATTAAGGGATCCTTGCAAAGGTGAGACGGTACTTCACGCCTGAACAGCTGCTCAATTTGTATAAAGCGCAAGTTCGGTCATGCATGGAGTACTGCTCTCACCTTTGGGACGGATCTGCCAAATATCAACTTGATGCACTTGAGTCGATTGACAAACGGGCCAAGAGGCTTATCGGCCACGATGCACTGGTCGCCTCAAAGCTCCAGAGCCTTGAACATCGACGCCAAGTGGCCAGTCTGTCGGTTTTTTATCGGTTACATTTCGGGGAGTGTGCGATGGAACTGCACAATTTGATTCCGCCTAGCCCTTTCCATCACCGGACAACAAGACGCACGGCAATGCGCCACCGGTACATGGTGGACATCCCACCCATACGTACAAAGCGTTTTGCGAATACTTTCATTGTACGCACAGCTAAGGAGTGGAATTCCCTGCCGGAGGCTTTGTTTCCTGATAGCTACAACCTTGGGGTCTTCAAGTCAAGAGTGAATAGATTACTTCTAGGCAAGCGTGCTTCACCGTCGACCACATCATCGCTTACCATCAGGCGAGATAGTGGTCAAACGCGAGCCTATCGATAAATAAAAAAAATAAAAAAATAAAAATATTGCCCGCCATTGCGAAAATATTTTCACACCTCGTTTTTACTGTTGAAAATGTTTTTTTTTGTATTATTTTCTTCACAAGTATGCTGAAAAACGTCGTATGATACACGTGTGTATTGATGATTACCGTCCTCGGCTCTCTTAAGACCCTCACCTAACGGCTCGGGTCTCAATGACGCCTCAGCGGTAATCACCAACATTGCACACTTGTACCATAATGTACTATTAATGTTCGATCATCTTTTTGTTAAAATCTGGTATTGATTGAATATTTTTTTTCAATGGGGAAAGAAAAAAAAGAAAGCGCATTTAACCTGTCCTCGGACATGGTGTTTCCAAGAAACGTTTTAATTCACTTAAGTGTCGAAATCTCACACACACTGTCCCACAACACAGTAATTGTATAAAAAAATACGTCTTATTACTTTAGCCAAGAGCTTAAATTAGTTCGTCATGATTTCGTTAATATTGAATAATCTGATATTGTACGGGTCGTAAGTCCGTACACTGATTCGCCGTTGGTTGGAGAGAAACACGTCACAGTTAGATCCACTGGTTAAATATATTTGAGTTAAGTAAGTTACAGTTTAACTTAGATGGAAGGCGACTATTTCTCTCTCTTGGTTTGGATAGCAACACGGCTATAAGATCACAATCTGCGTTGGTTGCTTTGGTATGATGTTTTATACGGTCAAATTATGACGCACATCGTTGGCCTAAAGTGGGTTGCAAGTATGCAGAAAAATGTACGGTGATGAAACCGTACAGATATTATTGAACAATTTAAATATTTTTCTAACCTATTAAATTCTGGCAGTTCAGCGCAGGAGTGAACTTAAAGTACAGCCGCCCCTGGTTACAAACCTGATTCAGTCTGCCTAGCCTTTTCCCAACTAAAATTGAGATTGGTGTCTAGTCTAACCGGATCCAAGTGAGTACCCGTATTTTTAACCTCCGACGGCAAAACAGGTGTTACAAGTTTGACGTGTGTTGCCGTGTAAGTGTGTGTCTGTCTGTGGCATCGTAGCCCCTAAACAAATGTAGCGATTTTGACATTGTTTTTTTTTTTGTTTAAAAGGTAACTTGATCGAGAGTGATCTTAGATATGTTTGATGAAAATCGGTTCAGCCGTTTAGAAGTTATGCTCATACATACATACTTTCTCTTTTATAAATATAGATATGTGTAACTTACCGAGACCATTTCTGACGTTGGCGACCAATCGCATCGCCGGATTTGTCACGATCCCATTCCTCTTGTTCTTGCTAAAAAGAATAACAACAATTTATTAAAACAGTAACAAAATAATACTAACTTAGATTATACTTTTAATACTTTACTTTACTTTTACTCAGGTAACAAACTCAAAATTCAAAACATATTTTTCGTGTCTCTTAATTTATATATGGGCATTTTTTCATAGACATTAATTGCACAACTAATTGTGACGTGAGATTACGTGCTATATAACACCAGTTACACAAAAACTCTCATGCTACCCACATATTATACCATAATGACTCAAATAAACGCAAGACTTCTAGTCGTCGCCGTTATAAAAAGTGACAGCGGATGACACGAGACTCGAAACTCTTCTATACTATAATTGAAATAAAATTAGAAATTTTAAAATAGTACATTTCGTGTCGAGCATAAAAAGTTGAGATTTTAACACGAGCGATAGCCAATTTGAGGCTACATGCGAGTGTAAAAATAAAGCCATTTTATGTGAGACACGAACGATTCTTTTTCCACTACCTGATGAGCTTACTTAATTTAATGCAAATGAGTTCCAACAACAATTTAACTAGAAACGTTCAGACTATATACACACAATCAACGCGCGCTTTTTCGAGACGTAACAGGTTCAGTATCATTCTGCCAGTTTCATAATGATATTAAATCTCCATACTAGTCATTTCGTAACTGTTATTATGTTTAATTTTTTATTTATTTTTTTAATCTTGTTTCTAAATGTTCATATTTCGAAAAGAATTTCATAGCCAATGTGTTACATAATAGACAAGGTAGTGGAAAAATCCCTTTTTACAGTCCATTCAACCGATTTTGAGTTCTATTCCGTAAACATAAAGCTGACATAAAAAGATAAAAAGCATAAACCTGTTACCAATACCAACTGTTTACTACAGCTTTTCAATTCACCAACGCAATAGAAGTCAAAATTGGTTGAACGAGCTGTAAAAAGGCTTAGTTTAAATTTCGAATGTTATTACAAATGGAGTATAGTTGTTAGAAATGCCTTACTTAATATTCACCGTCACATTCTCACGTTTTATGACCAATGCGATTTTGTTAACAAACAAATTTATAACAGCCTGGTCCAAATCAATAATACCTTTTGTTAGTTCTTCCTCGTGCAACCAACCACCCATAGTTAGTGCAAGTTAAAAAATAGCCGCTAAGCTTATGGTTAAATGTATGGATTAACAAGTTAACTGCGTATTAATGCGTATGTGAGAAGTACAATGAAATAGATTAAGTTCCATATTAACCCTGCCTTCAGTATTGCTATGCCGCAAAAATCTTCTTCAACTTAGGTAAAATAAACTAAAAATGTTTTCACAGTGAGATGTTGAACAATAGATCGGCAAGTCTTCAACTGAGAGACGAAACAATTCACATAGCATAATCAGCACACGTGTGTTTGCCGAAAGGTACACAGATTATTTTGACAGTTATGACGAAATGAAAAATTTATTATAAAAAGTATTACAAGCCTTCCCCTTTCTATGTAATGAGTCTTAACCGAAAATTAGCCCATGTTAGGTTCATACCACGACCAATCCTGGCCTTTTTCCCAACTATATTGGGGTCGGCTTCCAGTCTTACCGGATTCAGTTGAGTACCACTGTTTTACATGAAGCGACTGTCTATCATACTGTAACACTTTTTTACTGAATCAATAAACTTTATTTTATTTTATTTTATCTGACCTCCACAACTCAGTAACTGGGTAACACGGTACCCCTTAGTTAAGACTGGTGTCAGATCTCAAGCTTCTGACTACCCGTAACGACTGTCAAAGATCTTCAAATGACAGCCGGGACCAACGGCTTAACGTGCTTTCCGAGGCACGGAGGAAACTCGGTATGTTGAAATGGTCACCCACCCACGGACCGACCTCGTCAAGCGTTGCTTAACCTTGATGATCGACCAGTGCGGCTGTTATTATTAAGCCACGAGCTCCTCATACCACGACCATCGAGAAATAATGCTCGCAGTAGATGTATCCCTTTCCCCATATTGCCTAGCAAATTACTAAGATTTATCTAAACCAGTAATTCAGAAAACCGATGATGAATGATGATGATGCAGTCTAGCTTATACACCAGCCAAACAGCCAATCCCAGCCGATGTACCAGAGGTGTGACTGTGAGTGTCTTTCTATATAAAGTTAAATCTTTGGCGAAAAGTTCTTTGTCTTTGGCAACAAACTATTAAAAAAAATGTCTTAAAACTTTAAAGATCAATGATAGAGTGGGTGTGTTCAGTTTATAGAAGGCTATCTTCTCACTTTAGCTTTAAAATAATTGAGTTAGATTTGATATTGAACAAACGTATATTTTATCTACACTCACAACGTAATGTTCCAAATACGAATTAAAAAAAAAAAAAAATATAAACACGTACATTTTTTTGTGGAAAGGTAAAATAAAACAAAAAAACAGCATCATTTTCCTTCGATTTTGAAACAACTGCATCATAAAATTACGTTTTAATTTCTATAGCACACTTTTACTTTTTAATTTATTGTCTCGTAAAATAGTGTCATTGTCCTTGGATGCGCGCGCTGCGCAGTGACGCGCAACGAGAATCTAAATTGCCCGCCATACCACATATTTTTCCGTTTCCACTTTTGTTTTATTTCAACTGTGTGAGTGAAGATAAAATAGTGTATGTAACGGCATATAATTAGGTATTAACAAACTCGTGTGATATTATTATCACATTCGGCTTCGCCTCGTGTGATAAACCTACACTCGTTTTATAATAACCCTTATTATATGACCATTGCATAAACTTCTATTATAGATCTAAGGTGCAGCAAAACACTCCAGAAAAATTCGACAACAAGGTAAGTGAGTTTAAATGTTCAAAAAGCACGCACTGAACTTCAGTGAAACAGAGGTGTATATTTTACCTGATTACGGCAAAGGAGGGTAATTCTAACCCGTATTAGCCGGTAGTGAAGTCTTATATAATAGAGTGCGAGCCCATTGCCATCGACCGGGTATAAATCAAGACTCCCAACTAGCACTTTACTAATACTAGCACTTTACTTGACGTATTTGTCGAAATATTCGCTTTATGGATACAAAATATACCCTATGCTTGTAGCGATAAAGTTAATTTTGTGTTAAATATCGAGAATTGACAAGATGAACCACAACAGCAAGAGTAATGGAAGGACAGGCAATTAAAAAGAGGGAATATTTGCAGTAATACGCTAAGTTAAATGCCAGCATAAAAAAAGACCTCCACGTCAACCCAAAGGACATCACAGTCACACCTGCACAAAAACAGCGTCAGTACAAAACTCACGTTTTCTTCAATATGCGTCCCCTGGCGCGTCCGAGACTGCCCACTAGCTTGCTGTACGCAACGAGACCCATCGCTTTCCACACCTCGCTACGTTACACATAGTTGGTTGTAGTGTTATGCTTTTACTTTTGAAATGCTGGAGGAAATTCGGCTTTCGGGTGAATATTTTATATTTATTTTACAGATATCAAATGAGTCAATTTTGTAAATAAGTAATATTGAGAGTCTTATTTTGTCAAACCCAACTTTCTTTTCTAAGTTTAACAGGTTTACAGGCTTTGAGTTAGACAATAATAATACTCAACATCAAATTTCCAAATGTAATGAATATCTTCAAATCTTCGTGTGTGTCTCATTTACACAAGGCGAGTTTCTTGTTCCTGAAGAGGTTACAATATCGTGACGAGACTCGCCAAGCAGTAGACTTATGTATGTGTTTACAATCAAGATACACGTTTTTGTCTCAAAATATTCGCCATAAAAAAATCTCTAAACAAATCTCATAAAACGATTTTTCCTTTTCCACGAAAGCCGAATTTATCGTCCAACATTAACACAGTAAGTATACATGTTAGAAATTATCGGACATATTACAAAAGCATAATTTTAACATTTAGCTAGTATAGTAGATTTAATGCCCGCAATTCAGCAACTATCTTCCCCTGCTTATAAACACTTTTATTCAACATTCATATCGATGCCGAATATGCATAATATCGCATGCTGTACATAAATAATCCCAAAAATACACAGCATGTCTACTAAATAAAGAAGCAACTAAATAGAGCTCATGTTATAAACAGAAATGTATCTTTGCCGAAACTCTTGTGGACATCAAACGTGTACAGTACAACCATTTTATTACTGTCCCTCGCCAAACTTCGTGTTTCGTCATTCGTCGGATTTCTATCAGTTGACCTTTGGACTTGGTGCAGACTGGACGCTCTAATACTTTTCTCACATAATGTAATTTATTAAAAAAATGGGAGAAGAGCTGCTATTTTTATAAATATATATATCTCACACGGCAATCAAAACTAAACAACAATAAAGTACTTAATTCTGAATTCAAATTATTATATACGATAAATCAAATTAAGGGTACATTAGTCGACGGCACGAACTAATCATTCAAAAATCCATCACAAATAAAAAATAAAAAAAATAGAGAGGCTCGCGCTTGACCACTATCTCACCTGATGGTAAGCGATGATGTGGTCGACGGTGTAGCATGCTTGCCTAGAAGTAACTTATTCACTCTTCGACTTAAGGGTACACTAGTCGACGGCACGAACTATTGTGTGCGCGGGGTTAAAATGCATTTTATATCAACCGACAACACGTGCGGAAGAGATAGATGCTGTGATGAGCAGTAGGATGCTAGTTCGCGTACGAATACACACTTTTGCAAATTTGTAGCGAAATGGATAACGATTTAGGACGAAACCGAGCGCGCGAAATTTTATAAACAGACCTTTGGCAGTCTAGATATCATGAAAAAATTACTAAATCTATCTGTTCAAAATAACATTATTTGCATTGTTGAACTACTAATCTATCTCTGTATGGAGGCTGTTTTGCAATTTTCCGTCTTCTTATGGTATTTATTTGCGCCCAAAAATGCGTTAGAATTAGTGTCGAAATGTGGAACTTTCGACACTCATAACTTTCAAAGATTTTCTTTATTTACTTTTTTGCTTCCATACAGGGCTAGATAATGATGAGACAAATTGATATCACTTTTTATTTTGAACGTACATCGTCAAACAGTGGAATAATCACTAGACTACGTTTGTATGGAAGAATTTTCGACTAGTGTAACCTTAAAGATGGACATGGAAATTAGCATTCGTTTGTATACGGAAATGCGATGATTGCCGAGGGACATTAAGAAAATAGTTGTACTGTACGTATGCGTTTATCGCCCGGGTACTATAGTTGCCGGCTGGAACAGAGTCGGTTGATTGGTGGATCCTGCGCCACGCCACGACACACTGCCACTGCCAGCACAGGGTGTACTGTAGTTAGGCTTGGTGGTTGAGATCCTGTTAAAGACGAAGTAATGTCCTCTATAACACTACAATAACACTGACCTCTCACTCCTGTCCTGCTGCGGCTTGCTGTCGCGTCCCAGGATGATTCTCATGTGAGTATCTCTATTGAAGTGAGTGTCTGTCTGCACTGGTTGTACCGAGGTCAGGCTTGGTGGTTGAGATCCTGTTAATGAAAAATATTTTTTTTGAATATATTACTAGAAAAAGAAAAATACACTCTTGAAAAATATCTATACTAATAATAGTATAAAGAGGAAAGATTTGTATTTTTGTATGTAACGAATAGACTTAAAAACTACTGGACCGATTTCAAATATTCTTTCACCGTTAGGAAGCTACACTATCCCCGGGTGATATAGCCTACTTTTTATTGCTGTATTCCCACGGGAACGGGAACTACGCGGGTTAACCGCGACGTCCGCTAGTGAAGTAAATAAAAGTAGATTCACTCAAGTAATCATTTGTGTCCCACCACTGATTTGAATGAAACTGCTTATTGATCTAGAAATAAGGTAAATCCGAAATAAAACAAATTACTAATAATTAATATCGGATACAATAAAAGTTATTTGTGTGGGTACAAAGTAATATTTTGTTCTTCCAGGGCGTTATTTTGAATTTAGAGCTAAGCGAAGGATTCTATAGTAGAATCACGAGCGTAGCTCAGGATTCTAACGTAGAATCCTGAGCTTAGCGAGGAATTCAATATACGCCGCCCGAGAACAAAATATTTTGTCCACGAGTGATACACACTATTTTTCATCACTACCTAAGAGAAAATAAAAAGCTACGAGTACCTACCTACTCGAAACTAGTATATACTAGTTTTTTATCACCATAGAGAATTGAATGTTAGTTGGTGATATTTTTTTACATTAAACCTTCACGCGAGCGCCTCCAACCCAACTACGCAAATCTATCAAAAGCACGAAGCGCACCAATCAGAAGAGAGAAAGCTCAAACTCATACGGGCGCAAAATGAGATTTGGCTCCCGCTATAATAGGTGTGATGAAAATACATTTTCAACCTATTTGGTTTTTTCAGATTTGCATTCTGATTTCAGACAAAAATACTTTTTCGTTCAACTGCATCTGTTTAGATAAATTCGACCCAAAGTAACGTTTTTCGTATTCCTCTCAGTAAACCCTTTCATTTGATATCCATATCATGGGGGTGCATAAAAATAATTGGTCCGACATCTTTAGGAGTTGGCCTTAATGGATTAGAATGATATCAATTATAGTGCGCGCGGAACTAGTTGGCCGCGCCTTAGGTATGTGAGCGATGGGACGGAGAGGCGGGGGCGTCAGTAAAACCCATGTGACGACCCATTGACCCATTGTCAATGTCCATTGTCCTAACCCGCCCCCTCACCCCTGTCGCCACCTAAGGCGCGGCCAACTAGTTCCGCGCGCACTATAGCTAACCGTGCATTGTATAAAAATAAAGATATCCTTAAATAAAGACAGAAAAATAGTCCAACAATTGGCGAAGATATCGCTGAACAAATATACAAAAATTGAGAACCTCCTCCTTTTATGAAGTCGGTTAAAAGTAGAGCGGAACCCATCTTATTTCTGTCTGCCCACAATGTGATTTTAAGTTACAACAGGGTCAGAATAACTACACTTCGACACCATTCTCGCCTACCCAGGCGGCGCCGGGCTTACGCCGCGTGCGCCCATAGCCAGACTCGAACATTAGAGTGACGTCACGGCGCCAAGTGCACAGTTATATTAACCGAGTAGTAACTAAAATGTTGTAAAATCTCACCTAGAGCCACAGTAGGCTGCGTGGGGCTGCATATGTCGCTAACAGGAGTGCGCGGCGGCGACGCGTACAGCGGCGACGTGTCTCCGCGCCAGTGTCCTCGTCGTGCGGCACCCGACCACGCGCCTAGTTCGGCGTCGCGTTCGTTTGCGGCGTAACTCCTGTAAAAATGGAGGGGTATTCTTTAAACAAGTTATAAATACAAAAATAAAAGAAAAATTAACAAGTTTTTAATAAAGGGTGAGGACAACCGAACGTAATTATTTTTAGGTGTGAGTCGCGTAAAATAAGTCGCGGTATTTACGGTGCATATTCAGTATCATGCTAAAGTCCTGTTTGTACCACACGGCGACGCATGAGTGAAATATTCTAGTTGAATTTAAATTACGCGACTCAAAAAACACCGCTCACTACTCACAAAATTACGTGCGTTTGGCCTCACACTTACCACAGAATATAATACTAGCATACAGATGCCTCATCCCATACAAAGAAACCGAGCTGACGTAACTAGCGCTTTTTCATCTGATTAATCTTGTTATTTTTGTAAGTACATCAATCGCATTCGATCCCGTTTCACGGCAATAGATGGTGTGAGCAGCGGCTTCCAAGTAAAAGGGTTTACTAGGTTCGTATTTTTATTTATTTAAATACAGTGAAGGTTCGTTTTAAAGTATTTTTTGCACGTTTTTACAGTTTTTTGCACCAAAATTTATTACAATGCAAATTTTAACAATGGAGTGGAATGCCTCAGAAATTAAAAAATGCGCCATCTATTGGCATTAATTTTAAATGATCCGTTCGAATAATCTTTGAAATGTGAATTAAGAGCCCAATATTCCATAATATTGTACTTAGGAGAGTTGATTAAACAAGAACATACAATTTTTACGTTCAATTCCAGAAAATGTTAATTTTACACACAATTCTATTGAATTATGTGTACATGTCACGCCATCTAGTGAGATTTATTTGAACCAAATTTTCTTTCTTAGCAATGAGACCCTGTGCCCTTACATAAGTATTATACTGTCACGTGAAACAAACGGTTGTGCGAAAATTCAGCACATTCAAACATCGGAAAATGAGTCAAATTTAACTTGCAAGTTTCGTTTACTGACATTGGGACAGGCGAAATTAAAAAAAAGCTTGTTAAAAGATTTTCCGCATTCCACTCAGTAAACCCTTTCATTTGATACCCGGAAGACACAGTGGTGCATATAAAATAAGTGGTCTGCCATCTTTGGAATAATTATTTTATATTCACCCCTGGGTCCGCCTGGGACGCCATATTGGATTTCTTAGCTAACCGTGAATTGTCATCTGAACAATACGAACAGCACACACTTATGCACTGTACTCTCCCGCGCCGATAGTTAGTGTCCACTGAGTTTGGAAATTCGGTCTCCATTATGCGTACAGCTAAGGAGTGGAATTCCCTGCCGGAGTCTGTGTTTCCCGATAGCTACAACCTCGGGGTTTTTATGTCAAGAGTGAATAGGGTACTTCTAGGCAAGCGTGCTTCATCGTCGACCACATCATCGCTTACCATCTGGTGAGATAGTGGTCAAACGCGAGCCTATCAATAATCATTGTGCCGATTGTCATTGGGCGGTTGGATCAAGAGTCTGATACAGAAGGCAGTACTCCTCGATACGGCTCGTTGTGAGGTGATTCCTATCTCTGGAGCCCTAACCACCGGTAGCTTGGACCCTGTTCCCCATACCGGATGGCCTCTATTTTTTATATTTTAAGATGATTTTAAGTTTTTTTTTTTAACACTTAAAAATGTACTAAATAAGAAAGATAAATAAAGAAATAATAATAAAAAAAGTATGTCACAAACCTCAATTTGGAGTCTTTCTCCACGACCTGGTGTTCAGGTATTTCGGTGTGTTCAGGAATATCTCGTCGGCCGCGGCCGCAGCGAGCCACTTGCTGCGCGAATGATAGCGATAAGTTTGCGCGGTTCGCCTGTTAACAAACATAATTATTAAATAAACATAATCAGAATAATAATAACTTAATAACTTTATTCATAACATACATTACATTATACACAGTAACAAGTTCCCTGGCTCCCAAACTAGGCTTATTGCCTGTGACTTGGGAGTCAGTACCTCCAATAATAAGATTCACATTAAGTATGTTTAGAAAATTGTAATTTATAGAAGACTGAAATCATAATAGTGTGCGTAATCAGAAGTGCAATTATGATATTTTCAACAGACTTCAAAAAAATGTAGGAGGTTCTCAATTCGTCTTTTTTTTATGTGTACAGTCCTCGATTACTCAAAGACGCCTGGACCGATTTGGAAAATTCTTCTTTTGTTTTAAAGGATATATCATCAAGTCACATTCTGGTGATGGGATCCCATGGAACTCTTCAAATATTGTAGGCATACCTATAACGATTTTGGTATTTGCTTCAACAATCGCATCATTTGCACTCAGAAAGTCTCATTTGGTGAAGTAGAAATGATGAAGAAGACTACAGATGGACACTGGAACGCCTCAATGATAAGTATGTCACGGGTATAAGATAATATCTCGAATAGTTAACCGACTGTGATGAAGCAAATACTTATAAATAAATGGTACTTATGAAAATGGTACCATCAAACTGATCTGATGATAAAGCCGGAAGGTAGGCACTGGAACTCTGAAATAAAACAATGTATCCTAGTCGTGTTTGGGCTTATTGGAATCTTCATTAAATGTACTTTGGCTATAAACGATTTTCGTGGTAATTTGAGGTACCTACCAAAACCAGAGTGATAAATAAAAACTTTTGACGTGACAACGTCTAATAAATCGATGAACGCCGGCTGCACGTACGCAAAAGGATGACTCAGTGTAACGTTACGTTCAATGTAACGTTACGCTCATTGTAACGTTATAATCGTAACGTTACAATGACGTTAATTGTATCGTTATGTATGTGACGTTGTCACGTTAAACTATCGTCCGTAAACCGACTTTACAGACAACCAATTTTTAACAAAAAAAAAACAATCCCTACTTCCAAAACAAGGCTAAAAATAACTTTCTTTTCCGAAGTCGGTGTTGAAATAACCGGCCAACTGTCTAGCTATCACGGTTCATGAGATACAGCCTGGTGACAGACGGACATACAGACAGACGGATCGCAGAGTCTTAGTAATAGGGTCCCGTTTTTACCCTTTGGGTACGGAACCCTAAAAAAAGAAAAGGTGCCTGGGGCTTTTACACATACACACTTAATCTCACAACACTTCATCCACTCAGACAGTATCGTCGACAGTATGTATTCGGCCAAAGCTTTCGTAACAATCTCACCTTTTCAGCAGTGGCATCGTTGGCTTCTTGATGCGAGTGCGACCTCGCCGAGCCGCCCGTCAGGTTGGACGACGACTTGGTCGAGTTTGAGCTGTGCACGCTGCGACGCTTGTATTCTGGCGAACCTGCGGCATATAAAACATCATTTTAATCTATACTAATATTATAAAACTGAAGAGTTTGTTTATTTGTTTCATCGCGCTAATCTCAGGAAGTACTGGTTGGAATTGAAAAAGTCTTTTTGTGTTCGATTGTCCATTTATCGAGGAAGGTTATAGGCTATATAACATCACGCTACGACCAATAGGAGTGGAGCATAAATGAACAATGTTGCAAAAACGGGAAAAAATATTCCTTTTTGAGAGAGAGAGATTGCGTGCGCTGCGTAAACGGTTTGGTTTAAGTAACGCAACAATCATGTAAGTAGGGTAGGTAGAGTATATGGGTAGGTAGGTAGCCAGATGACGGGAGCGAATCCGCGTGGGACAGCTAGTGTAATCATATTGCTAGGGCCGATGCCTGTCTTGGTCGCGGATAAATGTGAAATAGAGCTAGTCATTTGATGATTTCCCTATACAAAAAAAATATGTGGATGCTCGAGCCAGCAGCAGATGCTGGCGTGACATACTCGACGTTGTACTCACCTAGCGACCTGCCCCGGGTCCACACGGCATATTTATGAACACAAAACTTTTATCATTTATCGCTCTTTCTACTACGGAAAACCGTAACGAAATCTGTTGCGTGGTTTAGAAAATTTAAGTGGAGAATCAGACAGAGGCGGTCAGACGCAGACAGCGACTTTCATCAGCATCCTCATTGCAGTCGAAAGACTTGCACTACTGAACATAGGCTTCCCCCAAGTGTCGCCACATTGACCGTTCCCGTGCGTCTCGAATCCAGCGGATTCCTGTAACCTTAACCAGATCATCGGCTCATCTGGTGGGAGGCAACTTTGCTTTTGTACTATTTGGAGATTTGATTTTCTTGTCCATACCAGCGCTACTCGGGGTCGGCAGGTCATGGTGCGGGTGCTATGGCCAACGTTGTGCGGACGTAGCCCAGCGTTCGAGTAGGCGGCAGATGTTGGCGTGTCCAGCTACCTTGGCGAGCTATACTATACATACCAGCGCTAGGCGGCCTGGGGGTAGGTAGATCATGATGTGCAGGCGCCGATGGTGCTGCGGGTGCTATGGGGGCTGCAGGCGCAGAGCTGGCCCAGCGCTCCAGCAGGCGACAAATGTTGGCGTGTCCAGCTACCTTGGCGAGCTATACTATACATACCAGCGCTAGGCGGCCTGGGGGTAGGTAGATCATGATATGCAGGCGCCGATGGTGCTGCGGGTGCTATGGGGGCTGCAGGCGCAGAGCTGGCCCAGCGCTCCAGCAGGCGACAAATGTTGGCGTGTCCAGCTACCTTGGCGAGCTATACTATACATACCAGCGCTAGGCGGCCTGGGGGTAGGTAGATCATGATGTGCAGGCGCCGATGGTGCTGCAGGTGCTATGGGGGCTGCAGGCGCAGAGCTGGCCCAGCGCTCCAGCAGGCGACAAATGTTGGCGTGTCCAGCTACCTTGGCGAGCTATACTATACATACCAGCGCTAGGCGGCCTGGGGGTAGGTAGATCATGATGTGCAGGCGCCGATGGTGCTGCGGGTGCTATGGGGGCTGCAGGCGCAGAGCTGGCCCAGCGCTCCAGCAGGCGACAAATGTTGGCGTGTCCAGCTACCTTGGCGAGCTATACTATACATACCAGCGCTAGGCGGCCTGGGGGTAGGTAGATCATGATGTGCAGGCGCCGATGGTGCTGCGGGTGCTATGGGGGCTGCAGGCGCAGAGCTGGCCCAGCGCTCCAGCAGGCGACAAATGTTGGCGTGTCCAGCTACCTTGGCGAGCTATACTATACATACCAGCGCTAGGCGGCCTGGGGGTAGGTAGATCATGATGTGCAGGCGCCGATGGTGCTGCGGGTGCTATGGGGGCTGCAGGCGCAGAGCTGGCCCAGCGCTCCAGCAGGCGACAAATGTTGGCGTGTCCAGCTACCTTGGCGAGCTATACTATACATACCAGCGCTAGGCGGCCTGGGGGTAGGTAGATCATGATGTGCAGGCGCCGATGGTGCTGCGGGTGCTATGGGGGCTGCAGGCGCAGAGCTGGCCCAGCGCTCCAGCAGGCGACAAATGTTGGCGTGTCCAGCTACCTTGGCGAGCTATACTATACATACCAGCGCTAGGCGGCCTGGGGGTAGGTAGATCATGATGTGCAGGCGCCGATGGTGCTGCGGGTGCTATGGGGGCTGCAGGCGCAGAGCTGGCCCAGCGCTCCAGCAGGCGACAAATGTTGGCGTGTCCAGCTACCTTGGCGAGCTATACTATACATACCAGCGCTAGGCGGCCTGGGGGTAGGTAGATCATGATGTGCAGGCGCCGATGGTGCTGCGGGTGCTATGGGGGCTGCAGGCGCAGAGCTGGCCCAGCGCTCCAGCAGGCGACAAATGTTGGCGTGTCCAGCTACCTTGGCGAGCTATACTATACATACCAGCGCTAGGCGGCCTGGGGGTAGGTAGATCATGATGTGCAGGCGCCGATGGTGCTGCGGGTGCTATGGGGGCTGCAGGCGCAGAGCTGGCCCAGCGCTCCAGCAGGCGACAAATGTTGGCGTGTCCAGCTACCTTGGCGAGCTATACTATACATACCAGCGCTAGGCGGCCTGGGGGTAGGTAGATCATGATGTGCAGGCGCCGATGGTGCTGCGGGTGCTATGGGGGCTGCAGGCGCAGAGCTGGCCCAGCGCTCCAGCAGGCGACAAATGTTGGCGTGTCCAGCTACCTTGGCGAGCTATACTATACATACCAGCGCTAGGCGGCCTGGGGGTAGGTAGATCATGATGTGCAGGCGCCGATGGTGCTGCGGGTGCTATGGGGGCTGCAGGCGCAGAGCTGGCCCAGCGCTCCAGCAGGCGACAAATGTTGGCGTGTCCAGCTACCTTGGCGAGCTATACTATACATACCAGCGCTAGGCGGCCTGGGGGTAGGTAGATCATGATGTGCAGGCGCCGATGGTGCTGCGGGTGCTATGGGGGCTGCAGGCGCAGAGCTGGCCCAGCGCTCCAGCAGGCGACAAATGTTGGCGTGTCCAGCGCGCCACGCAACCTTGGCGGGCGTGCGGCCTGTGAAAAGGATATTTTTTTACAAAATCTTAGGTCCATGCTCCCTAGAGCGAGCGTTTACAAACATTTAAACACACATACACAAACAACCAGACCCGGAACAACTACATATCTGTGGCCTTACAGATATTTGTTCTGTTCGGAAATCGAACCCGCAACACACAACGTTGCAGCCGATCACTCCGCTACTGCCTCAACCGTGCTGTCAAATTGTGAATTAGAAAAATAACTAACGATCGGAAAATTACAAACATGTATGGGGAAGCCATTCATCGAAAAATCACGTGATCAATCCCATAAAGAACAATGGCAGGTGCCCATACATTGTTTTAGCTGAGATTAAATACCTACGTCATTAAATTCTGAATAAAATTCGTTCTGAATTAGTTTGTGCAAGAATTCTTTTTCGAGAATGTCGAGAATAATTGATATTCAGTCATAAACTTTTGTAGGTTATATCTGGGTAACTTTTAAAAATAGGTAATATTATTCAATTTCGTAGAAGTAAAAGGGCAATATCGCATTAGTATTTCCCTTTCCTAGTTATTCATTTTTGAATGAAATGTATAATATACTCTTTGGAAAGAGTATATTTATAAAACTAAGCGACTTTGACGTGTATCAAATAGTCGTAGTCAACAACCAAGCTATATTTTTTTAGACTTGGATACTAGTCTTTTTGCCAATCATTAATTGAAAGTAATTCATTTATTTCTACTACACTACAATATTCTTACCTACCTGCAAGGAACATCTACACTTAGACTTAACTGTATTGTTAACTCATTTACTGCAATAAATACAATAATGATATAATTAATTAATATAGTTAACAATTTTCACTTAGCAGATAAAATATATGATGACAACACTAAGCTAAAGAAATTAACTAAAAAATCAAATAAATTTTCATATATTATGGTTTTTTTATCCGTTTTGAACCAGCGCAATTATACTTTAAAAAACGTAGACAATTTATAGAATTTCCTTCGTATATAACTCACTTTTAGACGCTCAAATTTAAGTCAGTTAAAATTTCTCCATTGTTCTTTTGGCATTTGAACCATCGCCAGCGCTTATAGGATGACACCTTGTATAGAGTCTCAGATCAGTTTATGGAAATCAGGCTTCCGTTTTTGTGCTCACCAGTTGGCGCCACTGGCGAGTAAGATCCTTAAATCAATCAATCTGCCTAGCCTTTTCCCAATTATGTTGGGATCGGCTTCCAGTGTAACCGGTGTGTTTTACATGGAGCAACTGCCTATCTGACCTCCACAACCCAGTAACTGGGTAACACGATACCCCTGGGAAAGACTGGTGTCAGATCTCAGGCTTCTGACTACCCGTAACGAATGTCAAAGATCTTCAAATGACAGCCGGGCCAACGGCTTAACGTGCTTTCCGAGGCACGGAGGAAACTCGGTATGTTGAAATGGTCACCCATCCACGGACCGACCTCGTCAAGCGTTGCTTAACCTTGAATATCGAACCGTGCTGCTGTTATTATTTA
Organism: Orthosia incerta; assembly: GCA_948252205.1. NCBI lineage: Eukaryota > Metazoa > Arthropoda > Insecta > Lepidoptera > Noctuidae > Orthosia > Orthosia incerta. The sequence goes on along the minus strand of OX411766.1, from coordinate 12,432,367 downwards.
GCCACGAGCTCCTTAGGTAAGTAAGGTCACAGATAATATAATTCTAGCATACAGATGCCTCATCCCATACAAAGAAACCGTGCCGACGTAACTAGCGTTTTTCATCTGATTAATCTTGTTATTTTTGTAAGTACATCAATCGCGTTCGATCCCGTTTCACGGCAATAGATGGTGTTAGCAGCGACTTGCAAGTATAAGGGTTTACTAGGTTCGTGAATATTTTTTCTTTAAATACAGTGATGGTTCGTTTTATAGTATTTATTTGCACGTTTTTACAGTATTTTTGCACCAAAATGTGTTACAATGCAAATTTAAAAAATCGGGTGGATGCCTCAGAAATTTAAAAATGCGCCATCTATTGGCATCAATTTTATATGATCCGTTGAAATAATCCTTGAAATGTGAATTAAGAGCCCAATATTCCATAATTATGTACTTAGGAGAGTTGATTAAACAAGAACATACAATTTTTATGTTCAATTCCAGATAATGTTAATTTTATACACAATTATTATATTCTATTAAATTGTGTGCACTTGTCGCGCCATCTAGTGAGATTTATTTGAACCAAATTTTCTTTATTAGTAAGGTCCTTAAATGTAGTGTGTGAATATTTCAGCATTCTTACTCACCACAATGGTCAGCTTGCTGTGGATCAGCTCCATGCTGTAACAACCACAGCACGCATTCTTCGTGCCCTTCCTGAGCTGCGATACCTGGAAACAATACATTTATCATAATTAACACATTCGCTGCCGTAATTACTGATCAATTTTTAAACCATTGTGTCTCGCGACTCGGCCCCAAGTTCGCCGCCCGCAAGCACGACTTTATGGTGGCCGGAGACCGTTAAGTTATAACTTGACAACACAACACTATATACCTTTTTAGGGTTCCGTACGCAAAATACGCGCTTGGTCGTGGAGTTGCGGAGACAGCCCGTCTAAACTAAACTAAACTAGGGTTCCGTACCCAAAGGGTAAAAACGGGACCCTATTACTAAGACGCGGTCCGTCTGTCTTTCCGTCTGTCACCAGGCTGTATCTCATGAACCGTGATAACTAGACAGTTGAAAATTTCTCAGATGATGTATTTCTGTTGCCGCTATAACAAAAAATACTAAAAACAGAGTAAATTAAATATTTGAGTGGGGCTCCCCATACAACAAACTTATTTTGTTTGCCGTTTTTTGCGATAATGGTACGGAACCCTTCGTTCGCGAGTAAGACTCGCACTTAGCCAGTTTTTTTACAAAGGAGAATCTTTAAAAAGCCGTCCGGACGTTCGAAAAACACCAGGAGTGTAAGATTTTTACCTTACCAAAACCACCCTGGGATCACCTTCAGCCATAGAACATAGAAACTGTAAGCCCACCATCCCTACAGCCCCTAAGTACTTTTTTTGTTATTTTTTGTTCTGGAGTAGCAAATCCGCATTGCATGTGGAGGGGTATGTCAGGCGCAAGCTACATAGAAATAGCGTCGGGCGCGGACGTGGCACGGGCGGCTTCCTATTCTATTCAAATTTTATACAAAATGCATGGAAATAAAGTGCAATTTGATCAGGCGTGGGCGCAGAAATGGCGCGTCACGACGTCCGAGCAAAGACATACCGTGTGTGCTAAATTGCGCTTTATTTCCATGCATTTTGTATGAAATTTGAATGGAATAGGAAGCCGCCCGTGCCATGTCCGCGCCCGACGTCATTTCTATGTGGCCTGCGCCTCAGACTCCTAGACCTACTAGATTGACTAAACCACCCCCGTGTTCCATTTCCCCTAGATCCTGGAACAACATGACATACCTAGTGGCGTAGCGCCCTGCGTGCAGACCGCAGATGCAGAAGCGCCGTGCTTGAGTAGTGTCCGCAGCACTTGCGTGCGGCCGCGCCAGGCCGCCGCGTGCAGCGCTGTGCGCAGGCAGCGGTCGCGACCGTCCACTGCAGCACCGCCTGGAATTACACTAATTATGAGTATCCTTACGTTTTCTAGTCGATGGAAAACTCTTAAGGTTACACTAGTCGATAATTCTTCCATACAAACGTAGTCTAGGGATTACTCCACTGTTTGACGATGTATGTTCAAAATAAAAAATGATATCAATTTGTCTCATCATTATCTAGCCCTGTATGGAAGCAAAAAAGTAAAATAGAAAAATATTTGAAAGTTATGAGCGTCGAAAGTTCCATATTTCAACAGTAATTTTAACGCATCTTTGGGCGGCAATAAATGCCATAAGAAGAAGGAAAATTGCAAAACGGCCACCATACAGGGATAGATTAGTAGTTCAACAATGCTAATAATTTTATTTTGAAATTATATGTTTAGTCGTTTTTTCATGATATCTAGACTCCCAAAGGTCTGTTTATAATAGTTCGTGCCGTCGACTAGTGTAACCTTAAGTATTTTATCTCTTTGAGCCCATAAAGTGGCCTCGTTAATTGCAGTCTCAGTGGTGTTCATCTTGTCCCAAAATTTTTAATAATCAGCTACAAATCAAGGAAAAATTAAAAATGAATAAGAAAATAAAATATAACTCACCAACTTTAATCAGTAGATTCACCATATCCGTGTGTCCTTGCCACGCCGACACATGCAGTGGTGTTCGACCCTGTAACCAACAAAATATAAGTTAGGTCAAAACTCCGAACAAGTGGAGCACGCGTCCCCGAGTGATTAGCGAGCGAAGTAATAATTGATATGAATAAACGATGAGTAAGTTATGAAGACGAGCGAGCGAAGCGAGCCCACCATCAAAATTAGTGAATCACCACGCTTAAACGCGAACCAAACCTCACAATTATATGGAATAGGTCGAGTATAATTCGTGACAAGTGAGTGAAGCGAGTCTACAGGCGACTCAAATAAGCAGATCTATCGCCCGCTATGATCGATTTCCCCCTCAAGACAACTAAGTGGAGCAAGACCATTGTAACAGGTGAAAGCAAAGCGAGCCCATAGATGACCCAAAGCAGCAGAGCCTACTCCCACTATGAGCGAGCGAAGCGAGCCCTTTACAGAAAAGGCGAGTTCAGCGAGTCTCGAGAGATAAGCTCCTCCTTCTACGCTTAGATTTCTCGTGTCATTACTAATCTCGCTTGGTTCGCTCGTGGTGTACTGAGGCTGGTATTTGTATATCCTTGACACAAACCTCGTTGTCGGTAGTGTCGACCTGCGCGCCGCACTGCGAGATGAGGTAGCGCGCCATGGCCATCCTGTTGTCGAGCGCGAGCACGTACAGCGTGCTGCGCCTGTCGGCGTCCAGCGCGTCGGCGTCCGCACCGCGCGCGTACAGCGCCGCTACTGTCTCCACGTGCCCTTCTAGTGCCGCTAGTCTGTGGAGAACAGATTTTACATAGTACATAAGTACCTAACATTTGAACTTAATATTTTTGTAAATCAAGTAATTTTAATGTAGCCAGTGACACTCGCAAGGTTAAGACGAATCGATTGACGTAAGAATCATCAAAATCAGCCAAGGCGTTTGTTCTCTAGAACGCCACATAGACTGATAAACACATAACCCCCCTTCGGTAGTTGGGTAAAAGAGTTGCGTTGACCCCAAGCAACATGGTGTAAGGTAGAATTTTCACCCTTACTCACCAGCGAACTCAGGGGTAGATGTTCTGCATGAGACAATAGCAGGGAAGATTTCACATGAAGTTGATTGAAGTAAAAGTCACACAGTTTGGTCAACTAATTTAATTTGCCGAACACACAGTTCGTCATCACAATTTCTTGATGTTCAAATTATAAGTATAAACAACTCACTTTCAGAAGGAATCCATTTTACCATCAATTCATATGCCAACGCCATCTAGTACCTAAGTGACCAAACAATCCAGGGACACATCTGATCAATGTTATGTTTGGCACAAGGACACCAGATGTCGCTAATACATGTAGTGGCAATTTTTAATCGTTACAATGGGTTAGGGACTTGAAGATCACGAGTATCACTCCTGTACCTGATGTCCCTCGTACCTGAAAGCAGTCTTCCCGTCATGCGCCCGTTGTTCTACCCTGGCGTCCCACTGTTCAATGAGGAGTTCCACCAGACGTATGTGACCTTCTTGAGCGGCTAACATGAGCGGGCCCTTGCCGTCGTTGTCGGCTTCGTCGACTTTCGCGCCGGCTTCCAGTAGGGCCTCGCAGACTTCGATGTGGCCTGGGAATGAGAAAATGAATACATTAAACACCAAATCATTTACCGAACGACACATAACTTATCCATTGGAACCGTGCTGCTGCTGTGAAATTACAAATGGAAAAGCCCATTAACACTGCCCGACATAGAGATTGAACTCAGGACAACATACAAATTAAGATGATGAAAATAAAATTTATTTATTTATTCATTAACATACATTTATTTTAACAGGTAAGACCCAAGCTAACAAAAGTAGTCATAAATTGCTAATAGTAGTCCCAAGTAACGGGTCTGGGTAGAAGCACAAGTTACACAGTGGATGACACACTAAGTGTCACCCTCTGGAATTCCGCCAAAGAGAGTAAGAAAATATGTCCAAACGCAGAGAGATGCTGTTAAGTATTCCTACTGCACGAATCACTGGTGCAAACTTTCATAAATTTGCAAGGGTTGCCGGGACTTTAAAAAGCCCCTCCCTAGGTCCTAACCGTAGCCTCCTGTTTGGAAAATAATCGTAGTGAAAACAATAAATTAATTACTATCTGTAGGCCATACAAATATTTGTTCCGTTCGGGAATTGAAGCAGCGCCGACTACGCCAAACGAGCCTTTCATGCATCTCTGTCAACAATAGTGATGTTTACTCTATTGCTAATGTTCTATCTGTGACAATTCTTACCTTCAAATGCAGCATAATGCAGCGGCGTCCACCCGGAATTATCACGATGATGTTCATCTAAACCTCGGTCGAGCAGCTGACGGACCACCTCCACGTTGCCTAGGAAAACACAGAAAATATTCATATTAAGAAAACAATCCATGATACTATTGTTTTTAAAAAACCGCGTGTCACATGCGATGTTTAACAGACTTTCAAAAAGAGTAGTATTTAAACGCAATTCAAAAAAAATACTTTTATATCCAAAAATAATCGGAATTTCAATCAAAAATACTTATTGCACAGTAAAATAGTTACCTCATAATATTATTATTTTAGCAAAAATTGCGGAGTCTAAACTCTAAAGTAAACAACGGTCGGGGTGCCCTAAGCTCCCGAGCTCGCTTCGCTCGCTCTTGGACTTATATTGTTATATGTGTGAGTATAACGTTTGTATGCTCTGTTTAATTTGCTGTGCAGTCAGTATATCTGATGTAAAAAAAGTCTAAGTGATGGAAATAAATTGATAGGTGGTTTATTATTTGATGTGCAGTTAATAATATTTGGGATACTTTGTATCCCTGAAGAGACAAATCCTTTTTTTCCTTTTAAAAAACGCCCCACACTTGGAATTTCTTCCTGTATCGTGGGTGCGTTTACAAACATATAAACTCACATACACAACACCCAGAGCCGGAACAACTATCTGTAGATCATACAAATATTTGTTCCGTGCGGGAATCGAACCCGCGACACGCAGCGCAGCAGTCAATCGCTCAACCACTGCGCCAACCGTGCGCCCTAAGATGTTCACTATAACCCCGCATGGAACACCAAAGACAAAAATGCTGGACCAAGCAAAGACTAGCCTGGCCCATTATGGGCTTGTTCCGCTTTGAGTACCAACACGGCCCAACTTTCTTCACTCATTACCTTGAGCAGCAGCCACGCTTAGCACAGTGCGTCCATCAGCGTCCATATTGTCCACGCAGGCACCCCAGAACAGCAGCAAACGTAACGCGCGCGCGTGTCCGGCCGCAGCTGCCGCCCATAGCGCTGTGCGTCCGGCCGCGTCTACTGCTTCCACGTCCGCTTCTGCTTCGAGGAGGAGCTCGCAGATCTCGCTGTAGAAGAATAAAATTAATTAAACAAACTTCTATATTCAAATAGTACATTTCGTGTCGAGCATAAGAAGTCGAAATTTTAACACGAGCGATGTACACAATTTCGAAAACTACATGCGAGTGTTAAAATAAAGCCTTTTTATGCAAGATACGAACGATTGTTTTTCCACTACCTGATGAGCTTCCTAAATTAAATGCAAATAAGTGCCAACAACAATTTATTAGAAACGTTCAGACTAAAAACCACAGACTATATACACACAATCAACGCGCGCTTTTTCGAGAGGTAACAGGTTCAGTATGATTCTGTAACTGGCATAATGATACTGAATAAAAAACATAATGATATCAAAACTCCATACAAAAGTCATTTCTTAACTGTTATTATGTAATTTTGTTTTTTTTTTTTTATAATCTTGTGTCTACTAAATGATCAAATTTCTTAGGCAATGTGTTACATAATAGACAAGGTAGTGGAAAAATATATTTTTAAAGCAAGCTTCGAATTGAAACTTGTGATGTCACGCGAAATTAATCCGTTCAGGCCTACGTAATATCACAACGAGTGTCGATTAGCTAATACTGCGTCAGACGGCGTTACGATCACTGCACGACATAACACAGTAATATCTCAATGTGTCCTTAGAACAGTGAGATCACGCCGCGAAGTCTGTAATAGCCTAAGATCCCACTGCAAAATTCTGCAGGTTATTTGTTTTACGACCCACGCACAACGCATCGAATAATTATAAGTCAAGTGCAGCTTATAGAGCCCTAATCCTACTCCACAGTAATGTCAATCCGGCTTTACTTACGTGTGCCCCTCAAAAGCAGCGACCAACAGTGGCGTAGCGTTGTCCCGGTCTGCCAGAGATACATCCGCTCCTCTTTCTAGCAGTAACGCTGCGCAGGCACAACCACTGGCGCAGAGTGAGGCTACTGAGAGGGCTGTGCGACCTGGAAAATTAAGTTGAAGGATATGTTAAACAAGAGATGTAGGTGTAGGAATAGGGATGTATCCTGGGTGGATAAATTATAATTCTATTTATTCCGTCAGTAAGATTATCAAATGATATTGATCACGTATTTTTTGCTATACCAAATCAATCAAAAATTACAAACTAAAAGCGCATCAAAGTTCAGCAGGGCTTATGACGTCACTATGTCAGTATAAAGTGTAATAAAGACGTGACGTCACACGATATTGCAAAGACAACTCTGATAGAAGACTGATAAGACAACTCTGTGTTTGTGAGATAGTTTTTCAGGAAAGAAAGAGATGGATGGGGTTTGCAGAGACGTATAACATGAATAAAATTAAATAAATTTAAAACAACTTAAGAGGAAATGCGGTCGCAGACATCCGACTGAATTTCCTAAGTAAAAAGTCCTATTCGAGATTTGGCTCTTGTCTATTTCCTCCTCCTATATTGGACCAATACCAAAATAAAAGGTATTCCATAAACTGAAAAATAAAGACGTATACTGTGCCCCCTATGTGTTCCTTTTTCATTTATTGTTTCGAACCAAAACGTTCCAAAACTTTTGTTATTTTTTTGCAACACTGTGTCAGCTAGCTGTCATTGAGTTGACAGCTTTTGATTAAGCTTGACGTTCACAGATGACTCGTGACAATGTGACCGACATGGCTAGACGTAATACGGTGTGGTCTTGCTTTGATTTCTTTGTTATCACTAGATAATCAACCCATCGTTATTCGAATTACGGCGCCATCCGCGCAGTGGTATTGTGCTCCACCCGTGCATTCGTTTTTGGGTTTATTTCGCGCGCAGCGAGGGCATTGTGTCGGAAACGTGTCTAGTTGTCTGTTGTCTGTTGGCTGCCGAGAACTTCGGCTCAGATCACGTCAGGTGTTCCTTATTCCACTTTATTATATATATTTGCCCTATAACCCCCGACCACACGGGATTGACCAGGATACCACCGCGGGAACAAACGTGAGCATTATTTGTAAGTTGTGCCGTCGTGTATCACTTTCCACCTGTCTGACAGGAACCGGTATCTCAAATGATCGAAGTTTCGCGGGTATAGACCTGGTAGGATCCAAGAGTCTATGTCATGGTCTATGTCACTCCCACAATTGAGACCAATCCAACGACACCACATATGTCATAATCCGTCAAGCCGTTTGGGCAGTAGAGCGTGCTATAGAAATGGACATACATACATACGTACATACATACGCTCGAAAAACATTACCCTCCCGCAGTTGGGTAAAAAGCGAAAAAATCCTTTGAATTAACAAAAAAAATTATACGACGAAATAACTAAAAAGAAAAAAAAATCTTTTTTGTTAAAAATGATTTCTCCAACTGTGATTTAGTAACTCAAAAGAAGATATTTTATTTGCACAGATGCTGTTAATTCTGAACTATTACTTTTTATATTCACTTATTTGAAATAAACTCTGTTTAAGTAGCTGTCCCATAACCACTGACCTCTATCATACAAGTACGCTGGACTAAATATATTAGATGAAATGACAGTTGATTTTTGTGCCGAATCAAAGCGCCCCACTCGAGGTTCTCAGGAACTAAAATTGACACATTTAGAGATAGGTTAATCCCGATATTTCTCAAGATTAGGTAATACTAATGTATTCGCCTGGAAATATTATATTATTTTAACTAATATGAGTATATGAGTATTAGTAATATTTTTAAATTACACTAATATCAAAATAGTAGACTTGGCAAGGCGTATCACTCATCTACTGTATTGACTTCTCATAATATGTTGCAACTAAATATCTCATATTGGTATTAGTGATGAATGTTATATGAATGCCTAATAATCAGTAATAATATGTTAAAAAGCAATGTGTAATACTAAATTCTGGAATTTATACCGATGGCTATGTCCCATCTCTAATATTAGTTCCATGGAATCTCACGTTAAGTCACGTTGCTATCAGCGCCAAAATGGCGAAAATCAAATGTCTTAATTTTGTCATCGAAGATATGAAGTCCAGCGTACTTGTATATTAGAGGTCAGTGCCCATAACTCATTCATTACATTACATTCTATAAATAAAATCGCAAAGCAGAAATAGGCGTCGTATCCAAAAGAAGTGTGTATTTTTGTAACTTCTTGTATGAGCCCGGATAGCTCAGTCGGTAGAGCATTGGACTTTTAATCCAAGGGTCCAGGGTTCAAGTCCCTGTTCGGGCGGCTCTCTTTTTGTACTTTTTCTGGCCTTTTTTTCTCATATTTATTTGGTCGTGTCTAATAATTGCACGGATAAAACGAAATGAAACTACGAAAAAGTTAAAAATTGAATTTAAAAAAAATACAACCGAATTCCAAATAAAAACATTACAAAGTGAAAAATAGCTTCAATATCGGTAGTCGATTTTCCTGTTTTCTTATGTTCGTTTTTTGACACCAACTTCCAAAATTGAAATTAATTTTTACTTTGTAGTGTTTTTATTTGGAAATCAGTTTTTTTTTTTAAAGAGGTTTTTTTTTCGAAAACGGTTTTCAGATATCGATATCAGTAGTACAGTTTGCAAAAGTTAAAATGTTATTTAGATGAGCAAACTAACAACGAAAGCGAAATAATACTTAGAAAGCGGGGTAGCGCATATGGTTCCTAACGTTTGTGAAGTTTGCGTTTTGTTCGTAGTTCGTACGTTTTCGCATTGTTACGGTTTTAAGTTTTGATTTATTCGTTCTCGCACGCCAGTAAGGTTTTTATTAGATACATTGTGCTTAGTGCGAGTTCTTTAGCGTACTCACTTGTGTGAACGTAAACGATCTCTTATGTCAAAATGTATACAAAAAAAGAGGTTTTGCTTTGCCGTCACCAGACAGCGCTTATCCAGTTTCAATACAAATTGGCGCTAACGTTAACGCGATTGAGCGTGAGTAACACGCACTAAGGCCTCAGCTTTTGTAATATCGGTTATTTTGATATCGATACGATATGAGATACGATATCTAACACATATCCGATATAAGTTACGTTTTTATATATTGGACCCATCCCTAAAAAAAAACAAACTGTCAAAGTCGAGCGACAAAATTTCGCAGTTTATGCATACAAAATATAAAACTAATAGTGAAAGAAAAATGAAGCTAACTAACTTACCAAATATTATTATTTGGTTTTTGAACACAAGTTATCTTAAAAACAGTAAAAGATAGTTCGGTAACCACAAACAGTAGTAGACGCATTGAGGTATTAATGTACTACGCACAGTAGACGCCATGTTGTTATGTTTTTGTTTACTCCGAGCCGTCAAGCGCCATCTGGCGGGAGCAATTGGCAGTAATGTTCCCTATTGCTTAACTTTTTTCAATTACGATTACATATTTATTGTAATAATGACCGGATACGAGTAATTTTACGATTTGCTTTCACTAATGAACCATTCTAAAACTAAACTGACAGACGTCAAATGTTACCTATTAAAATGTAATGATAGAAATCCGACCCTCTGCGTCCGCTCTATCAGGGTAGCTAGGAGGCCATATACTAAAGCTGCATAGCGGTAAAACCACAACCATCAGTCAATGTCACAATAAAGTCATTGTCAATGTCAAAGTCAAAGTCAATGACAAAGTAAACTTCGAAGTCAAATATTTTACATAGAACAACTCACCATCATCATCTGCATGGTCAATCTGCGCGCCGGCGTCTAACAGAGCGCGCACTATGGCGGCGTGCCCCATGTAGGCGGCCGCTATGAGGGGAGTGCGGCCCTCGGCGTCGGCGCGGTCTGGGTCCGCGCCTGCCGCCAGGAGGCGAGACACGACGGCTTCGTGGCCCGACCAGGCAGCCGCTCTGGGGATGAAGAAGGGTGATTTTTGTGTTTCATACTTTAATTAAGCTTTTGAAATTCAAAATCGGCATATATTTACCCGACTGCCGAAGGAAGGTAATGTGTTAATCAGTCTATGCATGTATGTATGTTTGTTCCTATGTGGCGTTCCAGACACCAAACGCGTTGGCCGATTTTGATGATTCGTACGTCAATCAATTCGTCTTAAGGTTACACTAGTCGAAAATTCTTCCATACAAACGTAGTCTAGGGATTATTCCACTGTTTGACGATGTACGTTCAAAATAAAAAGCGATATCAATTTGTCTCATCATTATCTAGCCCTGTATGGAAGCAAAAAAGTAAAAAAAGAAAATATTTGAAAGTTATGAGCGTCGAAAGTTCCACATTTCGACACTAATTTTAACGCATTTTTGGGCGCGAATAAATACCATAAGAAAACGGAAAATTGCAAAACGGCCTCCATACAGGCATAGATTAGTAGTTCAACGATGCAAATAGTTTTATTTTGAACAGATACGTTTAGTCGTTTTTTCATGATATCCAAACTCCCAAAGGTCTGTTCATAAAATTTCGCGCGCTCGGTTTCGTCCTAAATTATTATCCACTTCGCTACAAATTTGCAAATGTGTGTATTCGTACGCGAACTAACTTCCTACTGCTCATCACAGCATCTATCTCTTCCGCACGAGTTGTCGGTTGATATAAAATGCATTTTAACCCCGCGCACAAAATAGTTCGTGCCGTTGACTAGTGTAACCTTAACCCTGCGAGTGTCACTGGCTACATTAAAATTGGACAATAGAAACATGGCGGCTTTTGGGCTTCATGTTGTGGGGCCCCAGATTTTTTTTCTTCCAAATCTAGATATGGAGTATCAAAATAAAGGGTTTCAAGTGGTGATTTTAAAAATATATAACACTAAAAAGTTATAAATAAAAAAAGTTAATTAAAAAAATCTAAAAAATCCGACTGCTTAATAAGCGAACTGTAGAGGCACCAACGCCGCCACTTACGAACTAAAGACATGACGTCACACAAATCCTGCATCGCGCAAGCAAAGTTTTCGGCGCGATTAGAACACATACAACAGTCCGACAACAATCGTTGGGCAGTTGCCCGGACCAGACACAACACCCGTCTGGTCGGAGGATCCTCCCTTATCTATGGAGGTTTGTGGGACTTTACACCCTGTTCCGCATCTGGTTTTGATCAACCAGCTTGCGAATATGTATCCTCCGACTGCACAGCATGATTTTATTCTTGTTTACGTCTTTTTAGTTCGCTTTTTAAGCAGTCGGGTTTTTTGCCTTGATTTTAGACACGCTTATTACAGCCGTAGTTTGAGATAATTGAATTGTATTATTAAAATAAACTAACCTCAAAGCTGTTCTATTATCTGCGTCCACGCAATCCACGTCACAGCCAAACTCCAGTAACACTTCCACCACCTGAAACATAACAAAAGATTTATTATTACAACCTTTTAAGCTTAACTTGCCTTGTAATTTATAGGCAAAATGTTTGGGCACGGGGTCTCAGCGCTAAGAAAGAAAATTTGGTTCAAATAAATCTCACTAGATGTCGCGATATGCACCTATCTGTTATCGAATGTGTGTAAAATTAACATTTTCTGGAATTTTACATAAAAATTTTATGTTCTTGTTTAATAAACTCTCCTAAGTACAAAATTATGGAATATTGGGCTCTTAATTCACATTTGGCATTCCACTCGATTGTTTAAATTTGCATTGTAACACATTTTGGTGCAAAGAAACTGTAAAAACGTGCAAAAAATACTGTTAAACCAACCTTCACTGTATTTAAAGAAAAAAATATTCACGAACTGAGTAAACCCTTTTACTTGCAAGTCGCTGCTAACACCATTTATCTATCGCCGTGGTACGGAACCGACCGCGATTTATGGACAAAAATAATCGGTTTAATCAGACGAAAAACGCTAGATACGTCGGCACGGTTTCTTTGTATGGGATGAGGCATCTGTATGCTAGTATTATATTATCTGTGGTTTGTGTAAACATATTACACCTGGATTTTAAAACATTTTGTCTATTCATTTGGTTTGGATGACAATGTAAGTAATATCACTATAAATAAAATAGACTAATTCTAAATCTATTATGGCGGCATCCGAAAGATGGCGGACCAAATATGTTTATGCACCCCCATGATATAGGTATAACCACATCGCCCTGGGCCGCAATGTGCAGGGCGTGCTAGTGTCTACTATGAATCTCCCTACCTCCGTGTGTCCGGCCCAGGCCGCAGCCCTGAGCGGGCTCCAGCCATCAGCATCGGCTGCATCGGACCTGGCACCAGTTCGCAGCAACACGGCCGCGGCTGCAGCGCGACCGCCCCGGGCCGCAGAGTGCAGGGCTGTTCCGCCTGTAGCGTCCGTAGTGTCGACAAGGGCTGGGTAGCGCTGAAATGATAGAAAACATTGAGGTAAGATGACTGATGCTGTAAATCATATTCTACTATTTATTCCGAAAAAAAAAAAAATTAGGCACACGGAACACTCTACGAAGTCGAAAGACAGGCACAGATGGAGGAGCATCATATCATAAAAACAGATCTCCTGTCGGTTGCATTTCGGGGAGTGTGCGATGGAATTGCATGATCTGATTCCGCCAAGCCCGTTTCATCGTCGGACTACAAGACGTACGGCGATGCGCCATCGGTATCCCACCCATACGCACTAAACGTTTTGGAAATACTTTCATAATGCTTAAGGAGTGGAATCGGGGTATTTAAGTCAAGAGTGAATAGGTTACTTCTAGGCAAGCGTGCTACACCTTCGACCACATCATCGCTTACCATCAGGTGAGATAGTGGTCAAGCGCAAGCCTATCAACGATAAAAAAAACGGTAATAATGACCCTCAGTAATGAGCCACACGACGCGAGGAGGAGAATTAATTAGAGCACAGGAGCGCTGACGCGGAAACAGGCGATAAAATCAGGCATTGGTCGTCGTTTAAGGTTCCCCTAGTCGACGGCACGAACTATTTTATGCGCGGGGTTAAAATGCCTGCTATCTCATCGGACAACACGTGTGAAAGAGGTAGATGCTGTGATGAGCAGTAAGAAGCTAGTTCGCGTACAAATTAGCACTTTTGCAAGTTTGTAGCGAAATGGATGATGATTTAGGACGAAAAATAGCGCGCGAAATTTTATAAACAGACCTTTGGGAGTCTAGATATCATGAAAAAACGACTAAATGTATATTTTCAATATAAAATAATTTGAATTGTTTAACTACTAATCTATGCCTGTATGGTGGCCGTTTTGGAATTTTCCTTCTTCTTATGGTATTTATTGCCGCCCAAAGATGCGTTAAAATAAGTGTTGAAATATGGAACTTTCGACGCTTATAACTTTAAAATATTTTTATTTTTTACATTTTTGTTTCCATACAGGGCTAGATAATGATGAGACCAATTTTTGTTTGAACGTACATCGTCAGTTGAGTAATCGTCAGACTACGTTTGTATGGAAGAATGATCGACTAGTGTAATCTTAAGCGTGTTGTATCAGAACAACGTCTCAATTTTTCGTTTCTTTTTTAATCAACATGGAGCTGAAATAAGACTGTGCTTACAGATGCTAGATGAGTAAATAAGGCAACATATTTATTTGACAACAGTTCTTGAGATGACATTATTAAATTAAATTAAACTCTCAGCTGCGCCAAGAACGTCCATTTCAGCGATAGCCAGACAGACCGCTTTTCGCTTTGGCATTAGAGATAAGCGACGACGGAGGTGTTTAATACTAATTTTATTCAGGCTTGACAACGACTCTATTGAGCGGCTTGTAGTGTAGGTTAGAGTGGAAGGAAACAGAACGCGCGGCAGGTCACCCATGCGATGGACCGAACAGATCAAGTCAGTCAGCCCGTTGCATGAGCGCATACGAGTCACAGCCAACAGAAAGGGAAGGCTACGCATCGTGAGGCGAATCATTTCAGCCCGAAGCCTTACAACAGCATGGTGACCACGACCACTCTGCCAAGAGTGTACCGACGAAGAAGTAATCAGGTTTTATGTTATACTTGATTCGATCGAAAAACGGGCCAAGAGCTCATCGGCAACGAAGTTCTGGTCGAATCTAGGCTCCAGAACATCGAAAATTGGCGCCGAGTTTCCAGCCTGTCGGTTTTTTATCGGTTAAATTTCGGGGAGTGTGCGTTGGAATTGTATGAACTAATTCCTCCTAGCCCGTTCCATCATCGGACTACAAGACGTACGGCGATGCGTCATCGGTACATGGTGGACATCCCACCCATACGCACCAAACGTTTTGGGAATACTTTTATTATGCGTACAGCAAAGTCTGTATTTCCTGATAGCTACAACAAAGGAGTCTTCAAGTCAAGATTGAATAGGTTTCTTCTAGGCAAGCGTGCTTCATCGTCGACCACATCATCGCTTACCATCAGGTGAGATAGTGGTCAAGCGCAATTCTAACAAAAAAACAAAAAACAATTCCTACCTTCAGTAAAGCCGCCAGCGCGTCGTCGTCTCCCTTGCTAGCGAGCTCATGTATCGCGTTAGGGTCCAATGGTACAGAGTCTTCTAGTTCTTCTGCAGTTTCGTTGTTGTCCTCGCCTTCTAGAGGCTGGTCTGCTGATAACTGTGAGAGCAAAGGGTACAGTTAATAACATAAATAATTTCATACCCAAACGAATTCCAAATACCAAGGGTCAGACGTGGTATATAGAAATCCCACCCATGTTTCACTGGTTAAGGTTACACTAGTCGACGGCACGAACCATTTTGTGCGCGGCGTTAAAATACATGCTATCTCATCCAACAACTCGTGCGAAAGAGATAGATGCTGTGATGAGCAGTAAGAAGCTAGTTCGCGTACGAATTAGCACTTTTGGAAGTTTGTAACGAAATGGATGATGATTTAGAACGAAAACGAGCGCGCGAAATTTTATAAACAGACCTTTTTTTTTTTATTATCTATAGGCTTGCGCTTGACCACTATCTCACCTGATGGTAAGCGATGAAAAAACTACTAAATGTATATTTTCAAAATACTAATCTACCCCTGTATGGTAGCCGTTTTGCAATTTTCCTTCTTCTTATGGTATTTATTACCGCCCAAACATGCGTTACAATTGGTGTTGAAATATGGATTTTTCGACGCTCATAACTTTCAAATATTTTTCTTTTTTACTATTTGTTTCCATACAGGGCTAGATAATGATGAGACAATTTGATATCATTTTATTTTGAACGTACATCGTCAAACAGTGGAGTAATCCCTAGACTACGTTTGTATGGAAGAATTATCGACTAGTGTAACCTTAAGCCCACTTTAGGGAGTCCCAGCTTTTGGTGAAAAACATATCTGAAGCAAGAACTATATTTGAACAGGTTGCCAAGAAACCATTAACAAAAAATATAAGAAAGCATAAAATCTATATACCTATCTCTCTTACTATAAACGAGATAAACACTCTGTAGATACTCCAATTCATTCACAATATTATTAGTAAAGGAGTCAGTAAAACCAGTTCAGTTACTGTTCTTTCTTAGAGCTACCTTAGAAATAATTTATTTCAAATAAACCTTAAAGGTACTTTTGAATTGACAAACAAAAAATAATATGACTAGTTGCAAATTCACAAGCGTCAGTAGGTCTCAGTTGATAAGAATGTGCAAGAAACTCCACGGACGCTCTTTTCCATCAGTTTTAATTACAAGCTTTTGGTTACATCATTCTTGTTGTAAAAATACATATATGTGAGAACGATGTAAAAAGAGGTGCACGTAAAAGCGTCTAGAGTAAAATACAATTTAAAAAAATATATTATATTTAATTTTAATAGAAAAATAGAAAGATTAGATAAAAAGTTAATAAAATCAAAAAACCCGACTGCTTTAAAAGCGAACTAAAATGATGTAAACAAGAAGAAAATCTTGATGTGCAGTCGGAATACATATTAGCGAGCTGGCTGACCAAAACCGGTTCGAAAGATACGAGGTAATAAAGAATATTACATACATACAAGATATGGCGAAAAACATAACCCTTTCCTTGCAGCCGGGTAAAAATATTATAATATTAGTGCAAGAGCTCACTCGCCAATATATCCTCCCGTTCAGCCTCTGTAGGCAAAAGTCAGCACTGCTCAGTTCAACAGATCTTTCAAAACTCGACGATCTCTCGGCCTGTGCGTGGTGGACTCCCCGGCTATTAACAGTGGTTAACCTTTGGTATTAGTCTAAGATCTTACTCACCAATATATCCGCCTGTTCAGCCTCTGTAGGCACGGAGTCAGCCCTGCTCAGTTCCAACAGAGCTCTCAAAACGCGACGATCCCTCGGCCAGTGCGTGGTGGACTCCCCGGCGATGAGCTCCGGCATTATAGCTTCCAGTGGTGTGGGATCTACTGCGGAAAGATTAGGGATGAAATAACTAAACATATCATCATACTTGTATTATATTGAAGTATGATCAAGACAGTTTGTTGGGCCCAGTAGAGGCCACGTTTATAGCTCCAACGGCGTTGGGCACTTGGGGCACTCCAATAAGTCGGTCATGCTCTGGACAGGGATACTGCACTCACAATTTCTGTCTAAGGAAAAAGAAAAAGTATCTTTGAAATAGTGGGAGAAGGGGTATAGCAGTACACTCAAATTTTTTTAGTTCTAAAATGTTAAAATAAAGTTAGAAGCTAGCGATTCTTTTCATACGTGATGGGTACGGATATCAAATAAATGACAATAAAGCAAAATACACACTTTTTCTAAACGCATTTTTTCCATCACGTCTCCAGCTAATTTAATTTTATACTGTATTGAAATCTCATGTAAAAGGGGTCAATCCTATTGCCAATAAAAAGGCGCCATTCTGAGACGACAGCATTTAGATTGCCAACGAGAATACAAGTGCACAATAAAATTACAGGCACATAATCTCAAATGCACAAGAAACCCAGAAACAAAACAATATTTTTTATCTATACGTCAAGTTTAGACTCTGTAGTGCACATAGGTCTGTGGCGATGTCCTACGCCAATTTATTAAACCTATATTGTGTTTCGAATGTCCCAAAAAATAACATATAATTTTCTTTTGGCAAATAGTCACATCAAAGGTCAAAGTGGCGACGCTTGGGGGAGACCTATGTCCAGCAGTGGACGTCTTTCGGCTGATATGATGGTGATGAATTAGTCACATTAATACATCTTGTGATAATTTTCGTTCCGTTTCGTTTCGCAACCGGGCTTATGGTTCGAATTGCCCGGAACACACCTAGCCTATAAATAATAGGGTACCTTCTTCCCTGTTAGTTATAATAACATTAAATTTTACACAGCCCAAAATAAACCAACAGGGCCTTTTTGGCGCAGCCGTGAGGCACACTTTCCTGCTAATTTCTTACGTCAGACTTTTTTTATTTTAATTTTAATTGCATTATATTGATGTATAATATTATGTTGTGTGTCTTTTAGTCTGTGCTAAATAAATTTATTTTCTTTCTTTCTTTCTTTCAAACCTTATTGACGTAATAATGAATTACCAAGCACTGATTGACGTCTTTCATTTTTACTTTGTTTAGAATGCCGACGATACCATAAAAGGCCTCGCACTAACGGGAGGAGCTCGTGGCTAAATAATAACAGCCGCACGGGCCGATCATCAAGGTTAAGCAACGCTTGACGAGGTCGGTCAGTGGATGGGTGACCATTTCAACATGCCGAGTTTCCTCCGTGCCTCGGAAAGCACGTTAAGCCGTTGGTCCCGGTCGTCATTTGAAGATCTTTGACAGTCGTTATACGTAGTCAGAAGCTTGAGATCTGACACCAGTCTTGCCAAGGGGTACCGTGTTACCGAGTTACTGGGTTGTGGAGGTCAGATAAGCAGTCGCTTCATGTAAAACACTGGTACTTAGCTGAATCCGGTAAGACTGGAAGCCGACCCCAATATAGTTGGGAAAAAGGCTAGGCAGATGAGGCAGATGATGACTAACGGGAAAGGTAATTTTTCCTTAATTTGTCGATTTATTAATGAACTTTAGACATTTACAAGTCCCGTTTAATGGCCTAATTGAAATAAAATGATATGATTGATTTTGAATTACACATACCATATTCACGCCTTTTCCCTATGGGGTATGGCAGAAACCTTTGTACGGCACCCGATGCGTTCCTACTATGTAACACCATGTTAAGGCCGTACCCTGACCAAAAAATCAGCATGAGATATGAGCATTCCTATTGGCCTAGCGGCACTGGTGGCGCATGAATTACAGTAGTGAATACGCCCAGATTTTAGAATAAAATCTTTATAAAATCGAATATTGGTCTTTTGACAAAAATAAAACTTACAAAATGTTCGTTATCAAATTGTCTATCCATTAGTGTTAGTATAAAAAATAATTAATGAACACTTTACGAGGAGATGCATGCTAACAATAATTATTTCTCATTTTTATGGTTTTGTTTTGGCAGGAGATTAGTGAAACATATACCTCTTTAAAAAAAAGTGTACTACCATTTTAGAATCAACATTATGTAGAAATTTAATGTATTTTTATTAATTGATATTTCTTTTTAAATAAAGATTAGATAACTCTTAAAAACTGCACAAAAACGACTAGCGCGGCGTTTTGCTCGGGGAGGCACCTTAAGACAGTTCCACTTACGCAGCTATTTCCAAATACAATTCAAATAATTGTATGTAAGTATGTTTTTAGGGTTCCGTACCCAAAGGATAAAAACCGGACCCTATTACTAAGAGTCCGCGGTCCGTCTGTCTGTCTGCCTGTCACCAGGCTGTCCCTCATGAACCGTGATAGCTAGACAGTTGAAATTTTCACAGATGATATTATATTTCTGTTGCCGCTATGACAACAAATACTAAAATCAGAATGAAATAAATATTTAAGTAGTGCTCCCCATAGAACAAACGAGATTTTTTTGCGATAATGGTACGGAACACTTCCTGCGCGAGTCCGACTCGCACTTGGCCGGTTTTTTTAACAGACTTCTAAAAGGAGGTGGTTCTCAACTCGACTGTATTTTTTTTATTGTATTATAACTTTTTACTAGGTGAACAGATTTTGATGATTCTTTTTTTTATTTGGAGTGCTTCTCGTCACAAAGTGAAAAATAACTTAAAAAAAGGCAGTCGGTGTCAAAAAACGAAGAAACTAAAACAGGAACACCGACTTCCGAAATTGTCATTTGGAAGTCGGTTGTATTTTTTTGTTAAAAAACGTTTTTATTTGTTCATAAAGCAAAAAACAAACAACAAAACATCTTAAAAATTTAACTATTGAGCGGCATTTTTGAACGTCAAAAATTTTAAATTTAAAAGTAATAATAATTGATTGTACCGTCCATTCGGAAAAGTAGCTTGTTATGGAGAAGAACGGACAAGAAACTCCATAAATGGTTAACATTAACGTTAAGGGTACACTAGTCGACGGCACGAACTATTTTGTGCGCGGGGTTAAAATGCATTTTATATCAACCGAGAACACGTGCGGAAGAGATAGATGCTGTGATGAGCAGTAGGAAGCTAGTTCGCGTACAGATACACACTTTTACAAATTGCCGTCTTCTTAAGGTATTTATTTTCACCCAAAAATGCGTTAAAATGAGTGTCGAAATGTGGAACTTTTGACGCTCATAACTTTCAAATATATTTATTTTTTTTATTTTTCGTTTCCATACAGGGCTAGATAATGATGAGACAAATTGATATCACTTTTTATTTTGAACGTACATCATCAAACAGTGGAGTAATCCCTAGAATACGTTTGTATGGAAGAATTTTCGACTAGTGTAACCTTAACTGTGCTTCGTAAACTTAAATAAGTGAAAAACGTTTTAATACTAACAATATTACTTTCATATTTTCAACTTACCAGCTACCTGACTGTAATGTGAAAAGTACAGGTACTCCATGTTTTCAACATTCGACATAACATTACTATACATGATATCGATCTCGTTCAACATCAACCAGGCAATTTACCAGCACTTTTTTAAAGTTTTCTATACACAATACTGTGGTATACACTTGGTAGAATATTCACAAATAATTTATAACACATTCACACAGCTAAAAACAATTTTGAAGTTACTCAAATTCCTTATTTTCTGGTAATTGCAAAAAAATTTTTTTTTTTATATATTTTGTTCTTATTCGTTATTTTTGTGTGTCTTTTGTCGCAAATAAACTTATTTTCTTTTTAGCTGGGTTTCAGGCTAACTTGAACTTCTTTCCAGCAGGGATTTAACACAGTAAAATGCCTTCAAAAACCACCTTATAAAATGTACCTTATAATTGCTCTAAATAAAATAAGCACTATGCTCATTAAACACAATACGCTGCTTTTTTTGGCAGTCGTGTAAAAATCACCCTTCTCTTTATTTTACACTGGATTGCAAAACCGAAAACTTTTGGTTCAAAACTTTTTAATAAAACAATTAATAATATAATATAAACCCATTAAGATGTCAACTACACAACATTCAATGAACTACTGAATGAATTTTTGCTTCATTTTCCTAATAAGCAATTAGTCATAATTTAGACTTTATGTGTATAGTGATAAGGGCTATATGCTTACAGTTAGTCGTACATAATGTAGCGTTTGTTTGTAGTGTATGTTTGTAGCATTACGCACACACATCGTGCCTGTACTAATCGAAGGGGTAGGCAGAGACATGTAGGATACCCGCGATACACCATTTATGTTTAAGTTCCATTAAACAGAGGATGAGCCTTTTGTCACTAAATGGGCACAGGACACACACTAACAAGTCATCGAGCAACTGAGAAATTCTTGATGATAAAATCCAGTAGATAACACTTTGTCGGCCCTGGGAATTGAAGCTAGTACCCCATATGGAGAAGTAGCGATTCCGAACCCTAGACTAACGAGAATATTACACATTCATACATTAACTCTGCATTTCTACCCGACTACCGAAGGAGGGTAATGTGTTTATCAGTCTATGTATGTATATTTGTTCCTATGTGGTGTTATAGAGTCCAAACGCGTTGACCGATTTTGATGATTCTTACGTCAATCGATTGGTCTTAACCTTGCGAATGTCACTGGCTACATTAAAATTGGAAAATAGAAAAATGGCTGATTTTAGGCGCCATATTGCGGGGCCCAATATTTTTTCTGCCAAACCCATCGTGTAGGGTATCTAAATAAAGGGTTTTAAGAGGTGATTTTAAAAATATATAACAGTTATATGTTTAAATGTACCTAATTCGAAAATGAAAATGTTGATTAAAAAGTTACATATGTATAAAGGAAGTTAATTCAATAATAAAAAAAACCTAACCGCTTGAGAAGCGAACTAAAAAGACATAAACAAAAAGAAAATCATGCTGTGCAGGAGGAGGATACATGTAGTTTTGGTCAGCCAGCTCGCGAATAGGTATGTACCCTCCGACTGCACAGCATGATTTACTTCAAGTTTAGAACCAGGGTTACCGACATAGCCCGAAGAATTGCCAAACTTAAGTGGCAGTGGGCAGGGCACATTGCTCGCAGAACGGATGGCCGATGGGGCAGAAAGGTTCTGGAGTGGCGACCGCGAACCGGAAGACGTTGCGTTGGAAGGCCTCCCACCAGGTGGACCGATGACCTGGTGAAGGTTGCGGGGATCCGCTGGTTGCGAGACGCCCGGGACCGGTCAATGTGGCGACACTTGCAAAGCGCAGTTGGGTTTTTTGATTTTTGAATTAACTTTTTTATTTTCATGGATATCCCTATACATGCAGAAACTACAGAACGCAACCTGCTACGATCCTTACATATTCCTTTTGCTTCGCTTATGTCAAATCAAATCTGGTCACAAACAAAACAAAACTAAAATTAAATGAACAGACAAACCTATGAACAATAAGTTAGTGTTTCAGACCGGACAGGCCGGATACGATAATAAAATTAGAGTTAATTATTGCAATCATTATTCACGGGAAAACAGTCAACCAGTTAGGTCAGTTACATTATATTGATAAAATATTATGACGATGTACAGGGTGAGTTTATTGTGAGTGACACGTGTCAATGGGCCACATCAAAAGGCTTAAAGAAGGACAATATAGAAGGCTATGCTGGGAGTTTAATTCTTCTTTTTAGAAGGGTAAAAACGGGACCCTATTACTAAGACACCACGGTCCGTCTGTCTGTCTGTCACCAGGCTGTATTTCATGAACCGTGATAGCTAGACAGTTGAAATTTTCACAGATGATGTATTTCTGTTGCCGCTATAACAACAAATACTAAAAACTGAATGAGTGGGGCTCCCATACAACAAACGTGAATTATTGCCGTTTTTTGCGAGAATGGTACGGAACCCTTCGTGCCCGAGTCCGACTCGCACTTGGTCGGTTTTTTTAATTTAATTCTCAAACAGTTTGGGCTCAGTCGGTGGCCACGTTTATATCGGCACCAGTTACCTTGCGTGATCGAATCAGAACTAAGGTATCCGTAGCAGGATCAAAGTTACCGAACTATCACGAAGAATTGTCAAACTTAAGAGTGGGCAGGGATGGTCGATGGGGCACAAAGTTCTAATGTGGCTGCCGCGTAGGTAACGGAAGACGCACCGTTGGAAAGCCTCCCAAAATTTCGTTCCAGTTTGAATATTTCCGACTACCACACGAGTGAAGTCGTTGACAAAAACTAGTCTAGTAAATTATTAATGGTAAAATCAGAAAGTATGAAGAATTGTCAGATGGGGTCAATGGAGATATGATTATAATTCATGCTAGTAATGACCGAAATACTACGATAAAAGATAAGATAATAATTTATTTGCTTTGCTTTGTTTTTTATTTGTCGGCCACACCCACATTTTTTTTCATCATTACTTTTTTTCATTTATAGATTCGCACTAAGCGCTTCCAAATATCCTTCACAATGTGAACAGCGAATGAATGAATGGAACTCACTACCTGTGTCTCTGTTTCCCAACGCATTCAACCTGAATTTCTACAGGCTTTTTCTGGGTACGCTCACTCCATCGTCAACTCTGCCTCTGTCACCTCTGACCTAGACTAGAGTCAAGAGCAAACCCATCACAAATAAAAAAATAAAAATAGAGAGGCTCGCGCTCGACCACTATCTCACCTGATGGTAAGCGATGATGTGGTCGAGGGTGTAGCACGCTTGCCTAGTAACCTATTCACTCTTCGACTTAAAGACCCCGAGGTTGTAGCTATCGGGCAACATAGCTCCGGCAGGGAATTGCACTAATTGCACTCCTTAGCTGTACGCAAAATGTAAGTATTTCCAAAACGTTTATTTATTTTTTGCTTTGTTATAAATTCAAGTTCTCCCAATATTACAGACAGATGTGTTACTGGCAATTTAATTGCGCCACTTCATATTCACAGTTAAGTGGTGAGGGGCGGGCGTTTTGGGAGACTGTCTTTATGTAGAACGTTGATATTAAAAAGTGCTGGCTAACCCTAATTTGAAAATTTTCGTAAGTGCGTTTGGGTCAAATCTTGCAACTGAATTTTAAAGCAGTTATCCTACACCGATTAAGATTAAATTTTGCACACACGTTTAGTTTGGATGACAATGCATGGTTAGCTAAGTAACGTCATTCAAAATCCAATATGGCGGATGGCCCAAAATGACGGACTAGTTATTTTTTATGCACTTCCATGATATGGGTATCAAATAAAAGGGATTGCTGAGAAGAATTCGAAAAAAGCTTGTTTTAAAAAATATATTTTTAATGACTTATTTCATTTTCTATGGATTTAAAAAAAATACAACCTGTATTTCAAACACTAACTATGCGTATTAGAATATTTGTTTATCTTATCTACGGAGAATCTATTAGTTAATTATAGGAAAACAAATGAATAGTAAATACACTACTACAGACGTTATCAGACTTTCACAGTATTCTGTTATCAGTGCAAACAAACTTATCCCTGCCGGGCTAAAATGCTCACGCGACTATGTTTCGGTCACGTTATCTCTCGCGACGATAAACGCCATGATTTGTACAATTTGTCCAGTTCGATTTAAATATCGAACAATGAACATATGAATCTGGACTTATGTACAGTTAAAAAAACATTTTAAAATGTCAATAACGAAAAAATATATGCACCAAAGACACCGACTTCCGAAAAGAAAGTAATTTTTCGCTTTGTAGTGTATTGTTTTGGAAGTCGGTTTAATTTTTTTGTTTAGGCGGGCCGCATACGTACGTTTTCCGCGTTCGATTTCCGAATACGGAATACATACTCGAAATTCCGTGAACCTATCGCAGACGTTAGTTTTTTCCTGTTTGAAATTTTTACGAACGCGCGGACTGCGATTCGATACGTACGTACGGAAAGGGTTCCGTTCGAAAAAAAAACGAACGTATGCGGCAGTCAATGTATTTTATTAGCGTACGATGCAATCGCGTTTCCGAATACGGAAAACGAATTCGGAAATCGAACGCGGAAAACTTACGTATGCGGCCCGCCTTAAACGTTTTTTATTTCCTCTTTTTAGTTTTGACACTTTATATTATGAAAATCACTTATAGCCAGAGGGCTTCTCATAACAATTCCAACAAGCCTAAACACGACTGGGTTACATTGTTTTATTACGGAGTTCCGGTGGCTACCTTCTGGCTTCATCACAGTTCTTCATATTTAAATTTGCTTCATCACAGTAATATAAGGCGTAGATACCCCTCAGTAGCTGATTTTAAAATGAGAATCACGTCTAAACGGCTAGTCGTAATATTTTGGGTAAAATATATGTTACATTAGACTATTTCTTTAGTAATAATATCTATGACCATTTTGAGTACTATTCGTATAACATTCTATAATTAATTTGTAAAGTTATGCCTAACACGGATAAAAAATACGACAATCGCACTAAAACCGACGGGCGTATTTGCATGAAATTAATAAATTTTGATCTGAGGCTTTTCTTTTAAAGTCATAGAATAACAAAGAAAAAAGCTACAGAATTTTGGGTGTGTAATGTAACTACTCGAGATATCTCGTACCCAAAACATACTTATGATAGAGAAGTTCCAGTGGCCACCAAATGATACTAGTCGACGGCACGAACTATTTTGTGCGCGGGGTTAAAATACCTTTTATATCAACCGACAACACGTGCGGAAGAAAGCTAGTTCGCGTACGAATACACACTTTTGCAAATTTGTAGCGAAATGGATAATTATTTAAGACGATACCGAGCGCGCGAAATTTTATAAACAGACCTTTGGCAGTCTAGATATCATGAAAAAACGACTAAATCTATCTGTTCAAAATAAAATTATTTGCATTGTTGAACTACTAATTTATCCCTGTATGGAGGCCGTATTGCAATTTTCCGTCTTCTTATGGTATTTATTCGCGCCCAAATAATTAGTGTCGAAATGTGGAACTTTCGACGCTCATAACTTTCAAATATTTTCTTTTTTTACTTTTTTGCTTCCATACAGGGCTAGATAATGATGAGACAAATTGATATCATCTTTTATTTTGAACGTACATCGTCAAACAGTGGAATAATCCCTAGACTACGTTAGTATGGAAGAATTATCGACTAGTGTAACCTGAAATATCAATCAACGTGCCTAGCCTTTGCCCAACTAAATTGGGGTCGGCTTCCAGTGTAACCGGATGCAGCTGAGTACCAGTTAGTATTTTACATAAAACGACTGCCTATCTGACCTCCACAATCCAGTAACTGGGTAACACGATACTCCTTGGCAAGAATGGAGACAGATTTCCTGGCATCTGACTATCCGTAACGACTATCAAAAATGAACAAATTTTAATGACAGTTACAATGATGCTACATCACAGTGATGATGAAAATTTAAATACAGGTACCTACGTGCCAGAATTTGCAATCAAATTAGTTATTCATGCTACAAGTGCGGCAAGTAGGTGATTTCCGATGAGTGGACAAATCGACACGAGTCGGAAATCATCTTACGCACGTGTATCATACAACATTTTACTATTGTGCGAGGAAATAAAAAAAATATCTGAACCAAGCAAGAAATTAATAAAATGGCGCTTATTCAAGGGCGCTCAGCATATCCACAGATTAACTAATAAAAGCTGTCACGTCGTAACGCAAAAAGGCACGAGCAAAATATTCATTCTGCCAAACATATTTAATGAATACTTATTTAAAATTAATTTATTCATCAAAATCTAAATATAGAGTAATTAAAAACGCCTTAAATGAAGTATCAGTTTTGTTTTACCTTTTATATAAATGATAATCTGTACTTAACTAATTTTTTAAACTTTTCTCAAATAATAAAAACTCTATGCGGCGGGCTGACGTTGGAGTTAAAAATTTAAAAAGTACAGGAAAGTAAAAAGCACTAGTAAAAAAAGTGACACTTTCCGCACAGTTTGGCTGCTTGGAAAACGCTATTTTCGAGGACATGCATTGTAAACAGACTTACCTAACTTACCTATAACTACAAAAAAACTATGTGCAATTCACACCTACATTATAAATGACTAATTATTATTGAGGCACAAAACCGCAAATTGAAATTTATTTTTTCCGTTTAACACTGACGTTAATTTCCTCATATTGAATGACCGATAGAATTAGCTTTAAATGTGACTTATCTGGGGTATAGGGCAACACAAAGTATAGCAGGAAACTTATGAGTACCTATATGGGATTAATAATATTAATATTTTAATTAATAAAATATAGAATAATGATGTTGAGTTACATCTGGCTAGACTGAGCGGCGACCTAACATAAATAGATATTTATAGTATTCGTATTTTACACCATCTTACTTCTTATATTACTAACTAGCTGACCCCCGGGTCTTCGCTCCCGTCAACTGGCTTCCCTGCCTACCCTGCCTACCTTTACCTACCCTACCTACCTACCTAATATTTTTTATCTACCATCAATAGTTTTCCCAGCGCACGCCAAAGAATTAATTTTATAGGCAACATTTTGCTACCTTGGGTTACATTATTGCAATTTTCATAAGGATCTCTATTTTTTTTTTGAAAATATATTATAGCCTATGACACTCAGGAATAATGTAGCTTTCTACTGGTTAAAGAAGTTTCAAAATCGGCTCAGTAGATCCAGAGATTACCCTCTACAACGTCACAAACTCACAAACTTTACCTTTTTATTATAATATTAGTATAGATATTATAAACTAGCTGTCCCCTGCGCCTTCGCTCCCGTCAACTGGCTACCTACTTACCCTGCCCTACCCTATCCTACCTACCTCCTACTCTACCCTACCTTTTTTATACTAAAAGTAGCCTATGCCATCTAACTTCTTGCCAAATTTCATTGAAATCCGTTCAGTGGTTTAGGCGTGAAAAGGTAACAGACAGACAGACAGAGTTACTTTCGAATTTACAATATTAAATATAGTATGGATGTGAAAGTTTGGATGGATGTGTGAACGTTTGTTACTTAATCACGCCAGAACGGGTGTACAGATCTGGATTAAATTTGGCACAAAGATAGATTATAATCTGGAATAGCACATGGGCTACTTTTTATCCCGGTATAATGTTCCCTTGGGATAGGAAAACACTTATCACATTATTATTTACTAGCTGTCCCACGCGGCTTCGCTCCCGTCAACTGGCTACCTACCTACCCTACAAACATGAATGTTGCGTAACTTTAACCGCTTTCGCAGCGCACGCAACGGAAGCTCTCAAAAAGGAATATTTTTGTCCCGTTTTTGCAACATTTTTCATTTATGCTCCGCTCCTATTGGACGTAGCGTGATGTTATATAGCCTATAACCTTCCTCGATAAATGGACTATCCAACACAAAAAGAATTTTTCAATTCCAACTAGTAGTTCCTGAGATTAGCGCGTTCAAACAAACAAACTCTTCAGCTTTATAATATTAGTATAGATTGTGCATTCATACATACATAAACGCCCTTTTCCCAAGGGGGTAGGTAGGAAAAACAGAACGCCACCTGCTAATGGCATAAATGCCAACGTTCGCATTCATGTCGTTGCTAAATAAATTCCACCACTCGGTGGAAACCGTACATAAGAAAACAAACATAACCTTTGCTACCTACAACAAACGACGCATTTCTCAACTTATCTAGGGAGTAGGAAAACACACAGTAATGAAAACCAGGAAACTCCTGGCAATATTATTGTTTTATCGGCTATAATTAAATATAAACAAAGGCAATAAAATAGCTTTAACAATTATTTTATTAATTATTTTTAGTTATTTTTTCCTGTAGAAACTAGGTCAGAGTTCAATAGATATGGTGTTACAGGAAACTCACTAGCTTCATAATTAATAGATTAGAATACTTAAATGGCCTTGGACTGGATAGTTGGCCTATAATACTGCCGGCCGGATTTGGATCACGATGGTCAAACTCAATAGATAGTAGGTGATATTAAACAATACCACGGGGTCCCAGCGCTAACAAAGAAAATTTTGTTCAAATAAATGTCATTAGATGGCGCAATATGCAATTGAATTTTGTGTAAAATTAACATCTAGAATTGATCACAAAAATTGTACGTTCTCGTTTTCGAATTTTTGGAATATTGGACTCTTAATTCACATTTCAAAGATTAATTGAAAGGATCATTTAAAATTGATGCCAATAGATGGCGCGGTTTTAAATTTTTGAGGCATGACACTCGATTTTTCTTATTTGTAATGTAACACATTTTAGCACAATGAAACTGTAAAAACATGCAAAAAAAATACTATAAAACAAATCGTCACTGAATTTAAAGAAAAAATATAGTCACGAACCGAGAAAACCCTTTTACTAGCAACACCATCTGTAGCCGTGCTACGGAACTGAACGTGATCGAAGTACTTATAAAAATAATCATCTTAATCAGACGAAAAACGCTAGTTACGCCGGCACGGTTTCTTTGAATGAGATGACGCATCTGTATGCTACTATTATATTATCTGTGGCAATACTAAAGAGAGATTAGGCACAGGACCCCTACGTTCTTTCCAAGGTAAGGGGGCACCAATAACACATATTGCCCGACCTTGAAATCGAAACTAAGTGCAGTCGCGGTTGCGACCACGAAACCGAGAAGCGCACAAATAGTTGCATTCTCGGCACTTGCTCCGATCTGCTGTTGGAATCTTTCGACTGATCGTATATAGAATAATAATAATAATAATAATACATGTTTATTGGTGCAAAAAAAAGGTTACATTACAGTTTGCATACACGTACAGTCAACTATATTGCAAGAAGCCCATTTTAACCATTTTGAATAATGAACCCTGCCTCTCAAACTAGGGGAAACCTGTATCTTAAGAGACAAAAAATAGAAGACTCGCTTATCAAACCAAAATTGTTCATGACAAACCCTTTGAAGTTATTTCTTTGCATAAAATATAATAAATCAAAATGAAATAATTATAGCGCTAAATTCAGATAAAAGTAAACCATATGACAAAAATATAAGATGTGTTTAAGAATGAACATGTTACATTATTACTGTCACTCTAACAAGAACATTATTCAATTGAGATAAAGTTTAATTTTCTTATGTATTCTGATCATTATGCAGAGTCTGATTTTCCGTATAATTTAACACTGTACTGTTTCCATTCAGGATTTCTGTGTATTTATGATTTGTGACTATAATTGCTACAGTAGTACTGGCGCTACAGTAGTAGGTACATCATGGCCATGTAATACTAAAAAAATATATAAAACATTTCACTCACCCGATATAGAATCCTTGCTTTCAGATTCAGGATCTCCATCTTTTTCTTCGGACTTAGCATCTTGTTTCTGTAACAAAACACATTATAAGATACGAATTAATTAAGTTTATTAATAAAGTAATTCCGGCCAAGTGCGTATCGAACTTCGCACATTTAAGGTTCCGTATTAAACCGCAAAATCAAGTTGGTTATACATTACATTATCTATTAGTAATAATAAAAATTATCACAAAATTTTAATTTTGGGTCAATGGGAAGTTAATTATAAAAAATCCTGACTTTGGTGACTTCTCAATCCTGTTTTCCAATATTTTTTACATAGTTTTTACAACGATATCCCACTCGAAGGAGTAGGTAATTTTTTTTTTCAAATGACAGCCGGGACCAACGGTAAGCCGTTGGTCCCGGCTGTCATTTGAAGATCTTAAGACGTGCTTTCCGAGGCACGGAGGAAACTCGGTATGTTGAAATGGTCACCCATCCACGGACCGACCTCGTCAAGCGTTGCTTAACCTTGATGATCGACCAGTGCGGCTGTTATTATTTAGCTACGAGCACCTCAAAAAAAAAAAAAGGTTATTACCAGTGATTCTTCGTTTTCAAGCTGTTTGTGAGTGTCGCTTTCTCTCCTAAGGGCAGATTCCACGTCACAGCCGGAATCTAACACCCAGAGGAGGATCAGGGTATGGAGATCCAGTTCATCTTCTTTTTGCTCGCTAGAACAAGAGAAACAGAATAGAAATACCGGTTATTTTCTTGAAGATTAACTCTTTGAACGTCCAAGATAAGAACGCCACAGACTCAAGCACATTGCATGTTGAGTCAGTGTCAAAACGAAACGGGCGCGTCGGTCTAAATAGTATATTTCGTGTCGAGCATAAAAAGTCGAGATTTTAACGAGCGAGTGTTAAAATAAAGCCTTTTTATGCGAGACACGAACGAATATTTTTCCACTAACTGATGAGCTCTAAAAACCACAGACTATATACACAATCAACGCGCGCTTTTTCGTGAGGTAACAGGTTCAGTATTGTACGGGACAACTATATATTTATGATACGATGTGATAGTTTATAATGATGATTTATTGATACAATGCTATAGCTAAATGATACAGCTTATGATAGCATGATTTAAGTATATCGACTGCTACGATATTAGTTATGATAATGAGTACACGCGGCGAAGACCGAACGCAAACTGAAGTAAATTGCGCACGCGGTACAAAACTGCTTATTTAACTTAAAATATATGAATTGTACGGGTGGACCGTACAAGTATCATTCTGCCAGTTACACAATGATATTAAAACTCCATACAAAAGTCATTTCGTAACTGTTATTATGTATTTTTTGTGGTTTAGGCGTGAAAAGGTAACAGACAGACGGACAGACAGAGCTACTTTCGAATGAGTGAAATCGCACGCAGAATATAGTAGCCTTAGAGGTAAAATTGTAAGCTGATATTGAATTTATGTCATCATCATCATCAGCCTTTTTAATGTGCCCACTGCTGGGATACAGGCCTCCTCTCTGTGAGAGGGAGTGGGCTATATTATAATCCACCACGCGGGCCCAGTGCGGATTGGTAGATGTCACATGACTTCGAATTTTTGCCTCCGGTTTCCTCACGAAGTTTTCCTTCACCGTTTTGAGAACAGTGGTGGTGAAATAAAGTTAAACGCCTGCTCGGGTTCGAACCCACGACCTGCAACTCGTAAGTCGGGGCCGAAACCACTGGGCCACCACAGCTCTTCTCGAATTCATGTGTTGCAATTGAATTTATTTTACATCTTCTTAAAACTTACGTATTTTTGTTTTTCTTCTGCGACGCCATGTGTTGTTCTAAGCTGGTCATGTGAAATACATAGTTGTGAATCTCCAAAGCGCTTAACCTGTAACAAGCAATAATATATCATCACGATGGTATACTCCATAGAATGCCGAAGACTTGTAACTTGTCAACTTAATTGGTGCAGTAATTTCGGAGCAAATTGCCTGTGACAAATAGACAGACAGATACGCGAGTGATCCTATAAGGGCTTCGTTTTTTCCTTTGGAGTTACGGAACCGTAAAAACGAAAAACCGGCCAAGTGCGAGTCGGACTCGCGCACGAAGGGTTCCGTACCATTATCGCAAAAAACGGCAAAAAAGTCACGTTTGTTGTATGGGCACCACACTTAAATATTTATTTTATTCAGTTTTTAGTATTTATTGTTATAGCGGCAACAGAAATACATCATCTGTGAAAATTTCAACTGTCTAGTCTAGCTATCACCGTTCATGAGATACAGCATGGTGATAGACGGACGGACAGACAGACAGACAGACGGACCGTGGAGTCTTAGTAATAGGGTCCCGTTTTTACCCTTTGGGTACGGAACCCTAAAAAATATCTCCGTAGCACGTCCAATTGAGAGTTCCAGGGTTCATCGTAAACACTCTTTTCCCTAGTTGTAACGCAACGTGTTTAGATTAGTGTTTTACAATGCATGTCGAAAAGAGCGTTTTCCAAGCAGCCAAACTGTGCGGAAAGTGTCACTTTTTTTTACTAATGCTTTTTACGTCAGCCCGCCGCATAGAGTTTTTATTATTTGAGAAAAGTTTCAAAAATTAGTTAAGTACAGATTATATATATTCATATAAAAGGTAAAACAAAACTAATACTTCATTAAAGGCGTTTTAATTACTCTAGATTTAGATTTTGATCAATAAATTAACTTTAAATATTCATTAAATATGTTTGGCAGAATGTATATTTTGCTCGTGCCTTTTTGCGTTACGACGTGACAGCTACTTGCAAATGCGCAGTAGATATGCCCGAGGAACTATGAACTATTAGTTAATCTGTGGATATGCTGAGCGCCCTTGAATAAGCGCTATTTTATTAATTTCTTGCTTGGTTCAGATATATTTTTGTATTTCCTAGCACAATGCATAGTAAAATGTTGTATGAGACACGTGCGTAAGATTATTTCCGACTCGTGTCGGAAAAAATACCACTCATCGGAAATCACCTACTTTCCGCACTTGTAGCATAAATAACTATTCTTGTACAATTAAAGTTAAAAAAATTACGATATTGATCACTGTTTTCATGTCAAATCGCTTACAGTATAAACGTTAAATAACAAACCTCTTAGCATCCAGTGTGTAGTACATAGCTATCGCGCCATGTCCCTCGGTAGGACAGCAGAGGTACCGCCGCGTGCAATGCTTCACGTCCACCAGCCATTTGGCGAAGGAATGGTGGAACATTGACAGGAAGCCCGTTGAACGTTCCATTACTAAGATCCTGAGAACAAAGGAGATTGGAATTTGTTATTATCATCGGCCTAATAGGCATTAATCATCATCTTCATATCAGCCGAAAGACGTCCACTGCTGAACATAGGCCTCTCCCAAGTGTCGCCACATGATCGGTCCCGTGCGTCTCGCATCTAGCGCCTTCCCGTAACCTTAACCAGGTCACAGATAATATAATACTAGCATACAGATGCCTCATCCCATACAAAGAAACCGTGCCGACGTAACTAGCGCTTTTCATCTGATTAATCTTGTTATTTTTGTGAGTACATCAATCGCGTTCGATTCTGTATCACGGTGATACCTAGATGGTGTTAGCCGCGACTTGCAAGTAAAAGGGTTTACTAGGTTCGTGAATATTTTTTTCTTTAAATACCGTGAAGGTTCGTTTTATAGTATTTTTTTGCACGTCTTTACAGTTTTCTTGTACCAAAATGTGTTACAATGCAAAAACAATCCAGTGAAAAGCATCAGAAATTTAAAAACGCGCAGTCTATTGCCATCAATTTTAAATGATCCGTTCAGATAATCTTTGAAATGTGAATTCAGAGCCTAATATTTCATAATGTTGTACTTAGTAGAGTTGATTAAACAAGAACATACAATTTTTAATGTTAATTTTACACACATTCTATAAAAAATACAGTGCATATGGCGATATGCACTGTATTTTTTATTGAATGTCTATAATCTAGTAAGATTTAAATGAACCAAATTTTCTTTCTTAGATCCAATATGTGGTCTCCCAAAGACGGCGGACCAATTATTTTTATGCACCCGCATGTTATGGCTATCAAATGAAAGGGTTTACTGAGAGGAATACGAAAGCTTGATTTATAAAAAGTGTTGTTTCATTATTAATTACCTTCTCAACAGATGTAGACGTCGATTAAAGTCTTCTCGGGTGACGCTGTACTCTTTGGTCAGGAGGCACTTGTAGAGCATCTCTTCTGTGACGCCGCAGCGAGCTGCTAGCAACACGTCCAGCAGAAGACGGACCTGAAAAACAAAGAATTTTCATGTTTTTGCATGGCTGGCAATCAAGCTGGAAGTAATTACCCAACTGCCGAAGGGGGGAACAGTGTTTATAAGTCTATGTATGTATGTTTGTTCCTATGTGGCTTTCTAGAGACCAAACGCGTTGGCCGATTTGTATGGTTCAATCGATTCGTCTTAACCCTGCGAGTGTCACTGGCTACATTAAAATAGGAAAATAAAAAAAATGGCGATTTTTTTATTGTGGGGCACCACATTTTTTTTTCATCCTTACCCGTCGTGGGAGTATCAAAATAAAGGGTTTTAAGAGGTGATTTAAATAAAATATATAACACTTATTTGTTTAAATGCACCTAATTAATAAAAAAACAACAATAAATAAAAAGTTATAAATTAAAAAAAGTTAATTAAAAAACAATAATCCCGACTGCCTGTGCAGTCGGCGGATTTATCTTGTTTTGGTCAGCCAGCTCGCGAACATGGTATCCTTCGACTGCACAGCATGATTTTCTTCTTGTTTACGTCTTTTTAGTTCGCTTTTTAAGCAGTCGGGTTTTTTGTGTTTTTTTTTATGTGAGCACTCAAGAACTGCCACCTAAAATGTGTATAGCTGATACGTTTTCATCTCAGAGGTAAAGCTCTCCTGTCGTTTATCAAACACAAATCCAGATTCCATGATGCCACGAAGAAATAACCCATTTACAAACCATATTATACGTTGCCCTACTTGGGTATCGAACCCGAAACAATAAATTCAGCAATCGCACCTTTAGACCACTTGACTGACGTGGCGGTATCGTAAATATGACACTTGGAGTTTTAGAATAATGCTTTTTAGGGTTCCGTACCCAAAGGGTAAAAACGGGACCCTATTACTAAGACTCCGCGGTCCGTCTGTCTATCTGTCTGTCACCAGGCTGTATCTCATGAACCATGATAGCTAGACAGTAGAAATTTTCACAGATGATGTATTTCTGTTGCCGCTATAAAAACAAATACTAAAAACAGAATAAAATAGTTATTTAAGTGGGGCTCCCCTCCCATACAACAAACGTGATTTTTTTGCCGTTTTATGCGATTATGTTACGGAACCCTTCGTGCGCGAGTCCGACTCGCACTTGACCGGGACATTAGTGCCAATTTTTTTTTCGTTTATGACACCGACTTCCAAAAAGAAAATTATTTTTCGCTTTGTAGTGTTTTATTTTAGTAGTTTTTTTTTGTCAAAAAGTTTTTATTTTGTTTTTCTCTATAATGTTTTGGTACCATATATTAACATGAAAATACGCATTATTAAGGATAACTCAAATACTACTTATCAGATTTTGATCAATCGATTAAACGGGAGCACATGAGTAGCCAGCTTTCAAATAAAACAATTATCATCAATATCGGTTGACCTATTAAAAAGTTCTTAGGTAAATCACATAAAAAAATACAGTAGAATTAATTTGTCTGTAAAGTCAAAGTAATGTCGTCTAAGTCGAATTTCTTTATTTCAATTTGAAATGAGAACATCCCCCTTTTTGAAGTCGGATGATATCGCCTCAGAACTATACTTCAGTAAATCGCCTGTCTGTCCTCGGGCAACCTCGATGGGGATAAAGGCGTGACTTTATGTATGTACTCAAGCCGAACATGTTAAATACCTTGGTTTATACCTTGACAGACGCCTTACATGGAAAAAACACATTTTCACGAAACGCAAACAACTTGGACTGACACTGAGAAAGTACTACTGGGAAAATTGGGAGGAACTCACAGCTACACCTGCAAAATAAAACCCTGTTATACAAAGCTATAATCAAGCCTATCTGGACCTATGGCATCCAGCTATGGGGAACAGCATCACACTCCAACATTGAGATCATACAGCGGTTTCAGAATAAGATCCTGAGAACGATCACAAACGCGCCATGGTATGTACCAAATGAGGCTCTACATCATGATCTGACGATTCCCACAGTCAAAGAAGAGGTAAAGAACTACATCAAGTCATACAAGGAACGAATTACACGTCACCCAAACATCCTGGCAAGCCACCTTATGGATGGGACAGGTGCCAGAAGGCTTAAGTACAAAATACCTCAAGACTTCATCAGACAAACATAGCTACATTATTATGCTGCATTAGTAAATAGGTTGTGTCATAGGACACATACCGACCAAGACATCTAAACACGTCAAAAAAATTACTTAATGTCCAATAGTACTGAGACAGATTGTAAAGAAAGAAGAGACAAAAAAAAAATGTATGTACTTGCTGTGCCCGCGGCTTCGCTCCCGTCGACTGCCTACCCTACCCTGCTCACATAGCTACCTACCAATTTTTTTTTCTAGGGTCATTCTTCCGCGCAGTACGATTCAGATACTTAACACCGCCATTCAGAAAATGACGTCAAATGCAGAACACCATCTATCGAATATGGAGTTCAACTGTCCGAGTATCTGAATTGCGTGTGTTGTGAATGTTATGATATTTTACTTCTTGAACACTTAAATTCATCTAACTTTTGATAGAGTAAACCGATTACGATGAAACAAAAATTAAGTAAGTTACGCACATTTTTTATGTATAAAAATGACCTATATGTTGTGTACTTTTTACGTGATGAGTGCACAGAGGCCTTAGTGCGAGTTTTTACTCACGCTCAATCGCGTTAATGTTAACGCCGTTTTGTATTGAAACTGGATAAGCGCCGTCTGGTGACGGCAAGGCAAAACCTCTTTTTTTGTATACATTTTGACATAAGAGATCGTTTACGTTATCACGAGTGAGTACGTTAAAAAACTCGCACTAAGCACACAGATAAACAGACAAAATTTCCAATAATGCTGGTACATGGTGGCCATCGGTACATGGTGGACATCCCACCCATACGCACTAAACGTTTTGAGAATACTTTTATTATGCGTACAGCTAAGGAGTGGAATTCCCTGCCGGAGTCTGTGTTTCCCGATAGCTACAACCTAGGGGTTTTTATCTCAAGAGTGAATAGGGTACTTCTAGGCAAGCGTGCTCCATCATCGACCACATCATCGCTTACCATCAGGTGAGATAGTGGTCAAGCGCGAGCCTATAAAAGATAAAAAAAAATGGTTTCTGTTGGTTAACCTGAAACACCCTGGCTATTTTTTGTGGAAATATTTACGATGTACAAAAACGACTTTTTGTACTATAATATCTCCTTACCTTAGTAAATCGCCTGCCATGGAACAGCCGCTGTGCCAGCCATAAGTATAGTCCGTTCAGCGTGCCTGGTATCTCACGAATTTCGCGTAGAGCGATGAAGCCGTCTGCGACGCCGTCTAATACCTGTAACGTGAAGATAATGGGTAAGGAAATGCTTAATTTGTCGGGTCAGTGCCCCCTCAACCCGAAGAATAATACCAGAAGATTCAGTGCCATTTGTACAGTCAGGCAAAGTGCTATTTAATTCTAAATAACTTAATAGAGCGGTATCAATATGAGATCGAATAAGGGACCGATGTATTTGACTTGTATACATCTGTCACTTACTCGATCTCAAATTGATACCGCTCTAAGAGCTTATGGTCACCCCCAGGTCACTGCATTTTGACTGATCTGAATACGTTTTGTTATTTTTAACCGACTTTCGAAAAAGGAGGAGGTTCTATGTTCGACTTCTTGTATTTTTTTTTTTTTATGTCTGTTCACCGATATCTCCGTCAATTGTAGACCGATTTTGAAAATTCTTTTTTTGTTTGAAAGAGTATGTTCCGAAATTGGTCCCATTTTAATTTGGTGAAGATCTGATGAAGAACTTCGAAGATATACAACGGAACTCTTCAATAAATAACGGCAAATCTTTCGGGACTGCTGCAATCGCATGCCTGTTTATTGTTTATATCATTTCATAACATAACATCACGCTAATACGCTCTTAAAGGGTAAGCAGATCTCTCATTAGATCGGTTTAGTTCAAGTTTCATGATATTCGGGTAATCTATTCTGGCGTTATAGGAAACTTACTTAACAACTTGCCTATTAGGTAAGTACAACAAAAGGTGAAAAATAAAAAAAACTTTTTTTACAAAAAATGCTAAAGTGAAAAATAACTTTATTTTTGGAAGTCGGTGTCCTTCATAGGTACGATTTTTTGCGTTAAGGACACCGACTTCCAAAACTAAAGTTATTTTTCACTTTGTAGTTTTCTTATTTGGAAGCCGGTAGTATTTTTTGTAAAAAAGTTTTTTTATCTAATAACAATTCGTGCTTCAACACACATATTATTATAACCAGAGGCTCGCGAGTCTGTCTTTTGGAATTTTTTGGTTGATTCAGAATCGACAAAAAAAAATCGAACCTGCTCACATTTCAAGAGAAATTCCACTTGTAAAGGAGAACAGTCGGACATACAAAAGCTGAAACAGAGACGCTTCGTGCTTGCTCGGTCAATGAAGTCAAGCCTACACAAGCAGCTTACCTTCTCCAAATACAGCAGACATCCATCACTCTTGATCCTCAGATGATCTAACGCTGCAGCCGCAGCCGCCGCTGCCGTCGAATCGCTTGACACACGAGCTCTGAAAACAAACATGACATTTTCTTTTTTTGGAACAAACCCACCATACTATTCCCAAACCTCTGCAACTCCTAAAAGCCAGAATCAACAGTGGCGACCAACAGAAAAGCGGCGAAGCAATGGAGCTTGACGAAATCCCGGAGAATGAAAATTCATTGCGTCCCGCAACGAAATAATTCAGAGAAGAATAACGGAGGTGTAGGGAAAAACACAAATTTCCAATTCCCTCTATATCAAGCAAGAGACAGAACAAACAAGGCCAATAGGCACAAATGATCGTTTACAACTGAGATAAGCCCAATTGTCTAGCTCCACGGATAAAAATTTGCATTAATATTAATGGGTTTCAATTTGATTCCAATAATAGGTAAGGCATGAAAGGGGAATGCCTATTTTGTAAGGGAACTTGGGCCCCTTTGAAAAAATGGTTGTATCTTGATGAATTTGGTTGTATAGCGTAGAAAAAACATGTTATATTCATAATTAGAAAACATTTTTTATTTATTTTGCGGGGTTCACGAGATTATTTCTCGTGAACCCCGCAAAATAAATAAAAAATGTTGAAGAAAGAAAATAAATAAACGATGTTTCTGTTCTTGAAATAAACCCTTATTACAGTGCAATAAGGTGCATACAAATGTCCAAATAAAGAAACCTGATCTGTTGTAGACAACAACAGATCAGGGTACATAAAAAGTAAAGGACACGGATGGAAAAAACACAAAATATAAATCCTATTTTTTTGATAATATTGAAATCGCAGACACGATACCTCATAAGGGGCCTGTGTATGGGCAATCTCCTTTGATCTAGTTTCCACAAAGTTCATATTGTAAATAACTCTGAATGCAGCCTGTACATTACCCAACATAATATTGCGTCCATTCTGCCAAAGAATACACTCCCTTAAGATATGATGTGCAAATTGTACATATTCGCAGTAGATCATTGACATAGTATTGTACAGACTTGCAACTATTGTAAGAACATAGAGACAGAGGAATTCAACCTTAGGACGAAATGCCAATAAATTCATAATGTCAAACCAAAAGTATGCCCGACCTGGGGGGTGACCATAAGCTCTTGTGCTCAAGCATAAGCTCAAGTGTGTGTAAGGGACTGGGTGAGGGGTTTGGGTGTGTGTGTGTGAGGTATATGAATTGTATACATCTGTCCCTTACGCACCCTCTAAATAACCTTACTCTAAGAGCTCATGGTCACCCCCCTGAAAGGCGAACCTAAGGCTACATGGTCAGCAGGTAGTAATGGCAAGCACGAAAGTGTGGAAAGGCTTCCACACTTTCCTTTTTACTACTACTCAGCAGCATCACGGTTTTATAATGATGAGTAAACTCACCTAAGCCGTGGTTCAGTATCCAACCGTGCTAGAACGTATCTCTGCACGTCAGCCGACACGTGGGCGCGCTGTAGCTCATCCAGGGTTATCTTGCGGAAACCTGAAGTTTTTATGAAACAATTTTAATAATGAATAAACCGGCCAAGTGCGAGTCGGACTCGCGCACCGAGGGTTCCGTACAAACTTCAGCTTAAAGGTATTATAGACCTGAGTATTTGATATGCATTTCAATTTAATACCTCTACGCGTTCACGTGGAAAGGGATAGTAAGTTTAAAATTATTCAAAATATGTTTATTATATTATGTAACAAAAAAATTACGGTTTTCGCAATTTTTCCTTTATCTGTGCTATAAGACGTTGCTTCGTACAAAATTCACGGGAAGTACCCTGTAGGTTTTGATTCCCTTGCGAGTGTCGAAAATTTGCGGCATAAACGGCTGTATCTTTTGATTGCGTTGGCTTAGAAGTTTGATTTTTTTACAGCTTTAAGGGACAGTAGACCTGAGTATTTTATACAGATTTCAGCTTGATACCTCCACGCGTTCCTGAGCAAAAGGGTCTTGACAGACAGACAGACGGACGGACAACAAAGTGATCCTATAAGGATTCCGTTTTTTATTTAAAAAAAAGCAGTTTTGTTAAATTTACAAACATAAATACATCGATTCGTCTAAACATACGTCATATCATGCGTACATCCCTTAGAGGGTAAACAGAGCATAAATAACCATTAAATATCACAACGCCACATACGACGAAGATTGGAGGGTATTAAGACATAACAATAGTGTAATAATGATCCCACAAAAAACATTAGAAGTTCGATAAAAATATAAATGCCACGCGGGCCCAGTGCGGATTGGTGGATGTCACATGTCTTCGAATTTTTGGTTCTAGGACATGCCGGTTTCCTCACGATGTTTTCATTCACCGTTTTTGAGAACAGTGGTGATGTAATAATTTACACAAAGTAAAGCGCCTGCCTGGGCTCGAACCCACGACCTACAACTTGTAACTCGCGGCCGATACCACTGGGCCACCACTGCTCTAATGCCAAATAATAAACCAGGTGTTAAACATTGGAGCAAGCATGGTGTTCTCTGCATGAGAAGAGGCCATTGGAACGGTTACAGGATGGATATTATTAAGCTTTACCTGTGAACATCCTGGTAAGGTTCCTGCAATGCTTCCTGGCGCAGCAGACCAGCAGTAGCCACTGCGGGAACAGATGCTGGTGACGTGAGAGGAGACTGGCCACGCTGGTGGAGCCTTCCGTGCCTTCGCGGTCATCACAGACACCTGTAAAGGCCACATGCAGAGGTGTTAAGAACACTGTCATTTGTCTTTAATGTATTTGCCACCAGAGAGAGAATATTGACGATAGATTAGACGTCACACAAATCCTTCGCGCAATCAGACTTCACGCCGTGATTCGAACGTATACTATTAAAGATTTTTTTTGATATCCTATAAGTCTAGTCTATAAATGAGACCATATCAAAGAATCAACTGGCATATGAACACTCTCGAACAAGTCACTTTTCAAACCAAAAAAATCATAATCAAAATCGGTTCATCCGTTTAAGAGCTATGATGCCACAGACAGACACACAGATACTAACTTATAGCACACCTCTTTTTCCGTCGGGAGTTAAAAATACCAAAATCGCTATACGTCTGCCTATAAAATTTGTGGAGTTCCCTCGATATCCATAGGATCCCTTGATCAGATCCTGACTTGGTGACAATTGGACCACCTCGAGAGTATACCGTTTCAAACAAAAATAAAAGAATTTTCAAAATCGGTTCATAATTGACAGAATAATCGGTGAACAAACAAATCGAACATAGAACCCCTTCCTATTTGGAAAGTCGGTTAGAATGGAGGATCTGCCGACCAGACGTGTGTTTTGTCTGGTCCGGGTAATTGCCCAACGGTTGTTAGCCGACTTTTGTATGTGTTCAAACCGCGCTGAAAGCTCTGCTTGCGCGATGCAGGCTTTTGTGTGACGTCAGATCATTAGTTCATAAGTGGCAGCATAGATGTCGCTACATATTATGTATGAAGAACTTACCGCCCAATATCCCTTCATCAATAGCGTCGACCAGAAGAAAGAGACACTGTTTGGGAGGGTCGATCTCTAGCAGAGGGAACAGAAGAGCCTTCTTGAAGCATTCGTCTGGGTTCTTCTCCAAATTCTGGGGTAGCAGTGCCTGAAAACGAAAGTATTTACGTTATATTTCGGTTAATTGGTACTAATTAGGTGATTCTGTACCGCAAACGCGGGATGCCCCACCATTTTTGCGGGACTGAAAAAAAAATAGAATTCGAAAACCATGACGTCGTTTTAGGGCCCATTTCACTATACAACTAATTGCGATTAGTTTAACTACAGTCAGTTTATGCAAATACAGCGTTATGATTGGTTGAGACCGTTGAAAAACTACCAATCAACACGCTGTATTTTCATAAACTGAATTAGTTAAACTAATCGCAATTAGTTTCATTGGTACAATCGGCCCTCAAATATTGATTCCTTTTAAACAGGGGATTTTGATTTTGTCACACGCTTCCACCTATGTGTGCTTTGACTCCAAATATCAATAAATTAACCTGACTGAGTGTATATGATTTTCG
This sequence comes from Orthosia incerta, assembly GCA_948252205.1. Taxonomy (NCBI): domain Eukaryota; kingdom Metazoa; phylum Arthropoda; class Insecta; order Lepidoptera; family Noctuidae; genus Orthosia; species Orthosia incerta. The sequence continues at coordinate 12,389,035 of OX411766.1, read as the reverse complement.
CTTGTATGCAGTTCTTCTATAGGAGCTTCTATAATGAGCATTCGACGTCGAATATTCGAGTGGTGTGGACGTTGAGCCGAGCGTTACATAGCTTACACGCAAGCGCGAACTTCGGCCGGTGTGGACGTCGCAACGATTTTCGCGGAAACGGCGCAATGAATGAGTATGTATGTAGGAATATTACTGGCCACTTGTAAAGCAAGGAACAGTTCCTTGATCTTAAGTGTTTGTGATCTTCAAAGTCAATACAAAAAATAAAAGAATGCTGCAGCCACAACCGCTCTAACCGAAATTTTAAAATGAATGACATTTAACGAGATCGTATTCGAATGCTCCAAGCTCGCAAGGGAATGTTCAACTCGAACGTTCATAGTTTTGCTCGAAAGTGAATGCTGGGCTCGCTGGGAAGCATTTGTTGTTCGCTTACGATTGCTTGTTTACAAATGCTCATGAAAGAATGCTCCCAGTGAGGACGTTCCTTTCGATGAACAGTTTAGGATAGGATAAGATAGATGGACCCCCTTTGCCGCACTTAAGTCTCTCATTTGGTCCATTGTACGTGCCTCCTCTCTGTAAGAGGCCGTAATCCACCACGCGGACCCAGTGCAAGTTGGTGGATGTCACATGTCTTCGAATTTAATTAATTAAATTTATTTCGATGAACAGTTGTACCGTATGGTGCCGGACATAAAGAATTGCACCATCCCATGTCTTCCCGTGGGTGTCGTAAGAGGCGACTAAGGGACAAACCAGAGAATGGGCAGCAGCGTTCTCTGTGCATCTATAACAACCATACTGCGATCGTCAACCCGCCTGTCAAGCGTGGCGATTATGGCAACCCCCCCCCCCCCCTCCTGGGGGAGGCCTATGTCCAGCAGTGGACGTCTTTCGGCTGAAATGATGATGATGATGAACAGTTTAACGTTAGATTAAAACTCACCTGTTGAATCTCAGGCTCCGACAACAGCTTATCATAATACGCATTCGCAATCAAAGTCCTCGGACTTATCGGCAGACTAGGAATGGGGGGAGGCACATCATCTTCTTTCCTCTTCTCTATCTTCTCCACCACATCCTCTACTTCCTTTTCCGGTTTCAGTATGTTCTGGTATTCGGGCAGCTCCTCTTTGGGGGTAGAAGGTCGTTCAGGTTTGGTTTTCGCTGGTGAACTTTCAGCTGATCGTAAGTCACTTTTGTTCGGGTACCTGGAATGGTTGTGGCGTGTGTATTCTATATTGACTGTTGTAGGGTATTACGTGGAAGAATATTTGAGTAAGATTCATACTCTTTTATCGAAGAGTTTCCTTGTCTATTTGGTAACACATTGCCTAAGAAGAATTTTAAGAATTTTTAATTAGACACAAGATTATAAAAAAAAGAATAAAAAATAAAGGAATATTTCATAATAACAGTTACGAAATGACTTTTGTATGGAGTTTTGATATCATTATGTAACTGGCAGAATGATACTGAACCTGTTACCTCTCGAAAAAGCGCGCGTTGATTGTGTGTATACAGTCTGAAACGTTTCTAATAAATTGTTGTAATGAAAGAAAGAAAAAAAGAAAACTAGTTTATTTGGCACACACACAATGTAGGTACAAATAAAAGGGAACTTAATTTTAAAACAATTACATACATAGTGTGCCCCGCGGCTGCGCTTGTAAGAAGAATCGTTCGTGTCTCGGATAAAAAGGCTTTATTTTTTCTGTGGTTTTTAGTCTGAACGTTTCTAATAAATTGTTGTAATGGAAAAAGAAAAGTTCATGTCTTGGATAAAAAGGCTTTAATTTCGACGTTCGCCTTCTGCTCACGTCGAAATTGGCTACATAGCTCGTGTTAAAATCTCGACATTTTATGCTTGTCACGAAATGTACTATTTAAATTTTCAGTAGTTATGCTGTGTTCCACAATGTACATATACTGAGAGGGGGAAGGAACAAATGGGCCAATTTAATGAGGTGCACATTTTTGTGGTTGATTTAGTTTTAAAATTGTATGTTAGTTTAGTATATTATATGCATGTAATTTAAACTTAACTGGTGTAAATGCCTGGAATAAAATATTTATTAGTGTGTAGTGTGAAGCACGGCGAAGTATGATCTTTTTATTAACGGCTCCAGTTATTGTCCAAAGTGCTATGTTTTTTTGCACATTACCCTGTTTTTACAAGCTTTTATTTAACTTGTAATGTGTGTATATGTGTTCGGGTCAGATCATGCAACCGATTTTTAAAGCATTTATCCTCCACCGATTAAGATGAAATTGTGCATACACGTTTAGTTTGGATGACAGTGCACGGTTAGCTAAGTGACGTCATTCTAAATTAAATATGACGGACGGCCCAAGATGGCGGACTAGTTCTTTTTTGTGCACTGGCATGGTATGGGTATCAAATTAAAGGGTTTGCTGAGAAGAATAAGAAAATAATATTTTCTTGGCTTTTTTATTAGGTACATTTATGAACAGTCAAATGCCTGGTCATTTGACTTTTTTTAATACAAGAACCTTTTCATACATCTCAGTATTACTTCCCAGCTCCTTCATAAAAAGCTCTTTTACCACAAAACTACAGTCAAACACATACCTGAAATTAGCAACCGGTATCCTCGACTTAGGGGGACTATTCTCGACTTTCCTGTCTTCTCCAGAGCTGTCGTTCTTCTGCTCCGTCGACAAACTCTTCTGTAGCACATTAGCTTTCTTCTCAGATAACGGCTCAGAAGATTGCCTGAGCAGTCGCGAGTTCCGCAGCTCTTTAGATTGTCGCTGTGATATGTTGCGAAGGAATAGATTCTCGTGGTTTTCGTAAAGTCGGAGGTCGTCTTTTTCGTCGTTGACGAAGGGATTTGTTGGTTTCACTGATGATCTTGGCAAGATTTCTGGCAACTAGAAAATTAGATAAAATTAATGTAGAAAAATTATCAATTGAAGCAAAGTTTTTTAATGTACAAACTAGTGACAAAGTAAACGATCTCTTATGTCAAAATGTATACAAAAAAAAAACCACCCACGTGCGAGTCGGACTCGCGCACGAAGGGTTCCGTACCACTATCGCACAAAACGGCAAAAACAAACACGTTTTTTGTATGGGATTTAACCCTTAATTTGGCAACGAAAAAAAAGTAAGAAATACATAAATTTAATTATTGGAGGCCTTTGGGGGTGTGCTAAAGAGCCCCGAAAAAATGTTGAAATAAATCCTGAGTTGCCCACTGTTGGGAAAAGTCATGTCCGACACAGCGGACATTACCAATAACTTAACGATGAACGCGTAGATTTGCATGTCCGCTGTGGTGGGCAGTGCCAAATTATGGAACGTTAATATTATTATGTTTATTTTATTAAAATAAGAAAATTCAAAACAAAAACGCAGAAATTGACCTGAAAATGTTATTTATTTGGTATGGAAATTTAGAAAACAATTTCTCGGGGTTTTGCCTGTCACAAAACATAATCTAGTATTGCATTTTATGCAATATACGACGGTCTTCTTTTGGCAGTATCTGCAACGACCTTCTTCCATCGTTGAGGGGAAATGGCCTATGTTGTCATATTTGACTGGACTCGATGGGCGGGCGACGTGTGGTTTGCTTACTTTTGCTGTCTTAGTTTTACTTCTTTTGGCACATCTGTTTGCCTTCAACAATATTTCATAAATATCGTATCTGAATACTTTTGGAGGTATTTTACCTTTCGCGTTACTTGAATGCTTACGGCGGTAGAGTAACCAAGCGTTATTCACACATATATCCAACATTTGAGAGAATATAGCTAAATACCATCTCCTACTTTTAAATGGTGTTTTATATAGTGAGATGAGCATGTCAGCAAGATCAACACCTCCCATATGTTTATTATATTGGCGTACAATCTGTGGACATTGGACGTCGATCTTGCATTTTGCATCCTTGCAATATCTGCGGATTTTTTCTACAGGCTCACTTGCCACAAAAGAACTAATTAATGTGACAGCCTTATTGACATTCCAACGAACTATTGCTAAGCGATTTTGGTTACAAACGGCTTGTACAAAATGTCCTATAGGCTTCTTTTTCATAGCCTTATCAGTAAGCAGAACAGTTTCTGCTCCTCTAAGGCGATTGCCTCGGATAGTACCTAAAGCAAAGATGCCATAATGTTCCCGAGGAATGAAAAATAACTATATAATCTCCAATATAATCTCCATTTTCATCCTCTTCTACTGTCGCTCTGTGGCGGAATTGTGCTACTTTCCATTTATAAGACAGCTGAAACTTTTTACCCTTCTTCGCTTTCTTTGCTGGTACTGTAGATGGCTGTTTCCTGGACCTTGTGTTTCGTGATGCAAGTGGAGAAGAAAAAGCTATAGGTGCCATAGGCGTTGATGGCAGTGAGGGAATAGCAGATAGGGATGGAACATTCTCATAATTAGACTCTCCAATAGAATCTGATATAACATCATTATTATCAATGTTCGGTTCTTCGTCTTCAGATGTACTGATTGTTAGGTTTGCAAGGGAAGATGTAATTGATGGTGCAGAAGAAGAAAGTGGTGAAGAAGCATAAGCACGCGGGTCATCATGCATTTCTGTTTCAGAATTCTCACTAGCATCGGAAGGTGCATGCTCATTTGGAACTAAAGCGATAATTTTACTAGCACGGTTAGGCTGATGACAAAGAAAAATAAACAAAACTGAGAACCATACCAAAAAAAAAATATTAACCTTTTTGGCGTTGTCCGCCACAGCGGACATAGTAATAAAGTACTACATCTCTATGCAATTAGCAATGTTCGCTGTGACGGACAAAGCACTTTAGCAACAAAAAACAGCATGAAAATGTAAAAGAACGTATTGATTTGTAGGTTATAATTATTTATAGAATGTTTTTCTAATAATTGAGTCGAGATTTCAAGACATTCATAGGCAAAAAGGAGGAAAAAAGAATATAAATACCTTGAGCAAAACAGGTGGTCGTCTTTGCGCTGACATTTTGTGTCTCGAATGACATAATTCAGTGTTGCCACACACAAAATATATTTTCTACTATTAGTTTATGAATTTAAGAAATATTTAGTCGATTTGTAATCGATGAGAATCGGATAAAAAACTAGTAGGATTTAATTTTTGTTGACGTCCGTCACACCGGACTTTATCAAATTAGGGGTTAAGTATTTGTTGTTATAGCGGCAACAGAAATACATAATCTGTGAAAATTTCAACTTTCTATCTATCACGGTTCATGAGGTACAGCCTGGTGACAGACAGACAGACGGACCGCGGAGTCTTAGTAATAGGGTCCCGTTTTTACCCTTTGGGTACGGACCTAACCAGACGGCGCTTATCCAGTTTAAATACAAATTGACGTTTACGTGATTGAACGTGAGTAAAAACTCGCATTAAGGCCTCGGACTAAGTACATTAATAGAGGCAGAGCTGGCAGGGCAAGCACGGGTTGCTGTGAGGGCACCAAGAATATGTCTGAAAAGTTTCAGATATATTCTCATGCCATGCGTTTTGGTCAGGGATCAATTTTCAGATTACCAAAACCATTTTTAACAAAATATTTAACCTACGAAATAAGGAACAGAAAAGCAAAATAAAAAACTTTTAGTGTAGCAGAATCGGTTCACAATTGAAAATTCTGTGAAAAAATTATCAACAGATCCTTTTTATCTACCTTAAGAGGTGGATTTTATTTTTAAAATGTAAATGGGACCAATATTGAAGCATATTCTTTCCAAAAGCTAAAAAAAGCCGGCCAAGTGCGAGTTGGACTCGCGCACAAAGGTTTCCGTACCATTATCGCAAAAAACGGCAAAAAAATCACGATTGTTGTATGGGAGCCCAATTTAAATATTTATTTCATTCTGTTTCTAGTATTTGTTGTTATAGCGGCAACAGAAATACAATATCTGTGAAATTTTCAACTGTCTAGCTATCATGATTCATAAGATACAGCCTGGTGAATGACAGACAGACAGACGGACCGCGGAGTCTTAGTAATAGGGTCCCGTTTTTACCCTTTGGGTATGGAACCCTAACAAGAATTTTTGAAACCGAAACACTCAATAAAAAGTTATGCGTATAAATACCAGGCCCCTCAGAAAGTATTGCGAAAAAAAGTTTTTATATATGGGAGACTGGCCAGTTATAATGTTTTTCGAAAATATGATTATTTATAAGTAAAAATAAGTAAGTTCCAATTTCAAAATTTCCCTCCACATTTTTTGCGAGTTAATTCAAAGTATTGTGTCTCACTGAAATATGGATCTGCGCCGGGAACATTTTAGAGCTATGATTTTATACGATTTCAAGTGTCGCCTGAAACCGGATGAATCGTACGATAGACTTCAAATGGCATTCATGGATGAAGGCCCTTCCAAGGCAACCGTGTATCGTTGGTATAACGAATTCAAGCGCGGTCGACCAACTTTGGGGGATGACGAAAGAAGCGGTCGCCCTTTGACGGCTGTTACCGAAGAAAACGTGCTAGCAGTGAAAAATTTAATCCAAGACAATAGGCGAATTACATATCAGGAGATTCAACACATATTGAAGATTGGATCGGGAAGCGTTCACGAGATTCTACACAGCCATCTTCGCGTGAGGAGGATAGTATCACGCTGGGTGCCGCACAACCTCACCGATGCTCAGAAGCAGGCCCGGGTGGAATGGTGCCGTGATATGCTTAACAAATTTGAAGCAGGCTCGTCTCGGCGTGTTTACGACATCGTTACAGGTGATGAGTCCTGGATTTATCAATACGACCCAGAAACCAAGCGCCAGTCGACTGTTTGGGTGTTTCAAAATGAGCCAACGCCTACCAAAGTGAAGCGATCTAGAAGCGGGGGTAAGATTTTGATCGCTAGCTTTTTTAATTTGACTGGCCACTTGGTATCAATTCCCTTACGGGATCAAAGAAGCATTAATGCCGAATGGTATACTACCAAATGTTTGCCAGAAGTTTTCTCTGTTATAAGCAACAAGCGACCAAACACAGGGCTCCGCGGGCTACTGCTCCACCACGACAATGCACCTGCGCACACCGCACTCAAAACGAGGGACTTCCTGGACAGCACGCCAGTCAAACTCCTGGGTCACCCTCCTTACAGCCCTGATCTAGCACCGTGTGACTTCTTTTTATTCCCAAAAATAAAAAATCAGCTCAAAGGGATACAATTTTCGTCGCCGGAAGATGCGCTGGCTGCGTTCGAGCAGGCTGTAAACGAGGTGTCTGCGGCGGACTGGAAAAAGTGTTTTGAAAACTGGTTTAGGCGCATGAATCTTTGTATAGAGGCTGGTGGAAAGTACTTTGAAAAGATTTAATAAAAATATATGTACGTATAGAACAATTTTTTTTAGTTTCGCAAAACTTTCTGAGTGTCCCACGTATATACATATCGAATTGAGAACCTCCTCCTTTAATGGAAAAAGAGAACATGCTGTTCCATCCCTAAATAAATTGGGTAAGGGTAGGAAGATGATAAGTTCTTACATCGTCAATATTGCTGAGCGGCGCATCGGCGTGTAGGTCCTTATATTCTTCTCGCTCGTGAATACGGTGTATAGTTCGCGTACGACGACCGCTGGAGCCGGCGTCTTCGTCGTCTGTGCGCTGGTCTGGAAATAAAAGAATCATCACATCATCAGCCTATCAATGTTCCCACTGCTGGGACACACGCCTCCTCTCTGTGAGAGGGAATGGGCCGTAATCCACCACATAAAAATTTTTCGTTTTAGGACATGCCGGTTTCCTCACGGTGTTTTCCTTCAACGTTTTGAGAGCAGTGGTGATGATATAATTTACACAAAGTAAAGCGCCTGCCTGGGCTCGAACCCACGACCTACAACTTTTAAGTCGCGGCCGATACCACTGGGCCACCACTGCTCAATAAAATAATATAAATGGCGTATAATATAATGGGCGCACGGTTGGCGCAGTGGTTGAGCGATTGACTGCTGCGCTGTGTGTCGCGGGTTCGATTCCCGCACGGAACAAATATTTGTATGACCTACAGATAGTTGTTCCGGCTCTGGGTGTTTGTGTATGTGAGTTTATATGTTTGTAAACGCACCCACGATACAGGAAGAAATTCCTAGTGTGGGGCAACGTTTTTTTTTTTTAAATAAAAAAATAAATAAAATCCATAAATTGTATATGAAACGACATCGCAGCAGACCCAGGCGAAAATGGCGTACGAACTTGAGCGACAGGATTGGTCCACAATCACTCTAAACTGTAAAGAATGGAAATAACAAGTAACATTTTAAAAACCCTCAACATATTCTTATTTCATGCTACATAATTTAACTAGTAGTACACACGCTTCGATCGACAATCTATTGAACACGTAATTATGACACGATATCTTGCGAAAACACCCCGATTCAAACAGTAAAAAACTCCCATAACTTTTTCACCAAACATACCTAAGAACACTCTCGATAAAGACACCTTTCAATAAAAAAAAACCGTCCAAGTGCAGATCGGACTCGCGCACGATGGGTTCCGTACCATTATCTCAAAAACATCAAAAAAATAACGTTTATTGTGTGGGAGACCCACTTAAATATTTATTTTATTCTGTTTTTTAGTATTCGGCAAACAGAAATAATTCATATAATCGGTAAAAAAAAGAACGCACGCACTCACCCATTCATACACTCACATGCACACACACACTCTCACGCATACTCACACTCACACACACACACATTTTTTTTTTTTTTTTAATACACCATCTGTGAAAATTTCAACTGGCTAGCTATCACGGTTCATGAGATACAGCCTGGTGACAGACAGACAGACAGATGGACCGCGGAGTCATAGTAATACGGTCCCGTTTTTACCCTTTGGGTTTGAAACCTTGAAAACGAAATCAAAATCGGTTCATCCGTTTAGGAGCTATGATGCCACTTACAGATAATCAAACTCACGTCAAACACATGAAACCCCTCTTTTTTCGTAGGGGTTAAAATCTGGCGAAATGTGATTGTACTATAGGCTTCTAAACCTTCGAGGAATACAGGAGCAATTTTTTTTGTATTTGGCTCGGGTTTGAGCACTGTCTCACCTGTTGTGGTCGACGGTGAAGCACGCTTGCCTAGAAGTAACCTATTCACTCTTGACTTAAAGACTTCAGACGACGACTAACGCCAACGACATTGAAGTAACAAAACGCGCACACGTTTGACACCCGCGCGAACCAAAATTTAGTAGTTTTTTGTACTTTCCTTATTATTCTATGAATAAAAAAAAGAAGCCTCAGATCGAAATGTAGATAATTAAATTGTCTTTGAGACGGTGTCGACTTCATAAAAATACGCCCAGCGGTTTTGGTGCGATTGGCGTGTTTTTGTTCGTTTTAGACATAACTATACAAATGAATTACAATATGTTATTTTATACGAATAAAATACAGAATTCTCTTAGATCAATCAAATTACTAAGAAAACTAGCTGTGCCCGCGGCTTCGCTCCCGTCATCTGTCTGCCAACCCTACCGTACTTACCTTTCTGCCTACCCTTCTTACCTACTTACCATTTTTTTCTAGGATCATAATTCTTTCGCGGAGAATCTTAACACCGCCATTCAGAAAATTACTTCAAATGCACAACGCCATCTATCGAATATCGAGTTCAACTGTCCGAGTATCTGAATTGCGTGTGTTGATAATTTTACTTCTTGAACACTTTAAATGCATCTATCTTTTGATAGAGTGAACCGATTGCGATGAAACAAAAACTAAGTAATACTTCAAGTTACGCACATTTATTATTTTTTCATTTTATGGATAAAAGTTATCTACATTGGTTTCGTACATTTCACGTGATGCGTGCACAAATAAACAGACAAACGGACAAAAATTCTATAAATGCTGGAAATTGGTTCTGTTGGTTATCCTTTTCGATGTACAAAAATTACTTTTCCACAGATTTATTATATGTAGTATTGATATTGATCGATGATTGATAACATGTATTTTTTTTCCAAAAAATTACGACTAGCCATTTAGACGTAAATCTCATTTTAAAATCAGCTACTCAAGGGTATCTGCGCCTTAAAGAAATCAGGAAACAAAGGCTCCGTCAGGGCGTGATGTTTTAACCTAACGGCACACAAGACTTGGCAGTTCATAAAATATTTCGCGTTAATATTCATACAACACTCATACATAATGTATCGACCTTCTCAAGTTACTGACCTTAGCTATGTCTTTGTTTATTGTATGTCGCCAAGCTGTCTGTCCGGTAAAAGTCATACATTAATAAATTAATTTGTGAATTTGTGTGACGATCAATACCGCAAGAGGTTTTCAAAGAAATAATGTATACTAATCTATACCATAATATTATAAATTCGAAAGTAACTCTGTCTGTTACTTTTTCACGCCTAAACCACTGTACGGATTTCAATCAAATTTGGCAAGGATGATGGCATCCTGGGAAAGGATAGGCTACATTTTGGCAAAAAAAAAATTGTTTGTGTGGTAGTAATATAATAAATGCGAAGATGACACTGTCTGACTGTCTGTTACCATTTCACGCTTAAAATGCTGAACCGATTTAGATGAAATTTGGTATGAAGATAGTTTGTGATCCTGATATAGGATAGAATTTATCCCGGAAATCGTCCTTATGGGGGTGGAAAGGGGGGGAAATAATAATTTCTCAAGTAAGGCGACCTACACACCTACAATACTATTGCGCGATATATAAAAAAAACTATTCGAAGTACTAATGCTGCGCAGACGAAGTCGCGGGCAACAACTAGTATTAAATAAAAATCGATTTTTAGAGTTGAATCTGCTTCTGAGATCCTCTCCTGATCTGCTTCTCTGCCGTTATTGAACAAAAAGAACCAACCAAGACTATCTATGTTGACATAAGATTTAACAATACAATAATCTAAGACCGTTTACGCGCACTTCACTCGAACTGAATCCGAGAAATGTCACCTCGATGTAGCTGTATTACTTGTAGGTTTCAAATTCGTTTAGAACTCAGAACTCAAATTCGGATCAGATGCAGTGCAGACCTGTGAGGGTTTCAAAAAACCCATCGACACAATGCTTTAACCATGTGCAGGGCAAGTGAAGGTCTGACAGTTAACAGTTGCACCGTACAAGGTACAAAATATTTAACCTTTGTTTCTTTCGCAGAAAGTAAATCAATATTATTACCACGGGGTCTCATTGCTAATAAAGAAAATTTGGTTCAAATAAATCACACTAGATGGCGCGATATGTACAGACAATTCAATAGAATACAATAATTGTGTGTAAAATTAACATTTTCTGGCATTGAACATAATAATTGTATGTTCTTGTTTAATGAACTCTCCTAAGTTCAAAATTATGGAATATTGGGCTCTTAATTCACGTTTCAAAGATTATTTTAACGGATCATTTAAAATTGATGCCAGTAGATGGCGCATTTTTAAATTTCTGAGGCATTCCACCCGATTTTTTAAATTTGCATTGTAACACATTTTGGTGCAAAAAGACTGTAAAAACGTGCAAAAAATACTATTAAACGAACCTTCACTGTATTTAAAGAAAAAAATATTCACGAACCAGTAAACCCTTATACTTGCAAGTCGCTGTTAACACCATCTATTGCCGTGAAACGGGATCGAACGCGGTTGATGTACTCACAAAAATAACAAGATTAAACAGAAGAAAAATGCTAGTTACGCCGGCACGGTTTCTTTGTATGGGATGAGGCATCTGTATGCTAGTATTAGATACCTTCACTATCAGCCAGAAGTGGTTTGGAGCTCTCTTCACCATCGTCTCCGAGATCATGGAAACGACTGATCAGCCTTTCTTCTTCAGAATTACGCCTGAAACAATATACAAAATCAAAGTCAAAGTCAAAATTCTTTACTTCTAAGCGGCACTTTTGAACATCAAAATATAAAAATAATCATAATTGGTTCTACCGTCCATTTGGCAAAATAGCTTGTTATGGAGAAGAACGGACAAGAAAGTCCATTCTTACTCTTTAAAAAAAAAGTGTTTTAAAATATTTACACACATTAATTCAGAACGATGCACCCAGAATAAAACTACTATACTACGTATAGTAGTATAAAGTATTACAAGCACTAACAGGTAAATTCATTTGAAAAATAGGAACATGGTTCTCACATACTTACAAATATTGCAAACATAGGTAAAATATCTAATTCAACAACAACGGAAAAGCGTGTGAGTAAATTTCCATAAAAAAAGGAATATAATAACTATGAATAGGTATAATAAATTAACAATTGATTTTGTCTACACAAGATTGCCCTGTGGAGCAGGACCAGCATGTTTCCAAGCCTTTTCAGCGTAATATCTCGCCTGGTGCCAGAGCGTACCGTGAATAAGATCATTAACTCATGGTTTGACTGCTGGCGGGTCACAATAGATAGTAATTAATCTAGACATTGACTACGTACCTATGAGTGTGTGTCTCAGATAGCCTTGGAGACAGGTCACAGTTGTCAGGGCGAGCCCTTCTTGAGGAATGGCTGAGAATTTGCATAGCGAGGGTGCGCACGAACTCGCCGGGACGCAGACTACTTTCTGTATGACTCTGAAAATAAAAGGAAACCGATGTAAGCTAAATTAAAAATAAGTTATTTGCAACATCTTTGACAACCTAAGCCGAAAGATATTTTCGGTAATGGAAACTGTCGAAATATTTTCACGTAGCCATATCTATCTGGCGGAGAGATTTAGTGGCATCAGCTAGACTCCTTCACAAAAGGAATGGCCCAAAATACCAGAAGAACGTAAAGGAGATTTATTTACCTGCAGAAAATGTCTAGCCAGCAGTCTTCTATTGAGAGCTCGTTGCTGCCTCGCCTGAGGACCCTGACCTGGTTCACTCAGTTCTTGACATAGAGCTGTTTTACCGCTGCCAGCGTCACCTGAAGATAAGAAGATAATGTTTATTTCCTGTAGGTAGGCAGAGAAGTATAGCAAAACCACATTTTGTCAGTTACGTTTAAACAGAAGCCTTTAAGGTCTATTCACACATATCAGGGCCGTGCCCGGGACCTGACAGGGCCGGGCCCAGGCATTGAAACTCCGTCACTGGTCCATGCACGGCCCGTGTGAGAACGAGTTCATATAAAATGTACACACCGATATTTTTTGAGCCCCTGACGGGGCACGGTCCGTCAACGTTCCGGGCACGGTCCTGATACGTGTGGATAAATCTTTAATCTCCAAAGACTCCGGGCTGCTGTTACAAGATTTATTTTTATATAAATGTCTATTCAACATATGACCTGACCATGAGATGACCATTAGTTAAGATGTAATCTCCAAGAGGTACATTCAAAGAATTTCCCTGACGTTAGAGTGAACGATTGGATCGTCAAATGCAAAGAAAAATACTTTTAGGTGATCGTTCTTCTGAATGAAAGGTTTCTTGCATAAACTTACCCAGTATGAGCGCCCCGCAAGTCTTACTAACAGGCCGCTGCTCGAGACAATGCGCAATCTTCTGGAAAGCCCACTCCCGGCAGAAGAACCTCCTCTTGTCCGTAGATATGCTGGTCTCTGTCACTTTGTGAGCTGACGAGGACTTGCGGACAGGTCGGGTCTCCTTGTCGTGGGCTCGAGGAGCTATTGGGCTGAGTGGTGTGCCTGTAAATAGAAGCAAGGATTTGACAGATGTCAATAATCGTAATTCTTCGGGTTGGTGTTTACGTTTGGTCGAATAATTTGTGTAGAGAGAAGTGGTGGCCCATTGGTTTTGGCCCCGACTAACGAGTCGAAGGTCGTCGGTTCGAACAAAGACAAATACTTTGGGTAAATTATTTTAACACCACTGCTCTTAAAACGGCGGTAAAACATCGTGAGAATGTTCTAGACATAAAACATGGAAGAAATCTACGAACCCGCACAGGGCCCGCGTGGTAGATTACGGCCTATTCCCCAGAAAGTACAGAATGATTATGCTATGCTATGGAATAGTTGGTAAGGTTCTCTACATAAAGATGTCTACAATACCAAGGCATTACAAATCATAAAGCTGAAATATACTCGTTTCACCACATGCTTTGTTTTGCATTTGCACCCATATCCTCGAAACCGGTACACAGTTTTCAATATTTGTAAGTATGTGAGAACCATGTTCCTAATTATCAAATGAATGAATTTATGTATGTGTGTAAATGTTGTAAAACACTTTTGACCGCAGTAATGAATATAGTGGTAGTAGGTCCTTCCCCAGAGGACCTCTAACATAACACAAAATCAAGGCTTTATTCCCCAAAGGGTTGTAATAGGGACTGAGCCCATTGCCATTAACCGGGCACAAATCCAGACTCCGGACTCATCATCATCATCATCATTTCAGCCGAAAGACGTCCACTGATGGACATAGGCCTCCCCCAGGCGTCGCCACATTGACCGATCCCGTGCGTCCCGCATCCAGCGCCTTCCCGCAACCTTAACCAGGTCATCGGTCCACCTAGTGGGAGGCCTTCCAACGTATCGTCTTCCGGTTCGCGGTCGCCATTCCAGAACGTTTCGGCCCCATCGGCCATCCGTTCTGCGAGCAATGTGCCCTGCCCACTGCCACTTAAGTTTGGCAATTCTTCGGGCTAAGTCAGTCGGTTCTCCTGCGGATATCATCATTTCTGACGTGATCACGCAAGGAAATGTCAAGCATAGCCCTCTCCATTGCCCTTTGGGTGAGTTTAAGCTTTATGATAAGGCCCATTGTGAGCGACCACGTCTCGATCCCATAGGTGATCACTGGCAATACACACTGGTCATAGACTTTTGTCTTGAGACACTGCGGTAAATTGGACGAGAAGATACCACGCAACTTCCCGAACGCCGCCCAGCCGAGTGGGATTCTACAGTTGACCTCTTTCTCAAGTTGGACCTACCCAATTGGACCGTTTGACGACTCCGGACTACTGCTGAGAAATTCCAATAACATTGCCCGACCTGGGCATCGAACTCAGGACCTCATGCTTAGTATTAGCGCTCGCAACCACTAGACCGAATAGCTGTAGATCTATTTAGTCATTACATTGACTTCTAACCGGCTTTCTCAAACAAAATTAAATAAACCTCATGTAACATCAAGCTACACAAAACGGAACCAACTTGCTAACTTCCCCAGTATAAATTGGCAGAACGATTAAAGATTAACTCCATCGGAGTTTCCAGTTCCAGCTTTTAACGAACTCAATCCGGCTTCCCAGAGGAATCGCGAGGTGTATTCATTTTATTCAGGCAGTGGCGTAGCGTAAGTTTCAGCTGCCTTGGGCGGAGAAAAAATCCCCCAACCTTAATCGGTCCACCTAGAGGCCCCCCTCTCGGTGGACCGATGACCTTCCAACGCTACTACTTCCGTTCGCGGTCGCTACTCCAGATATTTTCGGGCCCTAAAAAAATGAGCCTTATCCTTAAGTCGAAAATTCTTCCATACAAACTAGGGATTATTCCACTGTTTGACAATTTACGTTCAAAATAAAAGTGATATCAATTTGTCTCATCATTATCTAGCCCTGTATGGAAGCAAAAAGGTAAAAAACAAAAATTGAAAGTTATGAGCGTCGAAAGTTCCACATTTCGACACAAATTTTAACGCATTTTTGGGCGCAAATAAATGCCATAAGAAGACGATAAATTGAAAAACGGCCACCATACAGGGATAGATTAGTAGTTCATCAATGCAAATAATTTAATTTTGAACAGACACGTTTAGTCGTTTTTTCATGATATCCAGACTCCCAAAGGTCAGATTATAAAATTTCGCGCGCTCGGTTTCGTCCTAAATCATTATCCATTTCGCTACAAATTTGCAAAAGTGTGTATTCGTACGCGAACTAGCTTCCTACTGCTCATCACAACATCTATCTATTCCGCACGTGTTGTCGATTGATATAAAATGCATTTTAACCCCGCGCACAAAATAGTTCGTGCCGTCGACTAGTTTAACCTTAAGTTTACCATATTTATGCCATTTTTCCCAGTATTTGATTTTTACTAGCGACACTATCGAATGGTGTAATATACAGCAGTGTTATTTTTTTCTTTTTTGGTTTCGATTCCAGGCTAAGAATATAAATTTTTCAAAAATCCAATGATGCAGTTTTAGTATTCATCAAAATCGGCTTCGTGACTCCTTTGAGTGTTTGTCGCTATTCCTCATAGTTTCAGATTTGGCCCTCCACGGCCATTTAAAAACTCACCCTGTATCAGTATCAGTTACATTAAATATTTCTTGAAAAATAAACATAGCATACAAAAAAACATGATATAATTTTATTTTTTTTATTTTGCCGCCCTCTAAATTGCCGCCCGGGACAGTTCACCTGCTGCCCCTAACACATTACGCCACTGCATTCAGAGTTCAAGTCAGAAAGTTTTTAATGTAATCACAATCATGTCTGGTTTCAAATCTGCATTGCTGAGGCATTCCCTGTGGAGTGACTTGCTTGGTAGCCTCACTGCACTTGGGATTATAACTCAACTACCGTAGAACTACAAGTACATATTTGGGCAGGAGCTCGTCCGGGGACTTACTACCGCCGTAGATACAATTTAGATTGCATTTGTTATGCACACCATATTAATGTACACTAGTCGAAAAAAATTCCACACAAACGTAGTCTAGGGATTATTCCACTGTTTGACGATGTACGTTCAAGATAAAAAGTGATATCAATTTGTCTCATCATTATCTAGCCCTGTATGGAAGCGAAAAAGTTAAAAAAGAAAATATTTGAAAGTTATGAGCGTCGAAAGTTCCACATTTCGACACTAATTTTAACGCATTTTCGGGCGTAAATAAATACCATAAGAAGACGGAAAATTGCAAAACGGCCTCCATACAGGAATAGATTAGTAGTTCAACAATGCATATAATTTTATTTTGAACAGATAGATTTAGTAGTTTTTTCATGATATCTAGACTGCCAAAGGTCTGTTTATAAAATTTCGCGCGCTCGGTTTCGTCCTAAATCATTATCCATTTCGCTACAAATGTGCAAAAGTGTGTATTCGTACGCGAACTAGCTTCCTACTGCTCATCACAGCATTTATCTCTTCCGCACGTGTTGTCGGTTGATATAAAATGCATTTTAAACCCGCGCACAAAATAGTTCGTGCCGTCGACTAGTGTACCCTTAACTACAGATTATATGAACCTATTTTTGTTTTATATTAACCGCTTCCCTGTCCGATGTACCATATATGATTCACGTGATTGTTTAACTTATTGTGTCAGCTGTGTGACAGTAACCGGCATGTCCTAGAACCAAAAATTCGAAGACATGTGACATCCACTAACCCGTACTGGGTCCGCGTGGTGAATAACGGGCTAGCCCAGTCCCTCTCACAGCAGTGGAAACATTAAAGGCCTGATGATGATGTGGACAGTGAACCTGTTAAGGTTGATGTGAAGAGTGGTAGATGCCGATACCGTTGACTGGAGGTTCAATATAGAAACAGACCTTAAGCAAGCCCAATTGCCACAAAAGAGAACCCAAGACACAACTGGACGCGGGAAAGTAAAGAGACTTGACCCTGACCCGATAGGATCAGGGAAAAAGAGGAAGAAGATTCAGGCTTATGTTAATCTATAGTCTATACTAATATTTTAGAGAGGTAATGTTTGTGAGGTTGTGAGTTTGTGACGTTGTAGGGAGTAATCTCTGGATCTACTGAACCGATTTTGAAAATTCTTTCACGAGTAGAAAGGTACATTATTCCTGAGTGTCATAGGCTACAATTTATTTTAAAATAAAATAAAGATCCTTATGAAAATTGCAATAATGTAACCCAAAGTAGCAAAATGTTGTCTATAAAATTCACTCTTTGGCGTGGTGCTGAGAAAACTATTTTATGATGATACATAAAAATTATTAGGTAGGTAGGTAGGGTAGGCAGGGTAGGCAGGTTCGGCAGGGTAGGCTGAGTAGGCTGGGTAGGCAGGATAGGCACGGTATGCAGGGTTGGCAGGGTAGTCACGGTAGGTTGGGTAGGCAGGGTCAATTAGGCGCTCGTTGTTGTATTTTCTCCACATCCAATGTCACCTCCGCCTCCGCTAAGAAAACCTCCTTTACAACCCTACCCCAAACCTATGACATATCAACATTGGAAGCTCTTATTTAACTCTACCGTTTCATTACCTTAGACGGCCAGTATACAGATATTTTCTAAAGACCTTACTCACCATCAAAATCAAAAGGATCCCTCTCGCGTTCTCTATCCCTGTCTCTCTCACGCCGATGTTCTCTGGAACCTTCTCTGTCTCTCTCGGGAAAACCTCGGTGCCGGTCGGTTGGTGTTCGGTCGTGGCCACGAGCTGTCGCCACGTCGTTTAGGGGAAGCGATCTGGAATATTAGGTGAAATGTTAGTAAAAAAGCAATATATAGATTTCCGACTCTGGACTGCTATTGAGAAATTGTTGAAAAATCCAATAACAATTTGCACGAGTAGGGAATCGAATCCTGGGCTCAGCAACTGCGTCGATTACAATAGGGTAGTTTACTGAAAAATTGTTGTTTGTCCGTCATGTAGATTAATACAAAATATTGGACACATATTTTTAGGGTTCCGTACCCAAAGGGTAAAAACGGGACCCTATTACTAAGACTCCGCGATCCGTCAGCTGTACGTCTGTCACCAGGCTGTATCTCATGAACCGTGATAAATAGACAGTTAAAATTTTCACAGATGATGTATATGTTGCCTCTATACCAACAAATACTGAAAACAGAATAAAATAAATATTTAACTGACGCCCCCATACAACAGACGTGATTATTTTGCCGTTTTTTTGCGATAATGGTACGGAACCCTTCGTGCGCGAGTCCGACTCGCACTTGGCCAGTTTTTTTTCTTTTGACACGTAAACATAAAGTGACGACGATATAATGCGTTGAAATATCGTGAAACGTCACGCTGCTAGTAAACTTTATACTGACTTAGTGACGTCACAAGCCCCCATCCCTGCTCCTCCTGAACTTTGATGCGCTCTAACTTTGTAAATTTTATTGATTTGTTAAAGCAAAAAATACGTGTCCAATATTATTTGATAATCTACCAACTAAAAAGTTATAAAAAAAAAAGTTAATAAAAAAATAAAAAAACCCAACTGCTTAAAAAGTAAACTAAAAAGACGTAAACAAGAAGAAAATCATGCTGTGCAGTCGGAGGATGCATCTGGTTTTGGTCAGCAAGCTCGCGAACCTCCGACTGCACAGCATGATTTTCTTCTTGGTTACGTCTTTGTGTATATTTTGATTTTTTTTATTAACTTTTTTTTAGTTTTAGTAAGTATCTCTAATTAACATGAAAATCATTTATAGCAAAAGTACACCTCATGATGATTCCAATAAGCCCATACACGACTAGGATACATATTTACTTCGGAGCGCTAGTGCCAGTGCCTACTTTCCGGCTTCATCATCAGATCAGTTCGATCGTACCATTTCATCAGTACAATTTATTTATAATTATTTGCTTCATCATAGTCGGATAAGGGCCTACATACGCTTTAGTGCCGTAAAACGGTAAGTTTCTAAAGCATACTCCTTAGTAACGGCTAGGTTAAAAGGTTTGAAAAAAATATATATTTATTATTGATTCATGTAAATTA
This sequence comes from Orthosia incerta, assembly GCA_948252205.1. Taxonomy (NCBI): domain Eukaryota; kingdom Metazoa; phylum Arthropoda; class Insecta; order Lepidoptera; family Noctuidae; genus Orthosia; species Orthosia incerta. The sequence continues at coordinate 12,369,424 of OX411766.1, read as the reverse complement.
TTTTGAACACAAGGTTTTTTCGTGTAACTTTTGCAATAGTTTTGTTAATAGTTTTGCTTTAAAAAAATAATTAACAATACGATATTTTTTCGCAACTTTTGGAAATTTCTCCAAAAAGACTTGGATGTTTAAAAATATTTTTACACAGAAAAATTGATGGCTGGAATTTCTTGATAACTAACATAGTATATGTAAATCAAATAATATTTGGCAAACAAAACTGATCAAAAGGAGGTTCAATATTGATATTTTGGCATCGAGCGGGGTGCACGGCTAGTACTGCGTTAACATTGGGGCGTATATAGCGCCTTAACTATTCGCGATATCTTATACCCGTGACATACTTAGCATTAAGTTCCAGTGGCCATCTGTGGTCTTCTTCATCAGTTCCACATCACCAAATGATACTTGCTAAGTACAAATGAGTACATTGTTGATGAAAATACCAAAATCACTTTACGTATGCCTATAATATTTAAAGAGTTCCCTCGATTTCCATGGGATCCCCTCATCAGATTCTGACTTTGTGCCAGTGGAACCACCTCGGGAGTATACCCAGTCAAACAAAAGAATTTTAAAAATCGGTTCACAATTGACGGAGAAATCAATGAAAATACTTTAAAAAAACCGGCCAAGTGCGAGTCGGACTCGCGCGCGAATGGTTCCGTACCATTATCGCAAAAAAACGGTTATAAAATCACGTTTGTTTTATGGGAGCCCACTTAAATATTTATTTTATTCTGTTTTTAGTATTTGTTGTTATAGCGGCAACATAAATACTTACATCATCTGTGAAAATTTCAGCTGTCTAGCTAACACGGTTCATGAGATACAGCCTGGTGACAGACAGACGGACAGACAGACAGACGGACTGCGGAGTCTCAGTAATAGGGTACCGTTTTTACCCTTTGGGTACGGAACCCTAAAAAACTATACAGTCGAACATAGAACCTCCTCCTTTTTCGGAGTCGAAGTCGGTTAAAAAGTCAGTGGCAACATCACGGTTGACAGGACCGAATAGAAGAAGAAATCGTGATGCGCCGACCTCAAGTAACATGTTAATTGAGGTCGGCCCCATGGAGCAAGGGCAGAAAGATGATACTGTCTACATAAACAAGGATATATTCACCTGAGATTAACCCGATGCTCAGCCTGCCTAACAGCCGAATGCCGATGCTGCTGCTGCCTCATGCTGACCTGGTACTGCCTCAAATACGCCTCCACCTTCCCTTCACTCGCCTCATTTCTCACTCTTCTCGTCCTCCCAGAGTCCTCTTTAACCCTCCTTGGCTTCTCTTCTTTCTTCTCCTTAACCTCAGCAGGAGTACTCATCGCGAAGTTCCCACCGTTGTTGTAATTCAAGGGATCGAAATCATTCCGTTGCGGATTCGTGGTTTTATTCACTTTTGAATTTTTCGCCCGGTATTGAGATTTTGGGACAACCTGGCTGTATATAGGTATTTGATTCGACATGCTTAAAAGACTAGTACTTTGGTTCGAAAATATAGTTTTTTTTTTTTGAGATTTTTTCTACTAAAGGTTACCTAATAAGTTACTTTGGTTTCTGCTAATTGACTCTATAACTACAGGAACGCGGACTTTTTTAATATGTTTCTAATTAGTAAAATAGGCCTATATTTGATTGGCTGTTTGTTATCACATATATATCTAATCAGGTCATTATGTGGACCTTTTCATTCTTCGTTTGAATTTTTGCACTTCGATCGATTCAATTTTCGCTGCGCCATTTTGTAAGTCTGTAACAAAAGAAAAAGTCCATTAGTTTGGTGAACAAAGTGTTGGAAAGATCTATGGAAATACACAACGATCGTTCACTAATTGAGTTCCGATGTGATGCGAATGAATAGTTCTGATGGACGCATATCCGACCACGACCTCATGAACTAGAAAAAAAAAAAACGTTTATTTCGGGCCAAACATTTTTACATACATTATAAACCTGCCAAACTGCGTGACAGTTTGTCGGTTTACTACTTAGCTAAGCCACGGGGTCTCATTGCTAAGAAAGAAAATTTGGTTCAAATTAATCTCACTAGTAACGCGATATGCACCTATCTGTTATTGAATGTGTGTAAAATTTTCAGTTTTCTGCAATTGAACATAAAAATTGTATGTTCTTGTTTAACCAACTCGCCTAAGTACAAAATTATGGAATATTGGGCTCTTTATTCACATTTCAAAGATTATTTGAATGGATCATTTAAAATTGTTGCTAATAATATCATCATCATCTGCCTAGTCTTTTCCCAACTATATTGGGGTCGGCTTCCAGTCTTACCGGATTCAGCTAAGTACCAGTGTTTTACATGGAGCGACTGCCTATCTGACCTCCACAACCCAGTAACTCGGTAACACGATACCCCTTGGCAAGACTGGTGTCAGATCTCAAGCTTCTGACTACCCGTAACGACTGTCAAAGATCTTCAAATGACAGCCGGGACCAACCCAAGTAGCACAGAACTGCATTATAAATTGTCACATAAGGCCCACAACGTTAATCTAAGCATTTATAAAGACTTATTAGTTTTCACCCGGGTTGCAACAGCTGTTTAGAAAAAAACGAGGCTTACTATAATGCTTTATTCTGTACGGTAATTCTATTAAACACCACAAACATGCCACAGAAGTCACTGTTATTCAGCGTCTAGTAGTGCAGTACACTATCAGCTGCAAGAGCGCATGTTTGTGAACACAAATAATGCAGTTTTCTGAATAATAGCCCACGCGTGTACTATAAAACCGTTGCATTTTAAGAGAGAACATATGAACCACTGTAACACAAGCAGTTACTTTGTGATGTTATTTAACAAAAATTTAATGCTTTATGCTGCTTAGATAAACTTTTACCCTATTAGTCAGTTGTTACCTTACACTCCAATAACAGCATTTATCTAGACCAAGACAGAACTTACAGTGAACTTTTATGCAGTTACTTAGCAGCGAACCTGTCAGCCATTCTGTCTTGGGCTGAATAATTGAACTTGCGTAGGCATTTAATCTGCTGATTGAATTATAGGAGGTAACCATGAAATGAATATTTCTATACCAGGCCATTTTGACCGTTTGTTGACATCTTTATTGTCGTTTTACAAAATGTGGAAAGCCACATAATTAGCAAGAGCGCATCTAGGTTGCGATGGCATGAATGCTTCATCCGAATCTTATATTAGTTATGGCGAAGGGTCGGCAAGCGCGCATCGAGTACCTATTGGACGAAACGGGTTCCGTATGTTATATTTATAATGACGAACGTACTCTAACAGAATGTCCCGATGATTCAGACAGTTCATACATGAGTGACTGTGATATAAATTATAAAAGACAGGAATTTCAATACAAAAATGGACATTATCAAAAAATATTGCACAGAGCCTCGAACGACCTAGCAAAAATAATAAATGTTTTTTTTTCCAAATACAACAGCGCCATTTTAGGGACATCCAGAATTATCACTTAAAAAAAATTGTGGAGGTGAATACTGGCACAACGGAATATTTAAAAAAAATGCTTTCCTGTGTGTTTGCCAATTTTTAAGAGTTCCAAGAATGAGTTTTGTGCAATATTTTCGAAAATCCGTGTTTTAGGCCTTTTGTGATGGGTATTTATTTTGGACAAGGAAAATCGAAGAATATAACTTGGAAGAATATATTAATGAAATGAAGCAACTTGATCAAAATAATGTTGAGCGTCTCTCAGCATTATTTTGATCAATTAAAAGTCCACTGTCTCAAGCACAGAACAGAGAAGACAGTAGAAATCGCATATAGCTTTATTAGTATCGGAACCAGCGTACCCAAACTCACACATATACAGATTAATTGTATTTCATAACACTAAGAAATCTTTGGTGTGATTGGTAGTTTAATTTTTAGATGAAAGTAGAAAATATGTCAGTCGTCGCTTATTTGAAAATAAACCACAGCTTTATGACAATAGAGTTGGTTTATTGTCTACTCTTTTTGAGTATTTATTACTTTTTTCGTTTAAAGCGCACACGTAATAGTTTAATGAGCAAGTTACGCTACCCGCCACTAGATGTCACTTTAATAAATTCATTTAATTTAAAGCCGTATTTCGTTACCGATAAGATTTATATTTGCGAAATGAGGTCATTACTACTCGTCCTCCTGTAGTGATGTACCACGGTCGATGACTTATTTATCGACATTCCGTATTATTTTCAAACAAAATACAGTTTAGTTAAAAAAAAAACGTTGCCCCACACTAGGAATTTCTCCTGTATCGTGGGTGCGTTTACAAACATATAATTTCACATACACAAACACCCAGAGCCGGAACAACTATTTGTAGATCATACAAATATTTGTTCCGTGCGGGAATCGAACCCGAGACACGCAGCGCAGCAGTCAATCGCTCAACCACTGCGCCAACCGTGTGCCCAATAACTAGAGTCGATAAATATTATTATGTTTGTAATCAAGTTTTTATATAAATTTATTCCAATACTTACGATTTATAGAAAGTATTATTAAGATATTTTATGGTAAACTACTGATCCGATTTTGAAAATGATTCTATTGATACAAAGATGGGCGTATCTTAGTGTTTTTGTTCTATCAATAGAATTACAGAATACAATACTCTTTATTATGTACACCATATAAGTTACAGAAAGTATAGACGAAGAAAACATTACACCGGGTGGCACAATGGGCGGCCTTATTGCTAAAAGCGATCTTTTCAAGACAACCTTTCCATGGATTTAAAAAATGAAAGGAAAGACAGTACTGTACGTAGTCTTTGGTGTACTATTATTAATTACAAGCTGTGACCGCGGCTTCGCTCCCGTCATCTGTTTGCCAACCCTACCCTACTTACCTTGCTGCCTACCCTACTTACCTACCGACCATATTTGTTTCTATAGTCATCAATCTTTCGCGGAGAATCTTAACACCGTGATTCAGAAAATGACTTCAAATTCACAACGCCATCTATCGAATATCGAGTTCAACTCTCCGAGTATCTGAATTGCGTGTGTTGTGATAATTTTACATCTTGAACACTTAAAATTCATCTAACGTTTGATAGAGTGAACCGATTGCGATGACACAAAAACTAAGTAATTCTCCAAGTTACGCACAATGTTTATGTATAAAAGTTATTTACATTGGTTTCGTACATGTCACGTGATGCGTGCACAAATAAACAGACAAACAGATAAAAATTCCAAAAATGCCGGAAATAGGTTCTGTTGGTTATCCTTTAACACACTGGCTATTTTTTTGGCAATATTTTCGATGTACAAAAAATACTTTTCTACAGATTTATATATATGTATTGATGATTGATGATGATGATGCGATAGACTACACTACAAATGCAATACGTCCTACTGATATGGGAAGCTTACCCTTTCGCCTGCGGCTACACTCTTATTATGATTAGCTTGACTAACTTCCTTAATGAACTGATGAAATTTAGGTCTATACACCAGTAGATCTTAAATTTCAGACTAACACATAAGCCAGTTTTTATCTGACTTAAAAAAAGTAGGAGGTTCTATGTTCATGTGTTATTATTATTACACTTTGTTGATTTTGAAGGCTGTTGTCTTTTTAACCGACTTCAAAAAAAGGAGGAGGTTCTCAATTCGTCGTAATCTTTATTTTTACACGGCTACAAGGAAAGGGTTATGTTTTTCGCGCGTAAGAAGATTTTTTCGAATATTGTAAGTTTAAAGTATCGATAACTCATTATCGATATTGGTAATCTCTAATTGAGTAGCTGAATGTGACATGTGCATAGTTGGAATCTTCGAGAACAATGTTTGAGTTTTAAATAAAGTAGACCTTAAGTTTAACATCATAAAATCAACTTTTACTTGTCTTGTTTAAAAAAATATTGTTTTTACATTTTTATCGAAATAAAATAAATTAAGACTTGCCGATGGTAAGATATACCTACATTTGATACATTTTTGGTTCTGCTATCGTGTTTACATTCTAAAACAGCACAATAAGGCATTTTTGTATTTTTTTTCAAGTTTTTGTCACCGTGACCGTTGAACCAAGACTGATGTGCGTAGTGTGTGCGCGGAAGGAAACATATGCAGAACTGTGCAAAGCTCGGGGTACGCGGGCCCCGCCCACTTGCGACTTCTATTGTAGTAGGCGTTTTTTTTGTTCTGTGGTCTCAAGTGGCCAAAAGACTAACTGAAGAGTGGAATAACAATGGAATCAATATTCAAAAAGAAACAAAAATATCCTTACATATCCAAGAGCAAGAAAAATATTTGCTATCTAAATTTTCGGGATTTTATATTGTTTTCCAAAACAAAAGACATTGATTAACTGTTCAAATTGATATATGTAGTTGAAATTGATTCAATTGAAGAACTTAATAATATTGTGTCAATAAAAGGTTTCCAGTTGAACAACAAAGAAGAAGTTGATTTATAAAGTTTATTTGACTATCCAATAAAGTCATCCCGATTTGGAATATATAAATCAAATAGTCAAAAAATAGCCATACCAGTGTGGTTGTGCTAAATCCTAAAGATATAAAATTTTAATGGGTGTGAATTCCTCATAAAGAATACTAATATTTCATACCACTAGGGCATTCTGTTTGAAAATAATATACAACATGCATACTGAATATTTTAACTTTTATTTTCTTTTCTCATTAAAAAAATGAACTTGCACATAGCAGTGTTTAATCATTCCTGACAAATAATCAATCATACAAATAAATTTAAAAATCTGCCGCAAATTCTACTGTAAATACATGGCATAGACAAAAAACGTTCTGCCGAGGATGCGTCTTATAGTGAAGTAACATTAGGTTGGTCCTGTGGTATTTGTCTGATCTGTTGGATCTGTCTCATTGGTTGGCAAGTTTTAGATGTTATTGGAAAACTCATAAATTCGTTTTCATGATTATCTGTACTGTCCGTGTTTTTCTTCCATAATTTAGGTCGCTGTTAGCATCTCCATAGGTTCGAATGTTATTCCTTTTTAAAGTACATTTTAGTGTGTCCCACTCTGGTCCAGGCCTTGAATTTTCATCCTTTAATAATTTCAAGGGGGGGTAATTAGTACTTCTCGGTGGCCAACATAGAAGTCCCTTAATTTCCCAAAATGCAGGAACAACTGACAGATTAGCAACACCTCCCTCTATAGTCTGAACTATTTTGAAAGGCATGTTCTGTAAATATATAAAAAAAAAAACAGATACTTATAAATACCTAGGTATTATTCAAGTTTCACAAAATATATACGTGTCGAATAGATAACCTGTTTTTTTTAGAAGTCGGTAAAAAATTCTATTCAAACCGTTTAAATACTGTGTATGTGTGTCGTGTCAGATATTATTACAGATCACCAAATAAAATCATCACATGAACGTAATAAATATTTGGTCGCACATTGAATAATTAAATAGCTTATGTATTATTCATATACTAAAATTATAATACCAGCTATTTAAATTACATTTTTAATTCAGTACTTATCGTCAAATATTAACTAAAAAGGGGATCAAAATGGTTTTAATAGAACCACGGCGGAACCCTAAAAGCTTGGATCCATAATGGTAGAGATTACTAGAGATCGGTTTACTGACGCAAATGTGAACCACTACTACTCTTCACATCGATCTATGGCTGATTTGTATAACACAAGTGCTAAACTATTTTACTCTTTGCTGAATTACAGGCCACATGTGACCGCTCGTATAGACGTTAGAATTAAATTAAGGTTACAACAGCTCACTTGCCATCCGCCATTTTCACTGCGTGACTGTGTATTATTGTAAAATTTTATCTTAACGTTTTAGTTTATTTTAGACGATATCAATTGTAATTGATTTCGATTACAAATTATTTACACAAGAACAGTTTTTTATCCGTTTCTTTGTAAAAAAACAAAAACATTTATTTTATTTACAGCCCATATCTCTTAGTTTTATTTTAGTATTTAGTGGTATTCTGAGAGCGCGTGAAAATTTTGAACTAAATATGTATGGTATTTCACAGTAAAGTTACCTCCCCAATAAGATTTCAATCATAATAGGAATAAATCGAAGTTTTACTTACCTTAAATTTTATTTATTTTCTTACAAATGGCGCCAGAGATCTTGCATACAACACTATACATTTCATATTTAACAAACTGATGGTCCATAATAAAGAAAAATAAACAATATTAAGTTATTGCATTCCACAATTTCGTTCAATGTGTACTTTCAACTGTGTAAAAGCATCTAAAATGTACGCATTCGTCTTTCTTGCTGCTTTGTAGGTAACACGTGCCTTGGTAATCAGGCAATATTCAGCTCTTGGGGTAACTGATACACACATAAATGCTAATATAATGTTGTTATAATTCAATTATTTGTTAATGGGAATTCTTATACAGCTATGTGCTGAATAATTTGTGCCCAAATTAGAGTTATATCAGCAGAGGATGCGCTGTCTACGCTGTTATTCAGCGAGTTTATACAGCCAATGTTTCCACTGTGCACTGTAAAAATGCTGTCATAAAGCACTTTTGTGCTACTTGGGAACGGCTTAACGTGCTTTCCGAGGCACGGAGGAAACTCGGTATGTTGAAAATGGTCACCCATCCACGGACCGACCTCGTCAAGCGTTGCTTAACCCTGATGATCGACCCGTGCGGCTGTTGTTGTTTAACCACGAGCTCCTCCAAAATTGTTGCTAATAGATGGCGCATTTTTTAATATCTGAGGCATTCCACTCGATTGTTAAAATTTGCATTGTAACACATTTTGGTGCAAAAAAAACTGTATAAATGTTCAAAAAAATACTATAAAACGAACCTTCACTGTATTTAAATAAACAAATATTCACGAACCTAGTAAACCCTTTTACTTGCAAGTCGCTGCTAACACCATCTATCTGTCACCGTGAAACAGAACCGAACGCGTTCGATGTACAAAAAAATATCAGATTAATCAGAAGAAAAACGCTAGTTACGTCGGCACTGTTTCTTTGTATGGGATGAGGCATCTGTATGCTAGTATTATATTATCTGTGGCTAAGCCCACTCGGACACGCCCGTAACTCAGTTTAAGACGACGACTAACGCCAACGACCTTGAGGGAACAAAACGCGCACTCGTTTCACACCCGCGCGACCCAAAATTTAGTAGTTTTTTGTACTTTCCTTATTATTCTATGACTTTACAAAAAAAAAGCCTCAGATCAAAATGTAGATAATTAAATTGTCTTTGAGATGGTGTCATTAAAATACGCCCAACGGTTTTAGTGTAAGGCTAGGCAGAGAGAGACACATTTCTCAATATAAACATATATATCACACCGTCACAGATAGATCAATACTGTTAATTAGACCCAAAAACCTATCGACAAATTACATTCCGAGATAAAATACATCAAACATTGCTTACTACACAAAATAAAATACCAAACCAATACACATTTAATCACGTAACACACATTCTCCTCAATAAAACAAATTCCTACCCTACGATATTCATACAAATGATTTCCAACTACCCTCAAACGTACCATTTAAAATACCTCTCTACTAGGGATGGACCGACTAGACACCGACACCGGGCCGGGCAAGCCGACTATCCGGCGACATTTATAGTCACTTAGTCAGCGATTATTCGGCAAATGACGCCTGCTAATTCGGTAGCTACAGAAACACAGGAAATAAAAGAAATAAATTGTCGGAATTTATCATACTTTTCATATTTATAACCGACTTCATTAAGAATTTAATCAGTTTCAACAACAACTTATTTACAAATAAAACACTAAGTCAATAGCCGGAACAACCAAATTTCAAAGTTTGTGCGGTTGTTTGTTAACCTTTCACGCAAAAACGACTTAAGGTGCCTCCCCGAGCAAAACGCCGCGCTAGTCGTTTTTGTGCAATTTTTAAGAGCTATCCAGTCTTTATTTAAAAAGAAATATTAATTAATAAAAATATATTAAATTTCTTCATAATGTTGATTCTAAAATGGTAGTACACTTTTTTTTTTAAAGAGTTATATGTATCACTAATCTCCTTCCAACAAAACCATAAAAATGAGAAATAATTATTGATAGCATGCATCTCCTCGTAAAGTGTTCATTAATTATTTTTTGTACTAACACTAATGGATAGACAATTTGATAACGAACATTTTGTAAGTTTTTTTTTTTTTCAAAAGACCAATATTCGATTTTATAAAGATTTTATTCTAAAATCTGGGCGTATTCACTACTGTAATTCATGCGCCACCAGTGCCGCTAGGCCAATAGGAATGCTTGATATCTCATGCTGATTTTTTGGTCAGGGTACGGCCTTAACGGATTTTGATGAAACTTTATAGTAATATAGCTTATACATCAGAATACCACAGAGGCTATAATTTAAATATGTAGATATTAGAGGAAGTACTAATTCGACGCGAGCGGCAGCTAGTAATAAGTAATATTAAAGATAGACCGACTAGAAAACCCGACAGCATCTGTTATCGGCGACTAGTCACCTAGTCGGCCAAGTCCATACTAGGCCCATCTCTATTCCCTCCCCACATACATGAAATTCTTTGAAAAGCTAAAACAAAAGTGCGTTGATGACGTGGCCCTAACGAGCGAGGTTTACGCTTTCAAGCGACGGATTAAACCTTTTGAACCGGCCCTATGAGGTAGTTAAGGGTTCAGGCTAAAAGTGGAGCGGCTATTTTGTATAGGAGGATGATGAGGGCTGTATGGAAATGATAAGCACCTTTCTCACCGGGTCTGTGCGTTTTCGTTTCTGTAAAGAATCACGCGTTCGGTAAGGAATCTGTCCCGAAACATCTCGAGCGCATTCCCGACTGACTCGTTCCGGTACAGATTCATTACCGAACGCATGATTCTTTACAGATTCGGTACATAAACGAAAACGCATCGAACCAGTGAGGAATGTGCCTTAGAGGAGTAGATTAACGTTAATCGTGTTTAGATAGAGTTCAATTTGTAATCCCTTGATATAATTTTTAAACCCATCCGCCTGGCGTTTTCCCAATGTTGGGATCGGCTTGTAGTGAATGCGGAAGCAGCTGAACACCAGTATTTTACTAAAATTAAATTAAAATTAATATGCCGTACCATTATCGCAAAAAACGGCTAAAAAAATCATGTTTGTTGTAAAATATATATCTTATTCTATTTCTTGTTATAGCGGCAATAGAAATACATCATCTGTGAAAATTTCAACTGTCTTCCTATCACGGTTAATGAGATACAGCCTGGTGACAGACAGACAGACAGACGGACCGCGGAGTCTTAGTAATAGGCTCCCGTTTTTACCCTTTGGGCACGGAACCCTAAAAATCATCCCTAGAGTGACACGATACTCCATGGCAAGTCAACTCAGATATTATGAATGCCGTAGACTGTCAGATCGTCAAGTAGCAGCCGGGAACAACGGCTTGACGTGCATTCCGAGGCACCACCCACGGATCGACCTTGGCAAGAGTTGCTTAACCTTGAATATCGAACCGTGCGGCTGTTATTATTTAGCGACCACGAATCTACAATTTTGTGGTACCGATTCCTAGGAACTCAAAACACAAAATGCCTGGCGTAAAATTACGATCCTTAAAAAAAAGATCGACCTCAGTAAGTCATATTCCAATTAAGAACCACTAAAACTAGGAACTGGCTGAATTTCAGCCAGTTCCTTTTGTTTTAAAAATGTATAAATTAAGCTTTTCTGGAAAATATACCTTAGCTGTACGAAAATAGGGTATATTTTCTTTCAGGCGTGATTTATGAAATTGAGCACACATTTAAGGGGTTTCCTGCTATTGATGATATAAGAAGGAAATGCCCTTTAACCTTTAAAAGATGTAAATGAAGGGACTTTGGACTGTATTGTCATCGAATTAGGGTTTTTTATGGCTTGCTTCGTTATTCAGATCAATTTAAGGATGTAAGGGTGATTTATTCTTTAATGTGATTATTATTTTCTTTACTTTTAATTACGTTTTTTTTCAATATTTCTAAAAGCATTGTCTTTGACTGTTTTAAATCCTATTGCACCTGTTAAAAGTCGTAACTTAGACATCTTGAGAGTGAAGAATCGTAAAAAAAAAGACCATTGCTAATTTTAAAATTTGGTTAATATATTTTTTTTAATAAAATCATAAGGAGAAAACAAGAAGAAACGTTTCAACAAATACAAACAGAGTGTAATGAAAAAGTGTGATCATATTTTTAAAACTGCTTCTCCCCATGTAAAAGAAAACTAAAAAATAGTTATTTATGCTACAAGTGCGGAAAGTAGGTGATTTCAGATGTATTTATATTCACGAGCGAGCGAAGCGAGTGAGTGGATAAATCGACACGAGTCGGAAATCAACTTACGCACGTATCATACATCATTTTACTATGAATTGTGCGATGAAATAAAAAATATATCTGAACCAAGTAAGAAATTAATAAAATGGCGCTTATTCAAGGGCGCTCAGCATATCCACAGATTAACCAATAGTTCATAGTTCCTCGGGCATATTTACTGCTGCTGCATTTGTGTACCTGTGTATGTTTTATCTGTCTGTGGCACGCCTCCTAAACGGTTGAACCGATTTTGATTACGTTTTTTTTTGTTTGAAAGGTGACTTTATTCAGAGTGTTCGTAGCTATTTTTGATGAAAATAGGTTCAGCAGTTCTAAAGTTATGGGCATTTTACTGTTTAAATCGGGGTGTTTTCGCAAGATATCGTGTCATAATTACGTGTTCAATAGATTGTCGATCGAAGCGCGTCTACTACTAGATAAATTATGTAGCATGAAATAAAAACGATATGTGTCGGGGGTTTTATAACTTTACTAGTGTTTTAAAGTCATATCAAAAGCGCATTCAAAACATCACTCAATTTCACATAATTAAGAAACCAGATAATCCAAAACAACGTAACAAAAAACTATGCACCGAACCCAGCTGTATGCCCCGGTATCCAGCTGACTGCACTGAAATATTCAGCAGCTTTCATGTTTGCAGACTCAGCAAATACTCGTACAATCGTAGCGTCGAAATTTATTGGGTAAAATGGAAAAAATATGCATTTTAGTTTGAAAGTTATAAGATTACTGCCGATGTCTATGTTTGTCTTTAAGTCAAGAGTGAATAGGTTACTTCTAGGCAAGCGTGCTTCACCGTCGACCACATCAACGCTCAACATCAGGTGAGATAGTTGTCAAACGCAAGCCTTTCACTAATAAAAAGTCAAAAATAAAGTAACAAAATCTATCCGCCGAACCCATCTGTGTTTTCCCCGCAGTCCAGCTGACTGCACTAAAATATTCAGCAGCTTTCATATTTGCAGACTGAGTAAATACTCGTACAAATGTGGCTTAGACATTTTTGATAAAAATGAGAGACAAGTAGTTTTAGTATGTAGTACCTAATTTATAAATTTAAATGATATTTAAATGTTACTCTGCAACTTCTGCAAGGTATTACTTATGATAATAGGTGAAGTAAGGCGATAACCGAGTGGCGTCCAAGGATTGAAAGAAGTGTAGGTCACCTGGCGGCGAGAAGATCAAAATCATTTTTTTTTATTTTACATCGGCCTACATGGGAACTTATAAAACGTCGACAAAAGGTGCACGGTTCGGGTTAGTCGTTTCCTATGGAGAAGAACCGGCAAGAAACTCCATGGTTACTCTTTTAAAAATGTTGTTAACATTATTTCCATGTTACAGCATTAGTACTTGGATATGGGGGGACAACGTAGGCCCGACAATAAGTCGTACGAAATTAAAAAACAAACAAAAAAATAATGTAAAACGAAATAAAAAGTTAACAAATGTTAACAATCATCTAGAAATCTAGAAAGCCTACAATGTTCACACATTCACAAAACAATCGGTAAAAGAATCTATACAAAGGTAATAAAAAAAACAAAAAAAAACAACACTAAATTTAACATGTGGCACAAATACTGTTATCAGTGTTGTAACTATTCTTAGCAAAGGGCTATAAAGATGATTGAAAAACATTGTAAAAAGTCTAATTAAACGAGAAAAAAAATTAGATTGAGAATAGTTAGAGACATCCATATATTTGTGCCGTTTATAAGTTACCAGGGAAGCCGCATGCGCAGTAGGAGCTAAGGCCAAATTTTTTATCTTCAACGTAGTCCTTGATTTTATAATATGCTTTTTTAATAAGGACACGTTTGATGTAGTTTTTGAACTTTCCATCGGTCAGTTCTATAACTGACTTTGGCAACTTGTTATAAAAGCAGATGACATTGTTGCCATCGCATAGGCCTCTCTTTTAAAGGCAAAGTCAAATGTATTTATTTCAACTAGGCCATTAAGCGGCACTTTTGAACGTTAACAATTAAAATTGACTAGTAATAAAAATGTATTCTAACGAGCATTCGGAAAAGTAGCTTATTATGGAGAAGAATGCACAAGAAACTCCATACTTACTCTTTTCTTGTGGCAATCCCCCCCACGTTCCTATACCAGTCTATTCTACGTTCTACCCGGTTAACTGTTCTCAACCGGGCCAAATCCAGACTTCGCGCTGCTTTTAAGAATTTCCCGATGGAAAAGCCAATTTTTTTTTCCGGGACCTACGAATCTAACTTACGAACTGATCCTGCTTTAGAAAGAGACTCTCTCACAGCACAGGTAAGACCGACAGAGACGACGCTCCACAAAACAAAACCATTTCCAAATCTGGATATGCCATATTTACTGCCAAGTAACTTAGTACAGTTCCCTACAGTCACTTCGTTATGAAAATTGCTATACGAGAAGCATTTGCTGTAACAGCCTACTAAAAAATTCAGTACCAGACCGGAAACCACGAGCCATAGAGGGTGAAATGACTATTGTTTTTAAATGCACAAGAGTCCCATGGGAGAAATAACACGGATAATCTTTTGGAATAAATATGAGATGTAGTTTTGCATACGCGTTTACTTTGGATGACAATGCATGGTTATCTAAGTGTCGTCATTCGAAATCCAATATGGCGGACGGTCAAGAAGGCGAACTAGTTATTTTTTGTCCACAGCCATGATACGGGTATCAAATTAAATGGTTTGCTCAGAAGAATCTGCAAAAAAATTGTTTTTTTTTTTTATGAATTATTTTATTACTATTTGGTTAATATATAAGAAAGTGCAACCAGGTTAAGTCTGCAGTGGGCGGTCCATTGCATGAGTGCACACGAGTGACAGAAAGGGATGGCGTCGCACCGTGAAGCAAATTATGGCAGTCCGAAGTCTCACATGATGACCACGACCGTTTTTAACCGACTTCAAAAAAAGGAGGAGGTTCTCAATTCGTCGAATCTTTTTTTTTTGTTTGTACCCCGATAACGCAAAGACGCCTGGACAGATTTCAAAAATTCTTCTTTTGTTTTGAAAGGTATACTTTCTAGTTGATCCCATAGTCATCATGTCAGGATCTGATGATGGGATCCTAGAGAAATCGAGGGAACTCCTCCAATATTATAGGCATACATATAGCGATTTTGGTTTTTTCATCAACAATGTAATCATTTGCACTTAGCAAGTATCATTTGGTGAAGTGGAACTGATGAAGAAGACCACAGATGGCCACTGGAACTCCTTTGCTAAGTATGTCACGGGTATTAGATATCTCGTAGTTAACCGACTATGATGAAGCAAATACTTATAAATAAATGGTACTGATGAAAATGACACCATTGAACTGATCTGGTGATGAAGCCGGAAGGTGGGCACTGGAACTCTGACATAAAACAATGTATCCTAGTCGTGTTTGGGCTTATTGGAATCGTCATGATATGTACTTTGGCTATAAATGATTATCATGTTAATTGGAGATACCTACCAAACCTAAAAAGAGAAAAATAAAAAAACTCCAAAGCAAAAAATAACTTTCTTTTCCGAAGTCGGTGTCTTTTATACCTACCCATGGTTTTCCGTTTTTCGATACCGACTTCGGAAAAAGAAAGTTATTTTTTGCTTTTGTAGTTTTTTGTTTTGGAAGTCGGTTTGATTTTTTGTTAAAAAGTTTTTCCGAGAGCATACCGCCGAGAAGAAGAAGAAAGTGTGATTTACTATGTTATACAATACGAAATCAGGGCGCAGTTTAGAGAAATGCTTGAGTGCTGAATCATCATCATCTTCCTGCCCTTGTCCCATGTTACTTGGGGTCGGCGCAACACGTTTTCTTCATCCATACCGTCCTGTCCCCCGTCACGCTATTACTGACTCCCTTTCCTTCATATCTCTCCTCACACAGTCCATCCATCTTTTCTTTGGCCGTCCCCTCCCTCTCCATCCATCCACATTTATATTCATAACTCTTTTAGTAACATGCGTTTCATCCCTCCTCATCAGAACCATACCAGGACAAACGGTTTCCTTTCAACTTTTCTGTCACTGGCGCCACTTTCAAACTTCCTCTAATATACTCATTTCTCACTTTATCTATTCTCGTCACTCAGCACATCCATCTCAACATTCTCATCTCTGCTACATGCAATCTCTTTTCAACCATCTTTTTCACAGCCCAACATTCTGATCCATACAGTACTTTGCTTGAGTGCTGAATGAGGTTCTGTAATATAGGCCTAAGTTCTTATGGCAAGCTTTGTCAATACCATTTCTAGCAGTTGCCGCAAAAACAACTCTGTGCTCTATGGATAGACACTCAACGTTACTGCCTCAATGAAATATTCAGTAGACCGTGTAGTATTTTGACGTGAGGTTAACCGTTTTGTTAGGCCTCACTAGACGGCTTTGTTTTTAGATTTCCTTTCATTATTAAGTGAGTTTAGACCGTTTAGATCAGGCATCATCAAAAAACTTTTTTACAAAAAAATGCTACCGACTTCCAGAAAACTACAAAGTGAAAAATAACTTTATTTTTGGAAGTCGGTGTCCATAACGCAAAAAATGGTACCTACGAAAGACACCGACTTCCAAAAATAAAGTTTGTAAAAAAGTTTTTTTATTTTTCACTTTTTAGTTGTACCTACTTAATATTCAAGTTGTTTAGTAGGTTTCCTATAACGCCAGAATAGATTACCCGAATATCATGAAACTTGAATAAAACCGATCAAATGAGAGATCTGCTTACCCCTTAAGAGGGTACTGGCGTGATGGTATGTTATGAAATGGTATAAACAATAAACAGACATGCGATTGCAGCAGTCCCGAGAGATTTGCCGTTATTTATTGAAGAGTTCTGTTATATATCTTCGAAGTTCTTCATCAGATCTTCACCAAATTAAAATGGGACCAATTTTTGAAATCGGTCCACAATTGACGGATATATCGGTGAACATACATAAAAAACACACAAGAAGTCGAACATAGAACCTCCTCCTTTTTCGAAAGTCGGTTAAAAAGGAAATGTTATAGAAGAGTTATAATATGCGAGGATACCACGAGTGCAAGAATGTCGTAGAACCAAACATTTCAAATTATGGGTCATCTCTAACCCGCCATGTGCCGACGCCGCGACGGGGTTGGATTGCATATAGCACACGATGTTTTAAATACATCATGTTTCTAGTGTGTGAGAGAGACGGAGATGTATAGAATCAAAATCACTATCTATTTTTCGCAACGGAATCATGATGGCAACCGTCTTGGTAGGGACACAGAACGATCTAGCACAGATTTGTCCGTTCAGATTGAACTCAGTGTGATGGCTAAGTTAGATCATGTCATTTACTCTGAAGAAATAAGTACCTACAAGAAGAATGTTTGTATGCCCAACGGTAGACTGGACTGGGACATGAGCTGTTTGAAATTATTTTAATAAGGGCTGCAACATCCCACCCACCCATACGCACTAAACGTTTTGGTAATATTTTTATTTCATTTCATTTCATTTCATTTATTCATTAACAATTTTATACTGTGTCTGAATGTTAAAAAAATAAATAAAAACAAGCCGAAATAATTTTTCAACTAATTACCTACACAATATCACCATTACATTCATAATATTAATCAAATTTAAGCACATCCATTGTCACAATTTAAACATTATTATTGTGCGTACTAAAGAGTGGAATTGAATTCCCCGCCCAATTCTGTATTGCATGATAGCTACAAGCTAGGAGTCTTTGAGGCAAGCGTGCCTCATCGTCATACACATCATCGCTTAAAATCAGGTTAGATAGTAGCCAAACGCGAGCCTATCACTAACAAAAAATAAAATGAAATTACTCATTAAAAATATTTTTAATAAAACAAGCTTTTTTCGTATTCTTCTCAATAAACCCTTTCATTTGATACCCATATCATGGCAGTGCACAAAAAATAACTAGTCCGCCATCTTGGGCCGTCCACCATATTGGATTTAGAATGACGTCACTTAGCTAATCATGCATTGTCATCCAAACTAAACGTTTATGCAAAACTTCATCTTAATCGATGGAGGATAACTGCTTTCAAATTCAGTCAAGATTTGACCCGAACACACAACATACATACATACATTGCAAGTCAAATAAATGCTTGTAAAAAACATAACTCCATATCAAATTATACTATCCAACTTTTTATGTTATGTCAGTCTTATAATTGACGAGATATGACTCATTATAATGCAGTCGCTTATTACTAACATTAAAAAAAAACCGGCCAAGTGCGAGTCGGACACGCGCACGAAGGGTTCCGTACCATTATCGTAAGAAAACGGCAAATAGTCACGTTTGTTGTATGCCCACTTAAATATTTATTCTGTTTTTAGTATATGTTGTTATAGAGGCAACAGAAATACATCATCTGTGAAAATTTCAACAATCTAGCTATCACAGTTCATGAGATACAGCCTGGTGACAGACGGACCGCGGAGTCTTAGTAATAGGTTCCCGTTTTTCCCCTTTGGGTACGGAACCCTAAAAAATATGTTGTTAGTCTATTAGTCACGGAGTCACGCACGATAACAAACATTAAATCATCATAATTAGACGACCTAGGTCTTGTATGTTTTTATGGACGTTAATCAGGAAGTCGCAAGACAAAGAATGTCGCAACTGCTTATCATTCGGTCGTTAAATCGAATGAGGAGTTATTTACAGGATGGAATCTGTCCTCCTTTGGGTATGAATGATGATATAGGCATCTTTATTAGCCAACTTCTCCGTATTTACTTCTTTCCATCATAATATGGCTATTGGCCTTGTTTGTTCTGTCTCCTGCTTGATATGGAGGGAAGTGGAAATTTGGAGAAGGTTCTATGCTCGACTTTATGTATGTTTTTTTTGTGTATGTTCACCGATATCTCCGTCAATTGTGGACCGATTTTGAAAATTCTTTTTTTGTTTGAAAGAACATATTCAGAAATTAATCCCATTTTAATTTGGTGAAGATCTGAAGAAGAACTTCGGAGATATACAACAGAACTCTTCAATAAATAACGGAAATCCTCTCGGGATTGCTGCAATCGCATGTCTGTTTATTGTTTATACCACTTCATAACATAACATCACGCCAGTACGCTCAAAAGTGGTACGCAGATCTCTCATTTCACCTATTATGTTTTGAGTTTCATGTTATTCGGGTAATCTATTCTGGCGTTATAGGTACTTACTAAACAACTTGCCTATAGGTACAACTAAAAAGGGTAAAATAAAAATAAACTTTTTTGCAAAAAAATACTACCGACTTCCAAATAAAAAACTACAAAGTGAAAAATAACTTTATTTTTGGAAGTCGGTGTCTATGTCGCAAAGAATTGGTACCTACGAAAGACACCGACTTCCAAAAATAAACTTGTTTTTCACTTTATAGTTTTTTATCGGTAGTATTTTTTTGCAAAAAAGTTTTTTTATTTCTGATTAATTTCGTTTCGGGATCCAAGACAGTCAAATTCATTCTCCGGGACTTCGTCGAGCTTCATTGCCTCGGCGCTTTTCAGGTGGTCGCCACTGTTGATTCTGGCTTTCAGGAGTTGCAGTGGTTTGGGAATAGTGCGGTGGGATTGTCCCAATGAAAAAAATATGGCTTTGCCCGACTATGTTGGGTCGGCTTCCAGTCTAACCGGATTCAGCCAAGTAGGTACCAGTGTTTTACATGGAGCGACTGCCTATGCAACCCAGTAACTGGGTAATTAAAGTTAATTAAAAAACCCAACCGAGGAAACCGGCATGTCCTAGAACCAAAAATTCGAAGACATGTAACATCCACCAACCCGCACTGGGCCCGCGTGGTGGATTACGGCCCATGCCCTCTTACAGAGAGGAGGCCTGTGTCGCAGCAGTGGGAACATTGATAGGCTGATGATGTGATGTGATGTGAAAAACCCCAACATCTGGTTTTGGTCAGCCCGCGTATATGTATTCTCCGACTGCACAGCATGATTTTATTTTTGTTTACGTCTTTTTAGTTCGCTTCTTGAGCAGTCGGGTTTATAGATTTTTTGAAGTAACTTTTTTTTATTTACTTACAACTTTTTATATTTTTTTTTCGAATTAGGTTAAACCTAAACATATAAGTGTTATATATTTCTGAAATCACCTCTCAAAATCCTTTATTTTGATACACCACCCACCCACAGGATGGGTTCGGAAGGAAAAATATAATTGGGCCCCCACAATAATTGCGCCCAAAATCCGCCATATTTCTATTTTCCAATTTTAATGTAGCCAGTGACACTGGCACGGTTCCGGCTAATAGATTGATGTAGAATCATCAAAATCGGCCAATGCGTTTGGTCTCTAGGTCGCCACATAGGAAAAAAACCGGCCAAGTGCGAGTCGGACTCGCGCACGAAGGGTCACAAAAAACGGCCAATAAATCACGTTTGTTGTATAGGAGCCCCCCTTAAATATTTATTTTATTCTGTTTTTAGTATTTGTTGTTATAGCGGCAACAGAAATACATCATCTGTGAAAATTTCAACTACCTAGCTATCACGGTTCATGAGATACAGCCTGGTGACAGACGGACAGACAGACAGACAGACGGATCGCGGCGTCTCAGTAATAGGGTCCCGTTTTTACCCTTTGGGTACGGAACCCTAAAAACAAACATACATAGACTGATAAACACAATACTCTCCTTCGGCAGTCGGGTAAAAATAATTATTATATCAAAAAAGCTTTAGTGTGTCTAGGATGTCTAATGTGTAACAGTGGCGTAGCGTGCGTCTTGTTGCCTCCATAATACATATATTTGTTTTCCCATCCCACATACTAATAACTAATACAACTAATAGTCTATTTTAAGTTGACTTATTTCTTTCTACACACTGTGTCTTTGTCTATCATCCAACTTTCCTGTCGCAAGTCTATTGGAAGAAATTTCTATTGAAATATGCAGTAAGTTGGTGCTCTCCTATCTGTATTCTTTCTTTTCTCTTTTAAGTGTTTTGTGTGTACATAAATAAATAAATGAATACTAGCCATCATTAAATGTCTCCTTCAGTATCATGTGTCAGTCCACCTTATCTTACAAGGATATGATTATCACGTTAGGTTACTGACGTCAATTCGCAGAAAACGCATTATGTATCACAATATTTATCTGACGGAAGCTGTAAAGAAAGCAGCAAACAGTTACTTGGTTTTATTATATTTACCGGCGACTGACCTTCAAATTAAAAGATTTCTTATGTAGGTAGATGTTTTTGTTAGGCTGAAAACTGCTAATCAAGGATATCGGAGAGAACTGCTAATGCTAATCAAAGCGAGCTTTTTTAGGGTTCCGTACCCAAAGGGTAAAAACGGGGATCTACTACTAAGACTCCGCGATCCGTCTGTCTGTCTGTCACCAGGCTGTATCTCACGAACCGTGACAGCTACAGTTGAAATCTTCACAGATGATGTATTTCTGTTGCCGCTATAACAACAAATACAAACAGAATAAAATTAATATTTAAGTGGGGCTCCCATAAAACAAACGTGTTTTTTTCCGTATTTTTGAAATAATGGTACGGAACCCTTCGTGCGCGATTCCGACTCGCACTTGGCCGGTTTATTTGTAACCTTCAAGCGCCTAGACGTTTGGGGAATATACCAGGGATTGTGGGCTTTTTATCTTATTTACTAAAACCACCCCCCAGTTAGGGTTGCCAGATCAGAAGACGAAAATACCTGGAGGTGCGAAAATGTCGAGATTTTGAGTTTGTTGCCGGGCGAAATAAATATAAAAAACCGGCCAAGTGCGAGTCGGACTCGCGCACGAAGGGTTCCGTACTTGGTAAATTGCGGTTTTCGATTTATGACGTAATAAAAAAAAAGTACTTACTAGATCTCGTTCAAACCAATTTTCGGTGGAAGTTTACATGGTAATGTACATCATATATTTTTTTTAAGTTTTATCATTCTCTTATTTTAGAAGTTACAGAGGGGGGGGGACACATTTTACCACTTTGGAAGTGCCGTGCGCAAACTATTCAATTAAGAAAAAAAATATATTAGAAACCTCCATATCCACATGTGGGGTATCTATGGATACGTCTTTAAAAATGATATTTTTAAAGACGTATCCATAGATACCCCAAACGTATGGGATTGATGAAAAAAAATAATAAGTTTCAGTTCTAAGTATGGGGAACGCCCAATTCTTTTTTCTATTTTTGTGTGAAAATCTTAATGCGGTTCACAGAATACATCTACTTACCAAGTTTCAACAGCATAGATCTTATGGTTTCGGAAAAAAGTTGCTGTGACATACGGACGGACAGACAGACATGACGAATCCATAAAGGTTCCGTTTTTTGCCATTTGGCTACGGAACCCTAAAAACACCTCATGAAACGGGTTACACCTCTGTGAAACCCCTAGGTTGCACAGAAGGTCTTATAGTAATATTGAAATGTAACCTCTTACAATATCGAAGATTACGAGTTCGAGATGTCAATATAAATGAAAATGTCTGTAATCGGTATGCAAAGTGTATTCACTAGAGGACAAATGATTCGGGCCTTGAAGTATTTGCGGAGATTTCGCGTGATTTGTCTCTGACATGCAAATAAGATATTTCAGCTTCGTCTCTGGGATGGCAACGCATCTGTGATCCCTTTCCTGGTACAGCAGATGTCCATATACGACGGCTGCAGCCAGCCATCAAGGTGACTTTCAGCGTCGTCTTGTTTACCTTTAAATAACAATATCTTTCATATGCAATATTTGAAAGCCGCAGGAGTCCGCTGGTTGATGTGGCTACGCTTAGTGGATGCCTATGTCCACCAGTGGTCGTCTTTCAGTTGAAATGATGATGATAATTCAGTTTTTCTATATAAGCTTCGTTTTGCATTGCAACTGCATAAAAAGCATATCCTTTGCATTCAGTATACACCAGGCTTCAATGTACTAAGTACCTAATACCCACTCTTTGAAAAATTACGATGAAGTTAATTAGGGTTCCGTACCCAAAGGGTAAAAACGGGACCCTATTACTAAGACTACAAGATCCGTCTGTCTGTCTGTCCGTTGTCACCAGGCTGTATCTCATGAACCGTGATAGCTAGACAGTTTCACAGATTATGTATTTCTGTTGCCGCTATAACAACAAATACTAAAAACAGAATATTATAAATATTTAAGTGGGCTCCCATAAACGTGATTTTTTTGCCGTTTTTTGCGATAGAGGTACGGAACCCTTCGTGCGCGAGTCCGACTCGCACTTGGCCGGTTTTTTTATGTATTTCCTGTTACACGGGGTTTAGAGTACTCTTCAGAGCACATAGCGGAAGGAAATAAATAGAGGAGTGGGCTTACCGTTCGCTATTCGAGACGGATCGCGCACTTTTTAGTAGTTTCAACTTATGTATTTGTTGAGTCTGTGCTATGTTTGTTGGTTTGTTTGTTTGTTTTAACAAAACGTTGCCCCACACTAGGAATTTCTACTGTGTCGTGGGTGCGTTTACAGACATATAAACTCACATACACAAACACCCAGAGCCGGAACAACTATTTGTAGGTCATACAAATATTTGTTCCGTGCGGGAATCGAACCCGCGACACGCAGCGCAGCAGTCAATCGCTCAACCACTGCGCCAACCGTGCGCTTTGAAAGCTTACAGTCATCCAACGGGCAATGAAGAGGGCTATGCTCGGAGTATCCTTGCGTGATCGAATCAGAAATGTAGAGATCCGCAAGAGAAACAGGGTCAACGACAAAGCCCGAAGAATTGCCAAGCATAAGTGGCAGGGGGCAGGCACATTACATTGCTCGCAGAACGGATGGCCGATCAGGCAAAAAAGTTCTGGAGTGGCGACCGCGAACCAGAAGACGTTGCGTTGGAAGGCCTCCCACCCGTGGACCGATGAACTGGTGAAGGTTGCTGGGATCCGCTGGATGCGAGACGCACGGGACGGTCAATGTGGCGACGCTTGGGGTAGGCCTATGTCCAGCAGTGGACGTCTATCGTATGTTATGATGATGATAGAAGAGATACTAAATTTTTACAGAATGCCTTCAATTCAATGTCGCCTGAACCTCATCAAAATGCCAGTGACACAGCGAGCATTATAATATCAATTAACACACTCATCGCACAGTCTTTCCTCTTAATCCTTTGATGAGCAGAGAGCACGTTCGCATATTTTTGCATACATAACATGAGGATCAAAGCTTAACGAATTGCCTTAATCCCGCCCACGTACTCATAAATGTGTGTGGTGGACGATATTAGGCTTTTTGCACAGATATTTATTTTTACATTAATTCTGGACCTGAGACGCATAAGGTCGGATGTCGAAATTGAAGCAATAGAAAATGACAAGGATATTAGAATTGTGGAGTCAAAAAAATTAATTTGAATCTGAACTACTATTTTTAACCCCCCACGGAAAAAGAAGAGTGTTATAAGTTTGACGTGTGTACCTGTGTGTTTATGTATCTGTCTGTGGCATCATAACTCCCGGATGAACCGATTTCGATTTCGAAAGTTATGGGCGTTTTACTGTTTGAATCGAGTGGTTTTCGCAAGATGTCGTGTCATAATTACGTGTTCAATAGATTGTTGATCGAAGCATGTCTACTATTAGATAAATTATGTAGGCATGAAATAAAAATGTGTCGGGGGTTTTCTAAATTTTAAAATAATTATTATAGTTTGTTTTTAGGTGGTAATATTTGGTAAACAGCGGTCTGAATACGAAAATTCGTGCACTGGTAGAATTCTAAACTATTGCACGGCTCCTGTAGAATATCCCAATTCCCACGGGAGCGAAGCCGCGGTGAAAAGCTAGTCCTTAAGGGTACACTAGTCGACGGCACGAACTATTTTGTGCGCGGGGTTAAAATGCATTTTATATCAAGCTACAACACGTGCGGAAGAGATAGATGCTTTGATGAGCAGTAGGAAGCTAGTTCGCGTACGAATACACACTTTTGCAAATTTGTAGCGAAATGGATAATGATTTGGGACGAAACCGAGCGCGCGAAATTTTATAAACAGACCTTTGGCAGTCTAGATATCATGAAAAAACGACTAAATCTATGTGTTCAAAATAAAATTATATGCATTGTTGAACTACTAATCTATCCCTGTATGGAGGCCTTATGCAATTTTCCGTCTTCGTATGGTATTTATTTGCGCCCAAAAATGCGTTAAAATTAGTGTCGAAATGTGAAACTTTCGACGGTCATAACTTTCAAATATTTTCATTTTTTACTTTTTCGCTTCCATACAGGGCTAGATAATGATGAGACAAATTAATATCACTTTTTATTTTGAACTTACATCGTCAAACAGTGGAATAATCCCTAGACTACGTTTGTATGGAAGAATTTTCGACTAGTGTAACCTTAATAAATGCTTGGGTTAGAAACTTGAGATTGGTCCTAAAAGACAACAGAAAAGTATATGAGGTTATTGAAGACAACAAACAAACATACAAGATACGCGCGAAAAGCATAAACCTTTCCTTGCAGTCGGGTAAAAAAGACAACAGAATGAAAATATGAGTGCATTACTCCAGCCAGATAATGTCGAAAATCGTCATCTAAGTGCAATAGATAATTAGATATACAGCTTCTGTAATTGGTAAGCAGATTTTTAAATTTGGTAAGCTGATAGTTTTTTAATTATTTGATAGAAACAGTTCCGGCTGGAGTAACGTTACTGCAGCCAGATCTTTTGTTTTCTAACGGGTATTTTGAAATAAATGTTATCTAAATAATTAGATATCAATTTGAAATAAATGGTACAACTTAATTTGTATTTTTATTTGCTATGGTTGCGAAGATATTTAAAATCCTGCTGCGGTAACGTTTGCACGATTGCTGCATCTCGAAATTGACTAAACGGATGATTACAACTTTTGTACATGACATCTGGCTAATTAGTTATAATTTGTTACGCAATAAAAGAATCCACAATAATGCACCGCTTTGAAGTTATTTTAGTAAATAGAAATATGATATAATAGGTCCTAGCACGTCCAATAAGCGGTCCAAAGACTAACTTGAAACGTTATTATATAGGTAATTACTGCTTATAAATGGTACTGAAGTTTCATAAGTATCCTATAAGTAATTAAAAAGTTATGATGAAACTTCAATTGGTTCCGGCCACGGCGCGCAGCTGAGATATTTGAAGACCGATTAAATGAGTTTCCTGTAGTTGTGGTAACTGCATCTTATATCAATAATTAGATATATAGTTCAATTATATAGCTGTGAAATATCAGACTTGTACACTAATTAATTAACGAGATAATCGAAAAACAATACTTATGCGTGGTAGCCCGACCAAATCTAGAATGTTAAAAAAAAGCGGCCGCGCAATACATTATACCAACCTTCCAAAACTTACAGGATAATAAGTGAAAATAATACGTGTTTGGTAAAGACGGGTACACAAGTGGTAAAGTAAAACATAGTTATAATTAAATATTTTTGTTTCTACAGATAGAATATTGATTTCAAAAATAATTTTGCGTAGGTAATAAAAAATATGGAGTACCTACATACGTAGATGATGATGATTTTATGCAGATATTAACTAAGGTAACTAAGTAGATATATATATGAACTTCAAAAATAATCACCGATATGTTTTGGACTTATTATATGCAACGTCGCTTGCTTATCTGAAATTAAAATTAAGAACTAATAAACACCTTCACTTTTTTCACTCTTTTGCTTCCTCCTCCTCCCGTATTGTTCCTCATAACTGAGGGTCGTGATTCCCGTGACAGGAGACCAACTTTTCTCTGAAGATGATTCTCCATCTGTGTCTGTCCTTGGCGACGGGGAGTGCATCGTGCAGCTTGTTGTTAAGCATTGCACGTATATGGTCAGACCATCTGGTCGGGCTGCGGCACCTCGGCCTCTTGCCTTTGACCTTGCCAGTGATCATCAGCTGCTCGAGGTTGTAACCATCCTTTCGGGTAATGTTGTGTTGTGTCGTATTGTGCTTAACGTTTCGAATAAGTTAAAGTAAAACAGTTGTAGCCATATTTAAAATTAAGTTTTATTGTAAAAATCACAGATAAACAATAATAAAATGTAATAACATCACAGTGCAGTAAGTACTAACATATTATACAGTAGGTAGGTAGGATCTACTGTTTTTCTAATCTGATTTTAAAAATCACATATGTCTTACGAAAAGATAGCCGTATTCTTAAATTAAGTTTAATTGTATAAAAATAAAAAATCGACAATAGTAAAAATAAACGACATAGCAATGCAGTCAACTTCTTAGAATACGTACTTTTTGACACAGTAGGTACAAGCTAAGTCTTATTGCATATAAATCACAGATCAATTATATAATATTATCAAGATGCTTAGGCTGCACGACTTAATAAGTCGTCTCAACCGACCATAGAGTGGTCGGTTGAGACGACTTATTAACAGGTACTTTTTTTTTATCTAGCCTATTACAGTGTTCCACTGCTGGGCAAAGGCCTCCCCTTTGATTTTTCATTCTGCTCTGTTTATAGCCACCTCTTCTCTTTTTACACGAAATAAATGAAAAAGAAATACTTGTAATTTACTCGCGGTTAGCTATTCCAAAATAAGTATTATTTTTAATTAAAAAGTACAAAACTAAAAACGTGCAAACTATGCTATGGAGTACAACCCCTCCCCTTCGTCCCGCGCGCGACCACGACTGTTCCCGATGTTCTCACTTTCTATCTAACGATGATAGCGCCGCCACCGCATGCATGATGAACCATTGTTTACAAAAATCTATATCTACATATTTATAGGTCATTTCGTTGCATAACTTTGACCTTGTAAACCGTAGGTAATAATATAATAGGTACATACATGAGCTTACCTAAGTATCAAATTCATTTATCGATTTAGTTATTCTTATAATATCTACTGTTGGTTATCCAAACTAAAATGTTAAAAACTTAAGAAATACCTAAGTAAATAAAAATAAGTTGGTTATTAGTAATAATTTGTTAAAGGAAATTTTTATTTGTTTTATTTATTTAAGTAAAGATACGGGCTCATATCTATACTTAATCTAACGATACCATGTATCGTTATTATGTCGTATTAAAATATAATAATAAATGCCTTTACCTAAATACACAATATAAAATTAACTAAAAACTAATTAGGCGCAATTTGTACCTTGTAAATAGTAAGTAGGTACCTACCTATGTCAATGACAGAATGGTTAAACGTACGTAGGTATATATATGAAGAATGGCACAGTGGACACTTACGTTGAGCAGTTTAAAATTTATTTAAACATTTACTATGGTAGGTTTAATTTTTCAATTAAACTAATTTTATTCGTGACTGTACCATTTTTTAAGCACAATTATGCTAATAATTTTAAAAGGTTGGTAAAATATATTGCGTGGCCGCTTTTTTATAACATTCTAGATTTGGTCGGGTTACCACGCATAAGTATTGTTTTTCGATTATCTCGTTAATTAATTAGTATACATGTCAGATATTTCATAGGTATATAATTGAACTATATATCTAATTATTTATATAAAATTCAGTTACCACAACTACAGGAAACTCGGTTAATCTGTCTTCAAATATCTCAGCTGCGCGCCGTGGCCGGAACCAATTGAAGTTTCATCATAACTTTTTAATTAGTTATAGGATGCTTATGAAACTTCAGTACCATTTATAGGCAGTAATTACCTATATAATATCGTTTCAAGTTAGTCTGTGGACCGCTTATTGGAAGTGCTAGGACCTATTATAGCATATTTCTATTTACTAAAATAACTTCAAAACGGTGCATTATTGTGGATTCTTTTATTGCGTAACAAATTATAACTAATTAGCCAGATGTCATGTACAAAAGTTATAATCATCCGTTTAGTCAATTTCGAGATGCAGCAATCGTGCAAACGTTACCGCAGCAGGATTTTAAATATCTTCGCAACCATAGCAAATACAAATACAAATTAAGTTGTACCATTTATTTCAAATTGATATCTAATTATTTAGATAACATTTATTTCAAAATACCCGTTAGAAAACAAAAGATCTGGCTGCGGTAACGTTACTCCAGCCGGAACTGTTTTTATCAAATAATTAAAAAACTATCAGCATACCAAATTTAAAAATCTGCTTACCAATTACAGAAGCTGTATATCTAATTATCTATTGCACTTAGATGACGATTAACGACATTATCTGGCTGGAGTAATGCACTCTGAAAATATTGCGTGACTATAGGAGTTGAAAATAGCAATTGGGGAGCCTTTTGCCCCGTATTGAGACAATAACAACAAAAAAACCGGCCAAGTGCGAGTCGGACTCGCGCACGAAGGGTTCCGTACCATTAACGCAAAAAACGGCACAAAAAACACGTTTATTGTATGGGAGCCCCCCTTAATTTATTTTATTTTAATTTAATAATTATTGTTTTTTGAAGTGAATATACAACTAAATATTCTGTGAATATTTCAAGCGTCTACCTGTTGCCGTTATTAATATCGAGCAAAAAACGGCAAAAAAATCACGTTTGTTGTATGGGAGCCCCCCTTAAATACTAATTTTATTCTGTTTTTAGTATTTGTTGTTATAGCGGCAATAGAATATCATCATCTGTGAAAATTTCAACTGTCTAGCTATCACGGTTCATGAGATACAGCCTGGTGACAGACGGACAGACAGACAGACAGACAGAAGGATCGTGAAGTCTTAGTAATAGGGTCCCGTTTTTACCCTAACCCTAAAAACTGCTCAAATTTCACTCGTGTTTTGGACAACCGTATAAAAATATAATAGAATAATTGTTAATTTTATCCCAATAATAATATAATATGGGTCATCCTTGCCCGCATTATTGTTCAAAATAATGTAATTAATAGCTCAATGCGGGTAATAGGGCCCATCAAGTGATCGATAGGATAAAAGAACCACTTCAGCCCAATTTCACACAAAGGGAGCTTGAACAATTTCTGAACATTTAACATACATCACTGGCGGACAAGTATCTCACATTTGATTTAGGTAGGGCGCAAACGTGGACACTTTTGTGTCTTGTGCCAGATAACCGCAGGCTTATAACGTATCTTTTGCAAGAGCAAAACGTTGGCGATTTTTGCGCAATAATTGCTCTTCCATACAGAAGTTTTAGAGTGGATGGCGGTTTAGGCGGTCGGATGGCGCTAAGTGAAGTGGTTTCTGGTTAAGTGAAGTCCTTTCTGGGTTTGACTTCGAAACTACAGCCCAGGATACGTAACTTACCGGTGGCATACCTACCACTACCGCCCCGGGGTGTGTGTGTGTGTGATATAGAATTAAGAAGAGTAAATGAGTAAAAATAAGTTCAAAAACCCTCCATCCATCCACATTTATATTCATAACTCTTTTAGTAACAAGCGTTTCATCCCTCCTCATCAGATGACCATACCAGGACAAACGGTTTCATTTCAACTTTTCTGTCACTGGCGCCACTTTCAAACTTACTCTAATATACCCATTTCTCACACTATACATTCTCGTCACTCCGCACATCCATCTCAACATTCTCATCTCTGCTACATGCAATCTGTTTTCATCAATCTTTTTCACAGCTCAACATTCTGATCCATACAGTACGACAGGTCTAATCACGGACTTGTAAATTTTCCCCTTTAACTTGAGGCATCCGTGGGTCGCACGTTGTTCCAGTGAGTTGTCGCCATTTCATCCATCCCAAGTTGATCCGGTGCATTACGTCTCGGTCTACCTCGCCATCCCTTTGGACAAGCGACCCTAGGTAGCTTCATGCAAAACTACTGCTCTTAAACAAACACCTGAATAGAAAACTTAGCCTTGGATCCGCTTCCTCAATATCCTGGCTCGCGTGCGCGCATACCATATACTCGTTTGCATAAAGATATTAAGCTCGAAATTATGAGTGTGCGGCGCGCCTACGCCATTCATAATTTTGTAGGGTTGTCCGGAACTGCGACCTGAACATTATATTTATATTAATGGTTCACTTAAGGTTTGCGAAAGAGCGATGCAGCATACAAATTAAACTAACCGATCGGATCCGCAATACAATTATACGCTCCAAGACAGGCAAATCTGCGAAGCCGAAGTGGGATTGGGTGGGTCACATTTGCAGGATGCATGGACCATGATCACCACGCAGAGGTTGCCTGAAGACGGACATCGTAACCGAGGCAGGCCTTAAAAACGCTGGCGTGACGCTCTGGACTCGTTCCTATCGGATTGGCCGGAGAAGACATGAGACAAAGTTGGCTGGAAAGATGTGGAGAAAGCCTTGCCAGCAGTGGAACAATGTAGGCTACATTAAAAAAATTGGCTCACGTTTGACCACTGTCTCACCTGATGGTAAGCGATGATATGGTCAACAATGAAGCTCGCTAACTTGCTTGCCTAGAAGCAACCTATTCACTCTTGACTTGAAGACTCCCCAGGTTGTAGCGTACATCAGCGTATATTGATGACTTTCGACAATTTAATTGCCTCATTTGTCTGGTCTGGTAGTCGCTAGTGCGCGCTATATCTGAACAGAAAAAAAAATCTTTCTCTTAAGTTAATTTTTCGGATGGACACCACTCACGCAGTCGTGGGTACCAAATTGGTGAAACAATATTCTCATCTCGCCCCTATTATATGGGGCTTAAACAACTGACAAAATGTGCGTGTGCTAAATGCCTTTGGATACCTTTTCGAGGACTAGAGGTGTGTATTGTTATCGCATCAACATAGAATAAGACTCCCCGAAGACTCCGTCCGCGTCGAAGGACCAACCGAATCAAGTCTGCAGTAGACAGCCCCTTGCATTAGTGCACACGAGTCACAGCTGACAAAGAGGGATGGCGTACATCATGAAGAGATGGCGTGCATGAGGCGAGAATCATGGTAGACAGAAGTCTCAGTGCATCATAGTGACCAAGACTGGTCTGCCAAAGAGTGTCGACGCCGACGAAGAAGAGACAACTTTATTTACGAAATAGAAAAAAAAACACTGCGACTAACTTAAATCTTTCTAAGAGCTCAATATTGTGAATCTGTAAAGAGCTAACCCTACTCTCAAGTGGTACGGTTCGCAAATAAGCAAATAAACACGTTGCTTCGACAAAACGTTATAAATATACAAGGTAATGGGCGCGCGCCCGTAAACGCACACAGCTCGCGACCCCACGCAGCGGGAGTGTTTGTTTTGCTGATTGTACCAGATGCTGAGGTTGATCAGATTATTAGTTGCTTCATATCATTGGAGAAATGCTGCCGGATGCCTACTTTATGTTAATGGATCGAAAATCAGCTAATTTAATTTACCAAGGACATAATTTGTTTGGAAAACCAAACAATATCCCGCCTGTGAACAAAAAAAGATACACATTAAAAATCTTTTTTTAAAACAAGCTCTTTTCGTATTCTTTTCAGCAAACCCTTTCATTTGATACCCATATCATGGCAGTGAACAAGAAATAACTAGTCCGCCATCTTGGGTCGTCCACCATATTTGATTTAGAATGACGTCACTTAGCTAACCATGCTTTTTCATCCAAACTAAACGTGTATGCAATTTTTATCTTAATCGGTGGAGGATAACTGCTTTAAAATTCAGTTGCAAGATTTGATCCGAAAAAACTTACATACATTGCAAGTTAAAAAAAAGCTTGTGAAAAGGGCATAATTTGATCGTATGACTACATAATTCATCCATCTGATAGTCACACTATCGAATTAGGTTAAGTCAAGACCTGTAAAGATAGAATTAAGAGGAGTAATTAAATAAACTCGGTGTCATTTTACTGCTCAAAGAAAAGTACTTTCACTAGTCAATTGCGTCCGACTGCACGGCATGATTTTCTTCTTGTTTACTTCATTTTAGTTCGCTTCTGAAGCAGTCAGGATTTTTGATATTTCAAGTTATTTTTTTAGGGTTCCGTACCCAAAGGGTAATAACGGGACCCTATTACTAAGACTCCACGATCCGTCTGTCTGTCCGTCTGTCACCAGGCTGTATCTCATGAACCGTGATTGCTAGACAGTTGAAATTTTCACAGATGATGTATTTAAAATGAAGGGAGCAGTGGTGGCCCAGTGGTATCGGCCGCGACCCACAAGTTGTAGGTCGTGGGTTCGAGCCCAGGCAGGCGCTTTACTTTGTGTAAATCATTTCATCACCACTGCTCTCAAAACGGTGAAGGATAACGGCCCATTCCCTCTCACAGAGAGAAGGCCTGTGTCCCAGCAGTGGGAACATTAATAGGCTGATGATGTGATGTGATGTGATGTATTTCTTTTGCCGCTTTAACAACAAATACTAAAACCAGAATAAAACAAATATTTAAGTGGTGCTCCCATACAACAAACGTGATTTTTTTTGCTGTTTTTTGCGATAATGGTACGGAACCCTTCGTAAGCGAGTGCGACTCGCACTTGGCCGGTTTTTTTTTTGAGTTTAATTTCAAACCTTCCTAGTTTATAATATCACAGTACAAACTGGTAATAGATCCTGCAACAAACAATAAATAGACCCCCTGTTGCTCAGTTGTTAGTTCAGAAGACTGATTATGGCAGCAGCCTGGCGTTGATTAATCGTCTCATTTACAGTCACTTGCAAACGCTGTACTTTATCGGTGTTCATAGTTCGTGAAATAATTACATTAATGTTCCTGTTTTTGATTCTTCGTTTTTTGATACCGACTTCCAAAATTGAAGTTATTTTACAATTTGTAGTGTTTTTATTTGGAAATGGGTTGTACAATTTATGTCACATCACATCATCAGCCTTTTAATTTTCCCACTGCTGGGACACAGGCCTCCTCTCTGTGAGAGGGGATGGGCCTTAATCCACCACGCGGGCCCAGTGCGGGTTGGTGGTTGTCACATTTGTCCGATGTTTTAGTTCTAGGACATGCCGGTTTCCTCACGATGTTTTCCTTCACCGTTTTGAGAGAAGTGGTGATGAAATAATTTACACAAAGTAAAGCGCCTGCCTGGGCTCGAACCGGTAAATTATTTTCTCTTAACAATTTATGTTAAGAAAAAATAATTTACTCTTTTTAGTTGTGTGCGTAATGGGTAAGTTCTATAGTAAGGTACCTAAAATGCCCAAAGTTCTGCCAAAATAGATAACCGGAATAACATAAAACTTGAACATAACCGGTGAAATGAGAGTGTACCAGGGTTTACTATACACATCTGCGTACCTTTAAGAGTGTACCGGCGAGATGTTATGTTATGAAATAGAATAAATAATAAACAGACATGCGATTGCAGCAATCCCGAGAGATTTTCCGTTGTTTATTGAAGAGTTCTGTTGTATATCTCTGAAGTTCTTCATCTGCACCAAAGTTAAATGGGATCACATAAGAAGCAGCAGCTTTCAAATAAAAAAAAACATTAAAATCGATTCACCTAGTAAAAAGTTCATAGGTAACACACAAAAAAAAAATACAGTCGAATTGAGAACCTCCTCCCTTTTGAAGTCTGTTAAAAAAGGGCTTAGGGCTCCCACATATAACTGCGATGCGATATCTATATATTTGGTACGTGCGAGCTCGCAGATATTTGCGATACGTTGCGAATTCGCAGGTATGATAAAACGACTAAATGTATAATTTCAAAATAAAATTATTTGCATTCTTGAACTTCTAATCTATCCCTGTATGGTGGCCGTTTTGCAATTTTCCTTTTTATTATGGTATTTATTTGATATCTAGACTCGCAAAGGTCTGTTTATAAAATTTCGCGCGCTCGTTTTCGTCCTAAATCATCATCCATTTCGCTACAAACTTGCAAAAGTGCTAATTCGTACGCGAACTAGCTTCTTACTGCTCATCACAGCATCTATCTCTTTCGCACGTCTTGTCGGATGAGATAGTATGCATTTTAACCCCGCGCGCAAAATAGTTCGTGCCGTCGACTAGGGGAACCTTAAGACGACGACTAACGCCAACGACCTTGAGGGAACAAAACGCGCACTCGTTTCACACCCGCGCGACCCAAAACTTAGTAGTTTTTTGTACTTTCTTTATTATTCTATGACTTTAAAAAAAAGGCTCAGATCAAAATGTAGATAATTAAATTGTCTTTGAGATGGTGTCGATTTCATTAAAATGCGCCCAGTGGTTTTGAAATCCATATCATATCAGAAATCATTTAAAATCAGCTACTCAAGGGAATCGGCGCCTTAAGGCACTTCTGCAGTGCGCCAGGAGGGTCCGGTGACGGACAGCCGCGGCGGGTTCGCGGTGAGTGCTAACGCGTGCCCGTGTCCCCGCCATAAGCGGCACTGGAGGACACCGTGGAGTTTTGGTGGGTTAGAGTCCCACATAACTGCACTATCTCCCCGTGGTAGTGCAGTATGCATGAGCATTTCTCCACGCAAAAAAAAAAATGAAAAAAAAAAAGGGGAACCATAATGACAAATAGCCCGAAACTATAAACCACCAGGCAAAGGGAAATGAGCCCCCTAACAATGGTAAGTGAGCTATCATTGAAGGCTTTATACCAGCCACCATTGTGACGCAACTGTATTGTCCCTTAATTCTATAAGAGTGCAGTTTTATAAGGGGTTGTCTGAGTTTTAATTCAGTTAGTAGAAAATTAAAATGAGACGCTTTCCTTTTCAAACTGCCAGCGGCTACGCCCGCGTGAAAATTGAAAACTACCCAACAGTAAGTAATACAGGAATGGTCACCGTTTTCTTTTTTGGAAATATCGACGGCGTCTTGGGCAGTCGTCCAGTGACTTCGCCCGCTCTGGGTGAAGCGGGAATGTTACTGACTAAAACCCATCCGTGTTCCTAGAGTTGCTTGTCAAATTTATCCGCGACCCAGACAGTCATCGACCCTAGCGGATACCGTCAGTTTTGCCGACATCTCTTTGAGGCGCGCGTGGTTCACTACGAGCTGTCGACTCGGGCCTATTCCTTATCGGACGGCGAGCTACCCATTACTCGCCGTCCGCAAGACCGCGCCTACAGTGGCCGGGAATCGGCTTGTGACTCCCGACGTCTCTTGCGGTGGCTAGGGTCGTGAGAATGTCTCCATCACGCGTTCCGCCTCCTCCTGAAGAAGGAGGTAGGAATGGTCACCTTGTGTGCCTTTCTGCCGTTAAGACGTGCCAAGTAACAAACACACATAGAAATCAAAATTATTTATTCAATTACTTGCTAAATTACAAGCTTTTATTTAACTTGCAATGTATGTATGTATGCGTGTTCGGGTCAAATCTTGCAACTGAATTTTAAAACAGTTATCCTCCACCGATTAAGATGAAATTTTGTATACACGTTTAGTTTGGATGACAATGCATGGTTAGCTAAGTGACGTCATTCTAAATCCATTATGGCGGACTAGTTATTTTTTGTGCACTGCCATGATATGGGTATCAAACGAAAGGGTTTTCTGCGAAAAATACGAAAAAAGCTTGTTTAAAAAAAAGATTTGTTAATGAAAACGCTTAAACCACTGATCCGATTTTGATGAAATTTGGTACGGAGGTAGTTTAAGATCCTGGGAAGGACATAGTTTTTATCCCAGCAAACATTATTAAGAGGGTGGAAAGGGGGATGGAAGTTTGTAAGATGAACTAATCTATAACTATGGCGTGATATAAAAACATAGGCTATTCGAAGTACTAATTCTGCGCAGACGAAGTCGCGGGCAACAGCTAGTTATATATTACCTTGCACTGCGTCGTCAAGTCTTTAGAATGCTATGCTTGAAGGTCAAGGGCGGCAAAATTTATGCGATGACATGGCTTGGGATCTGCTGAACCATTAATGAGGAAGGTGACTAGTCTGTATTTCCATGACGGGTGGACGATGTATGGAATGGTATACCCACGTTTGGAAAAACAACCTCGGTGGTCTACATTATTAGTATTGTTACGCAACTGTTAATTATTTCATTTGATACTTGTTAAGGTGACATGCATACCATTAACTTTCGCCACCTAACAGACAGAGTTGGTTAACCATTGGCAGGCATACCATCATGCTTAAAGGTAGATTCAAAATTAAGGGCTCCCACACATAACTGCGATGCTATGCGCTAGCTATATATACTAACGTGCGAGCTCGCAGATATTTGCGATGCGTTGCGAATTCGCAGTTATGTGTGGGAGCCCTTACGGCTATGGAATGTGCAAGGAAGGCCCTCACTAACCACCGTTGTCACATAAATTTTTAGGGTTCCGTACCTGAAGGGTCAATAGGGAGCTCTGTTGCTGTTATTCACGTGACCGTCTATCCGTCTGACCGTCATCTGTCACACGGGTTTTACAGCTAAACGGTTGAAACGACAGTCTTCAAATTTTCACAGTACTTATAAGCATCTTGTCGACTCAAAGCCACACAAATTGTCATGTACTTTAATGTTTTATGGCAGGCTCCCAAACAGCGGGTCTGTGCACACTACGTTTTTTAAACGCGCCGTTGACGCGCGTTTGTAGCGATACAGACGCCATACGCACGCAATTCAGACTGCTCTGTAGGATAAAAGCGCGCCGTCGACGCGCGTTTCTAAAACGCGCATCGACGGCGCCCTAAAGGGGGCGGGGCTGAAAAACAAATTCGAATCGAGTGTAGACTCGTTGAGTAGATAAATACTGTTGTTCAGTGTTTTCACCGAACAGGTTACCTTGCAATATCGGCCTGACGCGTTAACCTAATTTCATTATATTATAATCAGTGCACTTTTGTCTACCGCGTTATCATTTTGTAACATTTTTAGTGTAAAGAAATAAATAGTGTTACATGTAAACCTAGTTTCACCTCAAAAACACCGACACCTCGCTAAGTACCCCGACAACTGTATTTTTATTTTTTTTGTAAAGCAAATATGAAAAGCCAGCAATGTCAGGTTACTTTTACAAAATATTGGTCTGAAGAATTTTTACAAAATATTGGTCCGAAGAATTTTTACAAAATATTGGTCTGAAGAATTTATACAAAATATTGGTCCGAAGAATTTTTACAAAATATTGGTCCGAAGAATTTTTACAAAATATTGGTCCGAAGAATTTTTACAAAATATTGGTCCGAAGAATTTTTACAAAATATTGGTCCGAAGAATTTATACAAAATATTGGTCCGAAGAATTTTTACAAAATATTGGTCTGAAGAATTTTTTAACTTCCCATTGACCTTGAATTTGGTGATAGTGTTTATTATTACGTAGTTTTACTAACAAATACCAATATGTAGATAAATCTGATTTTACTTTGAAATCATAAATTTTTCCTATTATAACCAACTTATTTTCGCAATATAATATATACGGTTCGGTATATATATGGTATGGAATCCTAAATATGCGAAATCCGAAACGCACTTGACCGGTTTTTTTTACTGTGCAGCGACTCGCGTAGTGTTTAGAGCCGCCATTAAATTTGAATCGAACTGTACCATTGGTTTACCATCTCTGGTATACATGATGAAAGAGTACACAACCCATCAGTTACGGATCAAAATAACATGATTCCTTACATCATGCTCGCCTGCCATAATACACAACGCAACGCATTATAGGCTTGCGTAAAACAAAACTAATTACACCACG
Source organism: Orthosia incerta (assembly GCA_948252205.1). Taxonomy (NCBI): domain Eukaryota; kingdom Metazoa; phylum Arthropoda; class Insecta; order Lepidoptera; family Noctuidae; genus Orthosia; species Orthosia incerta. The sequence goes on along the minus strand of OX411766.1, from coordinate 12,330,516 downwards.
ATGAAATCTACACCTTCTCACATACAAATTTAAGTCTAAAACTGTTTGCATGTACACAAACGTGCGTATTTTGAAATAACTAGCTCTAGCACAAAAATAAGACTTTATTTTCATTAATGTAAGATCTAAAATAGATTATCATATCAACACATGGTGCGTATTTTAATGCTCAAGTTTGACAATAAATTTTTAACTTTAAGGTGCATAAATTAAAGTTCATAATAGATTGTGCTATTAACATTATGGCGTGTATTTAAAAATAGATTCTATAGTTATCATGTGGAGTTCAACAGACTATGGGAATGGCATAAAATATGGGTTAGTAACCTGTCACCACTTTATGGGCCATGTTTTAAACAGACTTTTGTAGTTTTCGGATGATCTCATTCTCATACTGGGCGAATTTATGACTTTAAACAAAAACAAATGACCGTTATGTCCGTTACTGGTAACATATCAACACCATTACATCATCGCGCATCATCATCTGCCTAGCCTTTTTCCCAACTATATTGAGGTCGGCTTCCAGTCTAACCAGATTCAGCTGAATAACAGTGTTGTACATGGAGCGACTGCCTATCTGACCAGTAACTGGGTAACACGGTACCCCTTGGCACCCGTAACAACTGTCAAAGATCTTCAAATAACAGCCGGGACCAACGGCTTAACGTGCTTTCCGAGGCACGGAGGAAACTACGTATGTTGAAATGGTCACCCATCCACGGACCGACCTCGTCAAGCGTTGCTTAACCTTGAATTACATCATCGCGCATCGGTGAATTATAAGCCATGTAATAGTCCTCCAAACCGAATTTCGGCCACGGCGTCGAATCTTAGTAAAGACTTAGGAGGATACATCTGGTTTTGGTCAGCCAGCTCGCGAACATGGTATCCTCCGACTGTACAGCATGATTTTCTTCTCATTTACACATTTTTAGTTCGCTTTTTAAGCAGTCGGGTTTTTTTCGAGAATGTTCTTAGCTATGTTTGATGAAAATCGGTTAGTTATGTTATTAGTTTGATTCGGGGTGTTTTCGCAAGATATCGTGTCATAATTACGTGTTCAATAGATTGTCGATCGAAGCGTGTCTACTACTAGATAAATTATGTAGCATGAAATAAAAATGTGTCGGGGGTTTTAAATTTTACTTGTGTTATCACATGATCGGGCGGGTGCAGCTTGACGCAAATAAACGACAGAAATGGGCAAATCTGACGAATAAATTGTGGGCTTGTCCTAAATCAGACGACATTAAAAAAAACTGACGAAGTGCGAGTCGGACTCGCGCACGAAGGGTTCCGTACCATTCTCGCAAAAAACGGCAAAAATATCACGTTTGTTGTATGGGAGCCCCACTTAAATGTTTATTTTATTCTGTTTTAAGTATTTGCTGTTACAGCGGCAACAAAAATACATCATCTGTGAAAATTTCGACTGTCTAGCTATCACGGATCATGTGATACAGCCTGGTGACAGAAGGACAGACAGACAGACGGATCGTGGAGTCTTAGTAATAGGGTCACGTTTTTACCCTTTGGGTACGGAACCCTAAAAACCAAGTAGGTTTCTAGTTTTATTCCTTCCCCAATTTCAGGTCACCGACACACAGCCTAACTTTTGTTGGCACAGAACCACTTGGCGTTTCTATCTTTATTACCGAATTTATTCTTTTACTATAAAATATTGATGGCAATGAAACTACCAAAATGCCATGTAGCTTATCAGATGTCCTTGAAAGTAACTAAACACAATAAAATACCGTTTTATTACTCACGAAGCTACAAAGGCCGAGAGAGATCAATAATGACCCATTACTATGGAATGGAAGCCATTAGTCTTGACTGCCTTGTTGGTCCAGTGGCCACAAAAGCACCAGTGGTGAGCATAGGTTTTTGGCCGATCTCCAAATCGTGTTATTGGGCTCAGTAGCACTGTGTCAAGATTTGGGCCTGGTTGCTGGCTGGTCGATGAGCGATTAGTGGCCAATATTGGTCCAAAGACTTATCGGTTACATTTCGGGGAGTGTGTGATGGAATTGCATGATCTAACTCCGCCTAGCCCGTTTCATCATCGGACTACCAGACGTACGGCGATGCGCCATCGGTACCTACATTGTGGACATCCAACACAAACGCACAAAATTTTATGGGTACGTAATACGCACAACACTTTTGTTATGCGTACAGTTATGACTTTTTAGGGTTTCGTACCCAAAGGGCAAAACGGGACCCTATTACTGAAATTCCGCGTTCCGTCTGTCTGTCTGTCCGTCTGTCACCAGGCTGTATCTCATGAACCGTGATAGCTAGACAGTTGAAATTTTCACAGATGATGTATTTCCGTTTCCGCTATAACAACAAATACTAAAAACAGAATAAAATTAATGTTTAAGTGGGGCTCCCATAAAACAAACGTGATTTTTTGGCCGTTTTTTGCGATAATGGTACGGAACCCTTCGTGCGCGAATCCGACTCGCACTTGGCCGGTTTTAAATATATTGCCAAAATCGATCCGTCCATTATATTTCGAGGCCCCTTCTGGCTTCAGAAAGCACATTTGGTCCCAAGTCCCAACTATCATTAATAGATCTTGAACAGTCGTTACGGGTAGTCCAAAGGCGGAAAGTATGAAGGTCAGTCTTACTAATGTGTATCGTTTTCCTCCGTAACTGGCTAGTGAAAATCTGGTAGGTAGTCGCTCCTTGTAAAACACTAACTCTAACTGTTAAGACCGAAGTTGACTAAATTTTTTGGAAAATTACTAGGCAGATGATTATTGTATGCAAATTCAAGGTCGATGGTAGAAAATACATGAGGAATTAAGTCCACCTTTGTACTTGCACATCATTTTTGTAGTAGCCCAGATTCTGGATTTGTGGCCATTTCACCAAAATTAAGATTCGCAAATTCATAGTACTTAAACATCTAGCGTATGAATGGTGTGCTGTATACTAAACATGGCCGTTTAGCAGGCTATGATCCGTTTTCACTATTTGTCTTCCTTTTTTGTATCACAGGTATTTGTGGCCATTTGACCAAAACTAAGACTCGCAAATTGATAGTACTTAAACATCTCGCAAAAGAATGGTGTGCTATACACTAAACAAGGCCGTTTAGCGGGCTATGATCCGTTTTCACTATTTGTCTTCCTTTTTTGTATCACAGGTATTTGTGGCCATTTGACCAAAACTAAGACTCGCAAATTGATAGTACTTAAACATCTCGCAAAAGAATGGTGTGCTATACACTAAACAAGGCCGTTTAGCGGGCTATGATCCGTTTTCACTATTTGTCTTGCTTTTTTGTATCGCAGGTATTTGTGGCCATTTGACCAAAACTAAGACTCGCAAATTGATAGTACTTAAACATCTCGCAAAAGAATGGTGTGCTATACACTAAACAAGGCCGTTTAGCAGGCTATGATCCGTTTTCACTATTTGTCTTCCTTTTTTGTATCAAAAGAAAGAAAGAAAGAAAGAAAAATATTTATTTGTGACCCGCACAGGAGACACGAGATAAGAAAAACACAAACAATAATAAAAAATAAAAATAAATATCACAGGTATTTGTGGCCATTTGACCAAAACAAAGACTCGCAAATTCATAGTACTTATACATCTCGCAAAAGAATGGTGTGCTATACACTAAACACGGCCGTTTAGCGGGCTATGATCCGTTTTCAATATTTGTCTTGCTTTTTTGTATCGCAGGTATTTGTGGCCATTAGACCAAAACAAAGACTCGCAAATTCATAGTACTTATACATCTCGCAAAAGAATGGTGTGCTATACACTAAACACGGCCGTTTAGCGGGCTATGATCCGTTTTCAATATTTGTCTTGCTTTTTTGTATCGCAGGTATTTGTGGCCATTAGACCAAAACAAAGACTCGCAAATTCATAGTACTTATACATCTCGCAAAAGAATAGTGTGCTATACACTAAACACGGCCGTTTAGCGGGCTATGATCCGTTTTCAATATTTGTCTTGCTTTTTTGTATCGCAGGTATTTGTGGCCATTAGACCAAAACAAAGACTCGCAAATTCATAGTACTTATACATCTCGCAAAAGAATGGTGTGCTATACACTAAACACGGCCGTTTAGCGGGCTATGATCCGTTTTCACTATTTGTCTTGCTTTTTTGTATCGCAGGTCATCATCTGCCTAGCCTTTTCCCAACTATATTGGGGTCGGCTTCCAGTTTTACCGGATTCAGCTGAGTACCAGTGTTTTACATGGAGCGACTGCCTATCTGACCTCCACAACGCAGCAACTGGGTAACAGTACCCCTTGGCAAGATTGGTGTCAGATCTCAAGCTTCTGACTACCCGTAACGACTGTCAAAGATCTTCAAATGACAGCCGGGACCAACGGCTTAACGTGCTTTCCGAGGCACGGAGGAAACTCGGTATGTTGAAATGGTCACTCATCCACTGACCGACCTCGTCAAGCATTGCTTAACCTTGATGATCGACCCGAGCGGCTGTCACTATTTAGCCACGAGCTCCTCGCAGGTATTTGGCGCAAATAAACTCTTATTCTTTCATACTATCTCCGCCTACCACTTCAGGGAAATAGCCATAATCTTCAGCAGCGCCATATCAGCGTGTAGATATTAGTAGCCCCTTCTATTTGTGCACACACGACCCACAAACGTCCATCGTTCCGGGAACAATGATAAATTCATAGCCCCCGGCGGAAGTCATCCGTCTTGCTGATGCTACGAGTTTCCTTGATTTACAATGTATGTACTGAGTAATTGATGTTTGTAGGGGTTTATGTAGTATGTGTTATCCTTTGAGGTGTTAAATTGTCGTTTTATTTCTGCGACTAGCTGACGCCTTGCGGTTTCACCCACGTAGTTACCGTTGCCGTGGGAATACAGAGATAAAAAGTAGCCTATATCAATAGGGATAGTATAGCTTCGCAACGGTGAAAGAATTTTTGAAATCGGTCCAGTAGTTTTTAAGTTTATTTGTTACATACAAATATACAAATCTTTCCTCTTCACGATATTAGTATAGAAGTATAGATATCTTTATTCTACACATAACTGAGAAAGAAAGACGACATATATATTCTCACGCCTTTTCCCCATAGGGGTGAGTAAAAACTACAGACCGTTTGTTTTGTTTTTATAAATACAATTCTATCTGCGGAAGGCGTTGTCGTGGCTGAATGCTGGGCTAGGCAAAGTATTGAAGTGAGTTGAGTCTGTTTGTACACTCTAAGCAGCATACAAAGAAAAGAAAGAAATAATGATAATTGTTTAGATAAGCCAGTGATGAAAGAAAGTTAAAAGAATTGCTTGCAACATTATATACTCCGAAGAACGCCACGCACAAAATATTTACAATTATTAAGTATATATTTTTTTTAAATAATCATTTTTCGTATTTTTGTCGGCAAACCCTTTCATTTGATGCCTATATCATGGCAGTGCACAAAAAATAACTAATCCGCCATCTTTAGCCGTCCGCCATATTGTATTTAGAATGACGTCACTTAGCTAAACGTGCATTGTCATCCAAACTAAAAGCGCATGCAAAATTTCATCTTAAACGGTGGAGGATAACTGCTTTAAAATTCAGTTGCAAGATTTGACCCGGACACACTTACATACATACATTGCAAGTTAAATAAAAGCTTGTATAAAAACACAAGTACCATCTAGAATCACGTAAAAAAGAAACGTCCGGAAAGCCAATAAAAATAAAGAACCGTTCGAAATTCGAAGGACCAGAAATTCGAAGGACCAGAAATTCCGATCGGAAAATCAAGCAGAACCTAAATAAAAAGTTAGACATCGAAGTCACAAAAAGTTACCGCTTACGTGACTGCGGGGTATAAAGCCTCCGATTCTACAAGGGCTGCGAAAATGTCTAATTGGATTAAGTTTACCGAAAAGCTTAAATCTCCAAGCTGTAGGCAAACTTGGAAGGAATACTTATCTTCGTGACATAACATCACGCCTGTGTATGTCGAAAAGATACGCAAGTTGAATAGAGAAAATTAAACATTTGTTTGCGGTTGCGTTTTGTTCGATAAAAATCATTGTTAAGAGGAAACGGGGGCAGAGAGCGCTGACTGAATTTCCTTAGTAAAAAGTCATAAATCGAGGTTTGGCTGTCGCCTATTTCCTCCTCCAATATTGGACCAATTCAAAAGATATTCCGTAAAATGAAAATTAAAGATCTCCACATCCGACCTTATGCGTCTCATGTCGAGAGATGTATACTATGTCCCTATGTTTTCCTTTTTGATGATACATTATCTTTAGAAGCACTAGAACCCTCCCAAAATGCTCAAAGTTACGCTGTTAACAGAGGCTTAGTGTACAAATTTGACAAATATAAATGAGAAAAGGAAAACATAGGGACATAGTATATATCTTACTTTACCAGTTTATGGAATATCTTTTAAATTGGTTCAATATTGGATGAGGAAATAGGCGACAGCCAAACCTCGATTTATGACTTTTTACTAAGGAAATTCAGTCAGCGCTCTCTGACCCCGTTTCCTCTTAACAAGAGCTGGTAGGGTTTTTAAGCACGCATATCCAGGGCGAAATCTTGATAGATATGTAGGTGCGGCATGCTGAAAGAATACCGAGATATATTTGAAGTTACACATTCGAGCCCTGTTACCGTGCCTGTGGTCAGAGGTCCTCTTTCAGGTTTCCAAAAAGGACACTTAACATACAAGACCGTACTTTTTCTTTTGATCGTTAGTTATTCCGGGGTTTTTCTTAAATCCTGACTTCCTCTCCATCTTTTTTTAATTACGACTTTTATAAATTGTCCTGTTAGAAGTTTAAAGACTTGGAAAACTTACAAGTGGTCTCCTGATCACAGGTCTCGTATCTGTTACTGTCAACTATGGACCTTTCGGCCAGAATATCAATTTTTTTTAACGATTGGCTCGCGTTTGACCACTACCTCACAAGATGGTAATGGTAGACGATGATCTGGTCGACGGTGAAGCACGCTAGCCTAGAAGTAACCTGCAAAGGTGTTCTCTTGAATCTTGCTCAAATATTGCGCAGTTCGATACCAATCTTAAGTTTTTTAGCATACTTCCCGTCTTGATGTCTAAGGTCATCTGTGCATGAGCAAGTGAGATCGTATCAGTCGAAGTCTAGACATTTGAACAGTTGTGTCTAAACAACTGCATATATTAGGATTAAAAATCGTGACTGTATTGACGCTTATGTTAATGTCATAGCATATTCAGCCATTGGATAGATAGATAGAATATAGATAATTTATTGTATACCAAAACAGTTACACAACAAAACAAACAAATTAATTGTATGGTCTTATCAGCGACGGACTTTTTCTTCCAGATAGGATTTTATTAGTCTTTAATTCTAACGGTTCTATTGTGTTTACGAAGCCTGAAAGACAGTATCCAGAAGAGTAACTACACCAATAGTGGGCCAAGACAATAAAGCTTAATGAAGTCTCAGAAAAATTTCAAACAGGAGCTAGATATTTTTAGCATTACAGAAAAAAATCGGGACGACCTTGCCAGGAACTCAACACCAAATGCTCGCTTAAATGTGATAGTCCTCCCTATTTCTAAATTTCCTTGTCCTTGGCCTCGACCTACATTCTCACAGAGAACCATTTTCCTTATAGATCTGCATTAAGTCCGCCGGAACCCCGGAAAACACGTTCCTCGATAAGGGAAGATTTTACAAGATTCTGAAAGCATTATAGGGGTTTTTCATTAAGAATTTTGCTGTAGCAGTTCCGTAGTTTGGGAATCTGGATTTTGGCTGGTTAATGGCTGTGGGTTCGCCCTTTGTAACATGGGTCTTTAACATACTTAAGTGGCAAAATGTCGGTATACTATTTACTTAAGCCTATCCTTTTGGGGATTAGGAATAGAATACATTTATTCGACACAGGACAACAGCAACAATCACAAAGTAACAGAGATGAATTGTGCTAAGCGTGCCCATACCGAAAGGGTTACCAACTCAGCATTGTTATGTTTTCGTTTACAGGAGATACCTAGCAAATTTAAGACAGCACTGTGCAAATCAACCAAGTCAAACTCAGGACCATTTTCAACTCCTAATCCTCCCCAGCTATCTTATTCTAGAATAGCTGTCCCACGCGGCTTCGCTCCCGTCAACTGGCTACCTACCTACCCTACATACATGAATTTTGCGTAACTTTAACCGCTTATGCAGCGCACGCAACGGAAGTTCTTAAAAAGGAATAATTTTGCCGTATTTGCGTCATTTTTCATTTATGCTCCGCTCCTATTGGGCATATCGTGATGTTATATAGCCTATAACCTTCCTCGATAAATGGACTATCCAACACAAAAAGCATTTTTCAATTCCAACCAGGAGTTCCTGAGATTAGCGCGTTCAAACAAACAAACTCTTCAACTTTATAATATTATATATTATTATATTAGTATAGTAAGATACCTATTGCAGACTCCTTAAATCCATGACAATACTGCTTAAAAATTATCATCATCATCATCATTTCAGCCGAAAGACGTCCACTGCTGAACAAAGACCTACCCCAAGTGTCGCCACATTGACCGATCCCGTGCGTCTCGCATTAAGCGGATTCCCGCAACTTTAACTGGTCATCGGTCCACCTAGTGGGAGGTCTTCTAACGCAGCGAGCTGAAAATCCATCAAAGCAAATCCAAGACCATTTCTATCTCTCCCAATTTCGCCTTCCAGCTATTCTGGGATGCTCACAGTCAAGATTTATACCAGTCACGTCCCGAACAATCTCGTACCCAAGTACCGAGACATACAAGAGTTGGCAAAAAAAAAAAAGAAAAAATATCAAGTTTTGCAACGTCTGCTAAAGAAAACAAAGTTGTGTACGTGATGCGACATCTAAAGATCTTTGTGTTAAGTTTTTAAATCGGGTAGCGGTATTTGTTTAACGGGGTTCGGAATAAATGAGATTGTGTAACTGTTTCAGACGTATTGTGAGGTTAAAAAAAACTTTTTTTACAAAAAAAAAATATTTTTGAAGTCGGTATCTTTCGTAGGTACATTTTTTTGCGTTATGGACACCGACTTCCAAAAATAAAGTTATTTTTCACTTTGGAAGTCGGTAGTAATTTTTGTAAAAAAGTTTAGTAGTCACTATTTAATTGTACCTACCTAATAGGCAAGTTATTTAGTAAGTTTCCTATTACGCCAGAATAGATTACCCGAATATCATGAAACTTGAAAAAAACCGATCAAATGAGAGATCTGCCTGCCTGATACCCCTTAAGAGCGTACTGGCGTGATGTTATGTTATGAAATGGCATAAACAATAAACATACATGCGATTTCAGCAGTCCCGAGAGATTTGCCGTTATTTATTGAAGAGTTCTGTTGTATATCTTCGAAGTTCTTCATCAGATCTTCACCAAATTAAAATGGGTCCAATTTCGGCACATACTCTTTCAAATAAAAAAAGAATTTTCAAAATCGGTCCACAATTGACGGAGATATCGGTGAAAATACATTTAAAAAAAACATACAAGAAGTCGAACATAGATCCTCCTCCTTTTTTGAAAGTCGGAGGATCCTACTATTGCTGCTTAATGTCGCGGTCCTCGCTAAGGTAAAGTTTCGTGTAACTTTAGTACCCATGTTTGTGAAGTATTGTGTCATCTCTAGTCTTATGAAGATCTCACAGTCAATCATCGTCCTCTTGCCATTATACCAATTAATTAAGAGTAGCTACATCATCTTGCCTTCTTCTTCACTACTTCTCTATCAGCCGTTATTTCAGTACACAACTATTCTAGCAATATTATTTTTATACGGAGCCATCCACCGGAGTTTTTGCCTTCCTCAACTTTTACAGCTCTCCATATTTAGTTTGAATGAAGGAGGTAATTTCAGAAAATTCTTTCACTTGTAGCAAGCTAGTGTATAGTGTATAGTTCTCGGCAAACTTCTTGGCCGCCCTGAAGTTGGCTACAATGGCTGCGCAGTAGTAAATCTCATACAAAAAAAAGTAAATTAAAAAAAGGGAGGATACATCTGGTTTTGGCCAGCCAGCTCGCAAATGTGTATCCTCCGACTGCACAGCATGATTTTATTATTGTTTACGTCTTTTTAGTCCGCCTTTCTGATTTTTTAAATTAACTTTTTTTTTTTATAACTTTTAAGTATTTTTTTTTTCGGATCAGGTACATTTAAGCATATAAGTGTTACCTCTTAAAACCCTTTAATTTGATACCCCATACGATGGGGCTGGAAGAAAAAAAAATTATGGGCTCCCACAATATGGCGCCCAAAATCCGCCATTTTTATATTCTCCAATTTTAATGTAACCAGTGACACTCGCAGGATTAAGACGAATCGATTCACGTAAGAATCATCAAAATCGTCCAACGCGTTTGGTCTCTGGAACGCCACATAGGAACAAATATACATACATACATAGACTGATAAACACATTACCCTCCTTCGGCAGTCGGGTAAAAACAGCACCGTTTTTATGCCTTGCGCATCGGAAAACCAACTTCAGGGCGGCCAGCACTATAGCTTGCTAATATCGTTGACTGTCATAGGCTATAATAATTTTTTCCCGGAGAAATAAATGCATGGCACTACATATTAGGCATAGGACCATGCTAGCGAAAACAGGAGAAAAACCTAGTATTTAGTATTCCTAATTCACTGACCTGATTACTAAGTACGTGCTCAGCAGTACTCGAATAAAACAATGCTGGAATCAGGTTAAAGCTCTCAATGCTCTCATACACGGCCTAATTGTCCCAATTTACGTATGCACCCAGCATTGCGGTGATAAACATTTAACTCAATCGAACGTACGTGAGTTGAGTGTAGTTCTGCGAAATGCGAGTCTGTCAAGCTGAAGAATTGTTAATCGAAGTAGTCCAAAACATAATGGAAAGAACAGTTATTATTAGATTTATGTACCTTTTTTTCCGACAAAAAAAACCGGCCAAGTGCGAGTCGGACTCACGCGCGAAGGGTTCCGTACCATTATTGCAAAAAACGGCAAACAAATCACGTTTGTTGTATGGGAGCCCCACTTAAATTATTCTGTTTTTAGTATTTGTTGTTATAGCGGCAACAGCAATACATCATCTGTGAAAATTTCAACTGTCTAGCTATCACCGTTCATGAGATACAGCCTGGTGACAGACGGACAGACAGACAGACGGATCGCGGAGTCTTAGTAATAGGGTACCGTTTTTATACCCTTTGGGTACGGAACCCTAAAAACGGAGGTCATCAATTCGACACGTATGTTTGGTAATATAGTTGGCATTGCACAATATTCACATTTATGTTCCTCTATGTGAGCTTCTAAACATGTGAGCCAAATTTCATAAGTGTATGTATGTATGTTTGTCCACGCATTTCTCCGAAACACCTTATCGGATCGTGACCATTCTTTTTTGTTTGATTAGGTGCAAAATTTATCAAAATCGGATCACCAGTTTTCAAGATATGGAACATCAACCGAACTCCTTAGCGACAAACAGCACGAATGTGTAAATTGATTTATTATGGGTATTTTGTGAATCCTTTAGGTACCTTACTATAGAACGTGCTAACGTTTTATTGTTAGTGTATTGAAACTAATAAGAAAGTACCTAATAAAAACTTTTCACAAATAATTAAACCGACTTAAAAAGCAATAGTTAGTTATGCTACAAGTGCGAAAAGTAGGTGATTTCCGATGACTGGTATTTTTATTCACGAGCGAGCGAAGCGAGTGAGTGGATAAATCGACACGAGTCGGAAATCATCTTACGCAAGTGTATCATACAACATTTTACTATGCATTGTGCGAGGAAATAAAAAAAATATCTGAATCAAGCAAGAAATTAATAAAATGGTGCTTATTCAAGGGCGCTCAGCATATCCACAGATTAACTAATAGTTCATAGTTCCTTGGGCATATCTACTGCGCATGTGCCAATAGCTGTCACGTCGTAACGCAAAAAAGCACGAGCAAAATATTTATTCTGCCAAACATATTTAATGAATATTTAAAATTAATTTATTGATCAAAATCTAAATCTAGAGTAATTAAAAACGCCTTAAATGAAGTATTAGTTTTGTTTTACCTTTTATATAAATGATAATCTGTACTTAACTAATTTTTAAAACTTTTCTCAAATAACAATAACTCTATGCGGCGGGCTGACGTTGGAGTTAAAAATTAAAAATGTACAGGAAAGTAAAAAGCACTAGTAAAAAAAAGTGACACTTTCCGCACAGTTTGGCTGCTTGGAAAACGCTCTTTTCGACGACATGCATTGTAAAATAACTTTCGTTTCGGAAGTCAGTGTCGCAAAACGATAAAAACTTAAGTACCAAAGACACCAGCTTAAAGAAAAAGTTCTTTATGTAAGATTACTTATGTATTATGTTACATAAGTACCTTTTATATTATTGTTATTATATCAGCCCATAGGGAATGAAGGAGTAGTGGAAGACCGGAGAAACGATGGAAGGATAGATTGCGAACGATATGATATCAAATCGAGTCAGAATACAGTTAATCAACTAACTTACTTAAGGTTGCCCTAGTCGATCATTCTTCCATACAAAAGTAGTCTGGGGATTTCTTCACTGTTTGACGATGTACGTTTAGAATAAAAAATTATATCAATTTGTCTCAGCATTATCTAGCCCTGTATGGAAACAAAAAAGTAAAAAAGAAAAATATTTTAAAGTTATGAGCGTCGAAAAATCCATGTTTCAACACTAATTTTAACGCATCTTTGGGCGGCAATCAATACCATAAGAAGAAAGAAAATTGCAAAACGGCCTCCATACAGGGATAGATTAGTAGTTCAACAATGCAAATCATTTTATTTTGAAAATATACATTTAGTCGTAAGAAGCTAGTTCGAAACTAGCTTCTTACTGCTCATCACAGCATCTATCTCTTTCGCACGTATTGTCGGATAAGATAAGCATGCATTTTAACTCCGCGCACAAAACAGTTCGTGCCGTCGACCAGGGCAACCTTAAAGGAACGAAACCAACCATCCCTAACCAACAGTCCGGTATTTATAAATACCTAATACATTCCTTCCAAACTTTGAGAAGCCAAAAACTTTTGTCCCTAGGGGCACAGAGTTTGATACTAGTACAAACAGGCAATCAATACCCTGACCTTTATTTAGGGCTGTTTACTCAAGCAAGCCGGTCAAGCAAAAACACTTTCTGCCATTTTCTATACACAGAAAAGAAAAACAATCAGTAAAAGATCGTTGAAAAACTTCTCTTTTATCGACATAATTATGGGCCAGAAAAGTCTGATGTATTCTCGTGCCAGTAACTCATAGAAGAAGATGAGTTATAACTATATTTAAAATAGTGCCCATGGAGTTTCCTGCTCGTTTTTCTGCATAGGTACGCTTTGAAGTTTTCAAGTAGCATTATCTTTTGGACTGGCCGACTCCCTGACAATTCAAATGTTGGCTTTGAGCTTCAGAGTTTGAGCTGACAGGCTCAGAATTAAAAGTCTGTTTGCGTCTTCGTTGACGTATCTATACTAATATTATAAAGAGGAAAGATTTTTTTGTTTGTTTGTATGTACCGAATAAGCTCCGAAACTACTGGACCGATTTGAAAAATTCTTTCACCAATAGAAAGCTACATTATTCCTGAGTGACATAGGCTATTTTTTAATCCCGAAAATGGGTCCTGTGGGGTCGTCCACGGGAGCGAAGCCGCGGGTAACAGCTAGTCTGTTATAAGATTATTAAAAAATATTGAGACGTGGTCGCTCACAATGGGCCTTATCAGAAATCTTAAAGTCACCCAAAGGGCAATGGAGAGGGCTATGCTCGGCATTTCCTTGCGTGATCATGTCAGAAATGTTGAGATCCGTAAGAGAACCAAAGTTACCGACAAAGCCCGAAGAATTGCCGAACTTAAGTGGCAGTGGGCAGGGCACATTTTGCTTGCAGAACGGATGGCCGATGGGGCCGAAAAGTTCTGGAATGGCGACCGCGAACCGGAAGACGATACGTTGGAAGGCCTCCCACTAGGTGGACCGATGGTTGCGGTAAGGCGCTGGATGCGAGACGCACGGGATCGGTCAATGTGGCGACGCCTGGGGGAGGCCTATGTCCAGCAGTGGACGTCTTTCGGCTGAAATGATGATGATGATGACCTTAAAATATAGCCTCCAGTAGCGATGAAATGTACATAGGTATATCTAGTCAGACCCGCTACCACCTTTCCGCCTCGCAAATATTTTTACTAAGGTCTCCGTCAAAAATAAAAAAATAAAAGTCATTGACTTGTACCTTAAAAACATTTTGTTTTTGTTTATTGAGATATTTTAATAATTTTGGTCTCAAATGAAAGGTACAGGCGTAGAACTACTACGAATTTTATCCTTTTAAATCATGTTCATCGATCGGTCCACGCGTTTATGAGATATTAACTCACTAGCTGTCCCACGCGGCTTCGCTCCCGTCAACTGGCTACGTACCTACCCTACTAATTTTCCATTCGACACGAGAAGATTAGTTCCGCTATTCGATACTAGATGGCGCCACTAGTAACTACTTAATTCTTCTACTCGTCACTAGATGGCGTTGCCCTATCTTGTAACAATATCAACCGACAACACGTGCGGAAGAGATAGATGCTGTGATGAGCAGTAGGAAGCTAGTTCGCGTTCGAATACACAATTTTGCAAATTTGTAGCGAAATGGATAATGATTTAGGACGAAACCGAGCGCGCGAAATTTTATAAACAGACCTTTGCGAGTCTGGATATCATGAAAAAACAACTAAACACGTATCTGTACAAAATTAAATTTTGCATTGTTGAACTACTAATCTATCCCTGTATGGTGGCCGTTTTGCAATTTTCCGTCTTCTCATGGCATTTATTTGCGCTTAAAAATGCGTTAAAATTAGTGTCGAAATGTGGAACTTTCGACGCTCATAACTTCCAAATTTTTTAATCCTTAGACTACGTTTGTATAGAAGAATTTTCGACTAGTGTACCCTTAAAGGCCGATCTCTTAGCGCTAAATCGGTTTGCTTAGTTAAGACTAGTTAGTTAATCCAAATTGGTACTTAGCAACCCTGGAAACACTGAAACCTTTGTATTCACTAGACGAAGACGCCATTTTGCAGCTTATTACCTCACGTTTTGATTCGTTAAACAAGTAATCTTGAAGATGAAATTAGCATTTCTAGGAAACAATCAATATTTACGAGGTCGGACAGATGCGGGGAATAGGGGTTAGGCATGTTGTATTTCTATGATAATTTTGACTGAAATCGGACAATGTGAAAGAATCGAAAACCCTTTTCATTAGATATCCATATCATAGGGGTGCATAGAAAATAATTGGTCCGCCATCTTTAGGAGTCCGCCATATTGGATTTAGAATGCATAGATTACAGGTAGATCAGTGGCGGCCCAGTGGTAACGGCCGCGACTTACAAGTTGTAGGTCGTGGATTCGAACCAAGGCAGGCGCTTTACTTTGTGTAAATTATTCTATCACTACTGCTCTCAAAACGGTGAAGGAAAACATCGTGAGGATCGAAGACATGTGACATCCACCAACCCGCTCTGGAACCGCGTGGTGGATTACGGCCCATGCTCTCTTACCGAGAGGAGGCCTGTGTCCCAGCAGTGGGAACATTAAAAAACTACAAAGCAAAAAATAACTTTCTTTACTGAAGTCGGTGTCTTTTGTACCCATTGTTTTCCGTTTTTCGACACCGACTTCGGAAAAGAAAGTTATTTTTTGCTTTGTAGTTTTTTGTTTTGGAAGTCGGTTTGTTTTTTTTGTTGAAAAGTTTACTATTTTTCTCTTTTTAGTTTTGGTAGGTATCTCCAATTAACATGATAATCATTTATAGCCAAAGAACATATCATAACGATTCCAATAAGCCCAAACACGACTAGGATACATTGTTTTATATCAGAGTTCCAGTGCCTACCTTCCGGCTTCATCATCAGATCAGTTCGATGGTGCCATTTTCATCAGTACCATTTATTTATAAGTATTTGCTTCATTATACTCGGTTAACTACGAGATATCCAATACCCGTGACATACTTAGCATAGGAGTTCCAGTGGCCAGGCAGTGGTCTTCTTCATCAGTTCCACTTCACCAAATAATACTTTCTGAGTGCAAATGATTGCATTGTTGATGAAAATACCAAAATCGCTATATGTATGTCTATAATATTTGAGGAGTTCCCTCGATTTCTCTTGGATCCCATCATCAGATCCTGACCTGATGACTATGGGACCAACTAGAAGGTATACCCTACAAAACAAAAAATAATTTTTGAAATCGGTCCAGGCGTCTTTGAGTAATCGGGGAACAAACATAAAAAAAGAGATTCCGATGAATTGAGAACCTTATCCTTTTTATGAAGTTTCTTAAAAAGGCTGATGATGATGACGACAGGTAGATCTATCTTTAATCGATCCTCAGACATGAGGGACCGACCAAGAGTGAGAGATCTTTGCAAAACAGCATATCTGATTGACTTTAATATCAATATCTAATAAAGCACAACACAGAGCTAAATCAATACCGTGTAAACTCAAATAATATGATAACATCAATTAATAAATTCAGACAGTATATTTTCCCAAATTAGGAGCTTCGCGTTAACAATTTTACTCAAGGGTATCGTTAAGTGGCGTACCAGGACAAAGCAATTAGTGTTTTAATTCAATAACCGTAATAATTTAAATATATTGCGATCCGTAAGGCAATTCAGGCAGTCTATACTGATATACGGCTTAAATGTATGGGGAGGTACTTCAAAAACCACCCTGTTATTTGTCGAAAGAGCCCAACGCATGGTACTTAAAGTTATTTTCCGCAAAAAGTACACATATCCGACAGACTTACTTTACTCAGAACTGGGAGTCCTGACGGTACGAAAACTATTCATTAAACAAGAGATCATGGCACAACATAAAGTAAAACCGCACTTTGCAAAAAGGCGACGATTAGATATAGTTTATAACATACCCAAATATAGAACATCTTTTGCACACAAATTTCACAATTATCTCGGACCTAGCCTTTACAACAAAGTCAGTAAATATCTAAGATTGAAGAATCATGACAGCCAAACATGCAAAAAAGCTATGGATAAATATTTGAAAACACTAGACTACAACAGCACTGAAAATCTACTAAATAATTTGGTATAACAGGGCACATAACTAATAAAGCACACAATCATAACTGTACACTACAGAAACATACATACATAATACATATATACATATCCCTACACCCATATCCAAACACAAAACAACACAGACAATTCCAATTATGTAGCTTAATTGATATAACTGTACTAAAATTTATTACCTATACATTAAGTAATCAATCTGCCTAATTATGTGTAACTGTAACTGGAACCTTGTGTGAATCTGTTGATCTATGGTTGAGGAAGACTATCCGCTCGTGATACAGTTTTATACTAGTACGAGGGGATAGGGCGAATCACTCCAAAGACAACCAAACTAATTTTACAACCTACCTTTTCACATTCTCCAACTGTCGACCTGGCTAAATTTTATTGTCAAAATTACTCTAAACGATTTTTATCTGTTATGTTTTTATTGTTAGGTTACTCTGTATGGTTGTCTCTTATTGATGAATAAATAAATAATATTTAATATTTATATTTTAATTATTATTACAAACTGAGCATAGATACTCTAGTACTTGCTTTTCATCTCTTTTCATTCATATTTATTCCTAGCTGCAGTGGAACTGAAATTTTTCCATACATATAAGTTTTTAAACTGTCGTGGTCACTAACACTAACATTAAAAGCGGGATATTTACCATGTTTACTGTTTGTTGCGAGTACCCGATATTTCGGTGCTGTTGCAAGCACCATGATCACGGATAAACTGAAAGTCATTGCGGGTGGGTGTTTATGAGGAGACAAAACGGTCTACCCTCTTTCTTGTTCGTTTTTTGCACTCAGTACCGCTACCATTGTCACTCACACCTCGGTAAATATCCCGCTTTTAATGTAAATGTTAGTTTTCCATACATGTTTAGTATTCTGCCGTCCCAGCTAGTGTCCCTATCTGAAATAAAATTATTCATAAAAACCTTTTTTTTAAACAAGCTTTTTTCGTATTCTTCTCAGCAAACCCTTTCATAATCTACCTCATGGCAGTGCAAAAAGTAACTTGTCCGCCATATTGGATTTAGAATGACGCCACTAAACATGCACTGTCATCCAAATAAACATGTGTGCAAAATTTCATCTTAAGACGACGACTAACGCCAACGACCTTGAGGGAACAAAACGCGCACTCGTTTCACACCTGCGCGACCCGAAATTTAGTAGTTTTTTGTAATTTCCTTATTATTCTATGACTTTAAAAAAAAACTCAGATCAAAATGTAGATAATTGAATTGTCTTTGAGATGGTGTCAATTTCATTAAAATACGCCCAGCGGTTTTGGTGTGATTGTCGTGTTTTTGTCCGTTTTAGACATAACTTTACAAATTAATTACACTATGTTATACGAAGAAAACTCAAAATTTGCTCAGATCAAATTATTAAGAAAATAGTCTAATATAACATATATTTTTTTCAAAAAATAACGACTAGCCATTTAGACGTGAGTCTCATTTTATAATCAGCTACTCAAGGGAATCGGCGCCGATTTGACCCAAACACACCTACACACATACATTGCATGTTAAATAAAATCTTGTAAAATGGACGATTATAGTTTTTTGATGCCATCGTAATCAGCGAATATTCTCTATCGACTATTTTGCTACAAACATTAAAATCAGCATAAAAATAGAATCGCCGAAAATTTATATGTTTACAAACCTATTTTTTTACCGACTTCAAAAAGGTAGGACTAGACCAACAAAGTCGGTCCAGGAGGTAATTAAACTGCTATTTAACCTGTAACATGAATGAGCGCTCATGAACTCAATACACAATTTGTAGTTCAGAATGCAGTATTGTGTAACAAACGCTATTCCTGGACGCTCAATAACATTTCGGCTTACTGCATCGTGATTTCGTGAAATATTCGAACCAGACGTGCTAAATCAGGTGCCAAATATTATAAATTCGATAGGTCATTGATATTTTCGGGCATGATAATTTTATACGAATACTAACTGACCCCGGCAAACGTTGTTTTGCCTTAAAAACACCAAAAAAACATTTTTTGAATTCATTGTATTTGTATCCTACCTACCCTACCTATCCTACCATACCTAACCTACTCTACCTACCCTACACTACCTACTACCCTATCCTACCTAGCCTAGTTACCTACCCTACCTACCCCACCATACCTACCCTACCCTACCTACCCTAACTACCTACCCTACCCTACCTTACCTACCCTACCTTACCTACCCTACCTTACCTACCCTACCTTACCTACCCTACCCTACCTAGGGGTTTAAAAAATAATTTACGACCGATTCTCAGACCTACGAAACATGCACAAAAAATTTCATAACAATCGGTCAAGCCGTTTCGGAGGAGTTTGCAGACAAACACTGCGACACGAGAATTTTATATATAAGAAAATACAACCGACTTCCAAAAAAGGTTTCTTCGTTTTTGGCACCGACTTCCGAACCCACCATGCAACGAGAATAAAAGGAAGAAATACTTTTGTCCCGACACTGCCCTACTTTTACCAGGAGGCTTTTTGTCTTTCGAATGTGGCATACAAAAACCACCGACCAATATTCTCGATACACGCTCGTCTGCTAAGAGCTTCTGTGTGTCGACTCGTGTCCCATTTGTCAGCGTCTGTTTCTAACTTTGGCGCATTCGAAGGATCGATTCTTAGTCTCTCTGCTGATACACATGCCGCCGATGTAGGGCACTGTGTAAGAAATGTACTATTTAAGAGAAATACCAAAGAAATGCTGTCTTTTTACCCGACTGACGAAGGAGGGTAATGTGTTCATCAGTCTATGTATGTTTGTTCCTATGTGGCGTTCCAGAGACCAAACGCGTTGGCCGATTTTGATGAATCATACGTCAATCGATTCGTCTTAACCTTGCCAGTGGCTACATAAAAATTGGAAAAGAGAAAAATAGCGGCTTTTGGACACCATATTGTGGGGAGCCAATTTTCTTTTTTCTTCCAAACCCATCGTGTGGGGTATCAAAACAAAATTTGAGAGGTGATTTCAAATGCATATAACACTTACATGTTTAAATGTACCTAATTCGAAAAAAATATATCTAAAAAGAAATAAATAAAAAAAGTTAATTCTAAAAAATCAAAAAGCCCGACTGCTTGAAAAGCGAATTAAAAAGACATCTGGTTTTGGTCAGCCAGCTTGCGAATATGATAGATAGATAGATAGATAGATAAAACATTTATTCAGTACAAACAATGGAAGACACAGCACAGAAACGACAAATTTACACGACAAATAATAATTACAAGCAACGCACAATAAAAGAACAACATTAAAAAAAGAAGATGTTTATGGCAATCCTCGGTGGGAATGCCGAACTACCCATCTTCTTAAAAAAAATAAAAAAATATTCAAACTTCAAGATTTGCATCTTGAAGCTTGAACACCTATACTTGTGCGGTGCGCGTCTCTAAGTTGCACTGAATGGGAGTCCAGCTCAGCATGTGCCAGGCAATATACGTGACGCTGATATTCTGCTGGATCCTTGTGGCGACATACGGACGCCAAGGCGATGCTGAACGTTTGGTGAGTTAACCATATTTAATTTTTAAATATTGTGTGTTTGTTTTATGTTTGAGTGTGTGTAATATTAATAGGCATAAGTATATACTAAGAATAGAAGTTAAATAAAAGATTGGCAGCGATCAGTATGATTGTGTGTGGGGTGTAAGGAAATATAATTTAAGAAAGATAAATGCTTATAAACGATTCCTCCGACTGCACAGCATGTATGAGTATCCTCCGACTGCACAGCATGATTTTCTTCTTGTTTACGTCTTTTTAGTTCGATTTTTAAGCAGTCGGGTTTTTAATTCGTTCCTTAAGTAGTCGGGTTCTTTTCATAAACTTAGATAGCGTCACAGAAATGAACCGTACAAAAGTTTATGAACTGTTTACTCATTCAGAAAACGTGGAAGCTGTGCTGCCCATAACCTATTTGTCTGTGTTCGTATTTCTAACTTTACCGTATTCGGCGAATCGATGGTCGCTTCATACGCGAGCGGGTACTCGCGTATGAATCGGGTGGATACAGACTGGGATTAAAATTTGTGATGTATTCTATTCAGTCACAAATCCATTACATACAAATATTCCTTCATGTCTCGGGAAGCGCGTTTAGCAGTTGGTCCTGGCTGACATTTGTAGATCTTTGATAGATGACAACAGTGTTATTTACTTATTTACTAGCTGTGCCCGCGGCTTCGCTCCCGTCATCTGCCTGCCAAGCCAACCCTACCCTACTTACCTTCCTGCCTACCCTACATACCAATTTTTTTTCTGAGCTCATTCTTTCGCGTATAATCCTAACACCGCCATTCAGAAAATGACTTCAAATGCACAACGCCATCTATCGAATACTGAGTTCAACTGTCCGAGTAACTAAATTGCGTGTGCTGTGATAATTTTACTTCTTGAACACTTTAAATTCATCCAACTTTTGATAGAGTGAACCGATTGCGATGAAACAAAAACTAAGTAATTCTTCAAGTTACGCACAATTTTTATGTATAAAAGTTATATAAACAGACAAACAGACAAAAATTCCAAAAATGCTGGAAATGGGTTCTGTTGGTTATCCTTTAACACCCTGGCTATCGAAATTTATTCGATGTACAATAAATATTTTTCTACAGATTTATTATGTATTGATTTAGACTTCATGCACAAAAGGTACAAAGGCGGACTTAATGCCATAGGCATTCTCTACCAGTCAACCAAGGGTGGTGAAGAGATAACATGGCAGGTGCGGTGTGGTGTTACCCAGTTATTGGGGTGTGCAGGTCATATACGTAAATGTTTTAAGCTCTGTACGAACTCTTTTAATTCGCACCCTGATATAGGTGCGATAAAATCTACACCTCACTAAAAGCAATATGAATGCAGTACGGGACACCTTTAGTATTAGTGCGTTTAATAATAAACTATTAGTAATTCGCAACTCTAAGCAATCGTGCGTAAGACACTTGCATAGCTGCGTTTGCAAAACGTGGGCTTATGGTATTTTGAAATATGAGCGTACGACTTGTCGCACTGGTCGATCATCAAGGTTAAGCAACGCTTGACGAGGTCGGTCCGTGGATGGGTGACCATTTTCAACATACCGAGTTTCCTCTGTGCCTCGGAAGCACGTTAATCCCGGCTGTAATTTGAAGATCTTTGACAGTCGTTACGGGTAGTCAGAAGCAGTGGCGGCTGGTGGATCACAATAGTAGTAGTGCACTTTGCCGTCTTACTGGGTAAACGTGTTAGATTTACAAAAATTCACAGGAGCCTATGTAAATCGGCAAACCATCTCGCTAGCGACTTCTAATTCGACGCCAACGCCATCTAGTTACGTCGTTGTACAACTTGTAATGTTGGTACTCGACCCGAAGATCTCGGTAATCTTCGGTTCGCTGGGACGGCGCACGAGAATGGTCATATTTTGCCGTACATTTTCTATTGAACTATCTCTGTCTCACGCGCCAGGCGTTTTCGCTTGTTTCTCATAGAATAGTATGAACTCTCGCCGTGCGCTTTAGCCTAGCGCACGGGGAGTATTTTACACAGCAATATACGTCTTATTACTTTAGCAAAGAGCTTAAATTTGTTCGTCATAATTTCGTAAATATTGAATAGATCGTTAATCAGATATTATTAAACATTTTTATTTTATTTCTAAACCTATTCAAATCTGGCAGTTCAGTGCACGAGTGAACTTAAAGTACAGCCGCCTCTGGTCAGAAGCCTGAGATCTGACACCAGTCTTGCCAAGGGGTATCGTGTTACCCAGTTACTGGGTTGTGGTTAGATAGGCAGTCGTTTCATGTAAAACACTGGTACTCAGCTGAATCCGGTAAGACTGAAAGCCGACCCCAATATTGTTGAGAAAAGGCTAGGCAGATTGATTGATGTGCGTACGACTTGTCGAATACATAACTTAACATGTCACATCACAACTTTATTTAATACTAGCTGTTGCCCGAGACTTCGTCTGCGTAGCATTGGTACTTTGAAAAGGCATTTTTTTATATCGCGTCCTACTAATATTATAGGTGTGTGGGCCGCTTTACTTGAGAAATTATTAGTTCACCATACTAACTTCTTCCCTCCTGTCCACACCCTAAAGAATGATTACCGGGATAAAAACTATCCTATGTCCTTTCCAGGGTCTCATACTATCTCCATACCAAATTTCATCTAAATCGGCTCAGCGGTTTAAGCGTGAAAAGGTGACAGACAGACAGAATTACTTTCGCATTTATAATATTAGTATGGATTATAAAACTTGACATATGTAAGTACACATTTTTATTCCATGCTACATAATTGATCTAGTAATTATGACACGATATCATGCGAAAACACCCCGATTCAAACAGTAAAACGCCCATAACTTTAGAACGGCTGAACCGATTTTCATCAAACAAAAACGAAATTAAAATCGGTTCAACCGTTTAGGTGATATGATGACACAGACAGATACACAAACAAACAGGTACACACGTCAAAATTATAACACCCCTCTTTTTCCGTCGGGGTTCAAACGACATACAAATGATTATATTTCGCTTAAATTCAACCCTTAACGAAAGTAAAGGGCAACGGCGGTAAACTTTGCCAGTTATATTTTTTAAGTCCAATACTCCTGTCTGTGTGCCTTTGACCTGCAGTGGGATAGTAACAGGTTGGTATTATTATTGCTATAGTGGGCAAGCTTACTGTACTATCAACTACTGAAAAATCCAAACTTATCACTTGGAACTCACTACCTGCGTCTGTGTTTCCGAACGCATTCAACCCGAATCTCTTCAAAGTTAGAGTGAACAGGCTTCTTCTGGGTAAGCTCACTCCATCATAGACTCTGTCTCTGTCACCTATGACCTAGACTAGAGTCAAGAGCAAACCCATTACAAATAAAAAAAAGAAAAGAAAATCAATGACAAAAAAATAATAGGTAATTTAAAAATCAAAAACCCGCCTGCTTATGAAGTGAACTAAAAAGCTGTAAACAAGATAAAATCACCCTGTGCAGTCGGAGGATCATGGGGTCAGCCATTTTGTGAATATGTATCCTCCGACTGCACAGCATGATTTTTTCTTGTTTACAGCTTTTTAGTTTGAAAAAATTGCAACCCCCACAATATGGCGCCCAAAAGCCGCCCTGTTCCTTTTTTTTAACGGCACTTATCTAAGAAAACTTGGGCGGTCTAGACCTATCTAACGATGTCTTAATTATAAAAATTCGTCAAGTCGTTTGAAAGATATGAGGTAATAAATAATATTACAAACATACAAGATACGCGCGAAAAACAACCCTTTCCTTACAGCTGGGTAAAAATGCGATCCAACAAGGCAGTCATTGACCTTTTATCAGACAACCAATCGCTATGAGAATCATTCTTAATAAATTGTAGTTCTAAAAACAAAAAAACACGCTTTAACGGTAAATTGGATTAGCGACTTTTTAGTCGCTAATCCTGAAGATCTTGGTAAGGCTAATGGGACAAACAATTTAAACGCGCACGGTAGAATCAACTTTTATTACTTGTAAATTTTAATTTTTGTTTGACTTTCAAAAGTGCCGCTTATTGGCCTAGTTGAATAAATATATTTGAATTTGACTAAATTATTGCATTGTCATCGGTCCTTGATAAGTGTGCAAAGTTTCAAATCAATCCGACGTTTTGAAGTGGATGAAAATCACGTTCAAAGATTCCATTACATTGATACATAGATACATAGTTACATAGATACATACCAAGCTAATAAAAGCGTGTTAAAAATATCAAGCATTTATTTTTCAGTGATTGATAGCAATATAGATAATATTGACTACGTACGTATAATCCTGAAATACGACTATCCATGATTAGATTTCGATGTTATCAAGTTCGACAAACTATTGGTTTTGATTTCCAAATAAAGATTACTATTTCAATATTCTACGCGAATATAAGCAAAACAATATATCATGCCTGTATTTCTGGAAGAGGTAGGCAAAGGTGTACTTTGATAATCTCATCATCATCTGCCTAGCCTTTTCCCAACTATATTGGGGTCGGCTTTCAGTCTTACCGGATTCAGCTGAGTACCAGTGTTTTAC
Organism: Orthosia incerta; assembly: GCA_948252205.1. Taxonomy (NCBI): domain Eukaryota; kingdom Metazoa; phylum Arthropoda; class Insecta; order Lepidoptera; family Noctuidae; genus Orthosia; species Orthosia incerta. The sequence goes on along the minus strand of OX411766.1, from coordinate 12,305,230 downwards.
ATGAAGCGACTGCCTATCTAACCACAACCCAGTAACTGGGTAACCCGGTACCCCTTGGCAAGACTGGTGTCAGATCTCAAGCTTCTGACTACCCGTAACGACTGTCAAAGATCTTCAAATGACAGCCGGGACCAACGGCTTAACGTGCTTTCCGAGGCACGGAGGAAACTCGGTATGTTGAAATGGTCACCCATCCACGGACCGACCTCGAAGCGTTGCTTAACCTTGATGATCGTCCCGTGCGGCTGTTATTATTTAGCCACGAGCTCCTCTGTACTTTGATAATCTAATACCTTTAGATTCAGACAAGAATTGCTTTCTTGTCTGAATCTCGGAAAAGGCTCCAGAGATTTTCATGAAATTTAGTATGCATCGATCTAGCTAGGTTTCAGTTTTAGAAAACGTCGTTTTCTCTATTTTCCCCAGGTACTCGTACTTAGATGTTATGTTGAGACTCAGATCGAATAAAAAGTCAAGATGGAACGTCGCAAACAACAAGGTGACGCCGGTTAAAACTACGCCTTGCCGTATACATACACAATTACACGCACACGCTTATAACGAAACTATTCCTTAGCTGGTCAGTGGAGCTCTCAAATCAAATAACAAAACCGGCCAAGTGCGAGTCGGACTCGCGCACGAAGGGTTCCGTACCATTATCGCAAAAAAAGGAATAAAAATCACGTTTGTTTTATGGGAGACCCACTTAAATATTTATTTTATTCTGTTTTTAGTATTTGTTGTTACAGCGGCAACAGAAATACATTATCTGTGTAAATTTCAACTGTCTAGCTATCACGGTTCGTGAGATACAGCCTGGTGACAGACGGACCGCTGAGTCTTAGTAATAGGGTCCCGTTTTTACCCTTTGGGTACGGAACCCTAATAAAAAGCTAGACTGACAAGCTGGGGCACAGCACCTACAAATACCAATATATTGATGAATCAGATTTTTCTTTTCCGAACGAATTTCGAAACCATTGAGCATAATAAAATTTAACCATTGGTTTAGTTAACTACGGATAAAAAAACCGGGCCTATAAAGATCGACGTGGCTGAGTACTAGTCGAAGAAAATTTAAATTAAGGCCGTACCCTGACCAAAAAATCAGCATGAGATATGAGCATTCCTATTGGCCTAGCGGCACTGGTGGCGCATGAATTACGGTAGTGAATACGCCCAGATTTTAGAATAAAATCTTTATAAAATCGAACATTGGTCTTTTGAAAAAAATAAAACTTACAAAATTTTCGTCATCAAATTGTCTATCCATTAGTGTTAGTATAAAAAATAATTAATGAACACTTTACGAGGAGATGCATGCTATCAATAATTATTTCACATTTTTATGGTTTTGTTGGAATGAGATTAGCGACATATATAACTCTTTAAAAAAAAAAGTGTACTACAATTTTAGAATCAGCATTATGTAGAAATTTAATGTATTTTTATTAATTGATATTTCTTTTTAAATAAAGCGTAGATAGCTCTTAAAAACTGCACAAAATTCGACAAGCGCGGCGTTTTGCTCGGGGACGCGCCTTAAGAACAAGGAATCATCGACAAATAAGAAGAACATCTACGAAACAATCTAGTCGCAACTCTGTAGCCAGTCTAATGTCAAGATCATTAGTATTTCAAACCCGGTGTTATCAGGGTCTTTCCTGCATCAACGCCGTATATGTACTTCCTATTATATGAGCTATATATATGGCTATGGGTAGTCGACCGTGTTGGTGCATTTGTAACTTTGTGTTTAAAATTATCGGTAGGACAATGGCCATAGAATAGAATACTCTTTATTATGTACACCATATAAGTTACAGAAAGTATAGAGGAAGAAAACATTACACTGGGTGGCACAATGGGCAGCCTTATCGCTAATAGCGATCTTTTCAAGACAACCTTTGGATGGATTTAAAAAAAAATGAAAGGAATGACAGTACTGTAGGTATAAATCAAGAAATACAACTATTAAAGAGAGAGGTAGTGATTTTTTACCATTGTTTTAAAAATGGACAGAGATTGAGCACGCCTTATTGACACGGGCAAAGCATTCCACAACCGCACCGTTTGAACCGTAAAAGATTTGTCGTAAAAGCTGGTGGAATGCATCGGCATCTCTAGTCTCAAGTTTTCCGATGACCTCAGATATCTATTATGTGTGTCTACTGTTTTTACAAGCTTTTATTTAACTTGCAATGTATGTTATGTAAGTGTGTTCGAGGCAAATCTTGCAACTGAATTTTAAAGCAGTTATCCTCCACGAATTAAGATAAAACTTGTTTAGTTTGGATGACAATGCATGGTTAGCTAAGTGACGTCATTTACCACGTTATAGTTGAGTAATTGTATGTAAGTGCCGATCCAAGACTAGTAAGCACTAGTCTAGTGCTTGTTTTCTGAGAGCGATTTGATTTCACGACCCTAATAAAAAGACTTAACATTTACTTAACCCACAATCTGCATAAAATAAGTTTACCTAAATGACATTAGGACATAAGTTCGCGACGGGTCATTGGAGCTTTGCCCGCGTTTGCCCGCAATCCGTCTGTATTACAGGTCAGAGTCCAGACTACCTTCAAAACGCTCTCGATGCTTCATAAGTTAAATAAAGTCTGACGTCTTAGTACGTCTCTATAGGTCCATGACCAGTTTGACAGCTGTCAATGTCAAAGTAGCGATTTTTGGCATCCAGAGGCTAAGATTTCGCCTCTCTGTGTGTGACCTTGTGACAATGTGACTTTGTTAATTCATATACTTCTTTCTAGGTTCATCTTGGACATCACTGGTGTCCCCTGAACATGCTGTGAGCCAGTAACAGACTGGTATTATTATTATTACGTCAAATAATTAGGCTGAAAACAGGTGCAATGTATGGAAAAAAGAAGTACGTAACACGTAGAGTCTAATAAAATACGATTATTTTTTTGTCTAATCTGTTGATTGTCATTATGAGGTGATCCTATGCCTTACAGTAAATTCGTTGAAATTCGTACGACAAATTGAGTTTACGACACGTACAAAGTTATCTGCGATTACTGAGATCTTGTAGACAGGACTAGTTCGTGCGAGCGTTCCTTCCCAATGAACATTCTTATTCAATGAACATATTTATTTATCCAGTCTTATGACTGTCTTCCCGTTTCCAAACACGGGAAGAGGCCTATTTTTGACCGGCGGTCTCGCCGGAACACAGCACATAATGTAACAATGTTTCTCCTATTGCTATGACAGAAATTACACGGCTCATAATGGTGAAGTTCTTCAGAAAGGCCACGTGCGCAGTACTCATAACCGGCGTGCGTGTATGACAAGTTGTATGAGTGTGTTTAAGGTGGATGCTCCGATCGACCGTCCATACAATGTTTGTAGGGATTATACGCTAAAAATCGTCACTCTTTGATTAAAACGAATCATTTTATCACTTTTCTACAATCAAATGTGCTCGCCGCCGACCATTTTAGGAAATAACTTACACTAATTACTCAGAAAAACAATCGTGAAATACAGGCAAAATTTGACACGTCTTTACATGCGCCATGTTTGTTATAGTTTAAAAATGTAAGCGCTAGATGGCGTGCAGGCGATATTAAATTCTTATAAAACAATATAATAAGTAGCTGAAGAAGTATGTAAGGATCGTAGCCGGTGGCGTTCTGTAGTTCCTGCCTACCCCCATGGAAAAAAGACGCGAGTATGCGATATGCCATGGGCCAGGTGCATAATTAGGGCACTATGTATAATGCCCGGGCATTATGAATCAAGTCAAGTCAAATCGGGCAATGTAATGAATACTAAACATTTTCTGGTCGTTATGAATATTGCTACGTAATGGTTGGGTAATTCGATAATTATGATATTAGCTCAAGAGCGAGCGAAGCGAGCTCGGGAGCTTAGGGCACCCCGACACGGATAGGTTAAGTTCGAAGGAGAGGGAGTGAGTGAACTCAGCTGCCGTCATCTCCTTAATTTTAGGTTACTTTAGACCCTGCAGATAGAAATAGGAGCCCCTGCTTGAATAGTAATCGTACTTACCTATTCTATATTAAAACCTATGTCAAAATTACAATAATTAAATAAACTCTCTTCAAACAAGTCCATGTGTTCACACATTCGTGTCCTTTCAAAGCAATATGAAAATACGCTTCAGCCATTTTTGCTACAGGCGCAGACTAGTTTACCAAAGTTCCGCATAGTCCTATCGAGTAGCGAGTCGCGTTCTGAATAGCAGGATAAAACATGGCAACAACAACAACTTTTAACTAAAACTGTTACGTAAAGCCCGGGACGGGTATGTTGTACCCGTGTATCGCGAGGAACGGGTTATAAAGTTAGACTTACTAGACTCTAGAGCATAGGCAGGGGTGACCATAAGCTCTTAGAGTAAGGTTATTTTGAGTGGGACATATATTTCTTGTTACATAAATCTGTCCCTTACGCACACTCAAAAAAATAATAGTTAAAAAAAAGTAAAAAAACTCGCATTAATTGAAAACCAAACGTAAAAGTAGAAAAACTTTTTTACAAAAAAATACTACCGACTTCCAAATAAGAAAACTACAAAGTGAAAAATAACTTTATTTTTGGAAGTCGGTGTCCATAACGCAAAAAAATGGTACCTACGAAAGACACCGACTTCCAAAAATAAAGTTATTTTTCACTTTGTAGTTTTCTTATTTGGAAGTCGGTAGTATTTTTTTGTAAAAAAGTTTTTTTATTTTTCACTTTTTAGTTTCTACCTAAAAGGCAAGTTGTTTAGTAAGTTTTTTATAACGCCAGAATAGGTTACCCGAATATCATGAAACTTGAACAAAACCGATCAAATGAGAGATCTGCTTACCCCTTAAGAGCGTAATCGCGTGATGTTATGTTATGAAATGGTATAAACAATAAACAGACATGCGATTGCAGCAGTCCCGAGAGATTTGCCGTTATTTATTAAAGAGTTCTGTTGTATATCTTCGAAGTCTTTTATCAGATCTTCACCAAAATAAAATGGGACCAATTTCGGAACATACTCTTTCAAACACAAAAAGAATTTTCGAAATCGGTCCACAATTGACGGAGATATCGGTGAACATACATAAAAAAAAAAAAAAAAAAAAAAAAACATACAAGAAGTCGAACATAGAACCTCCTCCTTTTTTGAAAGTCGGTTAAAAATAGTTTTCAATAAATTCAAATTAAGAACAGTGTGATTAACAAAAAAAAAACAATATGGCAAAAAAGCGTAGGGTGCTTGATGTCAATTGTTATAATATTTTATTGAGAAATATTAGTAAAAGTAAGAGTAATTTCGAAAATATCATAAACTTTCTGAAAATTAATTTCTACTTTTTCGTTTTATTTTATATTAAAGCGTTTTTTTTTTAGTTTTTATAAACTATTACTTAATATATACTTTTTAGTTCAATCGCTATTCCTAAAGATCCTGGAAAGGATAATGGAACAAACTATTTAAACAATTGCATTGTCATCGGTCCTTGAGAAGTGTGCAAAGTTTCAAATCAATCCAACGTTTTGAAGGGGGTGAAAATCACGTTCAAAGATTCCGTTACATAGATACATACATACCAAGCTAATAAAAGCTTGTCAGTAACCGTACTCTAAGAGCTTATGGTCACCCCCCATGGATCCTTAAGGGTACACTAGTCGACGGCACGAACTATTTTGTGCGCGGGGTTAAAATGCATTTTATATCAACCGACAACACGTGTGGAAGATATATATGCTATGATGCGCAGTAGGAAGCTAATTCGCATACGAATACACACTTTTGCAAATTTGTAGCGAAATGGATAATGATTTAAGACGAAATCGGGCGCGCGAAATTTTATAAACAGACCTTTGGCTGTCTAGATATCATGAAAAAACGACTAAATCTATATGTTCAAAATAAAATTATTTGCATTGTTGAACTACTAATCTATCCCTGTATGGAGGCCGTTTTGCAATTTTCCGCCTTCTTATGGTATTTATTTGCGCCCAAAAATGCGTTAAAATTAGTGTCGAAATGTGGAACTTTCGACGCTCATAACTTTCAAATATTTTCTATTTTTACTTTTTTGCTTCCATACAGGGCTATACTCCATTTATTATAACATTAGACAAAAGAGGCTCGCAGAAGCAGGAGTACGAAACCTTTTATTTTCAAGTCAAGTTCAAACAATTTTAATAAATAATGTATATGTTTTTTTTGTAAGTCACAATGTATGGCATACAATAAAGCGTATTCTATCTATCTACTCGTCACGATTCTTGGATAGGTACATGAAATGAAAAAAAAAATTTGTAACCATCAGTTTATTAAAAACAAATTTATCACAATATGTCCATGTTTTCAATCAACCAAATAAATACAACACAAAACACCACTTAACAATTTAGTCACTGCTACCATCAGTCATCACAAATGATAATAATAAATTGACATGGGTGGTAACAAAAGTCATAATTTTAACTATAATAATTTAGAATGACAGAGAATTAACAAAAATACACTTTCACAAGCTAAATACCAACTAAGAAAACATTTTCCAGAGACAGAAGTGTGAGATGAGATTTATGATGATGAGGTTTTTTTCCTTAAAAGGAATATTTTTGTTTTTTAGCCACTACTGAATATCTGCCTTTCGTGTGGCTGTAGTTGGCAGCTTCTCCAATTTCCTCGAATGATATGGTGCATTATCCATAACAATAACTGCACCACTCTCGATTTTTGACAATATTAATTTGAACCACTTTTCAAAATTGTGTGCATCCATTTCAGAATGGTAGTCTCCATCACCCTTTTTGGCTTCAAATATTAATTCACCATCCATTAAAAACCCATCCGTTAATCCTGTGAAATGAAATAAAAGTAAATCAATTATTGTGTACCGGTGGCGTAGATTACTTGATCGCTGGAAATAGATTTTAACCTTTAAGTAGCAACCGAAATTAACTGCATCATTACTGTCCTTGAACAGGTTAATCTACAACCATAAATATCTTTCTCCGAGGGGAGGCATTAAGACTTAATCAGATTTCAGTGACAGAGAACGGAGTGATCATTTTATTAATTAGTAAAATGATCACTCGTTGATCAATTCTTGATTTAAATGTATTTCTTTTGAAATTATCAAAAGAAATAAATTTAAATTTCTTTTGAAATTATCAAAAGAAATACATTTAAATCAAGTTTTACCAATATGGCCAATGATAAGCCGTCTTCCTTTTTTCAGTTGGGTTCTTTAAACCAGATGATAAACCTGCCCGGTGTGCTTCTTTTGACTTAATAGTATTGTCTTGCCATACCTTGCATTTCGTGTGTCCTGTATGTATCGACTTATGTTGAACTATTAACACTTCACTGTATTGTTTTGCATAAAGGAGGCTTCACATAGCTTACCAAGTAATGTAACCTTCTTCCAGACTATAAATATTAGCAGCACTGTACCTTCATTTAGCCAAGTCTCATCTAAATAATATTTTTTTTTCCTTCGTTCCTTAATCTCTTAATTTCATGGAGATATTTCACCCTCCATAATACAATCTCTTGTTTATCAATTAGGGCACTTTTTCTGCTTCTTTTAACGTAAGTAAATTTTATTTTTTTCTTGATTATGTTGTAAAAGTGCTTCTTTTAAAATCGGGTAGAAACTCATCACTATTTACAGCTTCCAGAATCTTGTCCAACGTTGGTAAATCATTATCAAAGAAAAAAGAATGATTTTTTCTCCGTACGAGTATTCCACTTAACGTTATATCATCATAATCGTCAGATTTTGAGTATTTCCGTTGGCGAGGAGGGGGTGATTGCAGGCGACCTTCTGTATTGTACTCTTTCAGTACATTATAGACTGTTGCACGAGATATGCCTATAAAATAAGATTAATAATGTATGTTATTACCTCACAAATCATGTTACTTTCAAATACGTTTATTTATTATGGTAATAATTTTATGATCCTTGCCTGCAATTTCTGCAGTTTTGTTAATTAACCGCGTCCTATAAGCCTGGACCCCTTAACATGTTTATAAATATTTATGAATGTTCTTTTATCTGCAGCACGAAGCGTTGTTTGCTTTGTTCTCTTTTTCTTGGGAGACAATATTTTAACGTCGTGATCAACGTTGGGGCCAAGTTTTTTACGCTGTTGACACTGATCAGCGTTACCAGCAGTTTCAGAGCGTATATGTTGCGCTTGCAAGCCACTCGGGCCTGCACCAGGATCGTCCCTGTCCATAGTTCAACACAACGTACCGCTTTGTACGAACAACACATAACTAACACTCATAACGATAACAAAACAATAACAACAGAAACAAATAACAACTAAACCACGAAAATTCAACAATAACAACGAGAAAAGGCGTAGCATTCACAAGTATCCGCAAGCGAATGACAATTGACAACTGCAGATTATTTATGCAATTTGACGGAAAGATGACATCATAATCCGACAAAATTAAAAAACACGTGCTGCCACAACTTATTAAGGGAATAGGTAACATTTTAGATTTGGTCGAGTTATAGTGACATGAAAAACGTTTCCGGTACTGTCCGCCCCTGCTTCTTTTAGGTTTTAAACATTGACACGACATTATTTTATGTGAAAACTAAATAATATTAAATGAAGGCCTTGTAATTTCAGAAGGTAGATAGGTTAAATAAGTGCAATTAAGTGTGACAACTGTTAATTAAATTGACTATATTTAACTCCACATCAATCTTGACTGTAATAGTGTTAGTTGTACTTTTATTACAAAGTGTGCACCTAAAAGAGCCTTTTTTAACTTCTGTCTAATGCTATAGTAAATGGAGTATAGATAATGATGAGAAAAATTGATATCACATTTTATTTTGAATGTACATCGTCAAACAGTGGAATAATCCCCAAACTACGTTTGTATGGAAGAATTTTTCACTAGTGTAACCTTAAAACAGCGGTTTGCTGGCGGTCATACATAAAACTACCCCTACACTGTTACTTTAGTAATATTTACGAAAACATAACACGCAGTTATTTTGAGGGGGTTGTCGATAGAGAATTCATCGGGGACATGTATTTTTTGTGGTAGTATAACTTTAACGTTTTGAGGTACCACGCCTGGACTAGATTACCGGCATGGCATACATATTGATTCAAACAACCAATTGAAGTTTTATTGTGTCTTGTTAGTTGTTAGTTAAGGCCGTACCCTGACAAAAATATCACCATGAGATAAATGAGCATTCCTATTGGCCTAACGGCACTGGTGGCGCGTGAATTACAGTAGTGAATACGCCCAGATTTTAGAATAAAATTGATTATTGGTCTTTTGAAAAAAAATTGTCTATCCATTAGTGTTAGTTCAAAAAATAATTAATGAACACTTTACGAGGAGATATGCATCTCGAATTCGAAGACATGTGACATCCACCGAACCGCACTGGTGGATTACGGCCCTTTCCCTCTCACAGAGAGGAGGCCTGTGTCCCAGCAGTTGGAACATTAATAGGCTGATGATGTGATGTGATATGATGCATCTCCAGCTCTCAATAATTATTTCTCATTTTTATGGTTGTGTTGGAAGGAGATTAGTGAAACATATACCTCTTTAAAAAAAATGTATACTACCGTTTTAAAATCAATATTGTAGAAATTTAATGCATTTTTATTTATTGATATTTCTTTTTAAATAAAGAGTTGATAGCTCTTAAAAACCGCACAAAAACGACTAGCGCGGCGTTTTGCTCGGGGAGGCGCCTTAATAGATTAATTGAATTTTCCTTACCGCTCTCTCAGGATATCTGCAACAAAAAAAAAGTAACAGTTAGTAAAATAACATGTTTTCAAAACAAGTGAAAAATTTAAAAAAAATTCTACCCCGACTCATTTTTATTTCATGCTACATAATTTATCTAGTAGTAGACACGCTTCGATCGACAATCTATTGAACACGTAATCTTGCGAAAACACACCGATTCAAATAGTAAAACGCCCATAACTTTAGAACGGCTGGACCGATTTTCATCAAACACAGCTAAGAACACCCTCGATAAAGGCACTTTTCAAACAAAAACAAACGAAATAAAATTCGGTTTATCCGTTTAAGAGCTATGACGCAGACACAGACAGATACACAAAGTTACAACACCCCTCTTTTTCCGTCGGGGGTTAAAAACTCTTTTTCCACCTCCTTGTCTATTATGTAACACATTGCCTAAGAAATTCGTTTCGAAATATGAACATTTAGACACAAAATTATAAAATGAAAATTAAAAAAAATCTAAATTAAATAATAACAGTTACGAAATGACTTTTGTATGGATCATTATGTAACTGGCAAAATAAAACTGAAACTGTTACCTCTCGAAAAAGAACGCATTGACTGTGTGTATAGTCTGTGGTTTTTTGTCTGAACGTTTCTATTATATTGTTGTTGGTACTTAATTGCATTTAATTAAGTAAGCTCATCAGGTAGTGGAAAAAGAATCTCGCATAAAAAGGCTTTATTTTAAGACGACGACTAACGCCAACGACCTTGAGGGAACAAAACGCGCACTGATTTCACACTCGCGCGGCCTAAAATTTTTTAGTTTTTCGTACTTTCCTTATTATTCTATGACTTAAAAAAAAGCCTCAGATCAAAATTTATATGATTAAATTGTTTTTGAGATAGTGTTGATTTCATTAAACACGCCCAGCGGTTTTGGTGCGATTGTCGTGTTTTTGTCCGATTTAGACATAACTTTACAAATTAATTACACTATGTTATACGAATAAAACTCAAAATTTGCTCAGATCAAATTATTAAGAAAATGGTCTAATGTAACATATATTTTTTTCCAAAAAATTACGACTAGCCATTTAGACGTGATTCTCATTTTAAAATCAGTTACTCAAGGGAATCGGCGCCACTCGCATGTAGTGTGTAAATTGTATGTTGTATGATGTGTAAATTGGCTACATCGGTCGTGTTAAAATCTCGACTTTTTATGCTCGACACGAAATGTACTATTTTGCCATCGACACGCTAAGAAAAAGAATAAAATTATCATTCACTTTTCGTCATCTCGACGACAGCCCTGCTTCGACTTGGCACTACAGAAGTCAGTCGGAACTAGAATGTACTCTTCATACGATACGACGCCGGTGTTGCCGTCAGGACAGACATTCTTTGAGACTTGTCTTACGCTTAGCGCACACATAACTTTACAAGTGACTTTGAAGTCAGTTATTCAAGAGATGTGAGTCCTCGCATTTCATTTCCTTTCATGTAAAATACGCCAGTTGTCTTCGAAGGATTACGGAGAGCGCCCATGAAGACTTATTCCCTTGATTCAGTGGCAAGTTACGTTAACTCGCCGTTGAATCGTTACTTTTGACCATTTTTAGGGTTCCGTAGCCAAATGGCAAAAAACGGAACCCTTATGGATTCGTCATGTCTGTCTGTCTGTCCGTCCGTATTTCACAGCCACTTTTTTCCGAAACTATAAGAACTATGCTGTTGAAACTTGGTTAGTAGATGTATTAAGTGAACCGTATTAAGATTTTCACACATAAATAGAAAAAAAAGAATAAATTTTGTGTGGGGTATCTATGGATGGGTCAAAAATGATATTCGAGGTATCAATATTTTTTTTTTCTTTATTGAATAATTTGCGCGAGAGACACTTCCAAGTGGTAAAATATGTCCCCCCCCTGTAACTTCTAAAATTAGAGTATGATAAAACTAAAAAAAATATATGATGTACATTACCATGTAAACTTTCAGCGAAAATTGGTTTGAACGAGATCTAGTAAGTAGTGTTTTTTTAATACGTCATAAATCGTAAACCGCAATTTACCAAGTACGGAACCCTTCGTGCGCGAGTCCGACTCGCACTTGGCCGGTTTAATACTGAGCGTTTTAAAGACGCGATTGAGCGGAATAAGGAGGAGCTCGTGGCTAAATAATAACAGCCGCACGGGTCGATCATCAAGGTTAAGCAACGCTTGACGAGGTCGGTCCGTGGATGGGTGACCATTCCAACATACCGAGTTTCCTCCGTGCCTCGGAAAGCACGTTAAGCCGTTGGTCCCGGCTGTTATTTGAAGATCTTTGACAGTCGTTACGGGTAGCCAGAAGCTTGAGATCTGACACCAGTCTTGCCAAGGGGTACTGTGTTACCCAGTAACTGGGTTGTGGAGGTCAGATAGGCAGTCGCTCCATGTAAAACACTGGCACTTAGCTAAATCCGGTAAGACTGGCAGCCGACCCCAATATAGTTGGGAAAAGGCTAGGCAGATGATGATTGAGCGGAATAAGGGCTCCAAGGTGTTTGCAAGAGATCTAGCGGATCGTATCCGCCAAACCGGAGCTTCTGAGGGAGATCGAGGGGCGCTATGGGCAGTTGTACACGTCAATCAGCAAACCTGTTGCGAATCTAGCAAACGACCCAAGAGCTAGATTGTCCCTACACTATACTGAAGACATCCCGGATGTCAGTTGTCCTGCTGAAGTGGTTGTACAAAAACGCATGTCAGTCCGACTTCTGGATCAGACTTAGCAACTTATCCTTCTGCAGCAAGGTGTGAGACAGGGAGACATCATATTTTACAACTGTTATCTGCTGCACCGGAGGAAGTCTTCAAGGTTCTGAACTGGAGAGAGCTAGTTATCATCGTCGTTGGCAACTACATCACTCACCTTCGGTTTGCCAATCTTGTTCGGCTTATAATTATATCTAAAACCAATGAGCATTAGCGAATCTTATGTAGGACTCTTTTGTGCACAACTGAACAAGGAATAAACTTGCTCTGAGCACAAATTGCAGTAAAATTAAAACAACGAGAATTAAGCAAAAAACTGAATTCTGGGCTCTTTGTCAGCCCATTTTTTTGCTCCTTTGCGATCATTATGGACTTTTCAGGCAACGAATTTACTGCTATCATAATTAACGTAATTCCGGTGAAAGTACTTAACTAGAATATAACGCGTCTTTTGAATCGAAGAAATAATGCGACCCATTTTCTTTTTTTTTAAAGAACCAGGGGAAACGGGTATTCTCCGTCCGGAACCGGTTCTGAAAATAAATTAGTAGAACCGGGTAGAATCGGGTGCATGCCCTACCTACAACCTCAAAAACTTTACCTCTTTATAATATTATAGTATAGAAGCATAGATGAAAATCGGCGAGGTGATAACGTAAACGATCTCTCGAAGATGTTTTCCCTGTCTTTTTTTTTTTTTTTTTTTTTTTTTTATTTGTGATGGGTTCACAAATAAAAAAAAAAAAAACGAACGTCACCAGACGGCGCTTATCCAGGTTCAGTACAAATTGACGTTTACGTTAATGTGATCCAGCGTGGGTATAAACTGGCCCTAAGCCCACTGAAATTACTTTCTTATTTCTTTAAGACCCAAAAGATCGCAGGTCAATGTATAAACTGATTTCTAATAGTCGACTGACGTGTGCTTATTCTTATGACGTCATTGGCGTGCGTAAAGCGTCTAGCCGAGATCACTACTGGCGTCTAGAGGAGGTCTAGAGAACGTGACCCTTGCATACTGATACTGGATGATAAGTGATAGTAAAGAGGGAATAATGACCTTTTTACCCGACTGCCGAAGGAGGGTAATGTATTTATCAGTCTATGTATGTTTGTTCCTATGTGGCGTTCTAGAGAACAAACGCGTTGGCCGATTTTGATGAATAATACGTCAATGGATTCGTCTTAACCCTGCGAGTGTCACTGGCTACATTCAAATTGTAAAATAGAATAAATTGTAGTTCTAAAAACTAAAAAACACGCTTTAATGGTAAGGATAATGGGACAAACTGTTTAAATTATTGCATTGTCATCGGTCCTTGATAAGTGTGCAAAGTTTCAAATCAATCCAACGTTTTGAAGTGGGTGAAAATCACGTTCCAAGATTCCGTTACATTGATACATTGTTACATTGATACATAGATACATAGATACATACATACCAAGCTAATAAAAGCGTGTTAAAAATGGCGGATTTTGGGCGCCATATTGTGAGAGAAAATTGTGTGGGATATCAGAATAAAGGGTTTTAAAAGGTGATTTCAAAAATATATAACACTTAAATGTGTAAATGTACCGAAATCTTTAAAAAAATATCTAAAAAGTTAATTCAAAAACCCCGATTGCTTAAAAAGCGAACTAAAAAGCCGTAAACAAGAAGAAAATCATGCTGTGCAGTCGGAGGATACATCTATCTGGTTTTGGTCAGCCAGCTCGCGAATACGTACGAGGTTGTAGGTTCGGGCAACACAGACTCCAGCAGGGAATGCCACTCCTTAGCTGTACGCACTATGAAAGTATGTAAGAACAGAGAAACTTATATTAGCTGACAACAATCTAGCAGTGTTCTGGATGAGTCAAACGAAGGAAGTCCTTGTGAGTTCAGTTCAAGCAATACAATTACTTAATACAGTGTCCCATACCACAGATAATATAATACTACAGTACCGACAGCTGAATCATGAATTACGCAACGTCTTACGAGCGATATATCATCGTGGTTTAAACATGGTTGGAGGCTAGGACACAGCCAACAAATGGTCAAATATATGAAAGATAATTATTAAATTTTTTTAGGCTAAAGGGGACATCCATTAATTACGTGAGGCAATTTCAGCGATTTTTCGACGCGCCCTCTCCCCTTGATAAGATGTCGTGAGATTTTGCCCCACCTACCCCTCTCTAATCTCAAGTGAGATTTTTCAAAATGCATATTTTTATAGGTTTTATTTAAGGCCAGTTAGGACTAGTATTTAAGATTTCTAATAACCTAGCATAGAATCACATCATCAGCCTATTAATGTTCCCACTGCTAGGACACAGGCCTCCTCTCTGTGTGAGGGAATGGGCCGTAATCCACCACGCGGTCCCAGTGCGGGCTGGTGGATGTCACATGTCTTCGAATTTTTGGTTCTAGGACATGCCGGTTTCCTCACGATGTTTTAATTCACCGTTTTGAGAGCAGTGGTGATGAAATAATTTACACAATGTAAAGCGCCTACCTGGGCTCGAACCCACGACCTACAACTTGTAAGTCGCGGCCGATACCACTGGGCCACCACTGCTCTCCCACCACTGCTCTGCATAGAATCATAGTGAGAAAATTGAACAATGAAATACCTAAATAGAAACTATAAAAAATCATACAAGAATATTCACTCTAATTCAGTCCACGGATACTAATGTATGGTCTCAAGGGTGACTACTGGAACCCATATGTCCATGTGATTTTCAGTAAAATCATCAGCAACTTCAACCTCACTCTTATTTAGCCATTCTGAACCGTTATAGCTTGCACACAGAAGCTCAGTAGCTCGACGTGTGACAATCCGTGAGGGTCGCACTTTGCGCGCTGGTGCAGCTGGTGCACTATTGGATCGCATGCCGGTGCTCTGTGCCTCTTGCGATAGATGAACAGTATATACCGCTTGTGCTGCAGCATCTCTTTTCTAGATCACCACGTACACTTGGGCAATAGAGGTCATAGGGCATGCTGATGAAGGCGTGCATAGGTTCAGTTTTCTCAAAACGTTACACAGTAGCTTACGGAAAAAAAAAACCGGCCAAGTGCGAGTCGGACTCGCGCACGAAGGGTTCCGTACCATGATCGCAAAAAAAACGGCAAAAAAATCACGTTTGTTGTATGGGAGCCCCACTTAAATATTTATTTTATGCTGTTTTTAGTATTTGCTGTTATAGCGACAACAGAAATACATTATCTGTGTAAATTTCAACTGTCTAGCTATCACGGTTCGTGAGATACAGCCTGGTGACAGACGGGCAGACAGACAGACAGACAGACGGATCGCGGCGTCTTAGTAGTAGGGCCCCGTTTTTACCCTTTGGGTACAGATCCCTAAAAATTACGTGTTATTTACCGAGACCAAGGTCCACCCACGTGAGATTTGGGTGAGGTTTGACCGACCACCTCCACCCCTCCCTAAACGCCTCACGTAAATAATGGATGTCCCCCTAACAGTTCATAAAAATACACATTTTACCGAAATTTTAAACAATCAAAACTTGCAAGTTAATTCTGAACCATTTCCCAATGTCCGATTGAGCTGACATTATGCACACACGTTTATTTGTTATGACAATGCATTTTTTGTATAAACTTTAAAAGGAATCTCTGATTATATTTCGGTGTCACTTCTAACAGTAGCTTTAGGAAACAAAGTCCTCATCTAGCTTAAGGCGGTTAAATCACTGCCACGCAACACGCTGCATGTTGCGTGAAAACGCACCTACGCGCGTAATTGACGTGTAATTTTTAAACATATCTATACTAATATACTAATAATATTTTAAAGAGGTAAAATTTGTAAGTTTGTATGTAGGGAGTAATCTCTGGAACTAATGATCCAATTCTAAAAATTTTTTCACTGGTTGAAAGCTACATTATTCCTGAGTGCTATAGGCTATATAACATCACGCTACGACTAATAGGAGCGGAGCATAAATGAAAAATGTTGCAAAAACGGGAATGAATATTACTTTTTGAGGGTAGGTGTAGGGTAGGTGTAGGGTAGGTGTAGGGTAGGTGTAGGGTAGGTGTAGGGTAGGTGTAGAGTAGGGTAGGTACGTAGCCAGTTGACGGGAGCGAAGCCGCGTGGGACAGCTAGTTGCTAAATAAATTTATCATTAGACAGAACAATATACTACATAGCAAAAAGTAAGTGACATAATTTTTCCGATTCTAAAGGTGAGTATAGACTGGAGCATTTACTTGTAACCGAACATCGAGCATTCGCTGTTTTAAAATTTACTCGAACCAAATTCGAACATAACGCTCGATGTTCTGTTACAACCTGATTTTAAAAACTAACGAGCGTTTTGGTGTAAAATTTTATCGAGCAAAGGCACGATCGCGGGTGATGTGAAGTGACGTCAATAATGAACGCAAGGTACAAAGAAATATTACAGGTAAATGCTCACTCGCCGTGAGCATTACGTCGAACACAGCGTCAAATATTCGCAAGAACGTTACACTACATGAGCATTTGTCTGCATTGTACCATTTGTAGGAACGTTACATACATAACATTGCTAAAAAAAAGAACTAGTGTATACTCACCTTATCATTCTACCTATTCAAATAACATGTCATTACTATTACAAAACATGTTAGACATCTATTTATGAAAGCACTGACGTACGTAGTGACAGCTACCTTATTTATTGTCATGCATATTGCTGCATATGAACCACTGACACTTCTATGTTTTTGTCGCACCACTGAGCATATTTTTAGGCCTGGCCCATTACCCGACTGCCGAAGGAGGATAATGTCTTTATCACTCTATGTATGTATATACTTATGTATGTATGTATGTATCTACGTATGTATGTTTGTTCCTATGTGGCGTTCTAGAGACCAAACGCGCTGGCCGATTTTAATGATTCTTACGTCAATCGATTCGTCTTAACCCTGCGAGTGGCTACATTAAAATTGGAGAATATAAAAATGGCGGCTTTTGGGCGCCATAGTGTGGGCGCAATTTTTTTTTTCCTATCCCATCGTGTGGGGTATCAAAATAAAGGATTTTAAGAGGTGCTATCAAAAATATACAACACTTTTATGTTTAAATGTACCTAATTCTAAAAAAAAAAATAACTTAAAAGTTATAAATAAAGAAAGTTAATGAAAAAAATCAAAAACCCGACTGCTTCAAAAACCAAACTAAAAAGATGTAAACAAGAAGAAAATCATGCTGTGCAGTCGGAGGATACATCTGATTTTCTTCTTGTTTAGTTTATTTTAACAGCTTCGATCCCGGAGGAGCTGTGAATTTTCTCGGAATAAAAAAACCTATGACACTTACCGATAGTGTTCCTTTTCTATTATCAGTGTAATAATCATCAAGCCTCGATCCGCTCTCGCAAGAGAAGTTGACAAAGCGCTTAATGATAACTTTTGTTTTTGTTCAACCTTCAAAAGGCGCTTGGTCATTTGAGGAAAAGACTAGGGAATGTAGGATCCTTACCTCACTGAAACCACCACGGTGATCACCATCAGCACGTAGAAGTTTGGGGGGTATGCGGTACAGGGTGTAAAGTCGTGGGACTTTAAACCTCCATAGAAAAGGGAGGATCCTCCGACCAGACGGGTGTTGTTTTGGGCAACTGCCCAACGGTTATTGTCAGACTGTTGCAGGTATTCAAATCGCGACGAAAACTTTGCTTGCGTGATGCAGGATTTGTGTGACGTCATGCCATTAGTTCGTAAGTGGCGGCGTTGGTGCCACTACATCACTCCCCTTCGGAGACCGGAGGTCGATAGCCGGTTGAGTCGTCCGTACATCATGTGATGCAAGCCTGGCCAGTGGAAGGTTGGTTCCCGTGAGTCGGAACCGGAAGTCGCAGAGTTCGCGGTGAGTCGGAACTGTATGCGGTTGTGCCCCAGTGAGTCGGGGTGATGATATCCCAGTGAGTCGGGATAGTGCTGCTGGCTCCAGTGGGTCGGAGCAGTGATGATGTCCCAGTGAGTCGGGACAGTGCTACTGGCTCCAGTGGGTCTGAGCGTGATGACCAGGATTGCGCGTCCGCTGCATGCTGGTGGTCAGGATACTTCCGTAGATACCGTGGGTACTGGCTGGCTGTGTGACTCGTTGCTCGAAAGCTTGAGAAAGTGCCAATGACGTCACGACGAAGTAGCTCTGCACGAAGGCTGCGCTGATGTTCATGATCGAGGGTCACCAGTTTGGGTTTATGCGGCACAGGAATCTGAACAACCGTGATCCCTGAGACCCACTTGCTTACAATGCAGGCGGGTTCTGCGTTTTAGGCATCTGGGCGGTTGCCTCCCCGATGCCTTCTTCTCCGAGTGGCATCAGCCCTCTCACGATCTCGCTTGGCGGTCTCCTTCTGGACCATCACGGAATTATGATACGTGCCGCATCATAATTGGGTGTTTGAAACCAACCCCTCTTGAGATGTTGTACTTACTGGCGGGTATAGCTCCACCAGAAGCTCGTCGCGAAGTAGCCAGCCGCATCGAGAAGGACAAACAGGAACGGGACAGTCGGCATCCCCTATATGAGTCAATTCCAACCTGCGCGCCTAAAAAGAATCGTATGAGCTTCTTGAGACATACGACCTCCACGAAAGCCAACGCAACTGACGACAGATGTGAATAATGGCAACATACACATCCTATACCTCCACACTTCACCATTCCGGCAGAGCATCTGCCCCAGGGACACGAACTGCAGTAGCCAATCTGGATATCCCTAAACCGATTGCGAACCCAGGTAGGCTGCTGTAGAATCAATCTGGCCAAATGGAGTGTCATAGACCCATCCAAAACACAGTGCCAGTGCTCATTCGCAAGATATAGCCCACCTCCTTGTCTGCCCTTCATGCCCGACCACCTGCACCTTTCAGGATTTAAACGTAGCGAATGACACAGCTGTCCGAGTAGCTACATACTGGTTGGACAAAATCTGAATCGAAACAATCACATCACATCATCAGCCTATTAATGTTCCCACTGCTGGGAGCGAATGGGCCGTAATCCACCACGCTGGCCCAGTGCGGGTTGGTGGATGTCACATGTCTTCGAATTTTCGGTTCTAGGACATGCCGGTTTCCTCACGATGTTTTCCTTCACCGTTTTGAGAGCAGTGGTGATGAAATTATTTACACAAATTAAAGCGCCTGCCTGGGCTCGAACCCACGACCTACAACTTGTAAGTCGCGATTGATACCACTGGGCCACCACTGCTCTTCAATAGAGACAATAGTTTGAGTAAATCGACGCGAAAAAAGAAGAGAAATAAATTTGAAACCAGATCAGTAACTACTTCCGAAGATTCTCACCAACAATTTAACAGTTTCGATCTCTTTACAATATTAGTTTAGCCATTAAATCAGCCTCAGTTCCTAAGTTCCTACTTCTGGAGACCCAGGTCTTTGTGAGAAAAAGTTAGCCGTAGGTAATCGGTAAAGGGTTTATACCACTGACATAAATCTTACTAGATAACGCAAGTCCCTCTGGTTGCGCCAACATGCAAAATATGATTGACGTCCGCTATTTCCTATACCTATCCCTTTTCCGCACATCCTCGCGAGTGAGTAAGAAGATTTGCTCCGTCATTTTGTCTGGAAATGACTTCCGAATTGAACCGCATCGCTTACGCATATGGCGTCGCACCGCTCCGTGGAAAATTATTGATAACTTTGGAATTATCGCGTTTTTACATGTAATGAGACTATAATCAACAGTTTGTGTTTGTGTTTAACGTGTGAGGACAGTAACTTGGAGTCCAGCTGCCCTTGAACCCTGGTGAAGTGTTTCAGTGCCACGACGACGCTACCACGCGGCCCCAGAAAAGGTTTGTGCTTCCTTCCCTAGTTATTTTTCGGGTTGTACTCTGTTGTCCAACACCCCCGCAACTCGAATTACCTATCATCAAGCGTTTGTCAATCGTTTTTGCTTCGCACCACATATACAGTCCACTAAATTAGCACCACGCGCCACCACCCTCCATCTGTATGAAAACTAAGCGTGCCACTTTTTCACAAACGATTTAAAAACAAATTTACTTACCAATCAAAGAAAACATTTCCAATGCCACGGCCAACTTTTTCTATTCATTCTTTACAGCTCAATATGGCATAAAAGGGCATTTTTCTAGATTTCGGTGGATACCCGGTGTTGATAATGTTAAATGAAAAGCCCAGATTACGATCATTGATCGTAACTTTACTCAGTTTTTTGGCACGCGAAGTACATACAATCGCGTCATCTAGTTAGATTTATATCTGTGGTTTATTACATCTGGAATTTTTGCCCAGTTGAGGTCAAGAAGCTCGACACGTAAGGTACACCTCGGGGAATACAGGCGTGTATGTTCTACGATGTACTAGGTACTGATTAGAACCTCGTTAAAAAACAAATATAAATAATTTCAGCATATTAAACTAACCTTGAACTCACCAACTACCCTCTAAATAATACCTGCCAGACAGTTACGTCATACGTATTGATTGGCGTGCCAGGGGCGCTCCCCTCAACCAGACGGCCGAGTCGACGACCCGCTGAATGAAACCCAGCCCTGTGCTCACCCCTGGTTTTCTCTGTATTGGTTTTGATGTAGGGTGACTGGATGCGTTAGGCAGTTAGGGTGACTATTCATTGATTGGATGCAGTCAAGGGTAAAAAGTATTATGGTTGTCTAGCAGCAGTCAGAGAGTAATGGCGCTTAATAACGAAAGTCGTGTTGTAGCTAGACATAACTTTAAATTTCGGCCTCCGATTTTAGTTTTTGTTTCTTCTCAGATCAGTTAAAAAATACTAGCCGTATCCAGGTACTTTAAATTGACAAAAATATATTTACTTAAAAAAGTGTTCATTTAACCTATTTGCAAAATAAATATCATTTATCCTTTAAATTCATGAGTCCAAAATGCATACTTAGAAAAAACTATTAAATTTTGGGTCGCGCGGGTGTGAAAAGACAAAGACAAAGATATTTTATTTCAAGTAGGCCACCAAGCGGCACTTTTGAACGTTAGGTACATTAAAATTTACAAGTTATAAAAGTTGATTCTACCGTACATTCGGAAAGTAGCTTGTTATGGAGAAGAATGCACAAGAAACTCCATACATACTCTTTTATTTTTTTTTCCAATATTTAGTAACATAAGTACATACATTAATAAATTCATATATGTGAGGACAATGCACCCATAATAGCACTACACACTATACTACGTACAGGCATAAAGTAATAAAAATACACACACATGTACTGTGCAGTAATATAATAGATGCTAGAAAAGCATTAACATCCGAAGCAGTTAAGTTATGAACAATCCCAACTGACGGCGTCCGTTCACGAACATGATGCATGAATTGGAACCACCCAGCTCAACCATCATGAAGGGAACCGGATGATCCAACACACGCGCCACCATCAGAGAGACATTTGAGAGAGCATGACACACTCAACTGCCAGGGCACACACAAGTCAACCAGAAACGAGTGCGGGTTTTGTACCCTCAAGGTCGTTGGCGTTAGTCGTAGTCTTAATCACACCGATAAGCGATTTCTACCATTGCAAGTAAGCTCACATGACGCAAATCGATTCGACCACTTGGAATTTCCTTACAAAATACGTGCGCGATATTGCCTATCGAAGCAATTTAAATTGTGTCGCGCCATCAGGAAAGTCCCTTACACTATGGTATGAACTCTAAATAAAATTATTCATTAAAAAAACTTTTTTTATAACAAGCTGTTTTCGTATTCTTCTCAGCAAACCCATTTTATTTGATACACATATCATGGCATTGCATAAAAAATAACTACAATAATACATCATCTTTGGCCGTCCTCCATATTGGATTTAGAATGACGTCACTTAGCTAACCATGCATGTCATCCAAACTAAACGTGTATGCCAAATTTCATCTTAATCGGTGGATGATAAGAGCTTTAAAATTCAGTTGCAAGATTTGACACGAACACACTTACATACATACATTGCAAGTTAAAAAAAAACTTGTAAAAAAAAACAATAGAGTGTATCACGTAGTAGAAGTGGAGATGAAGGTCAATATGCTGTAAGTATAAATTTTTAGATGGACCATTAACTTAGGATGCTTATAAACTTCATTATTTTTCGAGCCACATCCAGTATGCCTCCTCCCTGTCTGCGCACCCTCTCGATATGAATTATAGCATTAAAATTTAATATTTCTGCGTCGTGAACAATTAATTACTTAGCGTCGGGAATATGGCGATTCGATTATAAATTCGTCACATTAGTTAAGCCCCCAAGCTTGTACAATTTGTGAAATGGTAAAACCCTTCGTACATTTATTTTGTTGATGTAGTGTAGGGACATTTATTATGCTTTAGTAAGAAATTAGTTCATACTTTATTTGATTTTAGGAACAATTTATGGAATGTACTCTTAAGTACAATAATATATGTAATGGCACAGATACTATAATTACTGCCTCATTCCATACAAAGAAACCGTGCCGACGTAACTAGCGCTTTTCATCTGATTCTACCGATTATTTTTTGTAAATCGATCGCGTTCGGTTCCGTTCCACGGCGATAGATAGATCACCATCTAATAATTAATCGATATCGATAGATAAATCAAATAATCAGAATAATCAGTACAGTACGTCGGAACAGTTTCTTTGTATGGGATGAGACACCACTGGTAATGGTAAAACCCTACGTAGACTCATCATCTGCCAAGCCTTTTCCCAACTATATTGGGGTCGGCTTCCAGTCTTACCGGATTCAGCTAAGTACCAGTGTTTTACATGGAGCGACTGCCTATCTGACCTCCACAACCCAGTAACTGGGTAACACGGTACCTCTTGGCAAGACTGGTGTCAGATCTCAAGCTTCTGACTACCCGTAACGACTGCCAAAGACCTTCAAATGACAGCCGGGATCAACGGCTTAACGTGCTTTCCGAGGCACGGAGGAAACTCGGTATGTTGAAATGGTCACCCATCCACGGACCGACCTCGTCAAGCGTTGCTTAACCTTGATGATCGACCCGTGCGGCTGTTATTATTTAGGCACGAGCTCCTCAAAAAAAACCCTACGTAGACTGTATATTTTTTTAACCGACTTCCCAAAAAGGAGCAGGTTCTATGTTCGACATTATGTATGTTTTTTTTTAATGTATGTTCACCGATAATTATCTCCGTTAATTGTGGACTGATTTCGAAAATTCTTTTTTTGTTTGAAAGAGTATGTTCCGCAATTGGACCCATTTTAATTTGGTGAAGATCTGATGAAGAATTTCGAAGATATAGGTACAACAGACCTCTTCAATAAATAACGGCATATCTCTCGGGACTGCTGCAATCGCATGTCTGTTTATTCTTTATACCATTTTTCATAACATAACATCACGCCAGTACGCTATTAAGGGGTACCGCAGATCTCTTATTTCACTGATTACGTTCAAGTTTCATGATATTCGGGTAATATATTCTGGCGTTATAGGTAACTTTCTATACAACTTGCCAGTCGATATTCCATAAACTGGTAAAGTTAGATATATACTATGTCCCTATGTTTTCCTTTTTTCATTTATATTTGTCAAATTTGTAAACTAAGCCTCTGTTGAAAGCGCAATTTTGAGCATTTTTTGAGGGCTCTAGTGCTTCTAAAGATAATGTATCATCAAAAAGGAACACATAGGAACATAGTATATATCTTTAATTTTCAGTTTATGGAATATCTTTTAAATTGGTCCAATATTGTAGGAGGAAAGAGACGAGAGCCAAACCTCGATTAATGAGTTTTTACTAAGGAAATTCAAGCGGCGCTCTCTGCCCCCGTTTCCTCTTCGTGGAATATATAGGCGTGAAATTTATTATGTAATGTTTATTCTCTAGAGCCAAAGGCCTTGATAACGATCAACGATGACCCACTACGCACGCAGTTCGTTAAACTCATAGATAAATAATACAATACACAGTGTCAGTGTCAAATGACAATATGCCACCTGCAAAAAATCAAGGCCATGTTTAAACGAAAATGTATTATTAAAAATAATCATGAAACCGTATTTTCTTTATGAATCATGAATCTGACCCGGCAAACATTGTTTTGCCATAAAAACACCAAACATTCATCTACCCTACCTACCCTACCCTACCTACGCTAACCTACCTTACCTACCCTACCTACATACCTACTCTACCTATGTAGGTAAGGTCCCATTTTTTTTTTCTTATTTTTTTTTTTACAATAACATTCTCCTAACAATAACAAACACGACAAAAAAAGAATAAGCGAAATCGGTTCAGCCGTTCACGCGTGATGCCGTGACCAAGGCAAATAGGTATTCATTTTTTTTTATATACAAGATGGCAATGTAGATAGGTATATCCGTCAAAGTATACAGCTCCGCCCGCTTGGTGTATTTCGCCCAATATCTTTATAAATTATCCAATGTATTATTCTGATATTTATGCTATATTTCTGTAAAGTTTCATCAAAATCCGTTCAGTAGTTTTTGGGTGAAAGAGCAACAAACATCCATCCTCACAATCTTTCACATTTAAATAGTAGTAGGACTGTAGGATACATTATGTAAAATGTATGGAAAACATATTTCATCATGCTTTCAGTTTTCAAATGGGAATGCTTATTTCAACATGTTCGTCACGAGGCAGCGTGGCCGAGCGGTCTAAGGCGCTGGTTTTAGGCACCAGTCCGAAAGGGCGTGGGTTCGAATCCCACCGCTGTCAAAATCCTTTTTGTGTTTTTTCAGGTTTGTTGGCAAATTTTAATAATATTGTTGAACGAAGTTATATGGTTTACGTAATGTAATGACGGTTATCTGATTCTTGTTTAGCGTGAATATTAACAACTGATAAAGTGCTAACTAAATAGTTGTAAATAATTAGGTACCTAATCAAATCTATACTAATATTATAAAGCTGAAGAGTTTGTACGCGCTAATCTTAGGAACTACTGGTTGGAATTGAAAAATATTTTTGTGTTGGATAGTCCATTTATCGAGGAAGGTTATATGCTATATAACATCACGCTACGACCAATAGGAGCGGAGCATAAATGAAAAACGTTGCAAAAACGGGATTATTAGAAATTAATCCTTTTTGAGAGCTTCCGTTGCAAGATAGGTAGGTAGGGTAGGTAGGTAAGGTAGAGAGGTAGGTAAGGTAGAGAGGTAGGTAGGTAGGGTAGGGTAGGTAGACAGACAGTTGACGAGAGCGAAGCCGAGGAGGACAGCTAGTCATATCATAAACAAATATTTAAAACGCCGCATAGTTACAGTACGACCGATGAGTCGTGGTCGTTGCCCGTCTGAACATAGGGTTTGCGAACTTTCGCGCGTGTTCAGTCATGAAGAAAACAGCCATTTGGTTCGTCAATATGGTAGTGTAACCTAATGTTAAAAATATTGTATAAACACATACTTTATATTCGTGGATAGGTAAAATTAAAAAAAAAACATTACAGTGCAACATTTTCGTTCTATTTTCAAACAACTGCATCATAAAATAACTTTTTAATTTTTATAGCACACTTTTACTTTTTAATTTATTGGCGCTTATGGGCTCATTGACTTAATGTAGAAAAATTGTGTCATTGTCTTTGGATGCGCGCGCTGCGCAGTCATGTGCAATGAGAATCTAAATTGCCCGCCATAAGTACCACATATATTTCCGAGTTTTCCGTTTCCATTTTTGTTTTATTTCAACTGTATGAGTGAAGATAAAATAGTGTATGCAACGGCATATAATTAGGTATTAAAACACTCGCGTAATATCATTATCACACTCGGCCTCGCCTCATGTGATAACCTACGCTCGTGTTTTAATAACCCCTATTATATGACTGTTGCATAAACTACTATTTTTTGTCCGTCAGGTAGATTAATAAAAAATATTGGACACGTAAACATAATGTGACGACGATATAATGCGTTGAAATATCGTGTGACGTCACGCCGCTAGTACACTAAATACTGCCTTAGTGACTTCACAAGCCCCCACTCCTGAACTTTGATGCGCTTTAACTTTGTAACTTTTAATGATTTGATAAAGCAAAAAATACGTGTCCAATATTATTTGATAATCTCACTGACAGACTAAATGAACATAGTTTATTAACATATATACAATTGATTATACTAAAAAAAAAAAAACCTATATACAAATACAAAAGGGAGACGGAAAAGAGCTCATTGTGCATCAAACAATTCGTCCACATCGATGTCAACGGGAAAAGTGCCCAGAACGCTGGCAGCATTGCCACGTTGGAAGGCAATGCTGATTCTCTGGCCGAAGAAAAGGCCAGCCCTCTGGTCACGTGAAGAGTAAATAGAATTATCATTGTTTCTACCCAAGAAACATCCCTATTATTTTCTGAGCAACCACTTGACGCTAACTTCAGACAGGCCACGACTCATCGGTCGTACTGTAATTGATTGAACGAAGGTGTACTTATGAATGCAAAGTGTATAGCATCATATTATGAATAATCAATCAATAATAAACTACTGTATCATTTACTAGCTTATTCTCGCGGCTTCGCCCCCGTGTACTATTCTACAGGAACTGTACATTTTCTGCGGTATAAAAAGTAATTTAGTAGTGTAGCATTTTCTCAGTGAAAGAATTTTAACTGGATCAGTACGTTCAGAGATTTTAAAGAAAAAAACGTCGGACTCGCTCACGAAGGGTTCCGTACCATTATCGCATGAAACGGCAAAAAAACACGTTGAATATTTATTTTATTCTGTTTTTAGTATTTGTTGTTATAGCGGCAACAGAAATACATAATCTGTGAAAATTTCAACTGCCTAGCTATCACGGTTCATGAGATACAGCCTGGTGATAGACAGACAGATAGACGGACCGCGGAGTCTTAGTAATAGGGTCCCGTTTTACCCTTTGGGTACGAAACCCTAAAAACAATTTTACGTATAGATCTAGATTGCTAGGACACTTATTAGTAACTCAATTTATAGTTAAGGTAGGGTGCGGACTGCGGATGCGAACTCACAACTAGGGTTACCAGTTAGAAAATTCGAAAAGACTGACTTTAAAATAAACGTCCGGACATCCATCTATATGTATAAAAGAGAAAGTATGTATGTATGTATGCTCCTTATAGACTCCGAAACGGCTGGCTGGACCGATTTTAATGAATTTTTCAGACAATATTTACATTGACCCAGCGGACGATCCTGTAAAGTTTGGTGGCGATCGGGGCAGTTTTTTTTTGAACTTCGAACGAGGGCGACGCCTCGGGCAGAAGCTAGTTTTATATACAAAATTAAATAATAAATTCGTTAATCCTCGTTGCCACTTGCTGTGGTGAGTATATAAACGTTTTACAGCTACTACAAGATTACTGACTAAAATTACTTCAACAAGCAAACGATTATGAACATTCATGGACGTTTTGTGTACGAAATTCCAATTTTTAATAGACGGACGCAACATTAACGAAGCAAAGTGTAAGAATTGTTACACCTATTAGTCTATTAAACATACAATAAATAAATAAAAGGGCGGTAACCGAAAAAACAGGACAAATCCGGACGGATAGCAACCCTGCTCACGACGAACTCTAGTTCGCCAATCTGTCGGCTCAGTTGGGTTATTCTACTCATAACCGACGTGCGTTTAGAAGCATAAAAAACTGTTTCACAAATAAATAAATCGACTTCAAAAGAAAAAGAAAAATACTAAAAAGTGCAAAATAACTTTCGTTTCGGAAGCCGGTGTCTTTGGTACTCCTTTTTTTATCACTTTTCTACACCGATCCACGTAATATTCGAATTTTACAATCAACCACTTCGACAGACAATTCAACTAACGAGTAAGTAGATTGATTCCATTTGAACTCACGAATAGGTATGAAATCGAAATTGAAAACGTCATGGCTTCTGTTGTTTGCACATGTAACATGACCTTATATAATACACTGACATACTGTCTTTCATTCATCAGATACCGACATACCGACAGGTATTATGTTTTGTGTTTTATGTTGTGTATGAAACGCGATACCGTATCATGAGAATGGTTTTCCAGCAACTTCGGTCTCGTGGTCTATCTATCCTTGCTTGCATTTTTAATCGACTTCAAAAAAAGAAGAGGTTCTCAATTCGTCGGAATCTTTTCTTTTCTTTATGTATGTTCCCCGATTACTCAAAGACACTTTGACCGATTTCAATTTTTTTCTTTTGTTTGAAGGGTATTTCTTCCTAGTTGGTCCCATGGTCATCAGGTCAGGATCTGATGATGGGATCCTAGATAAATCGAGGGAACTCCTCAAATATTATAGGCATACATATAGCGATTTTGGTATTTTCATCAACAATGCAGTCATTTGCACTCGGAAAGTATCATTTGGTGAAGTGGAACTGATGAAGAAACTACAGATGGCCACTGGAACTCCTAAATGCTAAGTATGTCACGGGTATAAGATATCTCGAATAGTTAACCGACTGTGATGAAGCAAATACTTATAAATAAATGGTATTGACGAAAATAGCACCATCGAACTGATCTGATGATGAAGCCGGAACTGGAACTCTGATATAAAACAAAGTATCCTAGTCGTGTTTGGGCTTATTAGAATCGTCATAAGATGTTTTTTGGCTATAATAAATGATAATCATGTTAATTGGAGATACCTACCAAATCTAAAAAGAGTAAAATAAAATAAAAAATAACAAAAAATCAAACCGACTTCCAGAACAAAAAACTACAAAGCAAAAAATAACTTTTTTTTCCGAAGTCGGAAAAAAAAAAAAAAAAAAAAAGGCACAACCATGATTCATGAAAAAAAATAATGATGGCAACGGACTTCACGCACGTATTTTCTAAAGAAAGGAGATGTTTGATTTTGGGTTACCACTATGTACACTACATAGATTCATAGGAAATAAATAGGGGAATGCCATAAAAATACTAACAACATAATTTGAAGAAGGGTACAGGCTACAGGCGTACAAAAATGATAAGTTTTTTTACTATGATAACCCTATTTTTAGGGCAGCCATGACAGTTGTGTTTGACAATGACGTTTGACGACTTTGACAGTTTTTAGAAGTGACGTCTTTGAGTCTTTCTTTGCTTTGGCTTTGAATTTTAGTTTTGCAACCCAGTTTACTACTGCGGAATTGAATTCGTATTGTTTTTTTTTTGCAGATAACGATGACACGTCAATCAAATGTCATTGTCAAAATGTTTTTTTTTTCCCATACTGCTGATCTGATCCACCATGTTTAATTTTTATTGTGTTTCGCCACTTGACAAAGTCAATTTCTGTTTACATTGAAACGAGTGAAATTTACAATAAAATACGGTTACTCTATTATATAGCGATTTTCACATATAGTGTACATACTCATAGTGCTAGCCCAGGCTCCATACATCTCTGGAACATCTCCTTTCAAGTGCAAATCGGTCGAATCGAATTGCATCGCATTGCGTCCGTGTGAACGTTCTTGCAATTTCGCATCGCGTCGAGCCATCAGGAAGCTCGCTTAGTTTATTGTTGACGACTACTAACGCCAACGACCTTGAGGGAACAAAACTCGCACTCGTTTCACACCCGCGCGGCCCAATATTTAGTAGCTTCTTGTACTTATCCTATTCTATAATTTAAAAAAAAAGCCTCAGATCAAAATGTAGATAATTAAATTGTCTTTGAGGTGGTGTCAATTTCATTAAAATACGCCCAGCGGTTTTGTAGTGTTTTTGTCCGTTTTAGGGATAACCTTAAAACTTAATTACACTATGTTATACGAATAAAACTTATTTTTTTTTAGATCAAATTATTAACAAAATGGTTTAATGTAACATATTTTTTTTCCAAAAAATTACGACTAGCCGTTTAGACGTGATTCTTATTTTAAAATCAGCTACTCAAGGGTATATGCACCTTAGCTGACCCGTGCCCACTTCACTGGGCGTCAAACATTTAAAATCGAATATAGGTTGTCTATGTCATTCAGGAGGAATAATGTAGCTTTCTACTGGTGAAAGAATTTTCTAAATCGGTTCAGTAATTTTAGAGATTACTTCCTACAAACAAACTCACAAACTTTACCTCTTTATAATATTAATGTAGATTGAAGAAGAAACAGACAAAAATTCAAAAAATGCTGGCAATGGGTTCTGTTGGCTATCTAACACCCTGGCTATTTTTTTTGGAATAATATTCGAAGTACAAAAACGTCCTTTCTACAAATTTATTAATTATGTATATTGATGATTATCGAACAAAACACATTGCGTGTGTCATAGTTCTGGGGAAAACCCTAGTATAAAAATGTTATTATAACTTGTATAAAACGCACACTATGCAGGCTGGCATATTATAAGTTGGGGGATTACTTCACTGATAAAAATGCTTGGCTAAATGCTAGTCCTGCTCCACATCCACTAGGGCGCAAACCCAAGTGATATGCAGAACATTATTGTTTTGAAGTGTTGTTGGAACTGCTGAAGACTGAATGAATATATTTGTATTGTATAAACTCAATTTCCTTACTATTGTATAACTGCAAAGCACGTATGTGAGTACTATGTACCCAACTGTATATGTACCAATAACTGTATCTGTGTGTCGTTCGTTGACTTGTGTGTGCCCTGGCAGTTGAGTGTCATGCTCTCTCAAATGTCTCTCTGATGGTGGCGCGTGTGTTGGATCATCCGGTTCCCTTCATGATGGTTGAGCTGGGTGGTGCCAATTCATGCGTCATGTTCGTGAACGGTCGCCGACAGTTGGGATTGGTCATAACTTAACTGCTTCGGATGTTAATGCTTTTTTTCTAGCTTCTATTATATAACTGCACAGTGCATTTGTGAGTACTTTTATTACTTTATGCCTGTACGTAGTATAGTGTGTAGTGCTATTCTGGGTGCATTGTCCTAACATATATGAATTTATTAATGAACGTACTTATGTAACTAAATATTGTAAAAAAAACTTTTTTTTTTAAAAGAGTCAGTATGGAGTTTCTTGAGCATTCTTCTCCATAACAAGCTACTTTCCGAACGCACGGTAGAATCAACTTTTATAACTTGTAAATTTTAATATACCTAACGTTCAAAAGTGCCGCTTGGTGGCCTACTTGAAATAAAATATCTTTGTCTTTGTTAACCACAGAACATAAAAAAAATCATAGCGTAAAAACAGTAGGTAAAACTATACGGGCATTAGCTAGGGTGGGTAGATCAAAAGGTCGCGCGTGCTGTTTCCACGTCGGTAAGCCGGGTAGCGGGGTCTGCCTACCCCATTTGTAACGCAAGCTTGATACGGTTAGCGAAAATGTCATGCTTACATACGCTGAGATGACTTTTTAACAATAGAGAAGTACATAGATAGGTTTTACAAAACAGTAAAACGTAAAACGACCATAAATTTTGAACGGCTGAACCGATTTTCATCAAACATAGCTAAGATCACTCTCGATAAAGTCACCTTTCAAACAAAAAGACAAATAGTTGATTGCTATGATTAGGTACTATAGACCTTGTAGGCAGTCAGTTATTCAAAATGTCTATGTCATGTCTACAGCTGGACATGGGCCTCCCCCAAGCGTCGCCGCATTGATCGGTCCTATGCGTCTCAAATCCAACGGATTCCCTCAGCCCTGACCAGGTCGTCACTCCGCCTAGAGAGAGGCTTTCCACCACTGCGCCTTCCGGCACGCGGTCGCAACACCAGAACTTTTCAGCCGCATCGACCATCCGTTCTGCGAGCAATGTGCCCTGCCCACTACTACTTAAGTTTGGCAATTCTTCGGAGCCAACTGATAATAATGACACAAGTCTTTGAATTGTTAACTGAAGCGTTTCTTATCAACTAAAACACGCTGTACCAAGCGAGTCTCAATATCTCACTATTTACGGGTAAAAGCGACTGCAAGCCATATTCGGCTGTAAAGTAGATGTTTACACACAGATAAACTGACCGCATATTTTTAGCTGTTTATTTGTGAAACACCGGAAGTGTCGCCGTCGATCTGTCTGTGTGTTCTCTTACTCTTAAACCGAATTAACTTCTTCTTAGAATGTGGTTGAAGAGCAAAAGCTACAAGACCAAGTATAGATTATACTTGGTCTAGTCTGCACTGAAGCGGAATTGTTCCTAGAGGTTGAATGCAAAGAAAACATTAGGGGCTAGGCCAGGGGTTTTTTTTGTATTTTTTTTTATTTGTGTTAGTTTAGCTCTTGACTCTAGTCTAGGTCAGAGGTGACAGAGACAAAGTCGACGATGGAGTGAGCTTACCCAGAAGAAGCCTATTAACTCAAATTTTGAAGAGATTCGGGTCGTATAAGTTCGGAAACACAGACGCAGGCAGTGAGTTCCACTCTTTTGCTGTGCGCATTATGAAGGATGTTTGGAAGCGCTTGGTGCGAATTGGTGGAATAGCAACTAGGTGAGGATGGTAACTTGCAGTGTGTCTAGATGACCGATGGTAGAAGGAGGCAGGTGGGTTGAGGTCGTGGAGTTCATGAGCACACTCGCCAAAATACAGTCTGTAGAAGACCGACAGCAGGCAACCTTACGGCGATGAGCCAAGCTGTGAAGCTTGGCATCCACCAGTTTGACGTCGCCAATTAGTCTCTTAGCTCTGCGTTCCACCGAGTCAAGCGCAGCAAGCTGATATTTAGCTGAGCCATCCCAGAGGTGGCTGCTATACTCCATGCAGGATCGGACTTGCGCTTTGTAAAGAGTTAATAGCTGTCCAGGCATAAAGTATCGCTTCACTCTGTTTAGGACGTCCAGTTTCTTTGCCGCAATTTGTGGCGTAAAAAGAGACCAGATTGTCATCGCAACGGGAGACAAGACTTAAGGTCAAATCAGTACGCTCCAGGTTTCTTCTAGGCAAGCGTCCTTCATCGTCGACCACATCGTCGCTTACCATCAGGTGAGATAGTGGTCAAACGCAAGCCTATAAATAAAAAACAGTACTGTCATCTGCGTACCCAACAATACCAGGCAGAAGTAGGTCCTTGATGTGCAGCACGAAAAGAATTGCAGAGAGAACAGACTCCTGAGGAACACCGGCATTAATAGCCTTAAGGTCAGAGGAGCAGCCGTCAACGTCTACTCGGATCGACCGTTCACTGAGGAAGTCTGATATCCAGCTGCAAAAACCGGCTGGGATGCCATAAGCAGGAGCTTGCTGAGTAGACTAGCGTGCCAGACCCTGTCAAAGGCCTTCGAGATATCGGGCGATACGGCAAGTGCTTCGCCGTGTTTCTCGATGGCTTCGCCCCAGCAGTGCGTGACAAACGCAAGAAGATCGCCAGTTGACCGTCCTCGGCGAAAGCTATATTGATCACTGAGAAGCTCATTGTCTTCAAGGTAGGTCAGCAACTTACTGTTCAGTACCCTTTCCATAGCCTTACATAGTATGGAGGTAATGGCTATCGGACGGTAGTGGGCAGGGTCTGCACGGTCGCCCTTCTTGGGTACTGGTTGTACATTTGCAAGCTTCCAGGATTTCGGCACCGTTCTTTTTTTAAGAGAGGCGGAACAAGCGTGTCAATACAGGCGCACACTGCCTCAATACTCTCGCTGGAATGCCGTCAGGCCCGCTGGCCTTGTTCACGTCTAGGCTGCACAGTAATCTCCGAATCTCTTTAGTGTGAACTGCAATCTCCGGCATCGAAGAGTCACAATGAGGTATAAAATAGTCATATATAAAATTTTGTTCCCTCAAGGTCGTTGGCGACAGTCGTCATCTTAAATGCTGTCGCGCGCCCCACTTTACCACCATTGGTCTAGCGTCTAGACCCATTATACTCTAGACTGAAACAACATGGCTGCTAGAGGGTGAATGCAAAAAAAAAAGACATTAGGTAATTGTGTGGCCGACTCATAAACATATTTAGTTCCATTGCTCCAAATATTGTTCCTGCTCATCTTGATTGACCGTTAAGGTTCATAAAATCAATCAATTAACAAAATTATTTTATTAATTTATCAATCATTAGTACCTAATCATAAATAGATGAATGGAGTATAAGATGAAGGTGACCTATCAATATTTGTAACATAAGCAACTCCGATCTTGACATCTACAAGAAAGAATTTGCAGAGTCTGCGCAAGCAAACCCGAAGTATAAAACGAGTTGAGCTTAAACGCGAATGTTTACCGTTTTAAGATAATTTGTTCCTTATCAATTAAACTACTGCCCCAGTTACAACATTTGTTTTAATTCTTATCATTTTCATTTGTACGGAATATACGAAAATAAAACTGTGCTTAATTTACTTTGCCTTATTTCAGGACTAGGTATAGTTTGACCGAGAAGAAATATGAGGGTAGAGGAAGAATTTTCTGCCCCAACGGAGCCAGTACACCGAGACACCAACCAGTCTACCCGGGACCACGGTCGTTGCAACACGGCCGAAACGTCGGGTTAAATAGGTAAATAAATAATCGAAATAATCGCGTTAAATTTCCGTGATATATTATTTTTCAATTATGAAACGCGAAAGTTTTAAAGTTAATACCGCTATATAGATCACGCCGAACTTCTTAGCCGTCCGGTCCTGCAGCCTTATTGCTTTGAACGCTATCAATCGACCAATAACACAGTCGGAACCACATCCCGTCATTCATCGTGTTGGCCGATTTGATAGCGGTCATACCTTGCGCCTTGCCGTATT
This sequence comes from Orthosia incerta, assembly GCA_948252205.1. Classification (NCBI taxonomy): domain Eukaryota; kingdom Metazoa; phylum Arthropoda; class Insecta; order Lepidoptera; family Noctuidae; genus Orthosia; species Orthosia incerta. The sequence continues at coordinate 12,270,061 of OX411766.1, read as the reverse complement.
CACTTGCGCAATTCGGCTGCTGAAGTAAGCGAGACGGAGGGGCAATGCAGGCCGTTCCGCTGTCAGTCCGCTGTCAACGTGAGCGTTTCTACCCCCGTCTCGCCGCGCATACCTGAGGCGCGGTACACCGGTTTCGGTCAAAGTATAATAAAACTTCTGCCATCACCATCAACTGGCAAAATTTCTCCGATAACATACCCTCACCCTTCTCCCAAATTGTTTGGGGTAGTCGCAATTCTTCTTCCATGTAGGTAACACGGTTGACGGAGACTTTGTTTCCTGACAGCTACAACCTAGAGGTCTTTAAGTCAAGGTTTTTGGGCTACTAACCGTACCAACACTTTCAACATTATCATCAGCCTATTAATGTTTCCACTGTCCACTGCTGGGTCACAGGCATACCCTCTGTGAGAGGGAATGGGCCGTAATCCACCACGCGGGCCCAGTGCGGGTTGAAAGAAAGAAAGAAAATTGTGTTTATTGGCATTCAAAACAAAAACACCTAAAAATTAAACAAAATAAATAAACAAAACTATTAATGCCAAAAGGGCCTCAGCTCAGGTTGGTGGATGACACATGTCCTTCACCGTTTTGAGAGCAGTGGTGATTAAATAATTTCCACAAAGTAAAGCGCCTGCCTGGGTTCGAATCTAAGACCTAAAAGTTGTAAGTCGCGGCCGATACCATTGGGCAACCACTGCTCGACGGTATCATCAAAAACTAAAAGCTCCTCGCAGACTGCAAGATGCGATAACAGTTTTAACATAGAAATACTCAGTTCTGTCCGTAGAATCATTTCTGTGATACGCGTTGTCGCCTCGCGTACTCGCGCCTGTCTGCAGGAGTGAAGTTTTGCCTGCCGTTACAAGACATTCTTTATTTTCTGAATCATCATCATCACCCGAAAGACTTCCACTGCTGAACATAAGCCTCCCCCAAGTATCACTAGTAGTGGTAGGGTCTCCCTTTTCCGCACTTAAGGGCACACTAGTCGAAAATTCTTCCATACAAACGTAGTCTAGGGATTATTGCACTGTTTGACAATGTGCGTTCAAAATAAAAAGTGATATCAATTTGTCTCATCATTATCTAGCCCTGTATGGAAGCAAAAAAGTAAAAAAAACAAATATTTTAAAGTTATGAGCGTCAAAAGATCCACATTTCGACACTAATTTTAACGCATTTTTGGGCGCAAATAAATGCCATAAGAAGACGGAAAATTGAAAAACGGCCACCATACAGGGATAGATTAGTAGTAAATAATTTAATTTTGAACAGATACGTTTAGTCGTTTTTTCATTATATCCAGACTCCCAAAGGTCTGTTTATAAAATTACGCGCGCTCGGTTTCGTCCTAAATCATTATCCATTTCGCTACAAATTTGCAAAAGTGTGTATTCGTACGCGAACTAGCTTCCTAGTGCTCATCACAGCATCTATTTCTTCCGCACGTGTTGTCGGTAGATATAAAATGCATTACAACCCCGCGCACAAAATAGTTCGTGCCGTCGACTAGTGTACCCTTAAGACTCCCATTTGGTCCATTGTGCGTAGGGGTACTGGCTAACATAGCCAGCTTAGCTCCGTCCAAAAGCACAAAAGCTTCCTGGGAGCTTCACAGGCTTCACGAAGCGACTGTTTCGAGGATTTCTTCGCGTTGAGATGCCACGTCCTCGCATTCCAGGATTACATGGGCGGCTGATTCTTCGGCGTTAAAACAGCCCCTGCAAAGTGGCCTGTCCGTGGCGCCTATGTTGAATAGATGTTTGTTAAGAAGGGTATTGCCCGTAATTGTCCCTATAATTATTTTGAGGTTATTTCTACTCAAGCTGAGGAGTTTTTTAGTGAGACGCGGGTGTACGTTAGCAAAGCCATTTTCAACTGTCTACAGTCTGTTGCCCGTGACCATCTGTTATTGTGTAGTTCTGTTATTCTTTGGCGAATCCACGCGCGAAATTGCGAGAAAGGCAAGGGGATAAGTGTGTACGGGCACAGATAATATAATACTAGCATACAGATGCCTCATCCCATACAAAGAAACCGTGCTGACGTAACTAGCGTTTTTTATCTGATTAATCTTGTTATTTTTGTAAGTACATCAATCGCATTTGATCCCGTTTCACGGCAATAGATGGTGTTAGCAGCGACTTGCAAGTAAAAGGGTTTACTAGGTTCGTGAACATTTTTTTCTTCAAATACAGTGGCGGTTCGTTTTATAGTATTTTTTACACGTTTTTACAGTTTTTTGCACCAAAATGTGTTACAATACAAATTTTAACAATCGAGTGGAATGCCTTAGAAATTTAAAAATGCGCCATCTATTAGCATCAATTTTAAATGATCCATTCAAATAATCTTTGAAATGTGAATTAAGAGCCCAATATTCCATAATTTTGTACTTTGGAGAGTCGATTAAACAAGAACATACCATTTTTATGTTCAATTCCAGAAAATTTTAATTTTACACACAATTCTATTGAATTGTGTACATGTCGCGCCATCTAGTGAGATTTATTTGAACCAAATTTTCTTTCTTAGCAATGACTCTCCGTGGTACGGGCCTAGCACTAACATCTCGGAGCCCCTTTTCGCAAGTTCATCTGCGGCATCATTGCCTAGGTATCCACTATGACCCCTGATCCATCAAATGTCACTACATTGAACGATTCCGTGCGTCTCTTACCTAGCGGATTCCCGCTACATGTTCTCAATACATCTTCAAATACTCACTAACATCCTCAAGGACTGTATTGCCTGTAATCGCTCGCAATATTTACGATACCGACTGATAAATTGCTGTCAAGGCGTCGCGTGATAAGGGGTCATTGCCACCGATTCTTTGTACGAGGAAGTGATAACGGATGGAGCATGTAAACTTCGTATAGAGGGGCTTTGTGAAGCGTCCTGAATGTAAAGAGGGTTAGCAGAATAAGTGGTCCTTGATAGGCACGTTTTTCTTTGAAGTGACTCACGTAAAGTAAAATTATGTTTTACTAGCTGTTGCCCGCGGCTTCACTCCCGTGGACCACCCCACAGTACCCATTTTCGGGATAAAAAAATAGCCTATGTCACTCAGGAATAATGTAACTTTATATTGGTGAAAGAATTTTTCAAATCGGTCCAGTAGTTTCGGAGCCTATTCGTTACAAACAAACAAACAAAAAACCTTTCTCTTTACAATATTAGAAGATAGATAGAGAAACAATTAAAAAATGTGACGTAAGAAAGTCATGCTGTGCAGTCGGAGAATACATCTGGCTTTGGTCAGCCAGTTCGCGAATATGTGTCCTCCGACTGCAGAGCATGATTTTTTCTTCTTTTCGTTTGCTCTTTTTAGTGCGTTTCTTAAGCAGTCGGCTTTTTGATTTTTTTAATTAAATTTTGTAATTATAACTTTTTAGTCAACATTATTTTTTCGAATTAGGTACATTTAAACATTAAGTATTTTTGAAATCACCTCTCAAAACCCTTTATTTTGCTACCCCTCACGATGGGTTTGGAAGAAAAAAAAAATTGGCACCCACAATATGGCCGTCAAAAGCCGCCATTTCTCTATATTCCAATTTTAATGTAGCCAGTGACACTCGCAAGGTTAAGACGAATCGATTGACGTAAGAATCATCAAAATCGGCCAACGAGTTTGGTCTTTAGAACGCCACATAGGAACAAACATACGTACATTCTAAGACTGATAAACACATTATCCTCCTTCGTCAGTCGGGTAAAAAGATGAAATATAATAATAGAATATAAAAATAGTTGATGACAATCAGGAAAAAATAAATGCATAAAATAGAGCATTCTACAAAAAGTGGATGTTAGCAGAGCGTGGTTTCGATCCACGGACCTCTGGGTTATGGGCCCAGCACGCTTCCACTGCGCCACTCTGCTCACATTATCTCTTGCCCAAATAACACTTCTACTTCCACAAATTGATGTTATTATTTTTGAAACTGTTGAAATTCGTCAAGAAATTACCCTCTGATTATGCCAGTCGAGTCATAATATTTTTTTCGAAAAAACTGGAGCATATTACTAAGACTACACCTGTCCGTCTGTCACCACCAGGCTGTATCTCATGAACCGTGATAGCAATAATGTATTGCAATAATGTAACCCGAAGTAGCAAAATGTTGCATATAAAAAAACTTTTTTACAAAAATATACTACCGACTTCCAGAAAATTACTACAAACTGAAAAATAACTTTATTTTTGGAAGTCGGTGTCTTTCGTAGGTACCATTTTTTTGCGTTATGGACACCGACTTCCAAAAATAAAGTTATTTTTCACTTTGTAGTTTTCTGGAAGTCGGTAGTATTTTTTTGTAAAAAAGTTTTTTTATTTTTCACTTTTTAGTTGTACCTACCAAATAGGCAAGTTGTTTAGTAAGTTTCCTATAACGCCAGAATAGATTACCCGAATATCATGAAACTTGAACAAAACTGATCATTGAGAGATCTGCTTACCCCTTAAGAGCGTACTGGCGTGATGTTATGTTATGAAATGGTATAAACAATAAACAGACATGCGATTGCAGCAGTCCCGAGAGATTTGCCGTTATTTATTGAAGAGTTCTGTTGTATATCTTCGAAGTTCTTCATCAGATCTTCACCAAATTAAAATGGGACCAATTTCGCAATATACTCTTTCAAACAAAAAAAGAATTTTCGAAATCGGTACAATTGACAGAGATATCGGTGAACATACATAAAAAAAAAAAAAACATACAAGAAGTCGAACATAGAACCTCCTCCTTTTTCGAAAGTCGGTTAAAAATTCATTCTTTGGTGTGCGCTGAGAAAACTATTGATGATACATAAAAAATATGTACCTGCTACAAGATTAGGTAGGGTAGGGTAGGTAAGGTAGGGTAGGTGGGTAGAGTAGGTATGGTAGGTAGATAGCCAATTGACGGGCGCGAAGCCGAAGGGTCAGCTAGTATAATATATATTATATATACTGGAAGCCGACTCCAACTTAAATGCGAATATCTTAGATACAGGGTAGGTGTTATGTCCCAGGCCACTACACCGGCCGTTCATAAGCTCTCCTGGGTATACTAAACCCAGCAAAGCGGTCATCAGGTAAATGGACGCCTCGGTAATGAACGTTAAAGAATAGTTAATGACTAAAGGTGGGTACTAATCGGCGTCAAAGTACCACTTGACCTTTGAAAGTTTGGGCTTAAATGTTCTCTTGGGAGCTTACCGCGTAGGTTGAATCCATTGGGGATATGTGGGTGTGAGACTGAATTTAATATGGGGGTCTCATTTGTGAATTTAGGAAAAATAAACACAGTAAGCTTAGTTAATTTGGTCATTTTGTGAGTATGAATGAAAGGCGACTCATCATCAGCCTTTTAATTTTCCCACTGCTGGGACACAGGCCTCCTCTCTGTTAGACGGAATGGGCCGTAATCCACCACGCGGGCCCTGTGCGGGTCGGTGGATGTTACATGAGTTCGAAATTTTGGTTCTAGGACATGCCGGTTTCCTCATGTATTCCTTCGATGTTTTGAGAGCAGTGGTGGCCCTGTGGTAATGGTCGCGACTTACAAGTTGTAGGTCGTGGGTTCGAGCCCAAGCACTTTACTTTTTGAAAGGCGACTAATAAAAGGCGTTTACAAGGCAGACGTGGATGGAAACGCCGGATTATGTAAGGATCGTAACAAGTTTTTTTTTTTTTTTTTTTTTGTAGCTTTCTGTAGTTTCCCAACCCCATGGCAAAAAGGCGTGAGTTTATGTATGTATGCATAAAAAATAAACAGAAAGAAAATGTTTTTCTGGCGACTTTGGTAATAGTTTTCCTTCTTACCAGGGACAGGCATCAAGGAGTAGCGAAAGGGTTTTGAAGTTACAAACTGTCTTTCGTTCCATTTTACTTTTAAATAATCAATCATTAAGGTTACACTAGTCGACGGCACGAATTATTTTGTGCGCGCGACAACTCGTGCGAAGGAGATAGATGCTGTGATGAGCAGTAAGAAGCTAATACGCGTATGAATTAGCACTTTTGTAAGTTTTAGCGAAATGGATGATGATTTAGGTCGAAAACGAGCGAGAAATTTTATAAACAGACCTTTGGGAGTCTAGATATCATGAAAAAATGACTAAATGTATATTTTCAAAATAAAATTATTTGCATTGTTGAACTACTAATCCATCCCTGTATGGTGGCCGTTTTGTAATTTTCCTTTTTCTTATGGTATTTATTGCCGCCCAAAGATGCGTTAAAAATTGTGTTAAGACGACGACTAACGCCAACGACCTTGAGGGAACAAAACGCGCACTCGTTTCACACCCGCGCGACCCAAAATTTTGTAGTTTTTTGTACTTTCCTTATTATTCTATGACTTTAAAAAAAAGCCTCAGATCAAAATGTAGATAATTAAATTGTCTTTGAGATGGTGTCGATTTCATTATAATACGCCCAGCGGTTTTAGTGTGATTGTCGTGTTTTTGTCCGTTTTAGACATAACTTTACAAATTAATTACACTATGTTATAAGAATAAAACTCAAAATTTGCTCAGATCAAATTATTAAGAAAATAGTCTAATATAACATATATTTTTTTCAAAAAATTACGACTAGCCATTTTGACGTGATTCTCATTTGAAAATCAGCTACTCAAGGGAATCGGCGCCTTAAGCAACATTCCCTATGGCTCGATACAATTAGATTTATTAAATATCACACCGATAAGCGATTTTTATTAAGCGAAATTGCAAGTAAGTTTCATATGAACGCTAAACGACCGATTTACACTTGAAATTTTCTTAGAAGATAATACTTGTACGATATCGGCTATGGTCGCAATTAAAATTGTGTCGCGCCATCAGGACGGTCTCTCCGAGAATTGCTGGTACACTCATTCATCAATGCCCATTTGCCATTTGATGTTTCTCCACTCTTTTCTAGCCTTCGTTTTATTTTTCTATAGTCTGGAATAGCACATAGGCTATTTTTATGGCCGAAAATAATCGTTTGATTTACTCAGCCGTGCACGCACAAGGTCAGGTGAAAATAGATAATAATAATAATTACAGTCGTATTATCTCTGGTTGTTCTCGTTTGGCTAACGGCGAGTACTTACACAGACAAAACCAAGTGGCCAGGATTGTTCACCAGCAACTTACTTTAAAGTACAATCTAGTGGAATCGGAGGTACCGCATTACAAGTATGTGCCTGACCCAGTTCTCGAAAATGACCATGTCACGTTGTACTGGGATCGGTCTATCTTCACTGATAGGACTATTGTTGCCAATAAGCCAGATACTAGTGGTGATAGACCGATTAGCGCGCCGCACAATGATAATCGATGTCACCATCCCGCATGACGAGAACCTCGTGAAAGCTGAGAAAGAGAAATAAATCAAGTATCTTGACTTAGCACACGAGGTTGTCGACATGTGGAATGTGGACTCGGCGATCATTGTGCTGATTGTCGTTACGGCCAACGGCCTGATGGCCAAGAGCCTCGACGACCATCTGTCGAGGCTGTCATTGGACGGTTGGATCAAGGGTCTGATACAGAAGGCAGTACTCCTCGATACGGCTCGTTGTGAGGAGGTTCCTGTCTCTGGAGCCCTAACCACCGGTAGCTTGGACCCTGTTCCCGGTACCGGCGGACAACCATTATTTTTTATATTTTGAAATGTTTTTTTTATGATTTGTTTTTATAAAGAAATATTTAAAAATGTAAATTTAAAATGTGTACATAATTGAATAAACGAAATAATTACAGTCGTACCAGCATCTTACTGGGTTAACTTCCTTCCTCCGAGCACGTTTGCTCTTGCGAATCTCCACTCAAGCCAGCCAATTAAGGTTACACTAGTCGAAAATTCTTCCATACAAACGTAGTCTAGGGATTATTCCACTGTTTGACGATGTACGTTCAAAAAGAAAAGTGATATCAATTTGTCTCATCATTATCTAGCCCTGTATGGAAGCAATAAAGTAAAAAAAGTTATTTTTTGAAAGTTATGAGTGTCGAAAGTTCCACATTTCGACACTAATTTTAACGCATTTTTGGGCGCGAATAAATACCATAAGAAGACGGAAAATTGCAAAACGGTCTCCATACAGGGATAGATTAGTAGTTCAACAATGCAAATAATTTTATTTTGAACAGATAGATTTAGTCGTTTTTTCATGATATCTAGACTGCCAAAGGTCTGTTTATAAAATTTCGCGCGCTCGGTTTCGTCCTAATTCATTATCCATTTCGCTACAAATTTGAAAAAGTGTGTATTCGTACGCGAACTAGCTTCCTACTGCTCATCACAGCATCAATCTCTTATGCACGTGTTGTCGGTTGGAATAAAATGAATTTTGACCCCGCGCACAAAATAGTTCGTGCTGTTGACTAGTGTACCCTTAAGGCAATAGAGAGGTGGGAGTTCTATTCCCCGTCAGTGTTCACTCCGACCGGCCAATAAAGGCAAGCCGGAGATGAGGGACATGACTTCTCCCTGGAGATCAGGTCCGTGGGGTCGTCACTGCACAGTCGCATTAGTACTATCAACACAAACATTATAATGACTAGTAATCATCATTACTGCTTGTTAATATAGCTTGTTTGTGTTTAATTATTTACAATGTTAATTAAACATTCATTTAAATGCATGGAATGGAATTTTCTTATTAGGATGCAAGCAGACTACAGACGAATGACGAAATTGTAGCTGAACTAAGGCCTCCCCAAGTGTCGCCACATAGACAGATCCCGTGCGTCTCGCATCCAGTGGATTCCTGCAACCTTCAACAGGTCATCGGTCCACTTAGCGAGAGAGAGGCCTTCCTTTCTGCCATTGTAGCATATTTTGAGGCTTTTATCACCTATCTGAACTCTAATTTCGTAATTTCAAAGAAAGAGCGCCCGTGTGCTTGCTTTGGAAAAATCCGTCTACACGACCGCGTGAAGCACGCAATGAATACTGTTGAATTGTTTGGGCGCACGGTTGGCGCAGTGGTTGAGCGATTGACTGCTGCGCTGCGTGTTGCGGGTTCGATTCCCGCACGGAACAAATATTTGTATGACCTACAGATAGTTGTTCCGGCTCTTTGTGTTTGTTTATGTGAATTTATATGTTTGTAAACACACCCACGACACAGGAAGAAATTCCTAGTAGGCTGCTGTAGGGACACGAAAAAAGTATCGATACTTTGTGATATCGAGTACATTTCCATTCGATACCGATACTTTGCATTCGATACTTTTACTCAATGAGTACTTTTTGGCAGGTATCGAATTAGAAATTAAGTTTTAAATGGGTAATCTTAGAAATTACCCATTTAAAACTTGCGACCTTATGGCTTATGTCTATGGTTATGGCAACGCCATCTAGTTCACTCGTTCTGAACCTTCTGGGAACTTTTAATTTATATGCCTAAAGTACTAAATAATTTAATTTCGTTTCTATTTTTTTTTTATAATTTTTGAAGTTACAGTTGTCTTTTGCTATTATAGTATTAAATTTGTATACCAATACCATTTGTTTTTCATGTCTTGCCCTACTGAAGTTAAACTGACGTCATTTACTGACTGATATTGACCTATGCTCTACGCGCATTAGCGGCGCAAGAAAAGTACTCGATACCTTGAAGTATCGGTACTTTTATGAGTACGATATTTTCTTTTCGATACTACTCATGAGTATAGTATCGATACTTTTTATTCGATACCGATTCCCTAGGCTGCTGGGTTCACTATTCAGAGGTACTATGACTGCTTTACTAGTGTTATTATCAAAACAATGACTACTGGTGCAGCTGGTATCTGGACTAGATCCCTTGAGTTGAGCAGTACTCTCTCAGTACTAGATCCTAGCTCCTAAACGGATGAACCGATGTTGATTATGTTATTCTTTTTATATCTGAAAGGTGACTTTATCGAGTGTTCACATAGCTAATGTTTGATAAAATCGGTTCCGCCTTTGTAACGTTATAGGCGTTTTACTGTTTGAATCGAGGTGTTTTCGCAAGATATCGTGTCATAATTACGTGTTCAATAGATTGTCGATCGAAGCGTGTATACTACTAGATAAATTATGTAGCATGAATAAAAAAATGGGTCGGTTTTTTTTTTAATTTTACTTGTTCCATTAAGAATTTCAATTGCAACCCAGATTTTAGATATTTCCTATTCTTTTAATTAAGTATTTATTAACTGTCTTAATTAAAGTAAAATTAATAAATTACATGCTTGTTTAAGGCAATATATGCAACTAAAGCATAATTTGGCTTAATGTGGCATTTGTGTGTCCACTGCCTACAACTATCGAAAATACAGCCGTGATGTTACCAGCATTCTCTTTAGTTTTACCAGTGGTGTCTCATCCCATACAAAGAAACTGTGCCGACGTACTGTACTGTTTATACTGATTATTTATTGTACATCGATCGCGTTCGGTTCCGTTCCACGGATATAGATGATGATCCATCTATCGCCGTGGAACGGAAACGAACGCGATCGATTTACAAAACATAATTAGTATAATCAGATGAAAAACGCTAGTTACGTCGGCGCGGTTTCTTTGTATGGGATGAGGCATCTGTATGCTAATATTATATGATCTGTGCTTTTACCAAGCAATTTAGATAAGGCAAAGATTATATTATTTAGTATGTAATAGAGTTGCCGCGAATACTCGCTATTATTCGGTATTCGGCATTACTCGTCATTTTTTTGATATTCGTCGAATACCGAATAATAGCTAGTATTATTCGGCATTCGGCGAATAGTCGTCGAAAATAAAAACAAAAGAACTAATGAGTTAAAAATAATATTTTTTTTAATTATTTTCCTTAATAAAACAATACACAATATCAATTATTATCTGTAATATGTGCCTGTGCCTATCATATTCATGAAATTAAATTAGTAAGGCTTTTAAATTAATATTTAAAATCCAACAGAGGCAGATTGTGGTGCAAAAAAACATTTTTTTCTGCACGTTCTGGAGCAAGTCGGTTTCGTTTTACCTCGTAAATTAAACCTGCCTCGGAAAATAGTCTTTCTGAATAAACAGAGCTTGCTGGTGTGATTAAGTATCGTTTAGCAAGCTTACTTAAAATAGGAAATCTATTCTTATTGGTAAGTACTCAAAGCCAAATATTTTTAATGTGTTTAATGTTTTTTTTTTATGTCGAATAGTAATGTCGAGTTATTCGACTATTCGCCAAAGTGAATGGCGATTAATCGGTATTCGACTATTCGCTATAAACACTATTCGCGGCAACTCTAGTATGTAAACACTTTCACTAGTCAGATTTAATCTTAGTTTAAGTAATTAACTGTTTATGCAACCGTTATGCCATTGGAGATGAATTATGGGAAAAAGTCAGCTCCTGTGTGTTTTATGAATATTTGTATTGTTATTGTGTTGAAGAAGCTAAGCATAAGTAAAATTGTGCAGAAGTTATGACAAATTATACATCTATACTAATATTATAAAGAGGTAAAGTTTGTGTTTTTATGATGTTGTAGGGGTTAATCTCTGGATCTACTGAACCGATTTTGAAAACTCTTTCACCAGTAGAAATCTACATTATTCCTGAGTGTCATAGGCTATAATTTATTTTCAAAAATATTAGAGATCCTTATGAAAATTGCAATAATGTAACCTGAAGTAGCAAAATATTGCATATAAAATTCATTCTTTGGCATGCGCTGAGAAAACTATTGATGATACATAAAAATTATGTACTACCTACATGATTTAAGTACTCATTATTACCTACAAAAAAGTCTCTAAGAGAAATATCTAACTATCATAGTTTAGTCACAATAGCAGCTTTTATGTTCTAAATTTTAATTAGATCACTGTAAATACCTAATTCCTTTTCAAATAAATAGTTTAACAAATTGGTTGGTAGGTAGTGTAGTGTAGGGTAGGGTAGTGTAGGGTAGGTAGGGCAGGGTAGGGTAGTCACTCCCGTTAACTGGCTACCTACCTACCCTAGGGTACCTAAAATCTTTTTTTTTTGGCAAAACATTGCCTATGTCTGTCCTTCCCCAGGATGCCATCTATCTCCTTGCCAAATTTAATTGAAATCCGTACAGTGGTTTAGGCGTGAAAAGGTAACAGACAGACAGACAGAGTTACTTTCGAATTTATAATATTAGTAAAGTCTAAATGTTCATAACTATGCTTAACAAGAAGTAGCTATTTAGCATAACTTACAATACCAGTTGCATGGATAGGTATAGTACAATAGTGAATTCAATGATAACATGCTAATGTTTACATTATAAATTGCATAATAGAAACATTACACTTGAGAAGTATAATTTTATCATAGACTAGCGACCCACCACAGCTGGCAGCATTTGCAAGCACAATTTTTAACGCAGACTTAAGCCGGGATAGTTGCCGCTTGGCGAATGTCACATGTCTTCTAATTTTTGGTTCTATGACATGCTGGTTTCCTCACGATGTTTTCCTTCACCGTTTTGAGAGCAATGGTGATAAATTAATTTACACAAAGTAAAGTATCTGCTTGGGTTCTTACCCACAATCTACAACTTGTAAGTGACAGCCGTTACCACTGGGCCACCACTGCTCTCTCGTCGTGCCACAGGGTCACAATTAAACCCAACAACTTTAGTAGCCAATCAACTACCTCAAAAGGCACCACGACAAAACACAACATAGTAATCTAGCCCTGGCTTTATCTTGATTATCACTATTTTTCTATGTTGAGATTTTGTAAACCTTTTGATTAATACAAATAAATAAAAAAAGGGGAACTGGTCATGTCTGCCGCATGTCAAAGGAACAATTGGCAAAGATTAGAAGGTCTACAACACGGCAGGCCTAGAAAGAGCTGGTAGGATGAGCTGCATCCTAATTGCGTAAGGCATAGATTTTGTAAACCTTTTGATTAACACAAACAAATAAATGAAAAAAGTGGAACTGGTCATGTCTGCCGCATGTCAAAGGAACAATTGGCAAAGATTAGAAGGACTACAACACGGCAAGCCTAGAAAGAGCTGCATCCTAATTGCGTAAGGCATAGCCCGCACTGCAATTTTTATTAATAAAATCTCAGTGCGTGTTAAGCCTAACAGTTTTGAGAGCATGAAACATATATGAAGCAATAAATTCAAGAGAAGCATGCATGTGCCACTCTTTAAACTTATGCAATAGGGGTAATTACTGATCCAAAATCTCTGAAGACTGGGATGGATGGAGGGAAAGGATACAGGCTTATAATAAAAGTTATATTGTAATCATTTTTATTATAATCCTGTAAATACAGTCTTTGCCATGAAAGATGAGACTTGACACACCACGTAGTTTGACTTGCACAGTAGACGATTAAAGGTCTCTTCAGCTGTATGAGGTCTGAGTTCGGAAAAAAAAACAAGCGTCATCGGGGCGGTGGTCAGAGCGCGGGAGGCTCGGTCAAGTCTCATCTTTTGTGGCATGCAGTACAGTGTCATAAATTTCCTGTTAAACATCATTGGTAACATAATATCCTGCAGTATTTTCTATTGCATTTTAAAGGTCACTTTTATGACCAACACACACATACATGGCTAATTGGAAACATTACTAATTTAATAAACAAGATAATTGGTTGTAAAGTAAAAATATGGACATCATTATGTTTTCTGTCTCTTTAAGTATTTTTTTATGGTACTGAGATAAGATCTCTGTGTGATCTTACCCAGCGGACCTTTGAAATAAGTATGGCAGTTATATTTTTTTCACTTGCAACTAAGCCGATGATGGCTATCCTGGCAGTGTCATGTACCTAGTGACAGAAGTGCATATTTTTTGAGATTATGCTGTCAAAACTCGAGATGGAGGGTACCTACTTGTAATCAAATAATTGATATGGAAATAAATTATACAGAATTACCCATATTTATTATTTAGAATAAAAGAAATTGAATTGAAAGTGTTTACTGCCTACTGTACTTTCTTTACAAATGTGATAAAATGAAGGAAATTGACCATCTAGGCTTATTTGGCTGTATGAAAAGATGCAACATATTTTTTTCTTTTTAGGCTTTCATACCCAAAGGGTTAAAACGGTATCCTGTTACTAAGGCTCCTCGATCTGTCAGTCACCAGGCTGTATCTCATGAACCGTGATAGCTAGAAAGTTGAAATTTTCACAGATGATGTATTTATGTGGCCGCTATAACAACAAATACTAAAAACACAATAAAATAAATATTTAAGTGGGGCTCCCGTACAACAAACGTGTTTTTTTTGCCGTTTTTTGCGATACTGGTACGGAACCCTTTGAGCGCGAGTCCGAATCGCACTTGGCCGGTGTTTTCAATATTTTCAACTTTTTTGGAAAAAAGCTGTTTGTTTTAAAATGTATTCTAGATTATTTATATTTTTCTGAGCTACTGACGACGAAAACAGGCTGATAGTAACTCGTAAACAATAAGACTTTAGAGCTTGCCTTAGAGCGATACGATAAATAGTGGTATGGTAAGCACGATCGTCAGAAGAACGTATCAACAGAAATAAACCAATCTCCACAGTTCAAAGACAAAAGAACGTTTCAGTTAAAATAAACCGTAAAACAAAACGATATAAACGCATTCGCGGTCACTGAATCGTGCTAATTGACGCCAATTGAACGCGAAAGCCAACAAAATTGGCTCCCACATAAATAAACAAAAAAAACGTTACTACTGCACGAGAGCGGCTCCAATGAGTCACTTGGCATATTGCAGACAGATGTAAGCTCCGACAAGATTACAACAATCCTTTGAACGTAAACATTGAGCACACAAACTTACTTGAATCTCCAGTAGACTAAGTAGACGAGACACCAACAAAATCCTTCAAAAAGATACGCTTCCACACTCACAAATCTTAACAAACACAAGACAAATAAAGTAATCACACATTACACCCACGATTACAACTTTTCACGTCCATTTTGTGCGATAATTTTAATTAATTATTTACATTTGTAATCACATGTTAGAAACACTGGATTTACACAAGTATATTTACGTTTCTGAGATAAAATCAAACGAGCACTATGCATCACTCGCGACGTGAATCAACGAGAAAATAAAGACTGCTTAGCGAACTGCACAGAACAATAATAACGAGAGTAGGTAGTATGTATAACAAAATGCAGCAGGCAAAGTGGCGAATGCGAGCCGAATACCAAACGCGAAGGGCGAAAAGCTTAGAAAAGTTGAATGAAATGAGTCTGGGGTTGCCAGGCTTATTTCAGTAATTCTACTATATAATAAAGCCTACAATGGTAGCTTTCCAATGGTATAGATGCTAGTGGGTCCCACAACACACAACTGCATTGTCGAGGCTTGGTAGCCGTGGCTTGGTCACCCACGGTGAAGCAAAGAAGACATCGAGGAGGGGCCGCTCGTTAGGGCTTAACTAACAAGTACCGTGATTGCGGTGTCGCTTGATAACAGAGGTGACATCGCAACTCAGGCGGGCCGCGATGTTGTATGAGGCCTCCCATAGGATATCGTGGTTGAGGGATGGATTCCACGGCAAGAGAGGCGAAGAGTCGGGTATTGCGAAATTTTGCTACTATAAGTTACATTTTTGCAATTTTCATAAAGATCTCAATTTTTTTATATATAAATTATAGCCTGTTACTCGGAAATAATGCAGCTTTCCATAGGTGAAAGAATTTTCAAAATCGGTCTAGTAGTTTCGGTTCGGAGCCTATTCTGTACAAACAAAAAATCTTTTCTCTTTATAATATCTGGGCGCACGGTTGGCGCAGTGGTTGAGCGATTGACTGCTGCGCTGCGTGAGGCGGGTTCGATTCCCGCACGGAACAAATATTTGTACACACGCACTACAGATAGTTGTTTCGGCTCTGAGTGTTGTGTATGTAAGTTTATATGTTTGTAAACGCACCCACGATACAGGAAGAAATTTCTAGTGTGCGGCAATGTTTTATACAAAAAAAATGTCTAGTTCGACAGCGTAAATAAAACAATGAATGTCGTTTAACTTAGGCTTAGCATGCATTGCGATTTTTATTCGCGCGATTAGTGCCGCCCATTTTGCGATCTATGGAATTGTATGAACGTGCACACATTGCGGTAAAAAAATCGCGCGGAAATAATACTACAAAAATTCGCGCGATAAAAAATCGCAACACGTGTTAATCCTTACAATAATTATGAAAGACATTGTCATTCATTTCACTGTTTGTTACGCAATCATTTTTTTTTTATACCAAATTGGTAGAAATATTTTTGACTGGGTATTAAAAATGGCGCTGCTGTAGCAAAACAAAAAAACTTCAAAAAATAAAGCTTTTAGCGTTCCGTTTCACGCAGCAGTATCATAAATTACTTACATTTATATTGTGGGGGACAACATTAAAAAAACCCGACTGCTTGCAAAGCGAACTAAAAAGAAGTAAACAAGAAGAAAATCATGCTGTGCAGTCAGAGGATACATATTCGCAAGCTGGCTGACCAAAACCAGATGTATCCTCCGACTGCACAGCATGATTTTCTTCTTGTTTACGTCTTTTTAGTTCGCTTTTCAAGCAGTCGGGTTTTTACCCGACTGCCGAAGGAGGGTAATGTGTTTATCAGTCTATGTATTTTTGTTCCTATGTGGCGTTCTAGAGACCGTTTGCGTTGGCCAATTTTGATGTTTCTTACGTCAATCGATTCCTCTTAACCCTGCGAGTGTTACTGGCTACATTAAAATTGGAAAATAGAAAAATCGCGGCTTTTGGGCAACAACTGTGTTGGCTCCAAACTTTTTTTTCTACCAAACCCATTGTGTGGGGTATCAAAATAAAGGGTTTTAAGAGGTGACTTCAAAAATATATAACACTTATATGTTTAAATGTACATAATTCTAAAAAAAAAACTAAATACTTTTAATAAGACGTACGATATTAAGACGAATCGATTGACGTAAGAAACATCAAAATCGGCCAACGCGTTTGGTCTCTAGAAAGCCCACTGACTCAGAAATCTACCATATTTAGAACGCCACTTAGGAACAAACATACATACATAAACAGACTGATAAACACATTACCCTCTTTCCGCAGTCGGGTATAAGACCGACCAAATGCGAGTCGGACTCGCGAACGAAGGATTCCGCACCATTATCGCAAAAAAACGGCAATAAAAACACATTTGTTGTATGGGAGCCCCACTTAAATATTTATTTTATTCTGTTTTTGAAAACAAGTTTGTTGTTATAGCGGCAACAGAAGTACATAATCTGTGAAAATTGCAACTGTCTAGCTATCACGGTTCATGAGATACAGCCTGGTGACAGACGGACAGACAGACAGACAGACGGACCGCGGAGTCTTAGTAATAGGGTCCCGCTTTTACCCTTTGGGTACCGAACCCTAAAAAGTGCCGCTATGCACGAAATTCTTCGATTCTATGTAAACAATGGAAGGAAAAATTGGAAAGGAAAGTGTTTGAATTCAATTAAATTGAACAAGAAGCTGAAAAATATTGAAATTAAATTAAAACATCGAAATGTTACTTCGAAAGATGTTTCGCTTTTCACAGTTCTATGGAATGGAACTTTGTTATTAAAATGAATAAAACGCGATGTGTTGTAGTGGCAGCGAGGCGAGTGTGCATGAGTATGATGAGTGAACGTTTATGAAATTTTTTCGCGAAAGTAAAGTAACAGAATTGAATACCAGCAGCCTAATTGCGTAAGTGAATTCTCCAAAGCAAACAAGTCGATTCTTTCCCAAAAACGACTTTACGTATTGCATATTACACTCTGAAACGGAAAGGTTATGCTCCTTTCAATTACTAATATTTTGACGTAGAATTTATTATCAACAAATGAACGAAAGCGGAAGAATCGAAATAAAACTTCACTTTTTGTTTTGTGTAATGTTCGAGTTTGATGAAACATAACGCAGTAGATGAACTTCAACTCAAAGGAGGATGTTTTTACTTTTTCCAAATTAGTTTCGCAATACCGAAAAAGTTGAAAGAAACGATTCTGATTCTTTGAAGGAATCGACTCGTTTGCTTTGGAGAATTCACTTACGCAATTAGGCTGCAGGTTTTCTTAATTTAATTTTTTAAT
The DNA here is from genome assembly GCA_948252205.1 of Orthosia incerta. Classification (NCBI taxonomy): domain Eukaryota; kingdom Metazoa; phylum Arthropoda; class Insecta; order Lepidoptera; family Noctuidae; genus Orthosia; species Orthosia incerta. Next base: position 12,252,000 of record OX411766.1, on the reverse strand, counting down.
GTTTAAATAAAATATTACACTGTAACACTTTTCTTCATCATTGCCCGCGAATGTGATTTCGTGCATAGCGGAACTTGTTAGTATGTTCGCGTCGAGCATAGCGGGACGAACCGCAACTAAGTTGAGGACGGATTTGTCTATCCAAATCTATTAAAGAGCTTTTAAGCTGAATTTAGCAGATCGGTTAGATGATCATCTCCCCAAATGAAAACGTATCTTGACAATGTGAGCCTGTAACGCTTTCACGGCACGGCATAACGGATATGCAAGGAACTTGGCATATGCATAGACCGAAACCTGGCTACGGACTTTTGGCATACTTCTTTTTGTATAATGTACCCTTGGGGCAATAAAACAGTGTTCTCATGGAAATGCCACAGGCAGGAGTAGTTAAATGAATGTAGTTAAACCAAAGAATAACACATCTACCAAGTATAATATTTTTATATTTTACTAGCTGACCCCCGCGGCTTTGCCCCCGTCAACTGGCTACCTACCTACCATACTACTCACCTGCCTTACCTACCTACCGCGCTTTTATTGTTGGTGCCCGTTACCACCTGTAGGTACCTACCTATTATTGGTTGGTACATAATCGGTACAATAAAAAACTTTTCTTTTAAAAGGAATAGATTCATAGGACTTTTAATTTAGAACACATTTTATTTATAGACACTTCTAATATTTTAGAGAGGAAGGATTTGTATTTTTGCATGTAACGAATAAACTTAAAAACAACTGGACCGATTTCAAAAATTCTTTCACTGTTGGGAAGCTACACTACGCCCCCGGGTGACATGTTCTGGAATGGCGACCGCGAACCGGAAGACGATAGGTACGTTGGAAGGCCTCCCACTAGGTGGACTGATGACCTGGTTAAGGTTGCGGCAAGCGCTGGATGCGAGACGCACGGGATCGGTCAATGAACGACGCTTGGGGGAGGCCTATGTCCAGCAGTGAACGTCTTTCGGCTGAAATGACGATGAGGTAAAGTTTGTGAGGTTGTAGGGAGTAATCTCTGGATCAATTGAACCGATTTAGATGAAATTTGCCATGGAAATAGTTTAATACCCTGGAAAGGATATAGGATAGTTTGTATTCCCTTGGGATGATAAAACACTTTTTACACGAGCAAAGATAGTTTAAAAAATAGATGAGAACCGTCATTAATTAATATGAATATCTACACCTGTGGCAAAAAAAAAAAATATATTAAATATGTTGCCCTACACTGGAAATTTCTTCTGTATTGTGTGCACGTTTACAAACATTTAAACTCACATACGCAAGAGTAGACATCCAGATCCGGAGCAACTATCTCTGGGCCATACAAATATTTGTTGATTTATTACTAGCTTCTGCCTGCTTGAAAACTGTTCTTAACCGACTTCCGAAAAAGGAGGAGGTTCTCAATTCAGATGTTTATATTATATATATTTATGTTTATTCGGGCATAACTCCGTCATACATAAACGGATTTGCAATAGTACATTGTTATCCTAGGGGTGAAAGTAACTTATTTAGTCCCGAGACGGGGTTTGGCGCCCGGAACGAAGTGAGGGCGCCAATAGTTCGAGAGACTAAAGAAGTCTTTAACCCGAGGTAAACACTGTGCTTTTCATTACAAATACAAGGAAATAAAAATAAAAACATGAATTAGCTAAAGAAAAAATGATTGCCGCTTTCCCGCCTATTTTGTTTGTTTTTTTTTCTGTGGCCGGCCTGCTATTCAGCCATTATTTTTTATTTTCATCATTGAAAAAATGGTAAATATTTTGCCCAAATCTAAGTTATTTTAAAGAAATTGTTGAAACTAAATTATAATAAAGTTATTTAAAAATATATATTCTTTAATCAATACTTAACTTTAAGTTATTTCAATTTTACTTCGTGGTTGTAATAGAAAGTTGGAACATGGTTCAATAGATATGTGAAAAGGAACTAGTTTTTTTTTTTAATAATTTGACAGCTGTCAGTTGAAAGCGATTCTCCCTAGGGCTGAAAAGTATTACTTTCAACCCGCTCCTCAGGCAACTTAAGACCTACTTTCAGAGTATGAGTAATGAAAAATTCTTTTTTTATTCGAAAGAAGTTTATTCCGAAATGGTCCCATTTCAAATTGGTAAAGATCTGATGAAGTACTTCAGAGATATACAACAGAACTCTTCAATAAATGATGGCAAATCTCTCAGGACTGCTGCAATTGATGGTTTGTTATGAAATGGTGTTTATTGTTTACACCATTTCAAAACATACCATCACTCCAGTATGCTCTAAATGGGCACGCAGATGTGTACAGTTCACCCTGGTACACTCTCATTCCACTGGTTATGTGTTATTCGGGTTATCTATTCTGCCATCACTGGGTTATTCCCGCCCGGTAACACCCTTTCGTCAACACTGTTGACGATCGGGAAAAATAAGTTTCGTTCGTTCACAGTGTTGACGATCGGGAAAAAAAAGTTTCGTTCGTTCGCAGTGTCCATGAATGCTGGTTTTTATTTTTAAAATATGGAATTTTGGAATTTTGCTGCAGAATTTCTGTATCTATACAGTGAACTCTTTACGCTACTAAATGTTGGTAAATTGCTTAGTAGCTCTGCATTTGCATCTTTTAAACATGCGACTTCGGCGTTATATGTTTTTGGTACGCTTGGAAACGTTGGTGCAATCAATTTTTGTTTTAGATTATAAATCGATGCGTCAATTTCATTTTTCTCAAAGTTAGGTGTACGTTTATGAAGCGTTTCTTCTATGATTTGGTCGTTCTAAAACAAAATATATAAATAGATTAATAAATTTAATTATAAGATAAAAATGAAATGAAATTAATAAAATGTTAAAATTGATTGATTTTTATCATTAAAACTTTGTTTTATACTTATTAATATTATTACTACTACTACTTATTACTTAGTTAACTACTCGTTTCTACTACATTTATCTTATTTATCCGACAATGTAAACAAACATAACACATGTTTTTATATAACAAAGCTAATAAAATCTGGAAACTGAATTATGCATTACAATTAAGCCATAACTTAAAAATAAACACAAACGTTTTGCATATTTCAAACACAGCATAATTAAAAAAAAGAGTGGGTAGGTAGGTATGTCAAAATATGTTGATATTTTTGGTTATCGTATTTTAAACAATGCCAAGCCATGAAATGCCACACTAGGCTAGGTAGGTATATATATCATTCATAACATCATACAAATCATTGTGAAAAAAAGCGATAATAGGACTTTTACAAAGCTAAAGTGAGTTTAGACGTTTACGTAAAATGCTATGGTAATTCACTTACCTTAATTCTCAAAACTCCACTGCACTTTAATTTACGTTGAGAGCAACTCCAAATAACTAAACCACTTTTATGCGCCTTTCTTGTGTAATATTGGCGACCGCCATGAAGTAAAACAGTCCCATGTTTTCTTTTTATACGCACTAACACGGATTTTCCACTAGAACTACCTGCTAAATCTTGTTCCGACATGTCCGAATTTAGAACTAATAATGTACTGTATGTACGATGCATAAATCAGGATTAGCTACCCAAAATGAACGATACTTATTATTGCAGTGCTCTGATTGGCTAATTCAAGGTCATGGTGGATAACGTACTAGAATAGACCGGTCGGGGGTAGTGTGCGAATCTATTGTTTATTTTATCTATTGTTACCGGCTACCGGCGCGGCATCGCTATACCTGCCTGCTGCAAAGGGAAGTTTGCAATCTACTAACTTAAATTCTACAAATGGAAAAACATTCAACATTTTTTATCAATTAAACTAGACTTTTGTCGTAATTAAACATTTGAAAATCCATGACATGTTTTATTTTTATTTCCATATTTTAAAAATAAAAACCAGCATTCATGGACACTGCGAACGAACGAAACTTTTTTTTCCCGATCGTCAACACTGTGAACGAACGAAACTTTTTTTTCCCGATCGTCAACAGTGTTGACGAAAGGGTGTTACCGAGCGGGAATAACCCCCATCACTGTGGGCATTATAGGTATCTTACTATAAAACTTTCATTATTTCTTTTAGACACCAGTATTTTTTTTTTCTATACTGGTGTCTAAAAGAAATAATGAAAGACAAGAGTCTACACATCTCAGTGAAAAGCAAACTTTCAACACATGTATCGTGCCTGTATTGGCATATGGGAGCGAAACATGGGCTTTAACAAAATACGTAACAAACAAACTCTCCATATACCAACATGCCATGTTAAGGGGTATGTCAGGGATCAAAAGGAAAGAAAAAGTAAGGAATACCAACATCAGAAGCAAGACAAAGGTCCAGGACATAACTCGGAAAATACGGAGACAAAAGTGGAAATGGGCGGGCCACATGATCAGAGGAAAGGATAAATGGAGCAAAATAACCACACAATGGTACCCAAGGGATGGAAAAAGAAAAAGAGGTAGACCACAGAAAAGGTGGGATGACGACATCAGACAAGTCGCTGGAACAACATGGGGTAGAGTGGCCATGGAAAGGCCGGAATGGAGAAGATTGGAGGAGGCCTTTGCCACCTGGCAAACGGACACACAAAAATGGAACAAAAGATGTATCTATGAACAACAAAGAAAATAATGTGTCCGGTTGAAGGCTTATATTACTATAAAACTTATCCAACACGTACCACTAAAAAGATAAAAATAAAGAAAACATACAACCGACATCCAAATAAAGACACTACAAAATGAAAAATAACTTCAAATTTGGAAGCCGGTGTCAAAAAACGAAGAAACAAAAACTGAAACAGTGACTTCCGAAATTGGAGTTATTTTTTACTTTGTGTTTTTATTTGAAAGTTTGTTGTATTTTTTATATTATCGAAAGGGGACATTATACCGGGCCAAAAGCCTATGATCTGTGTCAAATTTCATCCAAATCCGTTCAGCCATTCTGGCATGATTGGGTAACAAACAACCATCAATCCATTCAAAATTTCGCATTTATAAGTAGAAACGAATAAATCTGTCTGTTGCTTAACTGCTGCCTGCTGTTCACTAGGTCGTTAATATAGTTCTCGCCAAACTTCTTGGCTGCCCTGAAGTTGGTTACAATAGTTGCGCATTAGTAAATCTCATACAAAAACAGCACTTATCTGTGCCTTGCGCATTGGAAAGCCAACGGCGGCCAAGAAGTTTGGCGAGATCTATACTATAGTTTAGGGGGAAGGGTACGAAAAATATATAAAGCAAAGTAGCTATCTCAATAGAAAAAAAAAAACACAGTAAATAAAAAACCTACGTCAAATGCTCACATATAGACTTTATTTGCGAAACTTATGCTTAAATTAGTATGTACACACACTTAATTGTCCGAAAATACTCAACATCCAACAGAAGAGGTTATGAAAATTATCTTGTCGAAACCGTGGCTTCCTTTCGCGCCGCATCTTGCAGTAACTGGGTATCGACCTCGTCTGCCGGCAGCTGCACGTAGCGCACCACAGAACCACGGATAAAGCAGTTTTTAACCGATAACATGTGAGGATACTTGTCGGGATCTATGACGCTTATATCCGACAGCTTGATATTCAAATACTGGTCAACAGAATGCAAGGTGCCGCATATACTAAGGTCGTTCTTCAGTTCTACAACCACATCTTTCCCCACAAGCGATTTGAAGAATGAATAGAATAACATTTTTGTTTATTTTGGTAAAGAAAGCTTTTTTACCGCCGCACCTCAGCTTCGCTTATTATTTAGTGATGTCAAACTGTCAAAGTAAAATGACATTTCAAAGATACAGATTACGAAAAATTAGTTAGCACTATTTAGTACGCGGACAAAAATTCACTCGAATAAAATACGCGCGGCTAAAAACCGCAATCCGTGCTAAGCCGCCTTAGCCTTAATGCATGTGAATGTGAGGTTTTGGATTTTTTGTACAACAATATAATAATAGGTTGATTTGAAAGTATTTGAAAATTATCTATAGAACAAACTCGCAGACCGCGCTTAAATGGCAAAGTTCAGCTTTGGGGTTTTGCATTGATAACGTTGATTTCTATTTGGAGGAACCTGTGGACGCCGGCGCCCACCGATTGGTTTTAACTCAGTGTTAAAAAAGCTGAAGTCTTGAAATTGAAGTTTCCGAACGCAACAGATCCAATCACCGCTAGTGATGTGACATACTACATAAAAAAAATCATTTTTTAATTAAACAATTGTTTCTTTTGCATGACAATCGATTTTACTTAAAAAAGTAGCGATTTTGTTATATTAATTGACATTTCCCTGATTTGTCAATTAATTTCAAAATAAATATAAAATGAATCATTAATTAAAAATATACAACAGAAATAATAAGTTCTTAAATAATCAACATTAAAATAGGTTCAAATTAAAATGCTTTTCTTTCTTTCAATATAAATTAACAAAATTGAACTATTCAAATTAAAAAAAAACTAGAAAATCCGTAGGCAATGAGTTCAGGAGTAGCAGCTTAGGTAAGCGTTTTGATATTATTCGGCACCTGGTCTTTGTTAATATGGTGCCAGCTTTCGAGAACATTATCTCTGCTGGAGCCGAAGAAGTCGGTACCAAAAGGTACTTACACGCCAACTGTGCCAGATTTAAAACACTTATCACGTTTTGTCACGAAACACATATTCATATAGTGACACATTAGGAAGAAACCACCAAATAAATAACTTGGCTTTTATTAACTACAGAAATCAAGTCGTAAATAAAATAATGTATGACAGAAGATTATAACATTTCAAGTGACGAGTGATGGTTGTCAATATCATAGATATTGATACGAAGCACGAAGGAGATTATATGTCATTCTCCCCCTCTATGATTTCAGCATCAAGAAGATAGTCATTGAGATGTAAGGGTAATCTCTTTGGCCTTGTAGATCTTCTGACTTGTGGGGCCTCAACATTTTGCAGTGGAGTTCTAAAAACTTCTTCTTCATGTATTCCCCCATCATCAGCCCTGTCTTCCAGTACGGGCCTTTCAAAGTCTTCGTTTTCGACTATCGGGTTTTCATCATCCGCTATTGCTGGAAGTGGGGCTAAGTGTCTGTTCGATACGGTTGTCTCTTGACCATTACGCCGTCTCACGTAAGAGTAGCTGGGGTTTGTTTGAAGCAACTCAACTTCCTCAACGTAAGGTTCAGTTTTCGAACGAACAAACTTTTTTAAAAGTATCGGACCGGGAACAAGCCACGACGGTAGCGATTCGCCGACTGGCGTTCTCCGAGGAAAGTTGAATAACTTCTCGTGGGGAGTGGCATTTATTGAAGTGCATAGTAGAGAACGCACACAGTGAAGGGAGGGCTTTAAAACTTGTTCCCAATGTTCTATTGGCAAATTCTTGGACTTGAGACTCAGCTGTATCGTCCGCCAGAGCGTTCCATTAAGCCTCTCCACCTGGCCGTTCCCCTGCGGATTATAAGGTGTCGTGCGAGAAGTGGCAATATTACAGTTTTTGAGAAAGGTCTGTATTTCTTCCGACATGAAAGAGGATCCTCTGTCGCTGTGTATGTACAAAGGCTGACTGTATTCGTAAAAAAGATCTCTTAAACACTTAATAACAGTAGCCGAAGTAGTATCAGGACATGCGTAAGCGAATGGATATCTTGAAAATTCATCGATAATTGTCAGGATGTACTTGTTTTTTGTATTCGATGGCAGAGGACCTTTGAAGTCTATATTTAATCTTTCGAAAGGCGATACAGCTTTAATTAGTGTCCCTTTTGATTTGGCAAAGCGAGGTTTGACTTCCGCACATACACGACAAGAAGCGGTCATCTGTTTAATATCGTCTAGGGAGTAAGGAAGATTCTTTAATTTAATCCAGTGATACATTCTGGTTATTCCAGGATGAGAGAGTGCATCGTGCAATTCGTATAATTTAGAGTTACTCATGAGTGCACACACCCTTGACAGTGCATCCGCGGCAACATTTTCGATTCCTGGTCTGTAGATTATGTCATATTTGTAACATGACAGTTCTAGCCTCCATCTTTCGATTTTATCGTTTTTTATTTTACTGGTATGGTTTTGATTGAATATATAGCTGACGGATTTCTGATCCGTGATAAGGAGAAAGTGTCTGTTAATGAGGTAGTGGCGCCATTTTCTGAGACTCTCGACGATAGCGCAAGCCTCTTTCTCAACGGAAGCATGTTTACGTTCGCTGTCCGACAACGTTCTAGAAAAGAAAGCGACAGGGCGTCCATTTTGGGCTAGCGTCGCGGCTATGGCAAACTCAGATGCGTCAGTCTCTACAGTTAAAGTTTCTTTGTCGTCTATGGCGACTAATGCAGCCTTCACAATATCCGATTTTAATAGATCAAAACTTCGCCGTCCGCTTTCGCTTAATGGGAAGTTTACGTTGCCGACGAGAGGGTGTACTTTTTCGGAGAATTTGTGTACCCATTTGGCGTAGTGAGCAAAGAGACCAAGAGCTCGTTTGAGTTCAGCGGCGTTATGTGGTGGTGGCAGTTTTAACAGTGGATCAAGTCTGTCTTTATCAGGCTCTATTATATTGTTTTGAATAGTATAGCCCAAGAGGCTAATAGACGTTTTGCCAAAATTACATTTTTGTTCGTTTAGTGTTAGTTTGTACTTCTCTGCTGCAGCCATGAACTGTCGTAAGTTTTTGTCATGTTCCTCCTTATCTTTACCACAAATTGTAACATCATCAAGATACGCAAATGTTCCTTGTAAAACTTCTTGCCCGATAATGTGTTCAAGTGTACGTTGAAAGGCAGCAACTCCGTTAGTTACGCCGAATGGAATTCTTTTGAATTGGTATAATTTGCCACAGGCTTCAAACGCCGTATAAATTTTTTCCCGTTCTACAATAGGCACTTGGTGGTAAGCGCTTTTTAAATCTATTTGGCTAAAATAATTAAACTTAGCCACTTTCGTCACGATTGTTTCAATATTTGGAAGTGGGTAGGCGTCCAAGTACGTAAATTTATTGATTGTTCTTGAATAGTCGACTACCATCCTCCTTCGATGAGTTCCACCTCCCGTGACAAGGACCTGAGCACGCCATGGAGATACGCTCGGTTCAATTATTCCATCTTCTAAAAGCTTTGATATCTCGGCTTGGATAAATTCTTCTTCATCTTTATTATGACGTCGAGATTTAATGGCAATAGGCGTGATGTCGGCAGATAAGTGCGTAAAGACAGATGCTGGTGGCACTGAAGCTTCCATAACGCACACTTGTAGAGGCTCCCTGGTACCTCCGAATTGAAATTCTAGCTTGGCGTGATCTTTAAGAATGTCGTGTCCAATGATGACATCTGCACACAAGTTGTTAATTACGAGAAGAGGTCGCTGTTTGTATATGTGTTTGTTAATTTCAAGCGTTACGAAACATAGTCCGTCGACATGTGATGTATGGTTTAGCGAAGCCAGATTTATTGTTTGTTTACAAGGTCGTTGCTTGAGGTTCATCATTCGCGCTATGTTGCGATCAATAAAGCTGACGGAGCTCCCAGTATCTATCAACGCATCAGCACGAGTATGATTAACGGTGATGGAAATCGTAGCTTTTACCAAACTGGACGGAGATGCAGCTGAGTAAACGGTGCTTATCGCTTGAGAAGAACTTGGTGAATGCATATATTCGACGGGAACAGTGGGACTCGGACAAGAAATAGCATTGCTAGTTGAAGAGTTGTTGCGAGAACGGCAAACTGAAGCGAAATGTCCCTTCTTAGAACAAAGTTGACAATAGGCGTGGAATGCTGGGCATTTAACCCTTTGATGCACTTTTCCACCGCAAAAGAAGCAGCGTCTTGCAGTTGGAGAAGGTGAGGACGAAACCGCTGCATTGTTTGAACTCGGTATTAAGTGTTGAGGTTGTTCATGTTGTGGGACATTCACTGGTAAAGCATTCAAAGCATTTGGTACACCAACGCCCATTATTGCGGAGTCTTTTTCAGCTGTTTCAAGGACGACGGCTTGGTTGAAGGCTTCATCCATCGAAAGCGTTGAGTTTTCGAGTAACCGCTCTCTTATTTTCGCCGAAATAATTCCTGCGATGAAAGCGCTCCTTATTGCTTGGTTTCTATGTTCGTCGGCGGAGACAGATTTGAAATTACAATTTTGCGCTAGAAGTTGTAAAGCGCGACAGTATTCAGCAATTGTTTCGTCATGTTTTTGTTTTCGCGCGCCGAGGACATATCGAGCTAAGATTTCGTTCTGAGGCTTGAGATACGTTTTATTCAGAACCGAAATAGCGTCATCATAAGTTTGACAATCTTTTATGTGTATGTAAATGTTTGCAGTTAAATGGTTTGCTAGTAATTTTAGTTTTATTGAATCCGTGACGTCACCAGGTATTTCTTCAATCAAGAAGTTTGAAAAGGTGTGTTGCCAATGAGCCCACTGTTCACCCGCTGCGGGTGCATTAGGTTCAACGTCGAATCGATCAGGTCGAAGATACCTGGCTAAAGAATATGTTTTCTCCGGTTCTTTCTTCTTATCAGACATAGTTGTATGTAGTTAATAAAATTGACACATTAGGAAGAAACCACCAAATAAATAACTTGGCTTTTATTAACTACAGAAATCAAGTCGTAAATAAAATAATGTATGACAGAAGATTATAACATTTCAAGTGACGAGTGATGGTTGTCAATATCATAGATATTGATACGAAGCACGAAGGAGATTATATGTCATATAGCAGACCAAACTTAATGTCGGGGGTGGCAGATGAAAAATCGGTTATGATTGACTTTTTATTTAAAAAAACGTTATTAATCGATTATTTTTAATGTTGAAAACAAGTGTCATTATCGATTCGATTTATTGATCACTCGCCAATCATCGATAATTTTTTCACATCCCTAATCGCCGCCCAAAGGCCCCAAATGAATGGATGGCATTGGATGGCGTCGTCAGCGCATCGTCAGCGGCGTCAGTCAGTCAGTTCAACTTCAAGTCAGTTGTATTTCGTAGTCAGTAAACATTTTCATTTAATTTTTCTTAAGTTAAGCAAAGTCAGTGTTTGTTTTAGGCTTAGTCGTTTAATTTTGACTAGTTCGTAGGAATTATTGTGGAAAACGAATCATTTCATATCATTCCAACCAGATATAACCTATACAAACTAAACAAAAAAATGACGACTCCCGAAGAAAATGCTGAAATTGTAAGTTGATTATTTCCGTACCTATATTAGTTGTTAATTCGAAGCTTATTTATTTGCGACGTTTTTGCCTTTGTACCACTTGTAAGAATTACAAATACAATTAAAATCTTAAATAAATATAGAAAGATCACATTACAGAATTACAGAACATTGCGCCGGTAAAGACCATGTCCGTCTTCCTACTCAAACTTTTTGTTTCGTTAATGTGTACCTTGTTATGAACCCCATATCATTTTGCTTTCCTTTCCCTCTGAACATCAGGATGGCAACCTTTATGTATAACGCACGTGAACAGATTCGAAGAAGTTGGTAGAATCATCAGTGTTTATTTGTTGCATTAGTTTTTAATTTAGCATTGTTTATTTGTATCTATCTCAGCATGCATTGTGTTGTTAGCAAAAAGACTACAGTTAAATAACTTGCCTGGCTTAGTATTTAGCGTCAGCCAGACTTTGTCGTGACTGGATTCTGGCCAGGCCAGGTATTAAGATTGAAAAGAGTGTACGGATGGTTGATATTAGGAGTAAGTGATACTACGAATGCTGTTGCTATACTGCCCTTTATTATAAAAGAACACAAGTTTATATGGTTACATTGACATCTCCCTCTCATCTCCTCCCTAAAACTAAAATAAAATAAAAGTTTACTTTTATTTTATTGCATGGATACAATATAAGCACAAATTAAACATTGATACTCTTAGGCTAACACGTATAAAATATAGTTATAACATAATCGTAGTACATATGTTCGTTATGTTTGGTATACAAAGTTATACAATAATAAGTGGTTACATACTTATAATAACAATCAATCCCTGAGTACCTATGAGCGCACAGCTGGCGCTTATTATTCGTCTCTGTTTTCTGCTGACCTGTATAATAGCTATTGTTAAGTGCTTATAGCATTGGTAATTAATTGTCTTATTGTTTTTATCTTAAACATGATACGGTTTCGTTCTGTTTTTGTGAATAATGTCGGGTTTTCCCTTATAATTGACCTCAACATTTGGTGACAAATCTCTAATCACCTTGTAAGGTCCAGAATATAATTGTTGAAGTTTATTGCCAGTTTCATTTTTAATTAAAACTTGATCGTTTGGCTTGTAGCGTATTGGATTTACATGCTGGTCGTATCTACTTTTTCTGCCTATTTTATTGGCTATCAAATTTTCCCGCGCTTCGGTTTGAGAAACCTGTAGGCGGTACTTAAGTTCAAGCGGGTAACTGTCGTAATTATATAGAGGCTCTACACACTTTTCCAAATTATTGGGCAAGTTACACTTTCTACCGTATACGAGTTCGAATGGTGTAAATTTTGTTGACGAGTGAACTGTCGTATTATAAGCAAAGCACCAGAATGGTAACCAAGTACTCCATAATTCGGGTTTTCCTTCTGCTTGGATTCGCAAAAATGCACCTAGATTTTTATGCGAGTTCTCTAGCGCTCCGATGCTTTGGTGATGATACGCAGTTGAGTTTAACTTTTTAATATGTAGTAATTCACAAACCTGTGTCACGGTCTCGGACATGAACTCTGTGCCTCTGTCGGTAGCTATCTCCCTCGGGATGCCATGTTGAAGTATGAAGTTATCCACGAAGGTGCGTGCTACTTCTGTAGAGGTTTTAGTGACGAGGGGATACGCACATACATACTTGGACAGCTCGCATTGCAATGTCAATATATATGAAAAATTGTTGCTGTCTTTGTCTAATGGTCCTACCAAGTCTAAGAAGATTTTATCGAAAGCCGAATGAGCAGTTGTGGTGATTGCCATTGGCTCTTTCACCTGAACTGTATACTTATGCTTCTGACATTGAACACATTTTTTGACATAATTTTTGACATCACTTTCTAAGCCTGGCCAAAAATAGTATTTTTTTATATTAGTCAGCATTCTTCTCATGCCCGCGTGCCCACTAGTGGGCAAAAGATGAAAGTCGTTGAGTATCACTTTCCTATCATCTTTGTCCTCTATTCTTTCGACATCTTTTAATATACATAATCTGGGCCCTTTCCAGTTGCTTTGTTTTCTTATCTCACTAGTTAATTTCTCTACAAAAATTTTATTATTCGAATTTTTAATGAAGTATACTTCTTCTATATTTAGCTTGTTACATAGATCACTCAGCTCTCTCGCAAACTCGGCTCGCGTAGTTTGTGATTGAGATGCCGAGTTTATGAATATAGTTTTCATTTGGGCATTATACAATAATATTATGTGTGTTTGTAACACTACTGAGCTATCGCTCTTTAGCTTCTTAAGACTGCTACTGGGTGCAAATCTTAACTCTACTGCGCCTCTTGGTTTGATATGAGTTTCCACTACATGTGGTTGAACTGGCAAGTTGTCGGTGGGCAACTCATCTTCCGGGGCGACAGCATCTAATTTTCGTTTTTGAGCGCGAGTCATTACTGCACACAGACTCTCATTCATTTCTTTAAGTTCTTTTGACGTAATTTTTATTCTAGATAATGCGTCTGCTACGCAGTTCTCACTCCCTTTTACGTATTCTATTTCGTAATTGTATTCTTCTAGAGCTAGTCTAAATTTAAAGAGCCTGCTAGATGGGTCTTTTAAATTAAATAAGTATACAAGGGGTTTGTGGTCGGTTAGTATTTTAAATGTACGACCGTATAAATAGGGTCTGAAATATTTGACAGCCCAAACTACAGCTAAGAGTTCTTTCTCTATAGTGGGATAGTTCTTTTCCGCTTTGTTAAGGCTCCTACTAGCGTAAGCTATTGGTCTGCCATTTGAATTTGATAGTACTGCCCCAATTGCGTACCCAGATGCATCGGTTTGTACTATGAATTGATTTAGTTCTGAGAAATCTGGGTACTGTAGGATTGGCGGTGACATCATACTCTGTTTTAGAGTTTCAAATGACGTTTGACAGTTGCTATCCCAGTTGAATTTAGTGTTTTTCTTACTTAAAAGGTTTAAATGATAGGCTTTGTCGGCAAAGTGGTCTATAAATTTTCTATAGTAGTTTGCAAAAGCAACGAAGCGTTTCACTTCGTCCGTACTTTTAGGAACTGGATACTCTTTAATTATTTTAATCTTATCTGGGTCCGGCAATATACCATTGCCTGTCACCACGTGGCCTAAATAAAGCATCTCTTTCTTAAGGAAATCGCATTTAGTGGGATTTAATTTTAAGTTGGCACTGCGCATCTTTTCGAATACTTCTATTAAATTTTTGTTATGGTCAGTTAAGTTCCGTCCCATACAAATAAGATCGTCTAGGTACACTAAGCACTTGTCGTAGGATAGCCCGGTCATTGCCATGGTCATCATACGCGAAAATGAGCTGGGACTAGTTTTGAGTCCCATAGGCATTCTTGTCATTTGATACTGACCACCGTCTGCACTAAATGAAGTATATTTCCTACTGTGTTTGTTTAACGCTACGTTAAAAAATCCTTGGTTTAAATCTAAATGTGTGAAATAAATACATCCACACAAGGAATCTAGTATATCCGTGATGTTTGGCAGTGGAAACTTATCATCCTGAATACAAGTGTTGAGCTTACGGTAATCTATTACTAACCGCCATTTTTTTTCCCCGTTTGCGTCTGATTTTTTAGGCACTAGGAGTACTGGGCTGGACCACTCACTGGAACAAGGTTCAATAATTTCTTGTTCCAATAAGTTGTCCACTTGTTTTTTTAATTCGGCTTTCTGTGAATGCGGCATTCTGTAGGGCTTAACGTACACTGGTGCCACGTTTGGTTTCAATGTTATTGAGTGTTCATATAATTTAGTTGTTCCTAATTTATCACCTGGTAGGAAGAAAATATCTGCATATTTTGCGCAAATGGACTCTATGGACAATTGCTCCTCTTTATTTAAATGTTTCAGCGATAGCGAAGCGAATACCTTTCTGACACGATCAGCATTATTATTGGTTTCTTGAAATGAACATACATCATACTCGCTTGCTTTGTAAAGTGTTGGACTAATTGTTGTCAAGACTAAATCTGTCTCCGTGGTGTTTAAAATCCTAATTGGTATTTTCCCATTCGTGGGCTTAACTAAAGTATTTGCAACAAAGATCCCCTTTCGCAGTTCTGTTCCATTAACTACACATTCTTCCATCTCACACGTTCGAATAAAGTGAATAGACTCTGATCTTGCCGGTATATTAAAATGATTGTTTGTCATTATTAATGGTAATGATACCTTTGAGTTGTTATTCCATAGTAACAAAGTTTGGTTACCGTAATTTAATACTGATTTATACTTGCTTAAAAAGTCTTGTCCCAGTATGCCACTACCTTTACAAGGCAATGTTTTAAAAACATAGAACTTATGTTGTATGGTCTGATTTCCAATAACTAGGCGCAAATAAGCATATCCTATAGCCTGTACTTTGCCCCCGATGCCGTTTACAAGTGTCTTCTCGATATGGATTGGAATGTTTTGGTCGAGAATTTGTTTATACTTTATGACAGATATGGATGCACCGGTGTCTACTAATAATTGGTATGAATAATGGTTATGCGATTTTATATTTACGTAGCCTACGTTATTGCATGATAAAATTATATTTTTAGTCCCGAAAAAACTGGTCCTCATTCCGCTGTTCTGTTTCTGTATTTTCCTGCGTTTCTGAGTCATCCAATGTATGTATGTGTTGATCCCTGGAGGTGCTATAATTGGACCTACCTCTGTTTCCATGAAATGGTCGGGTGGACCGGCGCCAGCTTGCCTGCGATCCTCTCCGAACCTGATCCTGCTGTTCGTCTTGGTTTTGGATAACCTGTTGATTGCCACGTGCGCGTCCTCTACCTGCGTATGAGAAGCGGCCTCTCCGCTGTGACCAGTTATAAGACGATCTCCCTCTATAATTCATCGTTAAAATATCGGAAGATGTTGATGGACTTGTTATATCTTCATCGATGGCCGCCTGTACTGCATCTTTCAATGATGTAAAATTTCTGGCTGAAATTATTGTACTAAGTCGTCGATTTCTCAATCCATCTGAGAAACATTTGATAGCTTGCTTCTCATTAATTGGCTTTAAAACTTTCAAACTGGCCTCGTTGGCCCCCGATTGAGAGATCGTCAAATCAACAAACAATTCCGTAATTTTTTTGCCGAAATCATCGATTGATAAATCGTTTTGCCTAAGACTTTGCAGCTTTCGTTGAATTGCTGTAGCCGATTTTTTAGGCAATAACTGAATCTTCAAGTCAGCTATAAAGTCGTCAATATTGACATATGAAGTCGCTAATTTCATTTTTGCGGTCTGTGAGAGTCTATTTTTTAATACGAAATTTAACAGTTTTCCTTGTGAATTTTCGTCTAACTCTGTTTTGTAATACTCTATGCCATCTATTAGTTGCTTTACGCTAGCCTCATCGTCTGTACAAACTGGTAATAAACTTAAAGCAATTTTTAAATCAAATTTACAAGTAGTTGCCATTTTATCTGCCGTACTAGGTTTCTGTGAGCACAATTCTAATATTTGTTCATATAAATGATCAAAATTTGCGCAAAGCTCGTGAATATGCGAACATTCACTCTCACATACGGTGCTTTTCGATTTTGAATAATATTCTAAAAATAAGTTGTACTCTTTTACTAAGTTGTCTGCCTCTGCTAATTTTACGACTATAATGTTACCTTTTCTTCTATCTGGACCTATCTTTATCAAATATTTTCTGATTTCAAATAACTTGTCGTACAATGTTTTTAAGTTTTCTGCCATTTAACATAAATACTTATTTCTATTTTCTTAGTAGGTACTGAATTACATACCATTATTTTATACTGCATACACTCCAGCGTTCATTTTATTTTCATTTGTCACTTATTTTAGTCCACTAAAATAATGTCATGTATATTTTATGCTATTACACGTTTACTACTAATAGAGAATAGACAACACCTTATATATAACCACGCACTGACACATTACGAATATAATTTTCGCGCACTTTTCTTCGTAAACCCTGGGTTTTTAACTCTTCAGATGACGTCCTCAGTGTCCTTCTTGTAGCCTCTGGCATTCGTCCGCATTTCCTCTGCGTCAGCTCTACGTCTCCATATAGAACATCGTAATCTGTCCTTCCTGATCTCATTACCCATCCATTTCTGATGGCAATTCTTGTAGATTCTGAAGATACCATACAAAAACGCCAACGATGCTATAAGAAGTAACACGATTAAAATGATGTTTGTTGTGCTGGCATGTATCGTCAGCTGCGTGATGTCAGCGCTGTTACTTCCACCTGCTGCGTTTTGTGGAACTATAACTTCTTCCTTCGTATTAGTTGTACCCATTTTGTGATTGTCGTGGTAAATATTCACAAAATAGAATAGTGACCACGCTAAGTCCCAGTACGAGATTGGTCTCGTTGCAATACATTGCGACACCCGTTTTGGTCAAAGAAATGTAAACATAGGTACGCTGCTAGCGTTTACGCTGTCACGGTCGCCATGTACGGATGGTTGATATTAGGAGTAAGTGATACTACGAATGCTGTTGCTATACTGCCCTTTATTATAAAAGAACACAAGTTTATATGGTTACATTGACATCTCCCTCTCAAGAGTATGTCTGACACGCTAAGAAGAAGAGCCATTTATTTATCACTAGCTGTTGCCCGCATCTTCGTCTGTGTAGCATTAGTACTTTGTATAGCTTATTTTTTATATTGCATAATAATATTGTAGGTGTATGGGCCGTCTTACTTGAGAAATTACTAGTTCACTGTACAAACTTCCACCCCTTTGCCACCCTCACCCTCTTTTCACATTTCCCTTAAGGATGATTTCTGAGATAAAAACTATTCTATGTTCATGTGTGGGTCTAAAATTATCTTCATCG
This sequence comes from Orthosia incerta, assembly GCA_948252205.1. Taxonomy (NCBI): domain Eukaryota; kingdom Metazoa; phylum Arthropoda; class Insecta; order Lepidoptera; family Noctuidae; genus Orthosia; species Orthosia incerta. Next base: position 12,234,008 of record OX411766.1, on the reverse strand, counting down.
TCCAGATAACAGACAGAGATATATCAATCGATTCGTCTTAACCTTGCGAGTGTCACTGGCTACATTAAAATTGGAAAATAGAAAAATAGCGGATTTTGTTTGCCATATTGCAGAGCCCCAATTTTTCTCTCTCATCCAAACCCATTGTGGTGTATCAAAATAAAAGGTTTTAAGAGTGCAGTCGGCAGATACATCTGATTTTGATCAGCCAGCTCGTGAATATGTATTCTCTGACTGCACAGCTTGATTTTGTTATTGTTTACGTCTTTTTAGTTCGCTTCTTAAGTGTTCCTCGTGTTTTTGATTTAACTTTTTTTTCATACAGAGGAGCCACGAGCAATAATCACCATGCTTGCTCAATGCGGGTTGGCGATTTCAAACTTATATTAATTACAAGGCCGGGTTTCCTCATGATGTGTTTTCCTTCAGCAGTTAGCAATGTCCAAGATAAACTTATAAAATACATATGAATTGAAAATGTCACATAGGTGCCTGGATTTCAACGCACGCAACAACCTCTAATTACAGGCAAAAACTTACTTCTTTACAGGATTGGGGAAATGAGCGTCTTAGCCGAGCTCAGCGTGCAGTAGAAGCTAACACCTACGATGTGGACTCCTGGTCGCTCCTCATACGTGAGGCCCAAACGAGGCCTATCAATGAAGTGCGGCCTATGTATGAGAAGTTGATCAATGCGTTCCCTACTACAGGACGCTATTGGAAGATTTATATTGAACAGGAGGTAAGATTCTATTCAAAACTAATAGACAAGATACTTTTTTTTTGTATACCGTAATAAATTGATTACCTACATTATTCTGAAAGCTGGTTATGCAATACTCTGATGATAATATTCAAGAAAGATATTTATTTTGTTACTGGTTTTTGTATATTACACAATATTTTATCAAGTTTTGTTCCTCCAACAAAGACTAAAAGAAAAGCAACCGTAATAAAATTTGAAGCAGTGCATTATAATTATTAAGTGACCTTCTTGATGGTTCGACGAGATTCGATTGGTGTCACACCCACCAATAAGCGAAATTGCAAGTTCATTCACATGGACCCTATGTGATGCAATTTCATTCACATGGACCCTATGTGCTGGAAGTCCATTCACATGGTCCCTATGTGATGCAAGTTCATTCACATGGACCCCGTATGATGCAAATTCAACCGATTTGCATTTGAAATTTTCTCAGACCATACGTGCGATATCGCCTATCGCCACAATTTAAATTGCGAAACATTGGCAACAGGAAAGTTCTTTACCGAATGAACAAAAATGTAAAGTATTTAATTTAAGCACTTTTTTAAAATCAATATTTAACGTAAATACAAAATGCCTGCCTGTCAATAGTGTGCTAGTGAAGATAGCTGTAAAGATGTTACAGGCAGATTACCTAGTAATATTTTAAGGGAAATAGTGTAAAACAATGTAATTAAGTGTACAGTCAAAACAATAAATCAATTCATATTAAAAATAAAATTATTCATTAAAAAATCTTTTCTAAAACAAGCTTTTTTCGTATTCTTCTCAGCAAACCCTTTCATTTGATACCCATATCAAGGCAGTGCACAAAAAATAACTAGTCCGCCATCTTGGGCCGTCCGCCATATTGCATTAAGAATGATGTGACTTAGCTAACCATGCATTGTCATCCAAACTAAAGGTGTATGAAAAATTTCATCTTAATTGGTGGCGGATAACTGCTGCAAGATATGACCCGAACATACTTACATACATACATACATTGCAAGTTAAATAAAAGCTTGTAAAAAGAGGAAAAAGACTTAAATAATAAAATTATTTTGTCAATCATTACAGATGAAGGCGCGGAACTTCGAAAAAGTCGAAAAGGTTAGTATCGATACTGCGTAAGTTTATAATTAAATTAAAATAAGCAATCTGTGATATTAATAAAAAAATGCCTAAGGCATTACATCCGCCTCTATAATTTTGTGTGCTTGAAAAGAATTAAATAAATAATAAAAATTGAACGGAAGCTGCGAACTTGTGATCAATGTGGTCATAAGTTGTGAGTGATTTAGTAAGTAAGCTAGCAAATAATTGAAATAAAACGGAAGAATTGAATTGTATCTTTTTTTTCGGTTAGGGCTGATGTGTTCAGACATATTGGAGGCGAGTTTTCGATGCAAATGTCACTTTAAAACTTATTAGTCTTCTTGAACCACAAATTGGGGGCCTTTAAGTCAAGAGTGAATAGGTGTCGTCCACATCATCGCTTACCATCAGGTGGACCAGCATTATTACAAAAAACATCCGTGGCTCGAAGATATAGAGAATATAATAAAGACTGAATAAATATTTATTGTGGGAGGGTAGGATGAAATTAAACATTTGCAAAGAAAGCTCGCTTTTGAAATGTAATAAACCCTGTTTCGTTATTTCCTTACTAAAGTAGATATTCTACATTTCTACAGTATGTTTACAAATACGACAAGGCACATCGAGTTTTAGAAAAAGTTCTAATTGTAGAGCGTTGTCTCTTTCTAAAAGTCGATGTGTCATATCGCCCGAGTCAATTAAGGCGCCTTCTTCACGGGGTCGGTGCGTTTTCGTTCCTGTACCGAACCTGTACTCGTATGCGTTCGTACCGAAACGACTCGGGTGTCTTCCTGACTGAACCGTTTTTAAATATAAACCTTATTTACCGATTCGGTACAGTAATGAAAACGCAGCGATCCGGTGAGGAAGGTCCCTAAGTTGGCCACCCATATTGTATGATTTATAGGATGAGCATTTCATTCAAAAGCGAATCTATGCCGTATTGCTAACCTACTAAAGATCAAAAACAAATGTCTGCAGGAGTATGCGGGTTTGAGATTCATGACATAGCTATTTTGATCTTTATTACGTTACTAATGCGGTGTAAATTCGCTTGTGGAATTAGCGTGCGAATCCGGTAAATCGGGCATTTTGGCAGCCAGCTTCAAGCATTCAGTTAATGAAGCCCCATATTGATGACAAATAAATGTTGCGAAACATTGTCACTGCAACATGGTTTTATGTTTCTAGAAACTGTTTAAAACACCACATACACATGCATGTACTGCATAGTGTTGTACGAAACTTCTTTAAAGCCTCGTATCCACTAGACAAAATTTGACGCTCAACATGTTCGGTGACGTTGCCAGCTGGCAACATTTGACGGTCAACATTTTCGGTGACGTTGCCAGCTGGCAACATTACTAAACCAGAAATCCTCGTTGCCGTTCATCATGTCGCGCGTCAAATGCTGCCTGTGGATTCGAGGCTTTAAGGCAACGCATTACATGTTGCAAACAATGGAACGCAGTTTTACTAGTTTACCATCCATATGAGTCTTTATTTTACACAACACAATACTACAATGTAATATTTAGGCCCACTTCCACGAAAAACTTAACTGAGACTTAGGCGCAGGCCACATAGAAATGGCGTCGGGCGCGGACATGGCACGGACGGCTTCCTGTTCCATTCAAATTTCATACAAAATGCATGGCAATATAGCGCAATTTGATCAGGCACGGGCACCGAAATGGCGCGTCATAACCACGTCCGAGCAACAACATACCGTGTGTCCTAAATTGCGCTTTATTTCCATGCATTATGTATGAAATTAGCCTTAGTTGCTAACACGAGGCTAAATTTACAGTTTGTCATACAATTTAACCTCGTGTTAGGAACTCATGAGTTATTTTTTGGGTGCAAGTGGGCCCTAGAGTTTCCGCATACAGAGGGGGTAAGTCTTGAGGTCCCTTACAACTTTTTCCCGTAACATAATATCTAAGGCTTTCTTGCTGCCGCAAATCACAAAACTCATTTTGCGATAAAAAAGATAAAATATTTTATCAAGAATAGGAATGATGACTACAAAATTAAATTTAGTCCGTCAGTTAGATTTCCAGAAAATTTTGGACACGTATTTTTTCTTTAGTCACGTTAACAAAAAAATATGACGATACAGTGCGTTAAAATTTAGCTCTACGCTATGCCAGTGGTGTCTCATCCCATACAAAGAAACCGTGCCGACCGATACTGTACTGATTATAGTGATTATTTTTTGCACATCGATCGCGTTCGGTTCCGTTCCACGGATATAGATGGTGATATATCTATCGCCGTGGAACGGAACCGAACGCGATCGATTTACAAAAAAATAATCGGTATAATCAGATGAAAAACGCTAGTTACGTCGGCACGGTTTCTTTGTATGGGATGAAGCATCTGTATGCTAGTATTATATTATCTGTGGCTATGCTTATTAGTATTACACTTTTTACTGAGAAGTTACTTCACTCCCGAATTTCGATGCACTTTATCTTGGTGATTTTTTATTGATTTAGGGTAGAAAAAAATTGGTAGGTAGGTAACGAGGCGAACGCGGCGCTCCGCGTTCGCCTTGTGCACAAATAGCAAGAGAGAGTCGTTGAGTAGTTTTCGGCACGTAACTTGGCAAGTCTTTAGATGCGCACAAGTAATTTTTTAGTTCTCTTTTACCAAGCGGGACGCGGGGAAAGTTTAGCACCGTTCCGAGCGCGCGATTGGTTGGCTAGTTGACACAAGGATCGACTGACCAATCGCATCGCGTCCACGTTCCGTTCGGTCTATATGGTGGTTGGTCAGTTCACGCACTATGCGCGAACTTACTCCCACTACGCCAAAACCTTTCCAAGTTACAATGCCGGGGACTATACATATTTAGACCGACTAGTCGCGTTTTTTCGACTCTGTTTCAATGTGCTTTGACCTTAAATGTGTTTTGTCATTTGTGGTACAAGTGGGCCGCTGTGAACCACTCCCTCTTATAACAGCCTATTCACACAAAAGGTGGCTTGCGTATAGTATGAGATCCCACTGCAAAAATCTGCAGGTAGTTGTTTTTTTATAAAACTTGATTGTTATGAATCACTCTTGATAGTAGAATCGATAACTGCAGGGTTGCCTTTCATGGGTTACCCTTACCAGGTTTAGCAGGTAAACTGGCAACCAACAGATTACGGCAAACTGAGAGCTGGCAACCTCGTTTTTTTTCTATTTTCTACGTCACTTTCTTTTAAATATATAGCCTATATCCTTTACAAGATTGTAGTTTCCATAATTTCTGACTAATTTGACTATGGAATACCGTATCCCAAACTTAAGCGTTTTCAAGATATTGGACACTTATTTTTTTTAGTATCGATTTTTTTTCTATTGGTCTATTTTTTTTGGGTTTTTGCCTCAAAGGCGCAGGCCACATAGAAATGGCGTTGGGCGCGTACATGGCACGGGCGGCTTCCTATTCCATTCAAATTTCAAACAAAATGCATGGAAATATAGCGCAATTTGATCGGGGGAGCGGGCGCCGAAATGGCGCGTCATAACCACGTCCGAGCAACAACATACCGTGTGTCCTAAATTGCGCTTTATTTCCATGCATTTTGCTTGAAATTTAAATGAAATAGGAAGCCGCCCGTGCCATGTCCGCGCCCGACGCCATTTTTGTGTGGCCTGCGCCTTACTGATTTGTATTTACGATTTTTGTGTAGTAAATAAGTTGCTTTATTATTCTCAACACTAAAATTGCAGTTAACTGAACCAACTAGGTCGTAGTAGACGATTGATAGAAACAAAATGAAATAAATTCGTTTTTTTTTCTTTCCGTAATATTAAAAAAAGGTCTTCGAAGGTTCAAGAAAATTAAGTTTAATCAAAAACAAAATACCTGCAGTTTATGCAGTGGCATCTTAGGCTACTACAATTGTTAATGTACGTATTTATTCTCGCGTAATCTGCGTTTTTTAATAGACAGTTTATCATACAATAAATTGTCAATTTACTTTCGTACACAACTGTTTTTCATGAAAAAAAAAACAAATAAGGCCCAGTTGCTTTTTTAAGTCTTTTCTTTCAACTCATGAGAGCTATGATACTGTTAAACTATTCTTCGATATGCTTCTTTATTCAAAATTTGTATAGGATACCACGTAATTTTGGTATAAACACTTTCTTGTCAAATTTTATAAAAATTCTTGCGCGTAATTATAGTAAAATTAACGAAAGTAAGTATGTTTTAAACTCTTCTAAATCTATGAACCACTGTTTGAGTCCACTGCTGAATTTATGGTCCTGCCTTCGGAAATCAGCCTCTTATCAATATAGGTTCAAATTAAATGTAGTCAATAGACCTCTGCAGGCACGTGACTAAGGTTAAGCATCGCTTGCCAAAATCGGCTCACGGATGGGTGATCATCTTTACATAGCGAGTTTCGTCCGTGCCTCAGAAAGCACGTTAAGCCGTTGGTCCCATCTGTCATTTGAAGATCTTTGACAGTCGTTACGGGTAGTCCGAAGCCTGAGATCTGACGACACCAGTCTGGCCAAGGGGTACGGTGTTACCCAGTTACTGGGTTGTGGAGGTCCGACTGGAAGTAGCTCCATGTAAAGTAGTGGTACTCTGCTGAATCCAGTTAGACTGAAAGACCGCTAGGTAGAATGATTTGGAGATTGATTGACAGAGGTCCTTCTGTAGTAGTTTGGAGTCAGAAACACCAAGATTTATCTCTTAGATGCCCCAGTATCCAGACTTTTACTTATATCTCTGAACGAACAAAAGTAAGAAGCATTCAAGTGTCTGAATTCGTTAGGTAGTTAGAGGTCTATTCTACTCCCATCCATTGCCATCAACGGGCAACAAATCCTCCCGCTGTCTATTACAAAATGCATAGTGAGAAAACCCTGGATGGATGGACTGTGTGAGGAGTGATATGAAGGAAAAGGGAGTCAGTGATGACGTGACGGTGGACAGGACGGTATGGAAGAAGAAAACGTGTTGTGCCGACCTCAGATAGCATGGGACAAGGGCAGGAATAGGATGGATAGTTAAATAACCCAATAACCAATGCCGGGTAAAAGCCTTTATAGTTTCCCCTGCATTTGCTGTTGTGTGTGCCGTCGTCGAGAAGTTACTACGTAACAGATTTTGCACTCTCCGAGATCAAATGCACAATTTTGAGCTCAATATCCGTGACAGCTCGTTTCTTGCAAGGCTGCAGAACTAAGACCCGCGCCAACTACGTTTTCCGCTCACACGTGCAAGTTCTGTACGCGAACGTTGACAACCGACTGGCGGAGCGGTGCCGGGACCGCGAGAGAATGTAGGCATTAATCGTTGTATGTACGGTCCAGTGAAGGGAGGCCTGCAGCCTTATTGTGTAATTAATCCGGCAAGGCAAAGGGCAAAGAGTATGAAAAATCGACCAATCACATGCGATATGAAAGATGCAATGTGGATTTTCGTCTATTGGATTGGTCGATTTTTCATATTATATGTCATTTGAAGGCAAAGGTGCCGTGTTGTATAAATAATTATTCTTCTTTTGCCGACCAAGGCCGTATGCTGCCCAGTAACCCTAGTTTTTCATCGTACTGCTCCTGTCCCATGTTACTTGAAGATATAACGATTTCTTCTTCCATTCTTCATTGTCAACCGTCACGATTTTATTCAGTCACTTTTCTCCATCATACAATCTATCCATCTTTTCTTTGACGTCCATCTTATTAAAGTCAAAGTCAAAGCCAAAGTCAAAGCACTTTATTTCAAGTAGGCCAGTTACAGGCACTTTTGAATTGTCAAAAGACAAAATAAAATATTACAAAATTATGGTGCTACAGATCCATAATTTTGTATCATTCAACATTATCATCATTCCAGCCGAAATACGTCCAATACTGAACATAGGCCTCCCCTAAGCGTCGCTACATTGACCGATCCCGTGCGTCTTGTATCCAGCAGATTACCGCAACCTTAACAGAGTCATCGGTCTCTATAGCGGGAGGCCTTCCAACGCAGCGACTTTCGGATCGCAGTCTCCACTCCACTTAACTTTTCGGCACCATCGACTGTCGACTATCCTTTCTTCCTAGCCACATTTATATTCAAAATTATTTTGGAAACCCTTGTTAATATGTATAACAATAATATAATCTGGCTGTTTATCCAATTCGATTGTTATTTCGGCAAACCTAAATTCAGCAGTGGTTCAAACCTTTTGAACAACAATGACATGATAACGTTTTGGCCGTTCAGCTGTTCCAGCGGTGTCTGATGAAGATCCTGAACATTGAGTTGTGGAGGCTGTACCTCAACTATGTCAAGGAGACCAAGTGTATGCTGCCCACTTACAAGTACGTATAAAAAAATATTTTTTTGTAAAAAAATTCAACCGAGTTCCAAATAAAAACATATTACTTCCATTTCGGAAGACGGTTTTACTGTTTTCGTCAATGCCGTCATTTATTAGAGAGTTCTGTTTTATATCTCCGAAGTTCTTTGCCAGACCTTCGCCAAAGGAGAATGCCCATTTTGTAAGGGAACTTGGGCCCCTTTGAAAAAATGGTTGTATCTTGATGAATATGGTTGTATATTGTAGAAAAAATACGTTATATTCATAATTAGAAAACATTTTTAATTTATTTTGCGGGGTTCACGAGAAATAACGATGTTTCTGTTCTTGAAATGAACCCTTATTACAATGCAATAAGGTGCATACAAATGTCCAAGTGAAGAAACCTGATCTGTTGTTGTCTGTACATAAAAATTAAAGGACACGGATGGAAAAAAACACAAAATATAAATCCTATTTTTGGATAATATTGAAATCGCAGACACAATACCTCATAAGGGGTCTGTGTATGGGCAATCTCCTTTACTTGGAAAAAGTACTATTTCAAACAAAGTATTTTCAAAATCGATCCTCAATTGACGGAAAAAAGTACCATCTGATTTTCGCTAGATCAGAAAGATTTGACAGTAGACCTAACTATGTATGAGTATGTATGCATAGTTCCAGCCTTAAAGGATCAGGGAACCTTTTATTAATTTAGTTTTAGCACCTATAAAGTAAATTACTATTTCAGAGAAAAAATGGCCCAGGCATATGATTTCGCCCTGGACAAGATTGGCTTGGACATCCACGCCTACCCGATTTGGAACGACTATATTACGTTTTTGAAGAGCGTAGAAGCTGTGGGATCTTATGCTGAAAATCAGAAAATTTCTGCTGTGCGGAAGGTAAGGAAAAACCATTTCTGAAGTTGAGAGACAAAGTACTCTCAACCATTCGAAGTGAAGCCTCGCGTCAGTCTAAACATGTACAGTCAATCAAGTTGATTCATGATCCGTGCAGCCGATAATTCGTTTGAAAGTTTCAAAACATTGAAGTTTTCTTGATTGATACTGTCTTATTAAATCGATAGCAAGTTTGTTGCTCATTTAAACACAATTCGACCTTATTGTATTAGAATGTCTGTAGTAAAGTTTGCTTATGATGGGTCATGAATTAATCTTGACGACCGCACATAGCATATTGACCTCTTATCTCCACTACGTAATGCATAAATTCCCAGACAAACTTAAAACGAAGACGCGCGAATTCGTGCTTATCCTTCAGAACTTGACATGTCCTTTCGACTCGACTTTACTTTGTGGAGATTGGGGTCAATATGCTATGTACACTCTTAGACCGATGCGTCGCTTCGCTTCGACTCTGCCTTATTTTGGTTTGACCCTAAGTCGGTGCTAAATAAATCCGTTTTCTCTAGAAACATAATAATAATAATTTTTTCAGGTATATCAAAGAGCGGTAATCACACCTATAATAGGGATAGAAACATTATGGAAGGACTACATAGCTTTTGAACAAAGCATCAACACTATTATAGGTAAAATATTGTATTCAGTCTTTGCTAGCCTATTCGTGTACTTTTTATGGTTCCGTACCCAAAGGGTAAATTCAAATTCAAATTCAAAAACTTTATTTCGAGCGAAGACTCATATAGGGTTAGTAACAATATGCATTAAAACTAAGTATTTGTGCTGGACGTAGCGTGATCACTGGCCCCGAGAAAAGAAGGGCGTAAACCTTCTGGCCATTGCCGCTGAACGCCCCGATCACACACGAATTAAGGTTCTTGGATGCCTGGCTGCATCAGCGACGTAAGGTTGCAAATCGACTCGAACGATTCAACAGTGTGTTGACTGTACTCGAGTTACTTCCAGGTTCTGGGTTCCCTACTTCTGGATCAGCACTCCTGGTGTCCAGGTCCCGAGGTTCAGCTCGACAGGATCGAAAAGGGGTGTCTTCATTGGGGTTGAAGTCGACGAATTAAATGAAACACTAAGTTATTCAGTACACGGCACGATTCTAGGGCTCTCAACAATTACTGAGACTCGATTCTATATAAGAATTACTTCTTATTTACTAAGACAAGTACAAGCGACTAGCTTTGGATGACTACAAATTCTATTTGGGCCCGGGGTAACTATATACCCTCGGATCGTGCCATTATTGAGAGCCCCGCAAATTCTCGCCGAAAATAATTTTTATTATTGTAAAAAACCCTTATCAATATTTGGTAATAGGGTTACCGCACCCCTTCCACGGTGCTATCAATAGCTGGATTTCTTCGTACTGTAACACAGTAACGCCCCCTATCTCTGTATCTAATCCATATACCTAATTTCCAGGTATTGATAGCTTCCCTAGACTAATTCTATGAAACAAAGGGACAATTTCCTTTATTTCCCGGTTAAAACCTTAATAGCTTTTAACCTAGCCTAAGGATATCTATAGGTTGGGTTGACCTGCTGGTGCCAATAGCAGGCTGTCTGTTGACGTCTAGAAAAAGCTTATTTTCGGGAATCTTCTATGGGATATCATCCCTTATGTACTGAATCTATAAAATCCTAAGTCATTTCACCGACTTAAGGATTTCCTACTTAGGCTAACCAGACAATCACCGCCTATTATGGGGATTCTGGTAGCCGATAGACCACACTTTACATTCCTAGTGTTCATATAAGTCTATCTAGGCTATATGCACATAAGGTGCCTCGATATGTACAAAATCAATAGCTGGTCACTTTCTTTGCGCCCAGCCATCGGAGAAACTATTTATAAAAACCTAATAAAATTGGGACGACACGATAGCGCGTTTATCGGGCCATCGGGAGGTCCCCAAAAATTCCTTATTTTCGGAATTCCCAGGGGTGTATAGTCCCGGGGAATGCCAAAAACGGACTAAAAATTACATTTCCAGAAACCTATTTTCTGGAATTGTACTTAAACTACTTGAGCGATTTTCGCTCCAAAGTGATGACTTGGTAGCTAGTCCAGCAAGCCATCCGAAAGTACTTACACCATAAGTACATCTATTCCCTTCATGGAGTTATTCCACCTGAAGGGTCTACAAATTTCAACGTTTTACGTTGTTTACATTTTTCATGACTGTTCATCTCGCTGACTATCCAAGCGATTCTTCCCATCTAGAAACCGCCTGGACGCCCTTTTGGCAAGCTTTCCAATGGTAGTACTTTTATCAGTACACCTATATGTTTTCTAGGTACTTAGGGCACCTAAAACCGTAAGCATTTGCCGAAAACCAGATAAACAGCATGTTCCTACTATATACCGACTTGATATCTCAAGTAAATGGGCTTTATATAAAAGACTACGCTAACTATGAGGTGTATATAGGTTTCCCGTCTCGGTCTAGGTCCCCTATATACCCTAAAATGACCTAAAACCATATATTTGGTGTTTGAGATATCAAGTCAATATTCATATTTATATAGCGGAAACTATGTGGTTTTCACATAGTTTCATCATTATGTACCGATTTCATGTCTGAGTACATAGGATAAGCCCTTAAAAACATGATTTTAATTACTATAATTTGTTTCCAAAGCTTCAAAACTATAAATATCGCGTGGTGCCACCCCGCGGCTCATTCGGAACTAATCCGTCGTCGAGCAATGACGTATCGTACGACAGGAATTTACGTTTTTCACTATGATAACTCTTATCAGTATGCTTTCTAATGCTTTTACTCCATTAAGGGTGAACTATTGAACCCTATAACATACTGACAAATACTAAAAACATTATACTACTATCTCAAAAAATGCAGGTAAAATTTTAGTATAAATACAGACGTGCCTCTAAAAATTATTTTAGTATTAGATGGCGCGCCGTGGTAAGCAGACATGTCTACACATACAAACTTTAAACTTTTATGAACCATTTAGTATGGTTGATGACGCTTCGTCGCGAACAGTATTAGTAAACAACACGATACGGCGACACATGTATCTGACGGCAGTGAACTATATACGGACAGTCCACTCTGTCAGCAATCATTTTCAGAACCCTGTTAGGGCTGTCCATAACTTGGGCCACCATTGATGTTGCGCGCCTGCGCATTATCGCGTAAAAACAATCAACACGCGCCGCCGCAAACATCCCTGACGCACTACAACGCCAAGGCAACCCCATCAGTTTCCTGAACGGGGTAAAAACGGGACCTTATTACTCAGACTATGTCCGTCTGTCTGTCCTTCACCAGGCTGTATCTCATGAACCGTGATAGCTAGACAGTTGAAATTTTCACAGATATGTATTTCTGTTGCCGCTATAACAACAAATACTAAAAACAGAATGAAATAAATATTTAACTGGGGCTTCCATACAAAAAACGTGATTTTTGTACCGTTTTTTGCGATAATGGTACGGCACCCTTCGTGCGCGAGTCCGACTCGCACTCGGCCGGTTTCTTTTTGTTTACGGGGAGCCTTCAAAAAGTGCCTGGACTTTAGGGGAAAATACCAGGGAGTGTGGGCTATTTACTTTACTAAAACCACCCTGTGTGTTTGTTTATCTGTCTGTGACATCATAGCTCCTATACGGATGAGCCGATTTTGATTTAGTTTTTTTTTGTTTGAAAGGTGACGTTATCGGGAGTGTTCTTAGCTACATATGTTTTATGTAAATCGGTTCAGTCGTTCAAGAGTTATGGGCGTTTTACTGTTTGAATCGGGATATTTGCGCAAGATATCGTGTCGGGGGTTTTTAAATTTTACTTGTTATATTTTTTGCGTCAATATAAAACACCTTTAGTTCTCTCGTGTTAAGTAAATGTTATTTTTTCGTACAACAGCCGAACGCATGGCTATGGAACGTTCCCGCGACTATATGAATGCTCGTCGCGTGGCCAAGGAGTTGGAGACGGTCACCCGAGGTCTAAACAGGAACATGCCTGCCACCCCTCCGACTGCTGATAGGGAGGAGATGAAACAGGTAAGGATCTGAAGATTTACAGATGTATCAAAAAAGAAGAAGTATCAATGTATTCTAGACCAATAAGTCCAAACACGACTAGGAAACAAAGAAAAACAATGGGTACAAAAGAAACCGACTTCGAAAAAGAATAGTTATTTATGCTACAAGTGCGGAAGGTAGGTGATTTCCGATGAGTGGATAAATCGACAGGAGTCGGAAATCATCTTACGCACGTGTATCATACAACATTTTACTATGCATTGTGCGAGGAAATAAAAAATATATATCTGAACCAAGCAAGAAATTAATAAAATGGCGCTTATTCAAGGGCGCTCAGCATATCCACAGATTAACCTTTACTGCGCATGTGCAAATAGCTGTCACGTCGTAACGCAAAAAGGCACGAGCAAAATATTCATTCTGCCAAACATATTTAATGAATATTTAAAATTAATTTATTGATCAAAATCAAAATCTAGAGTAATTAAAAACGAATTAAATGAAGTATTAGTTTTGTTTTACCTTTTATGTGAATGATAATCTGTACTAACTATTTTTTTAAACTTTTCTCAAATAATAAAAACCTTATGCGGCGGGCTGACGTTGGAGTTAAAAATTAAAAAAGTACAGGAAAGTAAAAAGCACTAGTAAAAAAAAGTGACACTTTCCGCACAGTTTGGCTGCTTTGAAAACGCTCTTTTCGAGGACATGCATTGTAAAGTTATTTTTCGCTTTGTAGTGTTTTCTGGAAGTCGGTTTGAATTTTTGTTAAAAAGTTTGGCATAATTTTACTTCCAGTGTTTTAATATGAAGTCTATTTCTTTTTAAAATGATTATGCTAATTTTTTTCTTGAACTTTCCTTTTCAGGTGGATCTCTGGAAGAAATACATATCCTGGGAGCGATCAAACCCACTTCGCTCGGAAGACACAGCCTTGGTAGCACGACGCGTGATGTTCGCTATAGAACAGTGTCTACTCTGCCTGGCACACCACCCGGATGTGTGGCACCAGGCTGCACAGTTCCTGGATCACTCCGCCAAGCTGCTGCAGGAGAAAGGGGTGAGTACCTTTGGAGATATATTTTTATTTTGGGTCAATCGCACCACACTAATCCCAAACCACTGCAACTCCTGAAAGCCAGAATAAACAGTGGCGACCACCAGAAAAGCGCCGAGGCAGTGTAGCTGGTCTTTAACTGTCTTGGATCCCGCAACGAAATTAATCAGAAAAGAATAACGGAGGAGTAGGAAAAACTACAAATTTCCACTTCCTCCATATCAAGCAGGAGACAGAACAAACAAGGCCAATAGGCACAAAGGGTCTTATACAATGGGATAAGCTCAGTTGCCTAGCACCATGGATAAAAATTTGCATTAATATTAATGGGTCCTACATTGTGAGCTGCTATACTTGTTTCCAATAATAGGTATGTCAAAAACGCTTGAACGCACGGAAATTTATTCTAGTTTCCACAAGGTCCGTATAGTAAACAACTCCTGATGCAGCCTGTACATTATTCAACATAAAATTGCGTTCATTCTGCCACAGATAATACAAAGAAATCGTTCGAAGAAAACGTCGGCACGACGTAACTAGCGTTTTTCATCTGATTAATCTTGTTATTTTTGTAAGTACATCAATCGCGTTCGATCCCGTTTCACGGCAATAGATGGTGTTAGCAGCGACTAGCAAGTAAAAGGGTTTTAGTTTTATACGAAAAACGCTAGTTACGTCGGCACGGTTTCTTTGTATGGGATGAGCCATCTGTATGCTAGTATTATATAATCTGTGGTGTAGTAAACACTGCCGGCACGATAGCGGCGCAGCGATTCCGTTTTCCTGTATGCATCGTTTCGTTTTATTTTTAGGGTTCCGTACCCAAAGGGTAAAAACGGGACCCTATTACTAAGACTCTGCGGTCCGTCTGTCACCAGGCTGTACCTCATGAACCGTGATAGCTAGACAGTTGAAATTTTTTACAGATGATGTATTTCTGTTGCCGCTATAACAACAAATACTAAAAACGGAATAAAATAAATATTTAAGTGGGGCTCCTTGCTCTTTAATATCAAGTTGTAAGTTAAAGATCGTGAATAAAAAAACTAATTGCAACATTAGGACTCGAACGCCGCCCGCCTGTTCTCGGATGAAGCCGCCGCGGTGTACGAACGTGCCACCAGTGGGCCCTTGAAACAGTCCACGTTGCTACACTTCGCGCATGCCGACTATGAAGAGAGCAGGCTGCATTATAATAAGGTATGTTTCTGACACCAGCAACAATATACACACAGTTACAACATTTTTATAGTGTCGGTACAATAGGGATGATGACAATTCTTTTTATTCCACTGCCTTGTCTATTATGTAACACAACAAATGTTCATATTTCGAAACGAATTTCTTAGGCAATCTAAGAAATTAGTTTCGAAATATGAACATTTAGACACAAGATTATAAAATAAACCTTTAAAAAAATCAAAATTACATAATAACAGTTACGAAATGACTTTTGTATTGAGTTTTGATATCATCATGTAACTGGCAGAATGATACTGAACCTGTTACACAGACAAGACACATAACACTCCATTTGAGTGTTATAAGTTCTCCGCCCTGATGTAGCCTGAAATGGCTGCGCAGTAGTAAATCTCATACAAAAAACTGATGAACCGATTTTGATTAGTTTTTTTTTGTTTGAAAGGTGACTTTATCGAGAGTGTTCTTAGCAATTTTTGATGAAAATCGGATCAGCCGTTCTAAAGTTATGGGCGTTTTACTGTTTGAATCGGGGTGTTTTCGCAAGATATCGTTCATAATTACGTGTTCAATAGATTGTCGATCGAAGCGTGTGTACTACTAGATAAATTATGTAGACAAAAATAAAAATGTGTCAAGGATATTTAAATTTTACTTCTTGTAGTATTGACTCCTTTGAGTGACTTTCGTACCTCATGTTTTCGGATTTGGCCATCGACGCCCACTTGAAAACTGACCCTGTATACATCGTAATAACGGGTCTTATTTAGTTGAAGCCCCACAGGCTATCACAGTACGCTTGACAGCCGTATAACATTTTGTTTTGTACCAGGTGCATCAAGTATACACCCGCTACTTGGACATGGAGGACATCGACCCGACCCTAGCGTACGTACAATACATGAAGTTCGCGCGCCGCGCCGAAGGCATCAAGTCTGCGCGGACGGTATTCAAGCGAGCCCGGGAGGACCCCAGGTAAGACTGGTGAACTGACATAATCAGCCTATAATGTCCACTGCCCGGACCCAAGCTTTCGCTCTGTGAAGGGCAACTAAGTAGGATATATTTAAGTGCAAACATAGGAGCACTCCTCACTTTGCTTCCTAAAATTACGATTTTTAGCTACCAACACACTAAACATGCACCGGTGTACTCGGATGTGCACGCACGGTGTGTGAACGCAACGCCACGCGCATTTTGTTCTGTAGATACAATCGATTGCACCTACAGGTACGCCTGGGCTATATCGATTCGATAGTATGACCAAGGTAGCCTGAGAATTGGCCAACTGAGACAGTGGATTCGAAATCGTACGCCATACAATGGATACCTAGTATGTTCGATCGTTGTTTGCGCAGAACGTCTACTTAAATCATTTTAAGCCGACAATTTTATGTTTTTTTTTATAATATTATTTCTTACTAAAGAATCAAGGCATATTTTTTACATCGCTAAAATACCTGATGAAATCCGAACATGGTCCTTCGAGCCGGATTAGAAGATTTCACGTTGGGAAAACTTCGATCAGCTATTATTATAAAGATTTCAAGAGAAGAGATACGCAGATTCATCTTAATGTACACCCACAGTCTCAAGTTCTAAACTAGAATTATTTCTTAATTATCCAAAATCTCTTCCAGATCTCGTTACCACGTTTTCGTAGCCGCAGCGCTGATGGAGTACTACTGCTCGAAAGACAAGAACATAGCGTTCAGGATCTTCGAGCTAGGACTGAAGAAATTCTCGCACATTCCCGAGTATGTGCTATGCTATATCGACTATTTGTCGCATCTTAACGGTGAGTTGTGTGCACATTGGAATGTGAACTTTATACTGTGAATAATAATGTTGGAGGTTAACTACGAATGTTGCTGATTTACGACCAATTTTTAACTGTATTTTTAATATCTGTCTGCTTTGAATTACATGCATTAATTAATCCGGTTACACATATTTTTCAAACTGATTCTTCATTGACACTTAACACTTTTTCTGAAATTTTGCATACTTTGTGGTTTGGATGACAATGCACTGTTAGCTTAGTGACGTCGTTCTAAATAGGAAACCGAGCATGTAATTCACTCTTTAAAATCTAACATTACTTTACCATCACCCCTCTTCCATTTTCAGAGGACAACAATACTCGCGTACTCTTCGAGCGGGTTCTCTCCTCCGGCAGCCTCAAGCCTGAGAGTCAGGTGGACATCTGGAACAGGTTCCTGGAGTTCGAGTCCAACATCGGAGACCTGGTCAGCATCGTGAAGGTGGAGAAACGGCGCCAGGCTGTGCTGGAGAAGGTAGGTCTTGGAAAAGGAGTCCTTTGAGACCAAATACCAGTTGGATACACTTGAGTCGGTTGACAAACGAGCCAAGAGGCTTATCGGCAACGATGCATTGGTCGCTTCTAAGCTCCAAAGCCTTGAAAATCAACGCTGAGTTGCCAGCCTGTCGGTTTTTAGAGTTCCGTACCCAAAGGATAAAAACGGGACCCTATTACTAAGACTCCGCGGTCCGTCTGTCTGTCACCAGGCTGTATCTCATGAACCGTGATAGCTAGACAGTTGAAATTTTCACAGATGATTTATTTCTCATCATCATCATCATAATCCTTTTAATGTTCCCACTGCTGGGACACAGGCCTCCTCTCTGTGAGAGGGAATGGGCCGTAATCCACCACGCGGGCCCAGTGCGGGTTGGTGGATGTCACATGTCTTCGAATTTTTTGTTCTAGGACATGCCGGTTTCCTCACGATGTTTTCCATCACCGTTTTGAGAGCAGTGGTGATGAAATAATTTACACAAAGTAAAGCACCTGCCTTGGTTCGAATCCACGACCTACAACTTGTAAGTCGCGGCCGTTACCACTGGGCCACCACTGCTCACTGTACTGCTCACTGATGTATTTCTGTTGCTGCTATAACAACAAATACTAAAAACAGAATGAAATAAATATTTAAGTGGGGCTCCCATACAACAAACGTGATTTTATTGCCGTTTTTTTGCGACAATGGTACGGAATCCTTCGTGCGTGAGTACCACTCGCACTTGGCCGGTTAATTATTAATTGCACAAGATACCGACTGGCCCGTTCCATCATCGGACTACAGGTAACTTCCGAGGATAATAACACCCGCGTCCTCTTCGAGCGGGAATAATAGCGTACTATGGAGCTGGTCTCATGATGGAGCCGGAAGGTAGCCATAGCAACTCCTCAACTAGACAAGATAGCACTATCGTTTTTGGGCTCATTGGTTGTGTATTGACAAGTGATATTTCTTACATATAGCAAAAGGCTTGTTTTAAAAAAAAAGTTAGTTAAAAAAAAACCCGACTGCTTAAAAAGCGAACTAAAAAAATGTGAACAAGAAGAACGCGAGCTGGCTGACCAAAACCAGATGTATACTCTGACTGCACAGCATGATTTTCTTCTTGTTTACGTCTTTTTATTTCGCTTTTTAAGCAGTCGGGTTTTTTGTTTTTGTTTAATTAACTTTTTTTATTTATACCTTTTTAATTTTTTTTTTAGAATTAGGTACATTTAAACATATAAGTGTTATATATTTTCGAAATCACCTCTTAAAACCCTTTATTTTGATATATATATTTTTTATCAAGCGCGAGCCTATATAAAATAAAATAAAAAATAAAAAAAATCCCACACGATGGAAGGAGTTCGGCAGAAAAAAAAATGTGCCCCGCAATACGGGGCCCAAAATTCGCCATTTTTTTATTTTCCAATTTTAATGTACGCGTTTGGACTCTAGAACGCCACATTGGAACAAACATACATACATAGACTGAACACATTACCCTCCTTCGGCAGTCGGGTATAAATAATATTTTCGTCATATTTACTCTATTAAAATTCTGATAGCTCTTGCGGATTGATTAATTCTATTTATGTACCTTTTGTTAAACAGATCAAGGAGTTTGAAGGCAAGGAGACAGCCCAACTGGTGGACAGATACAAGTTCCTCGATCTATATCCCTGCAGCATTGCTGAGCTCAAGTCTATTGGGTATACAGAGGTAAGTGGTTCTACATACATTTATTTAGGTACAAAATGCCATGATGCCTTAGGAATACTCTACCAGTCAACCAAGAGTGGTGAAGACATAATATGACATGTTGTAGCCGCGGAAAGCAAAACAAATATATTAATCAATCTGCCTAGCCTTTTCCCAACTGTATTGGGGTCGGCTTCCAGTCTTACCGGATTCAGCTGAGTACCAGTGTTTTACATGGAGCGACTGCCTATCTGACCTCCACAACCTAGTAACTGGGTAACACGGTACCTCTTGGCAAGATGTGTTAGATTTCAAGCTTCTGACTACCTGTAACAACTTTCAAAGATCTTCAAATGACAGCCGGGACCAACGCCTTAACGTGCTTTCCGAGGCACGGAGGAAACTTGGTATGTTGGAAATGGTCACCCATCCACAGACCGACCTCGTCAAGTGTTACTTAACCTTGAACTAAAACAAATATATTAATAAGTTACTTAAAATGTAGACCATATTTTGACTGCAATTTGTGAGTTCTCAAAGGATTTTCTATTACTTAAAAAATATTTTTATTTTGGATTCTATGCTGGACATGACAAAGTTCAAATTCTACTGGCACTGAAATTAATTTTAGGATGGCCTTTTAAAATTCAACTTAGGCTACGCTAAAATTGGTAATTGAATGGTTGGTTTTCGAAATTCTCGCAATAAAACGGCTTTTCTTCACAGGTTGCATCCATGTCAAACAAATCGTGGGCGCTAGGCGGACCGTTGGCTGGCATATCGCCCGAACTAGCAGCCGTTATACTTGGACAGAAGTAAGTTAAACATTAGAAAGAAAGAAAAAACGTTTATTTGCGCCAGGCACGACGCATACCATAAAAAAAAAACAAAGGAAATCTTAAACAATATCATATGCCTGCAATTCCCTAAAGGGTAGATTTTTTTTTACCCGGATGGTAGTTGGCAGATGTGTGAACTTATATGGAACAATTTGTAAAGTGCCGCATCCTTCATAGAAATGGGAGGATCCTGCGACCAGAACGGGTGCTGTGTCTGGTCCGGGCAACTGCCCGACGATTGTAGTCGGACTGTTGTACGAGTATATGATCAAATCGCGCCGAAAAAAACTGCTTGCGCGATGCAGGATTTTTGAGACGTCAGGTCATTAGTTCATGGGTGGCGGCATAGATGCTACAAGTGTAGTAGTAAACCCACTTTTCTTATAATACCGTGCCTTGACTGTCACAACAGGGCAAAGGCCTCTTCTCAAACAGAGAAGGCACGAGCATTGATCACCACGCTTGCTCAAGGCGGGTTGGCGATTTCAAACTTATATCTATTATCTATACAAATAAATGAAATTGAAGTGTCTGTGATATTGTAATAACAACGTTTTATTGAATGCATGTGAAAGTATATACGGTACTCATAACAAATGCGCAATTTTTAAGATTTTTGTGTGTCTGTCTATCTGTTTGTGCCGGGTAATCTCCGAAACGGCTGGACCTTTTTTGACGGGACTTTCGCTGATAGATAGCTGATGTTATAACATAGGCTACTTTTTATCACGGAAAAATTCAAGGCTCCTGTGGGTAAATTAAATATAAAAAATACGGGTTTGAAGCGGACGAAGTCGCGGGCAACAGCTAGTTAACCAAAGTCCAGATTTCCACACGAAGTTTTGCTTCACATTTGTTAGCGATCTCCAATATAAACTTAGAAATTACATATGAATTGAACAAGTTACGATCTCAATCATGAGAGGGGAGGTCTAAGCCAATGGTCCACCAACAAATTTAGATACTTCGATATTGTAGTATAACCTGTTTTTAACCCCCCGACGGAAAAACAGGGGTGTTATAAGTTTGACATGTGTACTTGTGAAGGTATTTGTGTATCTGTCTGTGGCATCATAGCCCCTAAACGGTAGAACCGATTTTCATTTAGTTTGTTTTTGTTTAAAAAGTGATCTTTATCGAGATTGTTCTTAGCTATGTCTGATGAGAATTGGTTCAGCCGTTCTAAACTTATGCACGTTTTTGCAAGATATCGTGTCATATAGTTTGACCGGTTAACGCGGTTCCGCGCATATACCTAGGGCGCGGTACAGCGGTTTCAGTCAAACCATAATTACGTTTTCAATAGATTGTCGATCGTAGGGCGTCTGCTACTAGATAAAATATGTACCATGCAATAAAAATGAGGCGGAGGTTTCTTAAATTTTAAATTTTACTTGTTCACAGAGATAACGATCCCAACAAGGACATAGCTCGCCCAGACACAAGTCAGATGATACCGTACAAGCCTAAGGTCAACCCACTGCCCGGAGAACATCCAATTCCAGGTATGTGACATCAAACTTTTATTGAAGAAAGGTATGCAGTATGTGTGGTGAGTCGCACGGGACCGGTCAATGTGGCGACGCTTGGGGGAAGCCTATGTCCAGCTGTGGACGTCTTTCGGCTGATATGCAGTATGTAAAACAATGTACCCAAACTTCAAAACTAGTTGCTTGGAAAGTTCCAGATATTACAGTTTTTGTCTCTATCCAAACTGCTTATATTTTATTTTTAGGGTTCCGTACCCAAAGGGTAAAAACGGGACCCTATTACTAAGACTCCGCGGTCCGTCTGTCTGTTTGTCTGTCCGTCTGTCACCAGGCTGTATCTCATGAACTGTGATAGCTACAGTTGAAATTTTCACAGATGATGTATTTCTATTGCCGCTAAAACAACAAATACTAAAAACAGAATATGGCTCCCATACAACAAACACCAGTTACCATCCTCACCTAGTTGCTATTCCACGACTTCGCACCAAGCGCTTCCAAACATCCTTCATAATGCGCACAGCAAAAGAGTGGAACTCACTACCTGCGTCTGTGTTTCCGAACGCATACAACCCGAATCTCTCCAAAGTTAGAGTGAACAGGCTTCTTCTGGGTAAACTCACTCCATCGTCAACTCTGTCTCTGTCACCTCTGACCTAGACTAGAGTCAAGAGCAAAACCATCTCAAATAATAAAAAAAAACGTGATTTTTTTGCCGTTTTTTGTGATAATGTTACGGAACCCTTCGTTCGCGAGTCCGACTCGCACCTGACCGGATTTTTATTTCTTTAACTGGCGAATATACAGGCTGTTACCGACGCCAAAATACTCCTTTTTGCTTAATCTGCTTTTTTTCATCTCTTTAAAATCTTTATTCCTAACTAACCCAATTATATTATTAATTATTCTCCTTTGCCGGCTCGCCGACTAATATTGAAAGCGCGTGCGGCGCGCCGCGTTTAGGTACGAGCCGGCAGCGTTGACCTCGATCGTGAACTTTAGGAAATCGGTTGATAGGTAGCGCTTTCGAGTTTTAATTACATTGCTGTTTTTTTTTTGTAAAACAAAGAGAATTACTTAATGTTTTTTTTTTTTAATTAATGGTTTTATTTTTCAAAACTTTGGAAAAAACAAGAAAGTATATCCTGTATCCTTTTTCTATATGGATCGTAAGGGTTCTCTTATTCGAGAAGAATAATTGACCGGTAACCACGTTGTTCGACGGTGGACAAAATTCCCACAGCTTATTTAAATTTCATTTAATTTTTTCCAGGTGGAACCTTCCCAATGCCCCCGGCGGCTGCTCACCTGTGCACCATGATGCCGCCACCGAACTGCTACCGAGGTCCCTTCGTGGCAATCGACAGGCTCATGCAGCTGTTCAACAGGATATCACTGCCCGACAAACGTGAGTATATTATCAACAAGGATCTAACCTAACTTTTTTTTTTGTTCCTGGGTGGAAAATCCTCATTGGATGTCCTCCGCCCTGGGGAGGGCGGAGGGGTCTGTCAGACTCGTACTGACTACAAACCACCCCGGTGTTCCATCTCACACCTACGCTGGGGGTCTCGGGAACAACGATACTTCCGCAACCTAGTGCCGGCCCGCCTCTGCGGGTCTCGATCTCGAGTTGGGGGGTGTTAGACTCCCCCCGCAACGTCTAATAGGGGCGTGCGTGGAACACTACGCGCCGCCACCTTGGGTCCTGATGTGTGTGTGGGCGACGGACGTCCCGACTCCTTCGCCACTGGACCCATTTAGGGGGGCTGAAGGGGGCGTTGTCCGCTCTCCGCCGACGCCCGGGGCGTCTGCTGCGGATCGGGTGAGCGGATGAAATCTCCCTCTACCTCTCCGCAGCCTCCTGCGAGACGACTGTTTCGCAGAAGGATACCACCGCGTCCCAGGACTCTTCGCTGCCGAACATAGACTCGACTACGGCCGGCAGCGACAGGTCACTGCCTTCATCTGAGATGAGGGCACGGCGTGGCTCCTCCCAAGCGGCACACTCTGCCAGCGTATGCCGCGCCGTGTCCTTCCGGCATTATCTAATCTAACCTAACCTAACCTGATCCGAGGCATCAGCTGAGACCTGGTCGCTCACAATAGGCCACATCAGAAGACTTAAAGTCACCCAAAGGGCAATGGTGAGGGCTGTGCTCGGAGTTTCCTTGCGTGATCGAATCAGAAATGTAGAGATCTGCAAGAGAACTAGGGTTACCGACATAGCCCGAAGAATTGCCAAACTAAAGTGGCAGTGGGCGGGCACCACAGAACAAAAAAAACGCCTACTACAATAGAAGTCGCAAGTGGGCGGGGCCCGCGTACCCCGAGTTTTGCTCAGTTCTGCATATGTTTCCTTCCGCGCACACACTACGCACATCAGTCTTGGTTCAACCGTAACGGTGACAAAAACTTGAAAAAAAATATAAAAATGCCTTATTGTGCTGTTTTAGAATGTAAACACGATAGCAGAACCAAAAATGTATCAAATGTAGGTATATCTTACCATCGGCAAGTCTTAATTTATTTTATTTCGATAAAAATGTAAAAACAATATTTTATTAAACAAGACAAGTAAAAGTTGATTTTATGATGTTAAATTTAAGGTCTACTTTCTTTAAAACTCAAACATTGTTCTCGAAGATTCCAACTATGCACATGTCACATTCAGCTACTCAATTAGAGATTACCAATATCGATAATGAGTTATCGATACTTTAAACTTACAATATTCGAAAAAATCTTCTTACGCGCGAAAAACATAACCCTTTCCTTGCAGCCGTGTAAAAGTAAAGATTATGACGAATTGAGAACGTCCTCCTTTTTTTGAAGTCGGTTAAAAATCTACAAAGTGCAATAATAATAACACATGAACATATAGAACCTCTTTCTTTTTTTAAGTCAGTTAAAAAGTGGCTTATGTGTTAGTCTGAAATTTAAGATCTACTGGTGTATAGACCAAAATTTCAACAGTTCGATAAGGCGATATATACACCCCAATGCTAACGCAGTACTGGCCGTGCGCCCGCTCGAGTCCAAAATATCAAAATTGAACCTCCTTTTGAACAGTTTTGTTTGCAAAATATTATTTGATTTACGATATGCTATGTTAGTTATGAAGAAATACCAGCCATAAATTTTTCTGTGTAAAAATATTTTTAAACATCCAAGTCGTTTTGGAGGAGTTTCCAAAAGTTGCGAAAATTATCGTGTTGTTAATATTTTTTTAAAAGCAAAACTAATAGTTACACGTAAAAACCTTGTGTTCAAAATTATGTACATGAATCAGTAATATTTTTTTTTTTCATACCTTTTAACCTAGCCGTTACTAAGGAATATGCTTTAGAAAGTTGCCGTTTTACGGCACTAAAGCGTATGTAGGCCCTTAAGGAGTTAGTCAAGCTAATCATAATAAGAGTGTAGCCGCAGCCGAAAGCGTAAGCTTCCCATATCAGTAGGACGTATTGCATTTGTAGTGTAGTCTATCGCATAATTAATAATAGTACACCAAAGACTACCTAAAGTACTGTATTTCCTTTCATTTTTTAAATCCATCCAAAGGTTGTCTTGAAAAGATCGCTTTTAGCGATAAGGCCGCCATTGTGTCACCCAGTGTAATGTTTTCTTGGTCTATACTTTCTGTAACTTATATGGTGTACATAATAAAGAGTATTCTATTCTATAATTCTATTGATAGAAAAAACACCACATACAATCATTTTCAAAATCGGATCAGTAGTTTACCATAAAATATCTTAATTATTCTTTCTATAAATCGTAAGTATTAGAATAAATTTATATAAAAACTTGATTACAAACATAATAATATTTATCGACTCTAGTTATTGACTGTATTTTGTTTGAATATAAAACGGCATGTCGATAAATAAGCCAACGACAGTGGTACATCCCTACAGGAGGACGGGTAGTAATGACCTCATTTCGCAAATATAAATCTTATCGTTAACGAAATACGGCTTTGAATTGAATGCATTTATTATAGTGACATCTAGCGGCGGGTAGCGTAACTTGTTCATTAAACTATTCCGTGTACGCTTTAAACGGAAAAAGTAATAAATACTCAAAACGTGTAGACAATAAACCAACGCTATGGTCATAAAGCTGTGGTTTATTTTCAAATAAGCGACGACTGACATATTTTCTACTTTCATCTAAAAATTAAACTACCAATCACACTAAAGATTTCTTAGTGTTATGAAATACAACTAATCTGTATATGTGTGAGTTTGGGTACGCTGGTTCCGATACTAATTAAGCTATATGCGACTTCTACTGTCTTCTCTGTTCTGTGGCGGGCACATTGCTCACAAACGGTTGGTCGATGTGGCCGAAAAGTTCTGAAGTGGACGCGAACTGCTAGACGTTGTGTTGGAAGGTCTTCCTCTAGGTGCAGCGTTGACCTGGTGAAGGTTGTGGGAATCCGCTGGATGCGAGACGCACGGGACCGGTCAATGTGGCGACGCTTGGGGGCGGCCTATGTTCAGCAGTAGACGTCTCTCGGCTGAAATGATGATGAGCAGAGGAAGTTACTAAGAGTAGATAATACCTGATCTGAATAGAAAAAAAAAAATATTGTACACGTATTTTTCTTTTGACACGCGACGTTGAAATATCGTGTGACGTCACGCCATTAGTACACGCCGTTAGTTCGAGTACATTTTATACTGCCTCAGTGACGTTACAAGCCTCCACTCCTGAACTTTGATGTGCTTTAACTTTGTCAATATTTATTGAATTGGTAAAGCAAAAAAATAGTTGTCCAATATTATTTGATAATATCACTGAATGACGGACTGAATAGAATTTTCATTTATTTATCCAAGAAACATCCCTATTCCCGGAATCATGATTGTGATGTAGTAATCCCGGGATTATAGATATATTAATAATAAGCTTTTGTTTTGATGAATCTGGCCTATCTAGGTGTGTCATAATTTTTGTATGAAATAAGCAGTACCTTTGTGCTCTTCTACCTGTATGGCTTTTTCTTCTCTTTAGGGTGCCCTAGTCGGCGGCACGAACTATTTTGTGGGCGGGGTTAAAATGCATGCTATCTCATCCGACAACACGTGCGAAAGAGATAGATGCTGTGATGAGAAGTAAGAAGCTAGTTCGCTCACGATTACACACTTTTGCATTTTTTTTGTGAAATAGATGATGATTTAAAACGAAAACGAGCGCGCGAAATTTTATAAACACACTTTTGGGAATATGTATATTATGAAAAAAATACTGTATGTATCTGTTCAAAATAAAATTATTTGCATTTTTGAACTACTAATCTATCCTTGTATAATATTATTTTCTTCTTCCTAAGATTGAAAGATGGAACTTTCGACGCTCATAACTGTCAAATATATGTTGATTTTTTACTTCTCTGTTTGTTTCCATACACGGCTAGATAATGATAATACAAATAGTTTTTTTTTTAAATTTTTAACGTACTTCATCAAAAGTGGAGTAACCGTCATAATACGTTTGTATGGAAGAATGATCGACTGGGGCACTCTTAATTAAGTGTTTTGTGTGTATATAAATGAATGATAGTAATTAGTAATGTTCTGTTACGTCCACAGCGCCAGCACCGACCCAAGAGAACGGCTGCGACACCAAGCTGTTCGACCTGGCGCGCTCCGTGCACTGGATCGTGGACGACGAGGGCATCACCACTGTGGCTAGCAAGGTACGGGCTTTGGTAACTTGTTCATCGCCTGAGTTTGACAATATCTTCCATTTATAAAGAAAATAAAAACTACTGCTCATAATAATTGAGAAGAGCAGTGGCTCAGTGGTAACGGCCCTGACTTACGTGTCGTGGGTTCGAACCCAGGCAGGCGCTTTACTTTGTGTAGATTATTTCATCACCACTGTTCTAAAAACGGTGAAGGAAACCGGCATGTCCTAGAACCAAAAATTCGAAGCAAGTGATATCCACCAACCCGCACTGGGCCCGCGTGGTGGATTAGCAGAGGAGGCCTGTGTCCCAGCTGTGGGAACATTATTAGGCTGATGATGATGATGATTCATGAT
Source organism: Orthosia incerta (assembly GCA_948252205.1). Lineage (NCBI taxonomy): Eukaryota > Metazoa > Arthropoda > Insecta > Lepidoptera > Noctuidae > Orthosia > Orthosia incerta. The sequence continues at coordinate 12,206,257 of OX411766.1, read as the reverse complement.
CAAAGGCAAAAAGGTCTACTATAATTCTCTGAGGCACGCTTGCGCCACCCTGGGTTATTTTACTAAATCCGGGTTAGTTGCTAACCCTGTGTTATTTATGTGGTTTACGTATGACATATTTTAATTTAACCTCGTCACAGATAATATAATACTAGCATACAGATGCCTCATCCCATACAAAGAAACCGTGCCGACGTAACTAGCGTTTTTCATCTGATTATACCCATATTTTTTTTAAATTGATCGCGTTCGAATCCGTTCCACGGATATAGATGGTGATCTATCTATCGCCGTGGAACGGAACCGAACGCGATCGATGTACAAAAAATAATGAGAATAATCAGTCTAGAACGTCGGCGCGGTTTCTTTGTATGGGATGAGACACCACTGACCTCGTGTTAGAAACTAACTAGGAGTTAAGTGTGGGCCTGAGGGTGTTACTGTTTCTCCCGAAAACCATTATAAACTGGTACTTGATGTTTTCATACAGGCTCGCCGACGGAAAATCGGAGAAGATTCGGATGACGACGAACTGGGAGTCGCGCCGCCCGCCAACGACATCTATCGGCAACGGCAGCAGAAGAGAGTCAAGTAGAACTTGATCGTAATGTAAAGAGATGATTTTGTATGTATTCGTATGATATGAACCGTTTCTAATAAAATTATGAAAATACGAACTGTTTGGTGTTTTATTTCGAACTGGGTTTTTACAGGCTTCGCTCTAGAGAGAACATAACTTTTCAACACACTTGCTCATAAAGTGGCTCTAATTTCACCGCAATTAGGCACATAATGATACCTGTTATCAAACTGTGACTTTTTCATTGCTATTATTCACAAGTGAGTTATAGTTTTTTTTTAATGGTTTCCTGCCTTCATTTTAAATACTTTTAAATTAAACTAATTTTAAAAGTGTCACAAGTCAATCTAATGAAAATTAATAAATTAAGTCATTAATTCTAATCCAGTTAAAATTGAAGTATTTTCAATGTAATAAAATGTAACACTGTTAATCAATTAAAAGTGTCCCATTCGACATTAATTCCTTTCTATTCCTGTCATGGAAGTAGTACTTACTATATCCATAACATGATATGGGTAGTAATTACTATTTCCATGATATCCATTAAATACATAAAATGTGGCATAGCTTCTAGTCAAACAATTCAGCAAAATGCTAGTACTTAACATATTGCTTGCTCATTTCATGCAACGTACGTGTTTAATAAATAAAACTTGCCCTCAAATATAACTTTTGTTTCTCTGAAATAAAGAAAACTTGAAATGCCCGATTTTGTACGTGGCTAAAACGCTATCCGCGATAAGTTAAAAAAAAAAAGTAACCTCATTGTTTTAGTCTATGGCCGATCGCCATTGCGAAAAAATTTTCACAACTCGTTTTTACTGTTGAAAATGATTTATTTGTATTATTTTCTTCACAACCGTGTTGAAAAACGTCGTATGATACACGTGTGTATTGATGATTACCGTCCTCGGCTTTCTTAAGACCCTCACCTACGGCTCGGGTCTCAATGGCGCCTCAGCGGTAATCACCAACATTGCACACTTGTACCATAATGTACTATTATTTGCTCTGTAATAAAGAAAAATTGAAATTCCCTATTTTGTACGTGGCTAAAACACTATCCACGAAAAGCCAAAAAAAAGAAACCTCATTGTTTTAGTCTATGGCCGTTCGCCATTGATAAATGCGCGCGCATAGGAAAATTGATTAATTTTGCCCGCCATTGCGAAAAAATTTTCACAACTCGTTTTTACTGTTGAAAATGATTTTTTTGTATTATTTTCTTCACAAGTGTGTTGAAAAACGTCGTATGATACACGTGTGTATTGATGATTACCGTCCTCGGCTCTCTTAAGACCCTCACCTACGGCTCGGGTCCCAATGGCGCCTCAGCGGTAATCACCAACATTGCACACTTGTACCATAATGTACTATTAAATCTTCATCGGCGAGGCCTATATTCGTCAGAGAATTTAAACACTGCGGTGTAAAATATTGCAGTTTTAGGTCAGCGCAAAGTCCAGAGATGACCAATAGTGGAACTAATGTAATTTTTGTCGTGTGGCTGACTCTGTCTTGGTCACCATCAGGGATTTTAATGTTGATAAAACAAATAATTAGTCGCTAATTAGTAGAAATTAGTCGCCAAATATCATATTTAGTCGGTCACTGGTTCAAAAGTTAAAAGGGTTGTTAGGTGGCCGATCTGGAGAGACTCCCCAGCTTGGCCAAATTTATAACTCAAAAACTAGGGCACCTAGCGAAGATCTGTTTGCTTCCAGATTTAGTCGCCAAATATCAGAATTAGTCGATCACTGGTTTAAAAGTTAGAAGGGTTTATCGGTGGCCGATCTGGAGAAACTCTCTCCTCTCTCTCTATTTGAGTTATCAAAATTAAAACCCCGGATGGTGGCCAAGCCAGAGTCAGCCACACATTTTTGTCGTTTTATTTTGCCTGTAATCTTTACATACCTACACTTCTATCACATAGAATTATTTCAGATTTTTCTCTATGCAAATTTCGGAGATGTTCGAAAACAATGCGGCCTCAAAGAAAAAAATAAATATTGAGAATGTGTAAATAGCGCTCTTTCATATAGTAGTAGCCCGACTTCGAAATTTTAATAGCCCGTTTAAGCCAGGTTGCAAGAAAAAAAATCTTTCTGCTTTGAAAAATAGTTGGGCAAACGTCATCTAAAACTATTCCAAATTTCAAGTTGATAGAATTAGTATAATAGTTCTAGAGATATCCAGCTGTGACAGACAGACTGAGTCGCACCATAAGGGTTCCTTTTTATGATTTTGGTACGGAACTCAAAAAAAGTGGAACGAACAATGCAATAATTGGAAAGCTATTGAGAAGGATACAGTATTAATCCTTATCAACTTAAATACGTTAGTTACCTTAAGCTTTTCATGCACATTATGATAGGTAGGTAATCCTTTACACCATATAATTTAAATTAATATCTTAGGAGTTATCGCAAAATAATAAAAATCGGCCAAGTGCGAGACGGACTCGCGCACGAAGGGTTCCGTACAATTATCGCAAAAAAGGGCCCATAAATCACGTTTGTTGTATGGGAGCCCCACTTAAATGTTTATTTTATTCTGCTTTTAGTATTTGTTGTTATAGCGGCAACAGAAATACATCATCTGTGAAAATTTCAACTGTCTAGCTATCACGGTTCATGTGATACAGCCTGGTGACAGACAGACCGCGGAGTCTTAGTAATAGGGATCCCGTTTTTACCCTTTGGGTGCGGAACCCTAAAAACTAACGTGCGCATTTTCAAGCACGGGTTTTACATCAATGACGGGACTTTATAATATGCTATAATAATGCTGTATAACCCTTCTATAAGTATGTACACATCGGTTTGCCTGGGGTGCATGAAAGGAACCTCCCCGAGTGGCGTTAAACTTAATCGTACTGCGATTCCAAACGCCCGGCGCACCCTGGGTAGCTGGCACTCGGTAACGCAGAGTCTAGCTGGCTAATCCTTTCACCACGATGGCACATCTAAACGGTTCTTCCCAGAACTATGATCAACGGTCCGTACAAAAGCCGAAATGTAACAAAGGCGTCACCTCCAAGGGCATCCACCACTGGCTTTCGAAGCCCACCCTCGTTATCACCTCAATTAACATCGAGGGGTTCTCTGAAAAGAAGTCTCAGTTGCTGTCTTAACTTTGTCAGAGTGTAGGTTGTGACATTATCTGTGTCCAGGAAACGCACCGTTGTACCGAACATCTAAGGCCACACATCCCCGGAATGAATCTTGCTCTGGAGATACCCCATACACAATACGGAAGTGCTATTTTTGTCAAAACCTTCGTAACTATTTTGTCTGCAACCTGGAGTAATAAAAACTGCTCGGAAATTCTTACAGTGGATCTAGGTAGGTACTTGCTCAGTCACATCAGTTTATAAGCCGCCTAACCAACCTTTTGAGTTTCACAAACCACCTAATTTTGACATCCAACAGACTAAAGTGGTTGTTGGTGACTTCAATAGTCATAGTATATCCTGGGGGTATCGCGATACTAACGCAGACGGCAATTTAGTCGAGGAGTGGGCTGATGCATCAGAACTATCTCGCGTACACGATGCCAAACCCTGCCTCTTTTAACAGTCGACGTTGGAAACGTGGCTACAACCCAGATCTGGTTTTCGTCAGTACTAATATAAACCCTTTGTGTTCAAAACTCGTCCTCCAACCAATCCCAAATACACAGCACAGACCCATCACGTGTGAGATTAGAGCGGCAATTAAGCCCCGACAGGTCCTCTACGAGAATGACCCCTTTGCCGAGGATACAATTGCTGCTGGGGATGCGTTGGTGTTCATGGTCGGTGAAACCCGTAAACAAAAATGGATCACGACAGTAACAGACACCAACATGACCCACAACAGAAAGAAAGCCTGGTCCACAATTCATAAACTTACTGGAGACCCTCCGGACCCTGTCAACCAGGGCTTCGTTACGGCCAATAAAATAGCCCAACAGCTGCTTCTCAACGGAAAGCCTCCCCATAAACTTCCAAGAGCCAAAAGGTCTGTTCATGCCTCTGAAAGTTCTTATGAAATCAGCAAGTCTTTCACTCTCACAGACATCATTCCAGCTATCAAGGCGTTAAAAAATGGCAAGGCGGCTGGTGTCGATGACATAACTGTTGATCAGATAAAAAACCTGGGACCTTTTGCTGTATCGTGGCTCTTGGCACTTTTTAATAACTGCATGGCTTCTGCAAAAATTCCCAAATTATGGAAGAAGACCAAATTCATTGCATTACCAAAGCAGGTAAGGCCTCCGACGACCCCAAAATATACCGGCTCATTTCTCTATTAGGTTACACATATAAGCTGTTTGAAAGACTTTTACTAAACCGCCTCACAGCAGAAATTGACTCGGCTCTAATCCCTGAGCAAGCAGGATTTCGGCCTGGTAAGTCTTGCTCTAGCCAGGTTCTCCGACTGACAGAATATATAGAGAATGGGTACGAAGCTATCAGAGTCTCTGGTGTCGTACTCGTTGATCTCTCGGCAGCTTACGACACCATTAATATCAAAAGACTGCTTGGGAAGGTCAGGAGCCTTACTAAGGACCAGGGTTTGGTGCGCATACTGAGTGAACTCCTGCACAACCGCCGTTTCCAGGTATGCTTCCAGTCCACCAAGAGTAGATGGCGGCGGCAAAAGAACGGTCTCCCTCAGGGAAGTGTGTTGGCGCCGACGCTTTTTAACATCTACACGAACAACCAGCCCATCACCCAACACACGGAGCGGTTCCTATATGCGGATGACTTGGCCTTAGCAACGCAAGCAGCGACTTTCGAAGCCGTGGAGCACACGCTGACGATGACACTCGAATTGCTGGGTGAATACTATGACCGCAATGCTCTGCGGCCCAACCCATCCAAGACACAGTCGTGCGCTTTCCACCTTCGCGACCTGCATGCAAATCGGACACTCGCCATCTCGTGGCGAGGAACTAAGGTCGAAAGGTATTTGGTAAAGGTAAAGGTAATAAAGGTATTTGGGGTTCGAGCCTGGGTGTGACTTTGGATAGGGCCTTAACATATAAGTCACACTGCTACGTAACAAAGCAGAAGGTCGGGAACCGTAATAGCTTGCTTCGTCGCCTTATTGCCACCAACTGGGGAACGGCACCCGATGTTCTCCGCACAACCGGTATGTCTCTATGCTTCTCTGCTGGCGAGTTTGCGTGCCCAGTGTGGCACCGATCTACTCACGCCAAGCAAGTAGACATTGCCCTAAATGAGACGTATCGGATAATATCGGGTTGTTTAAAACCAACTCCACTTAATAAGCTCTACCCACTAGCAGGCATAGCACCACCTGCCGTGCGAAGGGATGTTGCATGCGCGATGGAAAAAAAGGACCAAGAATCTGATTCCCGACATCCCCTCTACGACTATTCAACAACTCCAGGTAGACTGATAGTCGTAAGAGTTTCCTACGAACTACACAGGCAATCCAGGATAGGCCGCCTGAGGAGAGGAGAAAGTTGTGGGTAGAGAAGTGTCCACCGCCCCATGACTTTGTTGAGCCCAAGGAACATCTACCGCTTGGTCATGAATTGCGGTGGCCTATTTGGAAGGCATTGAATCGGCTACGTACCCAAGTAGGTCGCTGCAAATATAACTTGTCAAAATGGGGGATTATTGATTCGTACAACACCCGGTGCGAGTGTGGTGCACCTATACAGACTATGTCCCACTTGCTGGAGTGTACTGGCTGTCCATTCACTTGCACCCTGGAAGACCTGTACAGTGCTTCTGACCCGTGGCCACCTACTAGTCCCAGACAATCTAATTAAATGTGCCATCGAAACGAAAAGAAGAAGAAGATCGGTTTTCCTGACCAGAATTCCTTGGTAGACAAACTGCTATGATTGTTTCTGACTTTGGACGAAGAATAACCTTCAAGCAGTACACCTTTCTCGACCTTTCATGAATACTTCATCTTCTCCACACTTCAATACTCCTTGATATACGTCGATCTCACAGTGATGTTTTCGCATGAAGTCCAAACCCAGAATGCATTCATCCACTATGTCGGCCACGATAACATTGTGGCGGTAAACTTTGTTTCCTAACTTCATGTCCACCTCCTCACCTCGGACGGTTATGTGCTGACCGGTGGCTGTTCTCATTTTGAGACGTTTAAGCCTCTCTCTAGTAGATTTTGGAGGACCTAGGACACTGAGCAAAATAATGGGCGTTAACTGCAGCCTAAATTGCGCAAGTGAATACGGCAAGGCAAATGGCTCAACTGCCATCAGTCGACCAATCACATGTGAAATGAAAGACGCGATGTGGATTTCCGTCTATGTGATTGGTCGGTCAAACCCTTTGCCTTGCCGAATTCACTTGCGCAATTAGGCTGAGGTTCCGATTTGTGTTACCGTGTTTCGGGATGTCTATTACAGTAGCCTGTTTCCACGATTGTGGGCAGATATTATTGCTTTTCTTACTCAATACTCAAACGACGTTGTTAGGTTTATTTAAGTACACTCACATGATATTATAAACTGCTGGTGGATTTTTTCAAGAGCCGTAAATTAGATTAGCCGACGGGAAGACAGCAAGGAGTTCCAAAAGAGGAAACATGCCACAATACATCAATAAAAAATCTGAAGCTTCTTAGAGATAAAAGTTTGAAATTGAACTTGTTGATATTAAAATCTTTAACTTTTATTAAATCTGTTGCACATCGTATATTATTACCTCAATGTGCACATCTGTTGTTTTCAAACGTGCGTAAATCCTTCTAAGATTGCGTGTATAATAAGAGTCTAAAGTGTGTATAAAACGTTGTTTTATTTTCTCTGTAAGTGCGTGCATACTGCTTTAGTCATTGCTCAATGCTCTGAGGAGTCTGAGGTGTATGGGTCCATATAATTGGCTCACCTAAAGTTCTTTACCCGAAATTGTTCTTCCTAACGATTTGTAATCCGAATGATCACACTTCCTAAAATTTTTCATCCTAGTTTTCATTCATACTATTTGTAGTGCTAACGGCGATGTTCATAACAGTCGTGTTTCCGAAAATTTTAATTTAATAATATCTTTAATGTAAATATATTATTTATCCTACTCAGAAAGAAACATTTACCAAGTGTAATAAAAAATATGAATAAAAATAAATCTAAACAAAAAAAATATGACTTTGAATAATAGTGTAAAAGATGGTTATGTTGAGAAAATAAAGGAAAACAAATAAAAGTTTAATAGATGTTTATTGCTCCTGACATATTGAAGTTGAATGCTTCGGAATTATGAACATTAGAGACAGAGTAGTTAGGAATTGTGATTGTTAGGATGAAAAATGTTAGGAAGAACATTTTCGGATTTCCAATTATCGGAGTTGAAAATTTAGGTGAACTTTGGCGCACCCGAATTATATTACTCTTTGGTGTATACCACAGACTACTTAGAGATACGTGTATACATACATACAGTGGAACGAACGAAAATTAATGAACAATCTAAGTTCCATTACACGCACTATAAAACCTAGACCCTACAACTTTTATGACTTTGTAGAATCAACCAACGCATCAAGTCCTAAATTCATACGAAGAAACTTGCAGTAATGAATTTGTTGTGATTTTTTACTTTGGATCGATATTGTTTTCCGTAAAAGTACGATTTTGAAACTGATTTGCTGATCAATAAACTATGCTGTCAGCTGTCAAATTGATGACATGTCTGTTTCATTTTCGAACGGAATACAGTCCCGTCAAAAATGGCCTCTTTGATCAATGTTTTGCTGCGAAAATCCCCAAATTTGGGGCAAACAGCAGCTCTATCTAAGAACCTACCAGCAATTTACAATGTGAAGTGAGTGTCTGTTACATTAAATTATTAATTATTGTTCACATTGCGGTGTTATAGAGATATAAAAATTATGTAACATTTGAGGTTAAAAACCTAACAAAACTCTTTATTTTGTTTTACAAACGTATCGTTTTCGCTCTAGTTTAATGTTCGATTAAATTGACTTGCCAAAAGTAGTCTGAAAAACATAAAAAGTGTGTATGTCGTAGTTTATAAAGTGGCAAAACTTACTTAATTTTTCTGGTGTATTTGTATTAGAGAAGCATTATCTATGCTTTATCAAATAAATTATTAAACAGTATATTTAAATTAGTGACATACTAATTATTATATTCTAGAATTATGCACCATAGCTTAATTATTGCTGCCTTATCAGCAGAACATAAATAGCCCTATCTGTACTAATTTGCCGACCTAGGGATAGGTAATTAACCTTACACAGTTACATGTTAGATGATTGTACTAGCTTGGTACCTATAAATTAATTGAACTAAAAATGACGTTGACAGATTAGCAACGGGTCCCAAACTAGGCACAGCCTGTATCTTGGTGACCCAGACATAACACAGAGTTTGTAATTTAAAATGTATAAGGCAATTTATAACAATCACACGGCTAATGACACAAAATACAAAAATAAATTAAAAAATAATAATGTAATGGTTATTGGTTTATAAGTCGTTTTTAGGGTTCCATACCCAAAGGGTAAAAACGGGACCCTATTACTAAGACTCCGCGATCCGTCTGTCTGTCTGTCTGTCCGTCTGTCACCAGGCTGTATCTCATGAACCGTAATAGCTAGACAGCTGAAATTTTCACAGATGATGTATTTCTGTTTCCGCTTTAACAACAAATACTAAAAACAGAATTAAATAAATATTTAAGTGGGGCTTCTATACAATAAACGTGTTTTTTTTGTTGTTTTTTGCAATAATGGTACGGAACCCTTCATGCGCGAGTCCGACTCTCACTTGGCTGGTTTTTTTTTTATCCCCTGTAAACTGAACTACTCGAACAATACTTTAAAAAGCAAACTTGTTGATTTAACAAATCAGTAAAGAGTTTATAAAACTTGGATTTTAGTCGTGATAATTTTCACAGTACCATCCTTCCGCTGATCCTTAGTCTTTTTTCAATAAATTTTTTAATTTTGACATTCCATATGAATATCCTAATTTATAATTTAAATTATTACCATCCACAGCAGTCAGCGTAACGCACACAGATGGATGCCGGACACAGATTATGTGAAACAGTTCCAGGGAGCCGTCATGTACCCTGATGAGGTTACCTCCCTGTTGAAGCACCCCCCATACCACAGTAAGTTTAAAACATGCTATTATATTAAAAACCAAGATGATGCATCACAGGATATGAAGAACCTCGAAACTATTCACTGTCCACCACATCATCGCTTACCATCCGGCGAGATAGTGGTCAAACGCGAGCCTATCGTTAAATAAATAAAAACTATTAAATGAAGAAACATCCAATCTGAAAGCCTGGAAGCTGATTGCACACGTAAATTTTAGAGAAACAAAATAAAACCAATGTGTGTCAAACACCAGGAAATGGATCAAATTTAACTAGTACTCTTTGATTACATACACACAGGGCCTAGTTTACCCACAAGTTAACCAGGCCTGGGGTGCAAGGATCGAGGGATGGTAAGCTTGCCTTTACAAGCACCGCTTATTTACAGAATCAAATTTGGTTTACAAATTCACTTGTAAAATACTAAAGAATGTGTTACTTTGTAAGTTTTCCCGGACATCGTTTCTCGTACGTCTTTGCTGTCTTGATAGCGCACCGCTTATTACACTAATTGAATTAATTTACCACAGCAGTCAGCTTCAGTCGCAATGACACAGTAGCAAATTTATCAACCTAGCATTTACCTTTAGGCCAAGAGAGCCATGACAGGAGAGAGCAAAGGGATCCCCAATCCAGCTCTATCAGCCTAGCATATTTTTTTGAGACAAGCACTACTATGCTCTTCTAGCTGCCACCCCGTCTTCTTCCAATGAGTTGCAGAATTAAGTCAGACGGGTTACAGTTCTTACGCAGCTGTAATCTTTCAAACCTCCTAAAAGTACTTTATACACTAGCATGTTTGCAACCATTATTACCGAACGTGAAGATTTGAGTTTTATTTCAAAGCGAGAATGTGTTTTCCATCTGGAATTTCTGGTTTTATGCTCAGCTAATTAATGGCAATAGATTCACGGTCTATTACATGGGACTTACAGTATAACTTACAACAATGGCTGCTTTAACTCTGAGTAACCAGTCGCCCATGTCTTCGCAACTTGCACAAATACAAAACAGTGAGGTTGCTCTGCAAAGCCTTTGATACCTGTGCTTTTAGGCAGATCTAGGCTGGCCTTGATAGCCAGGCATGATGGACCAAATGGAAGTCTGAGTACAGACAATTGAGTCCACTGCTACTACTACTAACTTACAATGTATGCATGTATCATACATACGCCTAGCCTAGACTATGCTTTCTTGTAATAAAAATTACATTATACACTTACTATTAATTCATTGACAGACAAAGCCAGTGGCCTGTATGGTAGGCATTGAATCGGCTACGTACCCAAGTAGGCCACTGCAAATATAATTTGGCAAAATGGGGGATTATTGATTCGTCCAACACCCGGTGCGAGTGTGGTGCCCCTGTACAGGCTATGTCCCACTTGCTGCAGTGTCCTGGCTGTCCATTCACTTGCACCATGGAAGACCTGTACAGTGCTTCTGACGCTGCAATAAGCGTTTCCGCCTACTGGGCCCAGACAATCTAATTAAATGTGCCATCGAAGCGAAAAGAAGAAGAAGGAGAAGACAGACAAAGCACAGAGCTCTTTTCAGTCACTAAGATATTTTTTATCACTTCTGTCCCACTACTGTGCAAAACATATAATTTTTGAAAATCTACCCACAAAAGAGATATGGAATAGGGTTGGAAGTTTATCATTATTGTCTATGGGAAATTTCAAACTGTCATCCATTCCCCAGGTGTGATCTCCCCCGGAGAGAAGCAGGTCCGCAACATGGTGCTGAACTTCGGTCCGCAGCATCCAGCGGCTCACGGCGTGCTGCGTCTGGTGCTGGAGCTGGACGGAGAGGTGGGTGTCATAAGCTTACAGACAGATCAAATTCTTAACAGATTTGATCTCCCCCGGAGAGAAGCAGGTTTGCAACATGGTGCTGAACTTCGGTCCGCAGCATCCCGCGACGCACGGCGTGCGTCTGGTGCTGGAGCTGGACGGGGAAGCGGTTGTCATGAGCTAGAACCAGATCAAAGTCTTAGTTTTACGTACAAACTGGATTACTGGCATATAACGCTAAAAAAAGCAGGCTGAAAAAACCAGTGTCTAACAATACGTAAGCATATAGTTTTTCAAAATTCAAGAGATCACAATTATTCGTCATGGCTATCATTTCCATGATTTTCGTGGGGTGCTGATAACGAAAATGGAGTTGATTTGAAATCCAATATTGTAACTAATCATGGGTGTCATTCCGAGGGCGTTGATTCCGAAACTGGTTAAAGAACTGAAGGCTGCTACTAAAACCTTACCTTCCTCCTCCAGATAAAGCTGACCTGTAAATATTAGGAAACCCTATACAATATGACGACAGTTTATACTGGACTATCGTCGTGTTCTGTAAAACTTTTCCCCTTTTACCTTGCTCGCCCAGTTAAAGCTGACCTCTATATGTACGAAAACCCTATACGTTTGCAATGTGAGGTCAACTTATACTGAAATATCGTCGCGTTTACAAGGTTGTAAAAAGCTTTTCTCCTTTTACCATCCTTTCGCAGTTAAAGCCGACCTCTAAATGTATGGAAACCCGCCCTATACAATGCAAGGTTAGCTTATACTAGACTAGACGAACGTCGTGTTTTTTACAATCACAGATAATATAATACTAGCATACAGATGCCTCATCCCATACAAAGAAACCGTGCGTAACTAGCGTTTTTCATCTGATTAATATTGTTATTTTTTTGTACATCGAACGCGTTCGGTTCTGTTTCACGGTGATAGATAGATGGTGTTAGCAGCGACTTGCAAGTAAAAGGATTTACTAGGTTCGTGATTTTTTTTTCTTTAAATACAGTGAAGGTTCGTTTTATAGTATTTTTTTGCACGTTTTTACAGTTTATTGCACCAAAATGTGTTACAATGCAAATTTTAACAATCGAGTGGAATGCCTCAGAAATTTAAAAATGCGCCATCTATTGGCATCAATTTTAAGTGATCCGTTGAAATAATCTTTGAAATGTGAATTAAGAGCCCGATATTCCATAATTTTGTACTTAGAAGAGTTGATTAAACAAGAACATACAATTTTTATGTTGTAATTCCAGAAAATGTTAATTTTACACACATTCAATAACAGACAGGTGCATACCGCGCCATCTAGTGAGATTTATTTGAACCAAACTTTCTTTTTCAGCAATGAGACCCCGTGCTACAATGTTACCTTACTCTCCCAGGAAAAAGCTACCCTCTAAATGACTGGAAAACCTGTACAATACAAGGTCACCTTATATGGTCGTACTAACCTTTCTGCTCCCCGTTTCCTAGACGGTCCGCGCCGCCGACCCGCACATCGGGCTGCTGCACCGCGGCACGGAGAAGCTCATCGAGTACAAGACTTACACCCAGGCGCTGCCCTACTTCGATCGCCTGGATTACGTTTCCATGATGTGCAACGAACAGTGCTACAGCCTCGCCGTCGAGAAACTGCTCAACATTGATATTCCGATAAGGGCGAAGTATATTAGAAGTATGTATTTGTTATATCTAATTCCGTAACATATCTAACCCCCGGTTTCTCAAAACTCGATTATCGGGCTGTAACTGTAATAGAAGAATAATCGCCGGTTATCTGATGTAATTAGCTGTTGAAAATTCATTCAACCAATCACAACCACAGCAGGTAAGGCGCAGGCCACATAGAAATGGCGTCGGGCGCGGACATGGCATGGGCAGCTTCCTATTCCAATCAAATTTCATACAAAATGCATGTAAATAAAGTGCAATTTGATCAGGCGTGGGCGCATAAATGGCCCGTCATAACGACGTCCGAGCAAAGACATACCGTGTGTCCTAAATTGCGCTTTTTATCCATGCATTTTGTGTCATCGCCCGTGCCATGTCCGCACCCGACGCTATTTCTATGTGGCCTGCGCCTAAGGCGTGCTTGACATTTTGTCATATTAGTTTTGCGAAACCGGGCCTAAGACAATCAACGCGGTCACACATTGATTTTCTTTCTAAATAATCCCATAAAATCAACAAGACATCAAAAGCCAGTCATTGAAATTCCGGTTGAGAGTCAGCACTTTTTGAATATAAAAATGTACATCAAAGACAGTGTCCCAAAACGCCCGACTGTCACCGCTTCCTATTGTTTTGACTGAGAAGAAGAAGTGGCGGAACAAACTTCCCAATAAGCAATAGACTCATACTCCTTCTGTGATTGGCAGTCTGACACATCTTTAAACGGCCCACAGCTCTATTCGCCGAGATCACCCGTATCCTTAACCACATCATGGCAGTAGGCACCCACGCTCTGGACGTGGGGGCCCTCACCCCCTTCTTCTGGCTGTTCGAGGAGCGAGAGAAGATGATGGAGTTCTACGAGAGAGTCAGCGGAGCTCGCATGCACGCCGCTTATATCAGACCCGGGGGAGTTTCTCTGGTGAGTTAGCTTTGAGCTTAGAGCCAGAGTTGCAAAAAGTGGTGTATCATCATCTGTTGGTCACGACAACAGACTCTAGACATTTAAAAATGGCTTTACCGAAAGTATACCAGTGATTAATTAAACTACTTTTTAGCCCAAGTAGAATAACCTTTCTTAGAATATTAGAGGAAGCTTTTTCTGACTGGCTATGTTAGCCAGTATCCTGTGCGGGCAATATAGTCTCTATACTAATACTGCATCATAATATTTTTTTCAATACAGTTGTTAAACATGGCGTACTTTCGGAGGCTATAATTATGATTCGAAAGTTAAATCTTACGCATAGGCATCTTTCTGTTACGCGGTCGTGACTTTTGTTTACGAGCTCGATCATTATGTTTGCAGTTTAGTTTTAAATTTATAAGTCAATTTAAAAAAGTTTAGGAGCAAGGAGTTTTCAAACATAGAATAAAATGGGATAGATTTTCTAAGAGGAAAAATTTATGATTCCGTACGTTTTAGCTTTGAATTCTCAAAAGTCTTATAAATTGTTGTTTAATATATTTAATTACCAGTTTTAATTAAATTATTTTCACATCAACATTTGTCAAAAATCGAATAGGCTGTATAGCTTTATAGGCTGATATCGTTGTAAAAAAATAAGTCCTGTTGCAAAAACGCACCATAAGTCAATTTAAAAAAGTTTAGTAGCAAGGAGTTTTCATACATAATTACATAGAATAAAATGGGATACGATTTTATACGAGGAAAAATTTATGATTCCGTACGTTTTAGCATTGAATTCTCATTTTTTTTCTTAATTTGTTTATTATGTTTAATTAACAGTTTTAAGTTAATTATTTTCACATTAACGTTTGTCAAAAATCGAATAGGCTGTATAGGCTGTTTTCTTTGTAAAAAAATATGTCCAGTTGCAAAAACGCGCCATATTGAAAATTTTATTTTTTGTGAACTCGTGTCATTAAAAACCCTCGCCTTCGGCTCGGGCTTGTTAATGACAGCTCGTTTGCAATAACCTACTTCCCACCCTTGTATCACAATGTACTATTTTCGACTACTTTGTCTATTATGTAACACATTGCCTAAGAAATTCGTTTCGAAATATGAACATTTAGACACAAGTTTATAAAATAAAAATTAAAAAAATCTAAATTACATAATAACAGTTACGAAATGACTTGTATGGAGTTTTGATATCATTATTTAACTGGCAGAATGATATTGAACCTGTTACCTCTCGAAAAAGCGCGCGTTGATTGTGTGTATATAGTCTGTGGTTTTTAGTTTGAACGTTTCTAATAAATTGTTGTTGGAACTTATTTGCATTTAATTAAGTAAGCTCATCAGGTAGTGGAATAGTAATCGTTCGTATCTCGCATAAAAAGGCTTTATTTTAACACTCGCATGTAGCTCTCGTGTTAAAATCTCGACTTTTTATGCTCGATACGAAATGTACTATTTAATGTTCAAAAGAAAGTTAGAAGGTTGGGTGGATTGATCACGTATATCTAGCCAGGCAATATAAGACTGGATTGATGTTATGTAATTTAGAAACGGGTCACGCTTGCTTGCAGGACATGCCTCTAGGCCTGATGGACGACATTTATGAGTTCAGCGCCAAGTTTGCTGAGCGTCTGGACGAGGTCGAAGATGTGCTGACCACCAACAGGATCTGGGTGCAGAGGACCAAGGACATCGGCATAGTGACTGCGCAGGACGCGCTCAACTACGGATTCAGGTGAGAGCACTTAGAGGTACGAGCAACAGGGTCTCTTGATAAGGAGTGAAGTGGAAATTATATTATTACGAGCTAAGGTTCAGGGTAAAATTATTCAAACAGCACACTTTAATTCATTACACTATATTACTCAAACGCTTTTCTAAAACAATTTTATTAGTAATATTAGTATGCACTATTTCGCTTTTGATCGCTCCAAACCGCTTTCAATTCGAAAACTGTTCTAAGTCGAACCCGTACGTTATATAGCAAAAACAACATTTCTGGAAAATCGCAGACTGTTCTCTAAGCATGAGGACTTTCCAGAATGTTCGGCTGAGAGAGACATTTAAGAATATCTTTCGAGACCGTTACCAACATGACGAGAACATTCCAGAAAGTAAGGCTGAGAAAAACTTAGACGACACGAACTTTTGAGAAGATAACTGCTGCTATTCGATAAGACATGGCGCTCTTTGTCTTGTAACAATATTTTTGCAGTTTAGCTAGTTGAATCGTATCTCCAGGACTCGTTGAGCTTCATTGACTCGCCGATTTTCTGGTGGTCGCCACTCTTGATACTGGCTTTCACGAGCTTTATTGGTTGGGAATAGTGTGACGAGCTTGCCCCTCTTAACAGAGGAGGAGTCCTGAGCTCGGAGCCCTGAGCCCTAAACTCTGGTTTTTAATTGGTGGACTAAAATGACTTTTGGTGGGTTGCCAGTGCCACTTTAAATAGTGTTGTTTAAGTGTGATCGAAAGTCGATCGAAAATCGATGTAGATCGAAAATGGCAATATCTCACGGATAAAAAAATACATTTGTTAAGAAACTAGTGTCCTCATTTAATTTTTTCTCATTTATGTCAGAGTACATTCTATCGATCGCATTTATTATATATTGCTGATTTGATGATTCTTATTTATTACAAAGACAGGTTATGTTTATTAATCTTTATATATAAAAGAATGTCGGGTTAGCTACACCATTTATAACTCGAGAACGGCTGGACCGATTTACATAATTTTTCATCGGTTCGATTTATCTCCATTCCGAATAACATAAAAATTAAACATAGGATTTTTTTTTGCATGTTCATTTTCCCATACGTTTTGCGAACATAGCGCCTTCTGACATACATACATACATGACAGAATATAGGGAAGGTTTAAACATATAAAAAGAGGTAGTTAGGGTAGTATTATTATATTCGCGCACGGTTGGCGCAGTGGTTGAGCGATTGACTGCTGCGCTGCGTGTCGCGGGTTCGATTCCCGCACGGAACAAATTTCTGTAGGTCATACAAATATTTGTTCCGGCTCTGGTTGTTGTGTATGTGAGTTTATATGTTTGTAAACTCACCCACGATACAGGCAGAAATTCCTAGTGTGGGGCAATGTTTTAAAAAAAAGAAAACAAAAAAAAAGTATAGTAGGGTAGGGTATGGTAGGATAGAGTAGGTAAGTAGGGTCGGGTAGGGTAGGAGGTAGCTAGGGTAGTGTAGGTAGGTAGCAAGTTGACGGGAGCGAAACCGCAGGCATAGCATTTAATGTATTACGCTTATATTTACAAAACATTTATTTAATCAATGAGTAAAATTAAATTGAGGAGATGACTTATGAATGAGCCAGTCTAGAATACTATGCTCCACGCTTGCATCATTTCGAGGTGGCTATTTTTGGTAAATCAAATAAGCATCTATTTTATAAAGTGTCCGAAAGTAGAAACCGGCCAATCAGGAGACAGTACAAAAATTTGCTAATTGTTAGTGATTCCGATACCGCCCTATTAAAGAAAAATATTATATGTATGGGTCCGATAATATTTAATAAAATACCCGATGTAATAAAAAATGAGACATTTCTACTTATCAAATAGAAATTGACAGATCTATTAATTAATAAATGTTATTACTCAATTAGCGAATTTCTGACCGATAAGAATTTAAATTGATAACATGACCTCTGTTTTCCTGACATGTACTTAATAATTTTATTTATTTTATTTTTTATTCGACTTTATTGACTGGAACTTTACGAATTTGTAATCCCTTTTTATTGAAATTGACATTGTGTATTGCATTGCCTATTTCAAATTATTTAAAGAATTTGATTGAATATTTTAATGATTTATATTAAATGGGACTTTATTATAGCTGAAACTGTTTGCATGCCTTACTTAAGGTAGTTAGTATAAGGATCATTACATTAAAACTTAACATCTGTAACTTGTACCTACTTTCTGTGCAAATAAAGAACTATTCTATTCTATTCTAACAGCTTGGTAATTTTGGTCCAGCAAATTATAAATCAGAGTTTAGCAGAATTTTATAGGCTTATGCTTTGCAGACTTTTATGTGGCAAATCATGATGGTTTTTGTTTCACTTCAGCGGCGTGATGCTGCGCGGCTCGGGCATCAAGTGGGATCTGCGCAAGTCGCAGCCCTACGACGCGTACGAACACCTGGAGTTCGACGTGCCCATCGGCACCAACGGCGACTGCTACGACAGGTAAGCGATACAAATGTCTGCTTGGCATTGAAAATATCTTTTTGTGTTGGATAGACCATTTATCGAGGAAGGGTATATAACATCACGCTACGACCAATAGGAGCGGAGCATAAATGAAGAATGTAGCAAAAACGGGAAAATATTCTTTTTTTATAACTTCAGTTGCGTGCGCTGCGTAAGCGGTTTAAGTTACGTACAACAATCATGTATGTAGGGTAGGTAGGGTAGGGTATGTAGGATAGATGGGTAGGTAGGTAGCCATTTGACGGGAGCGAAGCCGCGTGGAACAGCTAGTTAATATATAATAACGTAATGTTTAATAATACGCATACAAATTTACTATTTCTGTTTTTCTTTTATATATTATTTAAAAAGCCAGATATTAGTTCTAAGACAATAACTGTTGTGTATTGTATCTGTGTTACTAGCTAGTTTTAAATACTTTAAATTGTAATCTGTGGAGACTGTAGTGGGTAGCATAATTGTATAAATGTAATATTTAAGATAGTATGACTATTTCTTATTGTGCTACTGTTTGTTTTTTCTTAAATAAATAAAATACAAATAAAATAAAATTATGTATATACATTCTAAATTTATTTTAGGTGTGGTAGGATACAATGAGTTGAGGGTTAGAAGGGAACTGGCACTCACCTCATATATTTTCAAAATATTGAGAGGCAAGGTGCATAATGCAACTGTTTTAGGACAGGTGTGTCTGTGTGTTCCGGACAGGAACGTATGGCGACGCCGGCGGCCGAGCTTGCTAGTCGAACCAACCTTTTAAGAGAGGCGCCGCTGACGCGTGCACTCCGCACGCTCAACCTTGTGGCTATTGAGGCGGATCTATTCTGCTGTACTCTGGGTGAATTCACAAGGAGTGCATTGTTTAAAATTTGTTATGGATAAAATTTGTTTATAAACTAATTAACATAAAATTTGTTTAGATATTTAATATGTTATTAGATTACTTAGGATAAGCGCATTTATCGTATTGGGTGTAATCCTGTAAAGATTAATGTGATAAGGTGGAAATAAATAAAAATAAATAAAAATTCAATATGGCGGATTCCCAACGATAGCGGACCAATTATTTTTTATGCACCTATATGACATAGGTTTCAAATGAAAGGCTTTGCAGGAAGGGTTAATATGCTATGTGAATCTTTAGATTGTGCCCTTTAGTGTTTTCTAATCAAGTTCTCTGTGGTAGGTACCTGTGCCGCATTGAGGAGATGCGCCAGTCGCTGCGCATCATCGACCAGTGTCTCAACCAGATGCCTCCCGGAGAGATCAAGACGGACGACGCCAAGCTCACGGCGCCCTCCCGAGAGGAGATGAAGGTATGGCGAAGTCTGTTTTAAAGTCCGCTCACAGTCTCATCGTCATCATCATTTCAGCCGAAAGACGCCCACTGCTGGACAAGTGTTGCGATATTGACCGACCCCGTGCGTCTCGTATCCAGCGGATTCCCGAAACCTTAACCAAGTCATCGGTCCACCTACTGGGAGGCTTTCCAACGCAACGTCCGGTTCGCGGTCGCCACTCCAGAACCTTTCTGCCCCATCGGCCATCCGTTCTGCGAGCAATGTGCCCACTGCCACTTAAGTTTCGCAATTCTTCGGGCTATGTCGGTAACTTTGTTTCTCCTGCGGATATCCAATCTAAACGTATGCATTTTACTTGGAGCGGGTGCTTATAAGACCTCCACAACCCAATTACTGGTTAAGGTTACACTAGTCGAAAATTCTTCCATACAAACGTAGTCTAGCGATTATTCCACTGTTTGACGATGTACTTTCAAAATAAAAAGTGATATCAATTTGTCTCATCATTATCTAGCCCTGTATGGAAGCAAAAAAGTAAAAAAATAAAATATTTGAAAGTTATGAGCGTCGAAAGTTCCACATTTCGACACTAATTTTAACGCATTTTTGGGCGCAAATAAATACCATAAGAAGACGGAAAATTGCAAAACGGCCTCCATACAGGGATAGATTAGTAGTTCAAAAATGCAAATAATTTTATTTTGAACAGATAGATTTAGTCGTTTTTTCATGATATCTAGACTGCCAAAGGTCTGTTTATAAAATTTCGCGCGCTCGGTTTCGTCCTAAATCATTATCCATTTCGCTACAAATTTGGAAAAGTGTGTATTCGTAGGCGAACTAGCTTCCTACTGCTCATCAAACCATCTATCTCTTCCGCACGTGTTGTCGGTTGATATAAAATGCATTTTAAACCCGCGCACAAAATAGTTCGTGCCGTTGACTAGTGTACCCTTAAGGCGCCTCCCCGAGCAAAACGCCGCGCTAGTCGAATTTTGTGCAGTTTTTAAGAGCTATCTACTCTTTATTTAAAAAGAAATATCAATTAATAAAAATACATTTAATTTCTACATAATGTTGATTCTATAATTGTAGTACACTTTTTTTTTTAAAGAGTTATATGTGTCACTAATCTCCTTCCAACAAAACCATAAAAATGTGAAATAATTATTGATAGCATGCATCTCCTCGTAAAGTGTTCATTAATTATTTTTTATACTAACACTAATGGATAGACAATTTGTTAACGAACATTTTGTAAGATTTATTTTTTTCAAAAGACCAATATTCGATTTTATAAAGATTCTATTCTAAAATCTGGGCGTATTCACTACTGTAATTCATGCGCCACCAGTGCCGCTAGGCCAATAGGAATGCTCATATCTCATGCTGATTTTTTGGTCAGGTTACGGCCTTAACACAAACGATACCTATTGGTAACACTAGTTGTCAGACTGTCTGGTTTTTGATTATCTCATACCCTAGACACAGATAATATAATACTAGCATACAGATGCCTCATCCCATACAAAGAAACCGTGCCGACGTTACTAGCGTTTTTCGTCTGATTTTTTGTCCATCAATCGCGTTCGGTTCCGTTCCACGGCGATATATATATATATATATATTATAGTGTTAGCAGAAACTTGCAAGTAAAAGGGTTTACCTACTCGGTTCGTGAATATTTTATTCTTTAAATACAGTGAAAGTTTTTTTACAGTATTTTTTTCACGTTTTTACAGTTTCTTTCCACCAAAATGTGTTAAAATGCAAATTTAAACAATCGAGTGGAATGTCTCAGAAATTTAAAACCGTGGCATCAATTTTTTTTTCTTTGCATCAATTTTTTTTCAAATAAAAGAATTATCAAAATCGGTTCACCTAGTAAAAAGTTCAGAAGTAACGCACATTAAAAAAATACAGTCGAATTGAGAACCTCATCTTTTTTGTAGTCGGTTAAATAACTCCTCTCACCAGGGTCACTATGTAAAATAAAAAAATCCTTGTTACCCTTGTTACTTCAATATGTGAAAATATTTGTGTCAGATACAGCACTAATATAATGTGTTCTTAAGCCGTTTGTCACGACGCGACGCGACACACGACACCGCAAAATGTAGTCACGATTCAGAGCTCCATATATTTGGATGGACCGTTTGTTCATTGCACGACACCGCACCACACGCGACACGATTTTCATACGGTTTTTCGGCTATGTCGTCGATGCCGCTATGTCGTCGCTGTTTTTTTGCGGTGACGATCTAGCGGATAAACAAAACCGGTATGAGCTTGTTGACGACACGACACACCGCACCGCACGGCACACGCGTGGTTCGTCACTCACGCGCTTATAAATAATACAAGTGCACTGCAGTGTCGTTGCAGAATCGTGTCTAGTGAACAAACGAACGGACGACAGACCATATGCAGTGTGTCGTGTGTTAAAAATCGTGACCGCAAATCGTGTCGTGCGGTGCCTCGTGAACAAACGACCTTAGTGTTAAGCCGAACCTATCGCGAATGTCAGCGGCGTTTTTTTTTTCTGTGGTATTCATGATTGTATTGTGTATCCGGTTTCCGGTTGTCTGTCTGTAAGCCTATAATAACTGGTGTTTCTATTGTTAAATGTTCATGAGAATACATCTCTTGTGCCGTTAATCTGTTGGCCTATGATTTCATCATAACTCTATTGGTTATGGGCCCAGAAGATTGTGCGATAACGTAGTTCTTTTTATCGAACCATCATCTATTATTTTCAGACGTCGATGGAAGCCCTGATCCATCACTTCAAGCTGTTCACGCAAGGCTACCAGGTGCCTCCCGGCGCCACCTACACGGCTGTGGAGGCTCCTAAGGGCGAGTTCGGCATCTACCTCGTCTCCGATGGCGGCTCCAAACCTTACAGGTAACCATGTATTCAGTAATTGTTACATGAATAGAATAGAATAGTACATTTCGTGTCGAGCATAAAAAGTCGAGATAGCCTTTTTATGCGAGACACGAACGATTCTTTTTCCACTACCTGATGAGCTTACTTGATTAAATGCAAATAAGTTCCAACAGCAATTTATTAGAAACGTTCAGACTAAAAACCACAGACTGTATGCACACAATCAACGCGCGCTTTTTCGAGAGGTAACAGGTTCAGTATCATTCTGCCAGTTACATAATGATATCAAAACTCCATACAAAAATCATTTCGTAACTGTCATTATGTAGTTTTGTATTTTTAAAATTTATTTTTATAATCTTGTGTCTAAATGTTCATACCGAAACGAATTTCTTAGGCAATGTGTTAAATAATAGACAAGGTAGTGGAAAACTATGTTTTCGACACAGACACCGACAATCACAAAGTAACAGAGAAGAACAGTAAAAAAAAAGTACAAACAAGGTTTAAGAAGAGTTGCGCTTGGCCTACCCATACCGAAAGGGTTGCCAATACAGCATTTGCTGGGCGTCTTAGATCCAGCGCTAATTTACAGTTGGCACCCCGCTAGTAATACATGGACATATATAATTTGTTGAGCATGAGGTCCTGGGTTAGATTCCCAGGTCGGCAATAGTATATTTCGTGTCGAGCATAAAATCTCGACTTTTTATGTGAGACACAAAGAAACGATTCTTTTTCTACTACCTGATGAGCTTACTTAATTAAATGCAAATATGTTCCAACAACAATTTATAAGAAACGTTCAGACTAAAAACTACAGACTATCTACACACAATCAACGCGCGCTTTTTCGAGAGGTATCGCGGTTCAGTATCATTCTGCCAGTTACATAATGATCCATACAAAACTCATTTCGTAAATATTATTATGTAATTTTAATTTTATAAAAGAAATAAATTCGTTTCGAAATATGAACATTTAGACACAAGATTATAAAATTAAAATAAAAAAGAAAACAAAATTACATAATAACAGTTACGAAATGACTTTTGTTTGGAGTTTTGATATCATTATGTAACTGGCAGAATGATACTGAACCTGTTACCTCTCGAAAAAGCGCGGGTTGATTGTGTGGATAGAGTCTGTGGTTTTTAGTCTGAACTTTCTAATAAATTGTTGTTGGAACTTATTCGCATTTAAGTAAGCTCATTAGGTAGTGGAAAGAAAACGTTCGTGTCTCGCATAAAAAGGCTTTATTTTAACAGTCGCATGTAATGCAATCGTAGAGCAGTGGTGGCCCAGTGGTATCGGCCGCGACTTACAAGTTGTAGGTCGTGGGTTCGAACCCAGGCAGGCGCTTTACTTTGTGTTAATTATTTCATCACCACTGCTCTCAAAACGGTGAAGGAAAACATCGTGATGAAACCGGCATGTCTTAGACCCAAAAATTCGAAGACGTGTGACATCCACCAACCCGCACTGGGCCCGCGTGGTGGATTACGGCCCATCCCCTCTCACAGAGAGGAGGCCTGTGTCCCAGCAGTGGGAACATTAATAGGCTGATGATGTGATGTAATGCAATTGGCTACATCGCTCGTGTTAAAATCTCGACTTTTTATGCTCGACACGAAATGTACTATTACTAGAACTATGCACTGATTGGAAAACAAAATGGCGCAACATGCTACTGGCAATATTGAATGTTGCAGTGTAATGTTGCTGGCAACATGATAATGTTCTTTATTCATGTATTTTTCATGTATTTATCTCTGTGGAAAGTGGAAAAATACGCAAAATTGTTTCATCAAAAACATTTGCGGGCAATTGAATATTGCTACAATGCAGTCTATTCAAAATGTAGATCTATAAATAATCGGTCGAACGAACGTCGTCGTTTATTATTTTTTATTATTGATAGACTCGCGCTTGACCACTATCTCGCCTGATGGTAAGCAATGATGTGGCCGACGGTGTAGCACGCTTGCATAGAAGCAACCTATTCACTCTTGATTTAAATACCGCTAGGTTGTAGCTATAAGGAAACAAAGACTTGGGTAGGGAATGCCACTCCTTAGCTGTAACTGTCCCAATGTCCATCGATATTAAGTAAATTGTTCCCACAGATGCAAGATCAAGGCGCCCGGCTTCGCTCATCTGGCTGCGCTCGAGAAGATCGGCAAGAACTCCATGTTAGCCGACATTGTAGCCATCATAGGAACCCTGGACGTCGTATTCGGAGAGATTGACCGATAAAAAAACGGATCTAGACGCAAAATACCGGTAAAAACGAGGAAACGGACGGAAAAATTACCGAAAACGGCCAAGTTCTAGATTCCCATGTCAAATGTTTAACATTTTACGGTTTTCGGTAATTTACGGTTTTTCGGTAAATTCCGGTTTACAGTTAAGAGTAACATTCTTAGTATAAAATGTCAAAGTGTAGATTCCTGTGTACATTTTTTAAGTTAAGCAATAAATTATTGTTATATAATTTTGAAGCTTATTCGTGTAAATAACCGGTTATGCCAACAATCCCTTCGTAGCCGCGATGCATTGTACCAATACCAAGGAAAATAATAAAATCTAGAATTAAATTATAAATGGGCGTTTTTTTAACCGACTTCAGAAAAAAAAAGGTTCTCAATTCGTCGGTTTTTTTTTTAATGTATGTTACCCGATTACTCAAAGACGCCAGGACCGAATTGGAAAATTCTTCTTTTGTTTGAAAGGTGGTCCCATGCTCATCAGCAGCCTAATCGCGTAAGTGAATTCTCCAAAGCAAACGAATCGATTCCTTCAAAGAATCAGAATCATTTCTTTCAACTTTTTCGGTATTGCGAAACTATTTTGGAAAGAGTACAAACATCCTCCTTTGTGTTGAAGTTCATCTACTGCGTTATTTTTCATCAAACTCGAACATTACATAATACCAATAGTGAAGTTTTATCTCGATTCTTCCGCTTTCGTTCATTCTTTACAATTAATTCTACGTCAAAATATTGATAATGGAAAGGAGCATAACCTTTCTGTTTCAGAGTGTAATATGCAATACGTAAAGTCGTTTTTGGGAAAGAATCGACTTGTTTGCTTTGGAAAATTCACTTACGCAATCAGGCTGCAGATCAGGATCTGATGATGGGATCCTGGAGAAAGCGAGGGAACTCCAAATATATAGAGTTTTTGGTATTGTCATCAACAATGCAATCATTAGCATCAGGAAGTAACATTTGGTGAAGTGGAACTGATGAAGAAGTCCACAGATGACTGCTGGAAATCCTTAATGTATGTCACGGGTGTAAGATATCTCAAAAGGAGCTAAAAAGAGATAAATAAAAAACCATTAAATTAAAAAATCTAACCGACTTCCAAAAGAAAAACCGGCCAAGTGCGAGTCGGACTCACGCACGAAGGGTTCCGTACCATTATAGCAAAAAAATGCAAAAAAATCACGTTTGTTGTATGGGAGCCCCAATTAAATATTTATTTTAGTCTGTTTTTAGTATTTGTTGTTATACCGGCAACAGAAATACATCATCTGTGAAAATTTCAACTGTCCAGCTATCACCGTTCATGAGATACAGCCTGGTGATAGACGGAAAAACAGACAGACAGACAGACCGATCGCGGAGTCTTAGTAATAGGGTCCCGTTTTTACCCTGTGGGTACGGAAGCCAAAAATGGCAAACAATAGGTACCAAAGACACCGACTTCGTAAAAGAAAGTAATTTTTCGCTTTGCAGTGTTTTGTTTTGCACAATAAATGAACGATTTTGAAAAAAAAACACGCTGTATTATTAGTATTATTACACCATCCGGTAGTGTTGCTAATAAGGATTAAACTTAAGGAAACATAAATTTTTATGGGTACTCTAGTCGACGGCACGAACTATTTTGTGCGCGGGGTTAAAATGCATTTTATATCAACCGACAACACGTGCGGAAGAGATAGATGGTGTGATGAGCAGTAGGAAGCTAGTTCGCGTACGAATACACACTTTTGCAAATTTGTAGCGAAATGGATAATGATTTAGGACGAAACCGAGCGCGCGAAATTTTATAAACAGACCTTTGGCAGTCTAGATATCATGAAAAAACGACTAAATCTATCTGTTCAAAATAAAATTATATGCATTGTTGAACTACTAATCTATCCCTGTATGGAGGCCGGTTTGCAATTTTCCGTCTTCTTATGGTATTTATTTGCGCCCAAAAATGCGTTAAAATTAGTGTCGAAATGTGGAACTTTCGACGCTCATAACTTTCAAATATTTTCTTTTTTAGGGTTCCGTACCCAAAGGGTAAAAACGGGACCCTATTACTGAGACTTCACGATCCGTCTGTCTGTCCGTCTGTCACCAGGCTGTATCTCATGAACCGGGATAGCTAAACAGTTGAAAATTTCACAGATGATGTATTTCTATTGCCGCTATAACAACAAATACTAAAAACAGAATAAAATTAATATTTAAGGGGGGCTCCCATACAACAAACGTGATTTTTTTGCCGTTTTTTGCTCGATATTAATAACGGCAACAGGTAGACGCTTGAAATATTTACAGATTATTTAGTTGTATATTCACTTCAATAAATAATAATTATTAAATTAAAATAAAATAAATTAAGGGGGGCTCCCATACAACAAACGTGTTTTTTTTGCCGTTTTTTGCGATAATGGTGCGGAACCCTTCGTGCGCGAGTCCGACTCGCACTTGGCCAGTTTTTTACTTTTTCACTTCCATACCCCTGTATGGAAGTGAAAAAGTAAAAAACTGGCCTCTAGATAATGATGAGACAAATTGATATCACTTTTTATTTTGAACGTACATTGTCAAACAGTGGAATAATCCCTAGACTACTAAATAGGTAAATAAATAATCGAAATCATCGCTTTAAA
Source organism: Orthosia incerta (assembly GCA_948252205.1). Taxonomy (NCBI): domain Eukaryota; kingdom Metazoa; phylum Arthropoda; class Insecta; order Lepidoptera; family Noctuidae; genus Orthosia; species Orthosia incerta. The sequence continues at coordinate 12,178,802 of OX411766.1, read as the reverse complement.
TGCCCGTGATATATTGTTTTTTCAATTATGAAACGCGTAAGTTTTAAAGTTTATAATTGGTGATTATAAATAAATAAATTTATTTTCAATTCTATTCGGCATGTTTACTGACGCCAGCGTAGATGATTTCTACGCAATCATGCGTAAAAAAGTTGCGTCAGTGGTGCGACGAGTACGGGGGAGCCCGAATAGCGTCCTAAGGATGATTGGCGAGAGAACCGATACTATTCTGCTCAGTAGGTTCATTGGACTCCATGTGTTGCGAGACCGATGAGGCTACTGTGCAGGGGTATTATGTATATTATATTTGATTCTTTTAGGGTTCCGTAGTCAACAACCCTTATTAATTACTAACATATTTATAAAATTCTTGTTACTAACAACCCTGCCTATAAGGACTTTTTTGTCTGAATTTTTTTTTTTTTTTTTTTTTTAAATTTAGTTGTTGTGTTTATAAAGTATGTCAATATAAACTCGTTTTGAAGTTTATAATTCGAAATATTACGATTGTACACGAGCATGCGTACTCTGATACATTCAACGGTTAGGTAGAGTGCATCTGCTATTATGTATCTTGTTCTATCACACGGACCTAGGACGCTCTACATTCTCTCTCGCAACTATCAAATAGCTCCAATTCTAAAACTTTATAGCTTGGCAATAATATTTCATGTACGATTTTTTGCAAGCAAGCATATACGATTGGCTTTGTAATTAATAGTTATGTATGCTACAAGTGCGGAAAGTAGGTGATTTCCGATGAGTGGATAAATCGACACGAGTCGGAAATCATCTTACGCACGTGTATCATACAACATTTTACTATGCATTGTGCGAGGAAATAAAAAAATATATCTGAACCAAGCGAGAAATTAATAAAATGGCGCTCAGCATATCCACAGATTAACTTATAGTTCATATCATCCTCGGGCATATCTACTGCGCATGTGCAAATAGCTGTCACGTCGTAACGCAAAAAGGCACGAGCAAAATATTAATTCTGCCAAACATATTTAATGAATATTTAAAATTAATTTTTTATTGATCAAAATCTAAATCTAGAGTAATTAAAAACGCCTTAAATGAAGCATTAGTTCTGTTTTACCTTTTACCCTGTTTACCTGTACTTAACTAATTTTTTAAACTTTTCTCAAATAATAAAAACACTATGCGGCGCGCTGACGTTGGAATTAAAAATTAAAAAAGCACAGCAAAGTAAAAAGCACTAGTAAAAAAGGTGACACTTTCCGCAGTTTGGCTGCTTGGAAAACGCTCTTTTCGAAGACATGCATTGTAAAATATCTTACTTATGATATCCATTTCGATTGGTTATCAGATCGGTGTAGTTACCTATATTGACTTACCTGTTCACATCTGCTTGCCAGGTAGCCATGAACAGAAATAAGTAGGCAAGCCTACCTAGGCATATTCTGTGTGTTAAAAACTATCAGTTGAGATGAAATTCATTAGGTTATCAAATGAGTGAAGGTGATGAAAAAAAATTGATTTCAATTAATTCAATAAAAAATAGCTATGAAAACTTTTCGATAGGCAAGTTATCATAAACATGTTTGTTAATAAATTATATTTGATAAAAAAATATGTCACATCCAGTTATCTGATGGGTGAAGGTCGATCTTCAACGTCTCTTAGGCCATAAGGACCGGTTTCTGAATTGATGATTCGAACGTGTCAAACCAGATTTTCTTGCCAAAGCTTGCTGTCAAGCTCAAATTGATACCGCTCTAAGAGCTTATGGTCACCCCCCTGGTTTTCAGGCTAATGTTGAGATTGACAAATACTCAACTTCAAATTCTTAATTCAGAAAACGGGGGTACATGGTGTCCTTAAAGCGGGTTCAATTTAAATAAAAATCAAACAATTTATGAATGACCTCTTATCGTTAGGTCACGTCTGCGGAGCTTTATTTGACCCTGTGATAAAAGCTTTATAAGGAAATTATAGCTAGCATGACGAACGCCTTTGCAGGACTGCAGGAAGAACCAGAATTACGCGGAGGCATAAGACGTATTCTTCTCCTTAAATCTATACTAATATTATAAAGAGGAAAGATTTTTTTGTTTGTTTGTACCGAATAGGCTCCGAAACTACTGCAGCCGAATTGCGTAAGTATATTATCCAAAGCAAAAGAATCGATTCCTTCCCAAAAACGACTTTTCGTATCAATATGCACTACGTAAAGTTGGTTTTGGGAAAGAATCCATTATTTTGCTTTGGATAATATACTTACGCAATTCGGCTGCTGGACCGATTAAAAAAATTCTTTCACTTACGCTACATTATTCCCGAGTAACATAGGCTATTTTTTAATCACGAAAACGGTTACTGTGGGGTGGTCCACGGGAGCGAAGCCACGGGGAACAGCTATTCTTCTATATTCTGAAACAAAAGCAGTTGTCATACACTTGTCATCAAAAAAATCGAAATCAAGTAGGTACCTATGAACTATCACAAAGTACGTAAGCGGCGGCGTATACTTTCTATTTTGTGGTACTATTTAGACGGCATTTAAATAACAAGTAAAATTTGAAAAACCTGTGACACATTTTCATTTCTTGCTACATAATTTATCTAGTAGTAGACACGCTTCGATCGACAATCTATTGAACACGTAATTATGACACTATATCTTGCGAAAACACCCCGATTAAAACAGTTAAACGCGCATAACTTTAGAACGGCTGAACCGATTTTCATCAAACGTACCTAAGTATACTCTCGATAAAGTCACCTTTCACACAAAAGGTGAGTTTTTTATATTTTTTAAATAATATTTTTTATTCCTATTACAACCAACTTCATAAATAAATAAATAATAAAATATATTTATTGTAGACTAATTACATGTCCATAGTTAGTAACAAAGGTCTTAAAACTATGTTAGTCAACTTATTGTAATAGTGTCATCTCGTCACGTGAAGCTGGATGACTCTCCCCAGCACCTCAGAGTCAGGCCTCTCAGAAAACATCCTTAGGATTCCGTTGTCGCTCTCCCGAATCCGACGCATCAGAGAAGCATTGTATTGTACACGAAGAGCGCTGTAGGCCCGCTGGGTGTAGTTGGACCATAGAATTTTGCGGATTGGTATGGAACCCTAAATGTGCGAAGTCCGACACGCACTTGGCCGGTTTTTTTTTACAAACTTTTACTTACCTTGCAATGTATGTATTTAAGTGGGTTTCTGGTCAAATCTTGCAAATGAATTTTAAAGCAGTTATCCACCACCGATTAAGATGACACTTTGCATACACGTTTAGTTTGGATGACAATGTATGGTTAGCTAATGACGTCATTCTAAATCCAATATGATAGACGGCCCAAGATGGCGGGCTAGTTATGTTTTGTGCACTGCCATGATATGGGTATCAAATGATTGCGGAGAAGAATACGAAAATGCTTGTTTTATAAAATATTTTTTAATGTTTTTTTTTTTTAATAGTGATTGTTAACTAAGATATGTGACATCCTACCAAAGAGAGTTTTTCCTAACAAATATGGATACCTCGCCCACGGAAGCCGCTCAAGTCTTGGCATTGCTGGATTCAGGGCATAGTCAGCGTGCTTTGGCTGCACGATTGCATCTTAGCCTCTCTGCTGTCAATAGAGTGTATCGGGAGACTGGTATGTTTACTCGCCGTCCAGGATCTGTTATATATATCGAGTCACATCTGAGCAAGATTGGTATATTGTCAGTCTCTTTAGGAAATCGTCACTTGAAACTCTATTTAACTGCAACAGCAGCTCCGTGAGGTTCGAGGATAGACTGTCTGCGATTCTACCATTGGAAGAATATTGGCGGAGCGTGGCTTTAAACCTCATAAGCCAGCTCAGCAGAATACCGAAGACCGCGCCTTAACTTTGCACGTGTTTCTGTCTGTCTGTCTGTCTGGCAGACAGACATGACGAATCCATAAGGGTTCCGTTTTTTGCCGTTTGTCTACGGAACCCTAAAAAAATGACAGCTAGTGTGCGTGTCACCTGCGCGTGACATTAAACAAACATTATTCTGCCAAAAATTTAACGAGACAGAAGGTAAAAACCTCGTGGTTGTGGTTTATACAGTGTTGCCGATGTCCATGGTCTGGATTACCCAAAAACCTGACTGAAAAGACCCAATTTTGGGACAAATAAAATCAATGTTCCCCACATCTGCCCCACAATTTATCAAATATATAAAAGTCATGTTAATATAAATCAAACAAGTTCAATATAAACAAATAAATATATATTTATAAATACTCAAAATACGCTACTAAGTTAATCTACATTTTTTATAAGTTAATCTACTGGGCGCACGGTTGGCGCAGTGGTTGAGCGATTGACTGCTGCGCTGTGTGTCGCGGGTTCGATTCCCGCACGGAACAAATATTTGTATGACCTACAGATAGTTGTTCCGGCTCTGGATGTTTGTGTATGTGCATTTATATGTTTGTAAACGCACCCACGATACAGGAAGAAATTCCTAGTGTGGGGCAACGTTTTTTTAAACAAAAAAAAAATTACAACTCTCATTACGCCAATCATTTGGAGGATCAAATTTTAAGCTCCCTCCTTACTTCTTAATAGGTACCTTCTCTAGTGGCCATAAGCGCTTTTATAGTGTCATTATGTAGACAATTACGATGCTCTGTTTTCAAATTCTTTAGGACGCTAAATTTTCTTTCGACAGATGCGTTTGAGAAAGGCAGAACGAGCAATAGGCTTATTTTTAGCTTTTGCTGGTCATGAATTAAGCTAAAAACTCTAAAACCTTCCTGCCGGATAAGTTGAGTTAAGCTTGAATTGAATATACATATAAATACTTCTATTACTACTTTTATTACTTCCAAGTTCAATTCTAGTGTAAATATTTCTCCGCGTTTTCCCCACTTAATCGCTTTCCCCACAAAATATGCAGTCGGACTGAAAAGCCCCGTGGTTTGGGAAATTCCCCCCACAGATTGGCAACGCTGGGTTTATAGAAACTACGACCACGCGGTTTTAGACAAACATAACATGACCTAATAAATGGTACTAAAGGAAGTGGGGTGGTAGTGGGGCCACCCCAGTGTACCATCCCCACCCCGCGGAACCCCATGGTTAAGGAGATATCCATTATTAAAGATTTTACAATTACTATTTAACAACAATGTCGACGGAGCCCCGCTGCGCGGGTCTCCTATTTGTGTCTTAAGGATCTAAAGTAACCTAACACGTAGAAGATGACGGGAGCTGAGTTCACTCACTTCAGCTCCCGTCATCTCTTCAAACCTAACCTGTCCGTGTCGGGGTGCCCTAAGCTCCCGAGCTCGCTTCGCTCGCTCTTGGGCTAATTTTAATTTTTTTTCCTCACGAAAAACATACAAAAAACAGAAAATTGCCGCATATTGAAACTTTGTAAAAAGCTTCCTATTTATGAGTACTATCTACAAAAAAAAAATGAACTTCCAAATCAACGGTCCATAAAGGAAATTTTGGCCATTTTCTGTCTCTTAACGAGTTTTTATTTCGGGATTATTTTTACGAGCGGAATGGATGCGAACTGTTGTGTTATTTATCAATTATGGTTTTAATTAAATGTAATGTTAAGAACGTAATGTTTTTCTTACAACTTGTAAGTCGCGGCCGATACCACTGGGCCACCACTGCTTTCAAATTCAAACTAACCAATTTATTCTGGTTAGCAACTGCAATTATTTCCTTAACTTTATATGGTTTTCCTGAATCGATAACTCCTAATTCGTAGTTTTAACATAGGGGGAATTCTACTAGGTTTTTTATATTCCTACCATTTTAAATGAAAAAAAAATGTGGTTTTATTCAAACGGAATGAGTTGTTATTTCTCAATTATTAGGATTTCCTATCGAAAAAAATGACAGTTACAATACAAAGTTTGGTCTTCGATAAACCCTTTAGCGGATGCATTTTCAAAAATCTTTCTTTACCCACCTTGTTTGTACAAGATGTCGAGCCTTTTTACCCGACTACGGCGAAGCAAAAGGGAGAGTTATGTTTTTGACCGGTACGTGTGTGTATATATGTTCATCTGTTCTCTCATAATTTCCAAACTACTTATTAGAATTTTACAAATGAGGTGTCGTTGACTTGTTTGTCCGCTGATTAAAGGCTATGTGACGTTAAACTAAATTGAATATCGCTCTCTCTTCACGTAGTTAAGAACAATTTTTTTTATGAATTTCATCTATTGAAAAACAATCTAAACATGGTGTTATTTGCTGATCGTACGTCTATTTATTATCTTAAAAATCAAAGAAGTGTCTCTTTGATTTTAAGATAAATAGACGTACGAGTAAAGGTCCGTTTATATCTACAGACACCGAGCGTGCCAGACACGTGCCGTGGCAGACAAAATAATATTCTTTTATACAGTGTCTATAAACGTATTTATATCTATCGTTACACGGCCGCGCAGACACCAACAGAATATTTTGTCTCTACGGTTCATGTATGTACGTGTCTGTAGCTACCTACCGGGCAGTGTAGACAGAGCATAGAAACTGGGCAGATGTCTTTTGTTTCCTTTACCTGTCGGAATCGCGCAGCAACAACGCAATTATGAATAAATCTTCCACAGAGAAGTGTCTGAACATTGTGAAAGCTGTTCATAAACTGCTTATAATGCGGGCCCGTCGCTGACAACGGTGTCTGTTGATGTCTGACACGGCACGCTCAGATGTAAATAAACGGTATCTGTCGATGTCTGACACGGCGCGGTCAGATGTAAATAAACGGTGTCTGTCGGTGTCTGCTCTGGAACGTGTCTGACACGCTCAAAGTCTGTAGATATAAACGGACCTTAACGTTCACGACGTAAATATCGTCTTGCGACAGGTTCAAAATTGTTTCACAGCTTATAATCTGGGATGAGGTCGGCGAGTTCATGAGCACACTCGCCAAAATACAGTCTGTAGAAGACCGACAAGCAGGCAACCTTACGGCGATGAGCTAAGCTGTGAAGTTTGGCATCCACCAGTTTGTCGTCGCCAATTCGTCTCTTAGCTCTGCGTTCCACCGAGTCAAGCGCGGCAAGCTGATATTACCTCTAAGGATTACTTGAAATAAACTACTTGATTTTGATTTTGTGACAGGGCATTGAAGCCCCGTCAATGGCCCGTGCGCGGACGTGTGTGAACGAGTTCATATAAAATGTACACATCGATATTTTTTTGGGCCCCTGACGGGGCACGGTCCGTCCACGTCCCGAGCACGGCCCTGATGTGGGTGGATGGACCTTAAGGCTATCGCTGACGTCACAGTAAATGGAATTATCCTTTGCACACCACTACAATGTTGTTGTATGAATATGTATGAAATACAATAAAATATTTATTTTATGTATATTGTTAATTAACAGACTTAAAAAAAAGGAAGGAGGTTCTCAATTCGCCGGTTTTTTTAAAATGTATTTTCCCCGATAACTCAGACGCCTAGACCGATTTGAAAAAATAAAAATAAATGAAGAAACTGACTGACTGATCGATCAACGCACAGCCAAAAGCGCTCGGCAAGTGACGTAAGTGAGCACTAAGAAAGGATTTTTGGAAATTCCCCCCCAAAGGGGGTAAAAAAGGGATTGAAAGTTTGTATGGAAATTCTACAGTTTGTAAGTTGGACAAGTGAAATATTAGATTGGTTGATAAAAGGTAAATAATTTATTTTTTGGATTTTGGAAATTTGACTCCTAAGGGGGTAAAAAGGGGGTTGGAAGATAGCATGCATTATTAACAGTTTGTAGATTGGACTCATGAAAGTTTACATTTACGCTCCTGGTTAGGTTACAGTAACCGGGGACAGTAAAGACACAAATAATTATATACCAGTATCCGTGTTTCCGATTTTCAGCAAGGTATTTGAAAAGATAATTCTAAATCAAATGCTCATTCATTTTAATATGAATAACATCTTGCATGATAAACAGTATGGTTTCACCAAAGAAAGTTGTACAACTGACGCTGGTTTCACCCTATTTAATGCGTGGAAAGAGGCACAAAGCCATAGGTATCTTCTGCGACCTGTCGAAGGCATTGGATTGCTTTAATCATGAAACATTACTTCTGCACTAATCATGAAACTTGAGCTTCACGGGCCAGCGTTATGTTTTGTAAAATCTTATTTGAATGTTATACAGCAATTAGTGCAAATAAACGGTGTCAATTCGTCGGGGTTCAACGTGAAAATGGGGGTACCCCAGGGCTCAATTTTAGGTCCTTTCTTATTTTTTGTATACATAAACAATTTACCCCGTTTATTGAAAACAAACTAAACATGGTGATGTAAATAATGCTGTACGGCAGGTTCAAGATTGGTTCAATGCCAATAATTTAGTTTTTAAATGGTAAAAAAACTAAGTGCGTATTTGCCTTGCTGAATGTCAAAAGTACTGATTGTGTCATTATATTAAACAAGGAGAAGCTAGAATTCGTCGATAAAACGGTTTTCCTGGGGATCACCCTAGACTCAAGGTTACAATGGGGTCCTCATTTAATATCACTTACAGGGCAGCTAAGTTCAGCAGCTTATGCTGTCAGAAAAAAACATCAATTTACTGATGTAGATACCGCAAGGCTGGTCTATTTTAGTTACTTTCGTAGTATAATGAAAGAAGAAGAAGTCTAATGAAGAGAATTCACATATTTTTAGTAAAAACGGCGGTAATGTTAAAATAAAATTCCTCCCCACATTCTAAAACCGAATGAGACGAAATTTAAAACTTGTATAAAACACACACTATGCAGGCAGGCATATTATAAGTTGGGAGATTACATCACAGACAAAAATGCTTGGCTCAATGCTAGTCCTCCACAACCACTAGTGCGCAAAAACAAGGGATATGCAGATTATTATTATTTAGAAGTATTGTTGTACCTGCTGAAGACTGTATGAATATATTATATATGCTGGACATAAGTACTTATAATCATGCTTATGTCCAGCAATGGAAACCTGTTTAGAGCATTTACGTGGCACGGTGTTTCACAAAAACTTTCAACTAGAGAATTTTCGAAATGTGGGGAACTGATTATAATAAGACTACGTAGGTACACAATCGCAAGATACCGAAGTCTGTTTGTTCTTCTTTTTTAGTAGAACTCTTTAAGACAGTTTGAGCGCAGGAGGTGGCCAGGTTATTTGCAGCGTTGGTGGCTATCATTTAGTCTCCTAAATTGCAGGACAGCCACTTGGAGTACTCCAATGAGTGGCTCATATTTCGGATCCTTAAAAGATCTGATGGGTCCTTAAAAGCCCATTTTGCCGAAGTTATAGTTCTCGCCAAACTTCTTGGCCGCCCTGAAGATGCACAAGACACGGATCGGTGCTGTTTTTTTATGAGATTTACTATTGCGGAGCCATTGTAGCCAACTTAAGGGCGGCCAAGAAATTTGGCTAGAACTTTTCCGATAAAAAGTCCTAATTTTATAATCCATTTCAGACACAGGAAACAGGAACACCGTTTTTTAATACAAAGGAAAGCAGTTTATGGGTGTAATAAAAACACTGACATTTGAAAGAGTATTAGTTGAAGTGGAATTAAGGACAGAAGCTGGCTTGTGCACTACGCAAAGAATATTAGAAGGAAGAAATGTGGCGACGTCACATGGCTGAATTAATAACACAGGTAAGGAAACAAAACAGCTAACTCAGCTGCAATCTACTAGGTTACAAATCAAAAGTAAAACAAATAAAAAACTTGAGAGGTGTCAAGGGACACCCGGATGGAATGAAGTTCCTTTAGTATATATACACCGTGAAATTTAAGTGGTTGTTTTCCCGCGGCAGAACGACTTGCCTTAAGGAGTACTTTCGAAGCATAGAGTTAAAGTAAAAAAATAACGATGTTTTTGTTTTAAAATAATTAAAAAAAAAAAACATAAACTCGAAAAAGTGAGTAACAATAGTAACTAGTAGGTACTTGGTACTACGGTGAATAATACGGTGGTGACGCGAGTAGTACCTAGTACCTACAAGTTACTATTGTTACTCACTTTTTAGAGTTGATGAATATTTTTCAATTTTTTTTAAAATAAAAACATCGTTATTTTTTTACTTTAACTCTATGCTTCGAAAGTACTCCTAAAGGCAAGTCGTTCTGCCGCGGGAAAACAACCACTTAAATTTCACGGTGTATATGTGTATACATATATATACACACATATATACATACATACATGTGTGTATATATATAAATATAAATATGTATATATACTCTCTCGACTTCGTAAACACAACAGCGTATAGGTTAGAACACGCACGAAACACGCGCACGCCGCACGGCTTACAACTGTAGCAAAAAGTGTCGTTACAACTTTTCGTTAGACTTTTTTCCGTCTAGCCCCCTTTCGCAACGCGCGATAAGGAACTTCATCCAAAAATCTGGTGTAAAAATTTCGAGATCGGATCGCTCGCTCTTACATCCTGCATTCTGGCTTCGTTGCATAGTTATAGTTCTCGCCAAACTTCTTGGCCGCCCTGAAGTTGGCTACAATGGCTGCGCAATAGAATGTGCCTCACGCATCCGGTAAACCAACATCAGGGCGGCCAAGAAGTTTGGCGAGGACTATAGTTGCTAACACGAGGTTAAATTGACATTGTGTTAATGTAGAATGTTGTTAATTATAACCTCGTGTTAGCTACTAAATAATCACCGGCCAAGTGCGTGTCGAACCTCGCACATTTAGGGTTTAGTTCCAAACCGCAAAATCAAGTTGGTTGTAATAGAAAAAGTATTAAATAAAAATATTTTAGGACAAGCTTTTCGATCTGAAAGGAAGGGTTAGGCGCAGAAGGCCTAATTCTCAAAAGCCCAACAGAGTCGCAAAAGGACTAGTTCTCTCAAAATGGCCAATTCTCTAAAAGCCTAATTCTCTGAATTGCCAATACTCTAAAAGCCTAAAATGGCCAATTCTCTAAATGGCTAATTATCAAAATGGTACATTTTCTACAATTGGACGAACCTATTCATTAAATTAAAGCTTTCTGTATATATTTTATATATTTATATGTATATTGCCTTCATCTAATTTATTTCATCGTGTGTATGGAACGCCGGAACGGGGAACCCTATTAACCAAGTTTTAACTCAAAAGTCGCAACAGGATAAAAACATCAACTACTACTACTACTTACTGTGGGCGCAAGGCTTGCAGTGGTTGAGCGATTAACTGCGCTGCGTGTCGCGGGTTCGGTTTCCGCACGGAAAAAAATATTTGTATGACCTACAGATAGTTGATCCGGCTCTAGGTGTACTGAAAAGTGTAAACGTACACTTTTCAGTGATGAAAATGTGTACCTTTTTGTGTAGTAAATAAACTTCTTTATTGTATTGCTATAAAAAGTGCATGCAGTGTCGCATATCGGTGTGAGCTGACTCTAAAACCCTGTTTTGTATTTATTATTAAAAAACCGGTCAAGGTCGAGTCGGACTAACGCACCGATGCACGGTCTTATTTGCAAAATAGTTGAGCAAACGTCATCTAAAACTATACCACAAGTTGATAGCATTACTAGGAATCCTAAAACATAGATATAGGCTCACTTTACCACAAATCAATAAATTTATCGTTCTATATTCGTCAATTGTTTAAAGATGACAGAATTCTGTTTTGGATTCGTTTAGCTTATTTATTTATTTATAGAAGCCCTTCTAGTCTAAATTTTCGTCTATTATGTGTTGTTTAAGTAGGGAATGCCTTCTTTTGACATAATATTGTTTAGTATAACGATTTCGCATAAATTTTGTTAGCATAGTAATACTGTGGCATGATAATGCTTTGGCTTGAAGCAAATATTAGTATACCTATCATATTTGGTCTACTTTGTTTTGGCATAATTTGGAGTTGCATAATTTTTTATGGCATAATATTTTTGAATCCGTAAAATAAAAAATAAATGTTATGTACAACCCGGGCTTAATAACTTGACACCTGGCTCGTAACGTAACGATAACAAAAACTCAACAAAAATAATTATAACAGCAAACGAATGACTCCGAAACTCAATAAAGATTATGTCCCTTGCAACAGCGATGCTCGTAATCTTTCTTGAGTTTCGGAGTCATTCGTTCAATCCCTGTGATCAATCGACATCTAGCGAGAACGGTCGCGTCACGCACGCTCTTACACAAGTCTGCGCTCGTGTACAAGTGCTGACGCTGCAGCCTAGTTCCGCCGCGTATTGCCCTCGCGGGCGGTGCAATGACCTAGACTTGTAAGTGAATCATGTATTATTGTGAGAATTTGCGGTAAGTTATAATTTTTATAATTATAACTTGTAAACAAGTATGGCTTCGCCGAATAAAATAGTCCTCAAAACTGAACTAGAACATCAGTTGTACACCCGGTACAAAGAGGAAGCTAAAGAGCGCCAAGAACTGCAGCAACTAGTACAAGTGCTCAGTAGCCAGGTAGAAGCCTTGCAACACCAGCTGAAGCTTATCCAGGAACAAAATAATGTTACTTCAGAGAAGGAACATTCGACAAATGATAGGCCCCAGTCAACAGTCGAATATAAGACTGATGAAGAGGACCTTGCCAGAGAAACTGAGTGGGTACGACAAAAAAGTAGAAAGAAAAGAAAAATGAATGCTTCACTGTCTCCAGTATCGCAAGGAGCAAGCTCCATGGAACCTCAGGCTGGTACAAAGTCCGAGCAACCAAAAATAAAAAAACTACCTCCACCTCCCCCAGTCATAGTAGAAAATATGAACTACCAGAAGTTTTATGATCTTCTCTTGACTTGTTCAAATAAAGAGTCCTTTGTGGTCAAAATGATGAACGGGGATACTGTCAAAGTAAACGCCAGGAACGAAGACTCCTACAGAGCAATTACTAAATTATTACTAGAAAATAATTGTCTCTGGCACTCCTATGAGAACAAACAAGACAGACCGATTAGGGTCATAGCAAAAAATCTACACTCATCATGTATGCCAAATAGAATAGCTGAAGAATTAAATGCTAACGGCTTTAAAATCCAGGAAGTGGTAAACAAATTAAGTTGGAGGACTAAGGAACCTCTAAATATGTTTATGCTTTCCTTCCAAAAAGACGAACATATAAATAAAATGTATAGTATTAAGACCATATTAGGTTGTAAAGTAGAAGTGCAGCCTTTAAAAACTTCCAAGCTAATACCACAGTGTAAGAGATGTCAAGCATATGGCCACACACAGAAATATTGCTCCAAGGAACCTAGATGTGTAAAATGCACAGGTAAACACTTTACTAAAGACTGCACAAAACCTATAGCAGATAAACCCAAATGCGTTCACTGTGGTGAGCCACATCCAGCCAACTACAGAGGGTGTATGGTAGCCAAAGAATTGCAACAACTGAAAAATAAAGCCATGAAAAAAAAAAGTTACTACACCTGTCACTCAGGCTCCTAGTGCTAAGAAAAATGTCAAAGAGTATCAAAGGGTATCAAAGAATGTGTCTTATGCGCAAGCTACGAAATCTCTTGAACCACAACCACCAGTGCACGGTTCACAACCCTCCACGTCAATAGACGCCGACACAAATGAAAATATAAATAAAATTTTGAATATTTTAACCTCATTTGAACTAAGGTTAAAAAACCTAGAAAATAGTGCTACGCAGCTACCTCGTATGACTCAAAAATGAATAACACTCTAAAAATTATGGCGTGGAATGCAAACGGACTCCTAAAGCATCAAAACGAGCTACAGGCGGTCCTTGCCACAGAAAAAATTGATGTGTGCCTCATATCGGAATCTCACTTCACAAGAGAATCGTATATACACCTTAACGGATATAAAATATATCATGCACTGCACCCTGTCAATACTGCGAGAGGGGGAAGCACCCTTATAATAAGAGAGAACATCTACCATTACCTAGAACTTAAATATGAAGAAGAGTTCATACAAACTGTAGCCGTTAGGGTCAAAACTAAACATCATCACATTACCGTAGCAGCTATATACTGTCCACCAAAGCATGCTCTGAAAATAGAGCAGTACAGAAACCTGTTGAAACTTCTTGGCAACACGTTTATATTGGGAGGTGACTTTAACGCAAAACACATACGTTGGGGATCTAGACTATCCAACACTAAAGGAAGGGAATTGCTTAGTGCTATGCGAGAAATCAATTGCAATGCAATATCAACAGGAAAGCCTACTTACTGGCCTACTGATACCCAAAGAATTCCAGATCTGATCGACTTTTTCATTTTTAAGAATCTGTCGGCTACATATCTTCACATACAGGAGGGATTTGATATGAACTCTGATCATTCGCCCATTGTCTTAACTTTAAGTGAAACCATAATTCAGAAAGAAAGCAATCCAACTTTAGTGAATAAAAACACGGATTGGGATAGCTTCAAATTCGATTTAGACAATATGATTGACCTCAAAGTACCACTCAAAAATAATCAACAATTGGATAAAGAAGTGTCAAAATTGGTGACAGACATTCAAAACTGCGCTTGGAGAAATACACCTCTCTTGAAAAGAAAAGTTGCAAGTCATAGTTATCCGTTAGAAATAAGAAACCTCATAGCCATAAAGAGGGCTCAGAGGCAAAAATGGCAACAATCAAGATATCCACCTGACAAAACAATGCTAAATAGACTTACAAAAAGATTAAGTAAAGCAATACAGGAATATCATGATGATGCTACACATAATTACTTAAGCCAATTAACAAGTAGTGGAAAAACAGAACACTCACTGTGGAAAGCCACTAAACGTCTAAATAAGCCTATTGTTCATGCATCACCTATTAAACAAATAGATGGCAAATGGGCCATAAGTAACGAACAGAAAGCAAATATATTTGCAGAGCATTTACAACAAACTTTTCAAACAAGTGCTGAGGAAAGCTCTGAAAACATAACACTAGATGTCACTCACCATGATGAGTTGAATATACGATTAGCTACGCCGAAAGAAGTGCAAAATATGATCAAAAACTTAGCCAAAAAGAAATCGCCTGGATACGACCTTATCACTGGAGAACTGCTTCAAAATCTGCCACGAAAAGCCATAGTAAAACTTACAACCCTTATAAATGCAACTTTACGATTGAAACACGTGCCTGATATCTGGAAAGTTGCTGAAGTAATAATGATCCCCAAACCCGGCAAATCGCCTCAGGAAGTAACATCATACAGATCTATATCCCTTTTACCAATCATTTCAAAATTATTTGAAAAACTACTTATAAGACGCATAAAACCAATAATAGAAGACAGAAAACTGATTCCCAATTACCAATTCGGTTTCAGAGAAAAACACTCCACGATAGACCAAGTACACAGAATTACCAACATTATAGAAAAAACCCTAGAAGAAAAAAAAGTCTGTTCTACAGTTTTTCTAGATGTAGCACAGGCATTTGATAAGGTTTGGCATAAAGGTCTAATTTATAAGTTAAGGAAAATGCTTCCTAAACAATTTGCAGACATTTTAGAATCTTACCTAACAGAGAGGACGTTTAGAGTCCGACATGAAGATGCTTACTCAGATCTCAAGCAAATAAAAGCTGGTGTACCACAAGGAAGTGTTCTTGGACCTATCTTGTACCTATTATACACCTGTGATATCCCAGAAATTAAAAACAACTTTATTGCAACCTTTGCAGATGACACAGCCATCATGGTTATAGGTGTCACTCACAAAGAAGCCGTAGATAAAGTACAAATTGCTGTGAACTCCATCACCAACTGGACAAAAAAATGGCGAATTAAGTTAAATGAGTCCAAATCGACCCACATAGACTTCACAAACCGAAGCCCTAATTATACACCGGTTTATATCAACGGTTGCATAATACCTTACGAAAATACAGCAAAATACCTGGGTATGACGCTTGACGCAAAGCTTCGCTGGAAGGCTCATGTCAAAAAGAAACGCCTGGAGTTAGATATCCGCTACAGGAATATGTACTGGCTACTTGGCAGACATTCATCATTGTCAGTGTACAACAAAGTACTTCTGTACAAACAAGTACTTATGCCTGTATGGGCATACGGTATACAGCTTTGGGGCTGTACAAAACGTACCAATGTTGAAATTATTCAAAGATTTCAAAACAAGGTACTGCAGAGCATAGTAAACGCTCCCTGGTATATTAGAAACGAGGATATCCACCGGGACTTAGGAGTGGACCTCGTCGCCAAAGTTATAAAAAAATACGCCGAAGCTCATGAACAGAGACTTCATAAACATGTGAATGTCGAGGCTATCCAGCTCCTTGACACCACGGACATAATAAGGAGACTGAAAAGGACTAAGCCTTTTGAGTTAGTTTATGAGACTTAGAGTGAAATTAGTGTTACGAAGTGCAGTGAGTGCTACCTTTTAAGAACACATGAACTAAGTGTCTTCCCATCATAATAGAGACAATAAGAAAAGTGCCAATGGACACATTCTTTACCATATAAATTATTAGCAAATTAGGTTAAATTTAAGTTACTTATTAGCCTCGATGCTAGATTGTGACTGTTATGAGGTAACTATTCAGTTACATCGTAATGATAAAAAAAAAAAAAAAAAAAATTTGTTGAGTTTTTGTTATCGTCGAGCCAGTTATTGCACCCGGGTTATACTTACATTATTTATTACATTCTGGGAATTACTCTATTGGATTAGGTTAAGGTATGGATATGAATCGCGAACATGTTTATTTTTTATGACTTTATATTGTAAATATCTTATTCTTATTCTTTATTGCACACAAAACATAACATGAAGATACAAATACAATGGACAGGTTATGTACATAGGCGAGCTTAACCCATAATTGGGTTTTCTAAAAGCAAACCTCAGTTGTAATAGGAAATTTGCGTATGAGGTCAGTGATCCAAGTGCACAACAAAATTCCAAGTTAAAAAACATTGAGTATTAAAAATTCTTACATACTAAATAAACTAAACAGATACCTACGTGTAAACATAATACATACTATATTACAATAAAATACATAACTAAAATCTTAGATTTATAAATACATATGCGTCATGTTGATAGGAAATGTTCCCTTATTCTTCTCTTGAAAACATCCAACGAAACGCTGTCGCGTATAGAATGTGGAAGAGTATTCCAGAGGCGAACAGCACGAACAGTAAATGATCCACCGTAACGGCTTGAGGAATGGGGAGGAAAACGAAGGAGAAGAGATGATGAAGAACGGCAAGGTTTTCCTCTCGGAACAAGATACTCAAAGCACTCTCGAAGATACGAAGGAGATTTAGGATTGTGAAGAACAGAAAAGAGTAAAGATAGAGTGTGGATATCTCGGCGCTGTCGAATAGGCAGCCACTTCAACCGCTTCCGAAATTCCGACACATGGTTGTACTTTCGAAGGCCAAAAATGAAGCGGAAGCACAAATTCTGCAGACGTTCGAGTTTATCAAGGAGTTCCTCAGTCGCATCAAGAAAGCAGACATCAGCATAGTCAAGAAGAGGAAGAAGGAGAGACTGAGCAAGAGTAACTTTGGTTGGAAAAGGCAGGAACTTCTGGAGATGTTTAAGAGACCGAAACGAGCAAAACACCCTCCTGCTTACTTCTGCAATGTGAATATGCCAAGATAGGGTGTTGTCCAAGTAAACCCCTAAATTTTTAACTTTTTTAGAATAGGCTATAGCGACGGCATCATACAAAACAGGTGGAAGAGACTGGTTACTCAACAAATTGACGAAGTATCTGCCACCAATAATGAGAGCTTGTGATTTTGCTGGGTTCACCAAAAGTCCAAAACTTTTAGCCCATTGACAGATATTTTCAAGATCACTATTGATGGCATCGATAGCTCCAGTCGCCTCTTCAAATTTAAAGTGGCGATAAAGCTGCAGGTCGTCTGCATAGAGGTGATAGTGTGAAGATAAGACCTTAGTGATAGCGTTATAACGTGTATCATTATGCGTCTATAACGTGTAAATATCATTATACGTTTTTAACATCATACTTTATAAAATTAAGCTTTATTATTATTATGCCAACAGTATATATGGCAATAAAAATTATGCCAAACATTTATGCCTAATAATATTATGCGTAATGAACATTATGCTGAATTTCGTTATGCCAATGTTAATTATGATAATATATTTTATGGATATCATTAGTAAACCGTTAAAGTATATATCTCTGCGGACGTTTCTGCCGCCTATTTTGATACTCGCAAGGGAATCAAGACATAGGATGTAAGATGCATACGTTTGACAAATAAATGATAATTTTCAAGATTTTATCCGTGGTCCAGTGAGGCTTTGATTCATTCAAGCAATCTTATTTTTTTTCAGATTTACTTAAATATGATCCTACTTGTTTAAACAGAGATGTACAAGATTTTCGCATCACCGTTGACTTTAAGGAAGAATGCAACGGTAAGTGTTTTATGTATTGTAGTACTTGTAACTGGGTTATTGAGGTTTTTCTTAAAAAACGTTGATACTCACGGTTGTTCAGAATTTCCCTTGATTGATGGTAAGCGATGATATCATGGTCCACAGTGGAGCACTTATACCCAGAAGTAACCTATTTACTCTTGAATTAATACCTCCGTTACATAATTACATCAGAAAACGCATACTCCGGCGGGGACTTCGAAAAGTTTTTGCGTATGTATGGGATGTCCACCATGTACCAGGGTAAAACGTGGGATAAAAGTTGCAAAGCAACAATATTTCAAAAAGATCTGTTGATAAAAGACTAAAGGAATTGATTAAAATCGCCAAATAACACTATAACCTTTTATATTCTAGATAACGAGTTATCCGGCGAAATAAAATGGTTAACCAGGTGTAATAACGACAGCAGGAAGCAGCGCCACATCAGAAGTACTCCCACCAGTGGAACTGGTCCATCCAATAAAACTGTGTGATGTAGTACGTATGCAACCTCTATTTCAATGTGTGTAACCAATATATAAGTCATAGTATCAACATAATAAAGGCAGTCTTACACCACATTTTGGGATGTTTTATTATATCTGACACCCGACCATACATGGCGACCCTGCCACTAAACAGGGCTTGAATCATGTACGCGATTAGTATCGGTTTTGCTCAGTGTGGCAACTGTTTAAGTGGAAAATATATTAAAAGTGACTTTGAAAAATGTGCAACTCAAAAGTAACAAATGAGGAGGTTTTCCTCAATCAAAATAGCGCCGCTAAAAACACAGCGACGGTAGAGGAATTTAAATTTCATTTATCGGCCATAAGTATCGTGCTAACAATAATTTGCACGATATTATTCATCGGTGCACTATACTCCATCTTTAAAATTTACAAAAGATGTCATGAGTCCTGGGCGCGAGAGCAGATAACGAGACACATCTTAAGGCGTTCTGTGGATCGATCCAGAAGGTGTCGCGACGGTGCTTGTAACGTGTCTGCAGGCGAGGAACGTCGGGTCCACGCTTCCAACAAGAATCCCTGACAACACAGAGGCGTGTAACAAATCATACAATTCGGCTAGTGTTCTTGTGAGTTCTGTGTTCTAATGAATGTGAAAGTGTGGTAATTCTAACACGGGCAGTGTATGCGTGCAGCAGTGGAATCATAGTCGCGATATGAACTTGCATTTGGTATATGAACTATAAAATTATGGACAGTTATGTATGACGAATTGTTACAGATATACAATGACCTTGGTAAGATAAGAATATATTTAATAAAAATAGGACCAAGTAGACGAAAGGGTGAAATTGTTTTGAAAAAACTAAAAGAGGCCGATAAATTGCTGAGTAATTTCAATGAGAGCTTAGACCATTTAAGGCTACTTAAAACCGGATTAAAAGACGAGGAATTATGTAAATTTAATAAATTAAACAAAGATTTTGTAAACCTGTATGACAATATTTTAGATTTGTGTAATAATTCATCGACTGAAGAGTCAATTATTGAACAAAATATGGCGAAATTCGATTTAAAAATCGCCTTGAGCTTATTACCAGTTCTAAATGACGACGGCACAAATACGAAACAGCTCATTGATGGCGTAGAATACTATGAAACGGAACTTGACGTAGACGGACAAATTAAATTGATAAATTTTGTTTTAAAAAGTCGACTTTCGCAGTCTGCTAAACTTAAACTTAATGCAAAGTATGACAGTGTTAATGAGTTAGTAAAGGCTATGAAAACATGTCTGTTACCAAAAAAATCAGCAACAGCTCTACAACACAAATTGTACAATTTGAAACAAAATGATCTTACTATAGATGACTACGGTAAGAAAATAACTGATTTGTTTGTTGACTTGACGATTTCCCAATCAGAAGGCAATGAGTCTAGCTACGAAATATTGAAGCCTATTAACGAAAAATCAGCCATTAAAAGTTTTGCCGACGGATTAAGAAATCGTCGACTAAGCACAATAATAGCAGCACGACAGTTTACATCTTTAAGTGATGCCATACAAGCAGCCATCGATGAGGAAGTTTCAACACCGTCCACGTCAGGTGACATTTTATTTATGCGTCGTAATAACAATTACTACCAATGTAGGAATTCCAGAGGCCAGGGGATGTCACGAGGACGAGGACAATCAACGCCACCGGCGGAACGGAGGGATGATCGAATATCGCAAACAGGTCGCGGTGGATGGAGATCTCGTGGCCGCGGCGCATTTAACCGTGGAGCTAAAGGTAGGATTTTTTTTAACCAAGCTACTATTCACCAGGAACAGCAACAAAATACGCATATTTTGACAGATTCAAATCCGCGAGAAAATCAATCTGAAAATAACAATGATAATAATAATTCAGAAGAGTTTTTTCGTGAATAAAAGCGTTATGATGTCATGTAGTAGCATATATCATATTTCATTACACTCTAAACATAACAATCTTACATATACGTGGCTAATCGACACCGGTGCATCCATATCGGCCATAAAATATAAACACATTGCTGAGTTGAATGAACCCATCCAAAAAGGAAAACTTGTTGTAAATGGTATTGGGGGAAAAATTGAAGCGATCGGTTTTGTTTATCTTGAATTAAGAGCAGGTGAACAAATTCTAAGCCATAAATTCTACGTATTTGAATCCTTACCCTGTAAGGCAAGTGGCATTTTAGGCCAAGACTTTTTGAGCAAATATCATTCGATTATTAACTTCAAAAATTACTCCTTAGTTATGTATAATAACAATAAAGAAATTTGTGTGCCTATTACCAAACATAACGAGACGCTAACTATACCCGCTAGGTCCGAAAGCACACATTACATTACGACCGATATAACAGAAGATTGTGTAGTTTGCGCAGAGCAGATAGGAAACGGAATATTTTTAGCAAGTACAATAGCAAGCCCCGCGGACGGAAAGCTACCAATAAGAATTTTGAACACAACAGAAAACGATTTTTATGTACATAGCATAAATCCTAAAATACATAAAGCAAGAGATTATAATATCTGTATATTTGACAAGCCAAAGAAACATGCAGAACGAGTCAAAAAACTGCTTCCCTTATTAAAATTAGATCATCTAAATAAGGAGGAAAAAATCAGCATTAGGAACATATGCGCAAAGTATAACGATATCTTTTATCTCGAAGGAGACCAACTCACTACGACAACTATATATAAACATTCAATAACAATAGAACCCGGTACTAGACCAAGTTACAGCAAACCTTACAGGCTCCCACATTCACAAAAAGAGGAAATACAGAATCAAATTAACCGCATGCTCGAACAAGGTATAATAGAACCCTGTAATAGCGAATGGTCTAGTCCCGTTCTATTAGTACCAAAGAAATCAAATGGAGAGAAGAAATGGCGTCTAGTCATTGATTACCGAAAGTTAAATAACTGCGTTCAAAATGATAAATTCCCACTGCCAAATATTCATGAGATATTAGACTCGCTTTCTGGTTGCATTTATTTTACGCACTTAGACTTAAGCCAAGGGTTTTATAACGTGGAACTTGAACCAGATAGTAGGAAATTTACAGCTTTTCATTCAGGACAATATCAAATGACTAGAATGCCAATGGGTCTTAAGACAAGCCCGAACTCATTTGCCCGAATGATGACAATGGCAATGGCGGGCCTTAATTATGAAAAATGTTTATGTTATCAGGACGATTTAATTATAATGGGACGGGACTTATCAAATCATAACAAAAATTTAATCGAAATACTAGAAAGATTACGCAGTGTCAATTTAAAATTAAATCCGATGAAATGCGACTTTCTTAAAAAGGAAATGCTCTATTTAGGCCACGTCGTAACAGATAACGGTGTACTACCCGATCCAGAAAAGATTAGTGCTATACAAAACTATCCAATTCCCCAAAACACAAATGAAGTAAAGCGTTTTGTAGCCTTAGCGAATTATTATCGCAAATTTATTCCAAATTTTGCTGAAATTGCAAACAGTTTAAATATTTTGTGTAGAAAAAATGTAGAATTCATTTGGAATAGCGATGCACAAAAGGCATTTCAGACACTTAAAGAATGTATGTCTACACCACCAGTTCTCCAATATCCGGATTTATCAGATAAAAATCAGTTTATTGTACAAACTGATGCGTCAGGGTACGCGATAGGAGCGGTTTTATCCAACGGCAATGGTCGGCCAGTCGCTTACGCCAGTAGGAGTTTAAACAAAGCTGAACGTAATTACCCGACTATTGAAAAAGAACTCCTGGCTATAGTATGGGCCGTAAAACATTATAGACCCTATTTGTATGGTCGTCCATTCAAAATAGTAACTGACCACAAACCACTGGTATATTTATTTAGCTTAAAGGAGCCATCAAGTAGACTACTCAAATTTAGATTATGTTTAGAAGAATATGACTATTTAATAGAATATGTCAAAGGTCAACAAAATGCAGCCGCCGATGCTTTATCTCGAATTCCAATATCATCGAAAGATTTAAAGAACATGCACGAAAGTTTATTTGTAATGACACGAGCACAGATAAAACGATTAGAACAAACTTCTCATATTCCGGAAGATACCGCAGACAACTGTGTCCCGGATCAAGAAGATCAAGCAAGGATTGTGGGAACAATTAACAAGCCTAGTAATGCAGTAGAGCTGCAATTCATTGATAAAACAAGTCTAAACAGGCTACAAAAAACGAATAGAATATATAAGGGAAATAATATATTTTCATATGATCAAGCAAAAATGATGTTGTATATAAATCCATCAGCTCGATCACAACTGACGCCAGCCGCATTTGTGAGAGCGATGTGCGATTTCTGTAAAGTTAATGATATACATGAAATATGTTTCGTGAAAAATAAATCCCATAACTTATTCTTAGGAAAAATAACTAATGAGGTTAAAAGATATACTAAATGGGAAGGACCGCGATTGTGTATTTTAAATAATATAGAAAAAGTAGATAATTTAGAAGATCGGAGAGTCATTTTAAATGACTTTCACTTATTACCCACAAGTGGCCACGCAGGCACAAAAAGAATGATTAACAACATTAAAAAATATTATTTCTGGCCGGGTCTCGAAAAGGATATAAATAACTATGTCAAAAAATGCCCTATTTGTCAAAAACAAAAGTATACGGTTATGGTAAAAGAACCCATGGTAATAACCACAACGGCACAATCATCATTTGAGAAGATATTTTTAGACATAGTAGGGCCTCTTGATAGAGATTACTATAACTACACGTATATTTTAACACTCCAATGTGAACTATCAAAATATGTATGCGCTTTTCCACTAGTGAATAGAACAGCAGCTGAAGTCGCTCGTGTGTTCGTCAACAACTTCATCCTCGTGCACGGTGTGCCTCGGGAAATCGCTACTGACAGAGGAACGGAGTTTATGTCAGAGACATTCAAAGCGGTATGTACAATTCTTAATATTTCCAAACTGAACTCAACAGCCTATCATCACCAGAGCATTGGTGCACTGGAGAATTCTCACAAAACCCTAGGGGCCTTTTTAAGAATGCACATCAATCAAAGACCAGACTCATGGAGTTCATGGTTACCTTTTTGGGCCTTTGCATACAACACCACAGTACATTCATCGACAAAATTTACTCCCTTCGAACTTGTGTATGGAAAGAAATGTAACTTACCAAGTAACCTTTTAAGAACAGTAGAACCACTATACAATTATGACAGTTATCCCCTTGAGCTTAAATATAGATTACAGATTTCACAAACAGAAGCACGGGAAAACTTGATTAACTCGAAATTAGAAAGGAAAAACAGATATGATAAATATGTAAGACCTGTAGAATATAAACCAAATGATAAAATATTGATTAAAAATGAAACTGGTAATAAGCTCTCAAACCTTTATACTGGTCCCTACACTGTTATTAGAGATTTGTCGCCAAATGTAGAGGTAAACATTAATGGAAAAATTGATGTTATTCATAAAAACAGAACGAAGTTGTATTACTCATAAAGTCATAATATATTGTATACTTAGCAACAATACCTAGGTTACTGACCTTCGTTGCGATCGTGGCTGTAAAATGATATGCACTCGTGATGCCCTGAATGAATGGTGCCAACAAAAAGTACTTACATGTTTTATTTATAAACACAGAACTCAACTGTAATCTTAGGTATAAGTTTGGAAAAAAAAAAGCAATTCGCTTGTATATAAACACAAGCGATACAACAACTGTAATCTTAGTTATAAGTTGTTTATTAATATACTTATATATAAAAAAAAAAAAAAAAAACCTGCGAGTACCTCAAACGCATAACCATTACTCGTAGATAATAAACAGTAATTTTACATTAAATTTGTAACCACATTACGTAGTTTTATATATATATAAAAAAAAAAAAAAAAAGTATCCATGCAAAGGAATACTTTTTTTTTTTATTGCCTTGGGAGGTGTGATGTAGTACGTATGCAACCTCTATTTCAATGTGTGTAACCAATATATAAGTCATAGTATCAACATAATAAAGGCAGTCTTACACCACATTTTGGGATGTTTTATTATATCTGACACCCGACCATACAACTGGTTCATCTGCTGGAACTGGTACATCTACTGGAACTGGTACATCTACTGGCTCTGGTACATCTACTGGAACTGGTACATCTACTGGAACTAGTACATCTACTGGAACTGGTACATCTACTGAAACTGTTTCATCTACTGGAACTGGTACATCTACTGGAACTGGTAAATCTACTGGAACTGGTACATCTACTGGAACTGGTTCATCTACTGGAACTGGTTTATCTACTGGAACTGGTACATCTACTGGAACTGAATCATCTACTGGAACTGGTGCATCAAACGGAACTAGAAAATCCAATGAAACTGAACCAACTAATGTACCAGGTAAAATCAATGGAACTGAAACAACTGATTTAGCTGGTAAAATCAATGGAACTTGTCCAACTAATGCTACAGAAAAAGATACCTGAGGCCTTAGTGCGAGTTTTTACTCACACTCAATCGCGTTAACGTTAACGCCAATTTGTATTGAAACTGGATAAGCGCCGTCTAGTGACGGCAAGGCAAAACCTCTTTTTTTGTATACATTTTGACATAAGAGATCGTTTACGTTATCACGAGTGAGTACGTTAAAAAACTTGTACTAAGCACACAGAGCATCCAATGGGACTGGTAAGTAATAACATCAAAAATCTTTTATCTGAACTATAATTTTACATATAAACATAAATCACGCATTTTTCCATGGGGGTAGACACAATATAATTGTATGCTTTATTTTAATACCTACTGTTGGGAGATGAATGAAACGGACGTGATTTTAGTACATATTTTAATAGAATAGCCGAGCGACACAGAAAAGGTTAGTTACAATTAGAGAGTACGGAGACGCACGCACTCGGTCCTTCATTTTGTCCGAATGGCCGGCCGGCGGGGTATCGCGCGAGCGCCGCCGCGCCGGTCGTTGCTCCCCGCGTCCCGCCCGAAGCCCCCGGTACGCCCTGCGCCTGTACACCTACTAATAATTTATAAAATATAAATGAATATCTTTAACATCAATATTATAAAGAGAACATCGGGAGGAAACCTGGACTTGTATAGTTAATGTAACTCTGAAATAGCCAAGTCAGAGGCCTGAGGGGTTCTTATAAGAACCCCTCAGGCCTGTCCCTCAGGACAGAGGCGGCTTAATAAACTCTGACCCCAGAGGTAGCCACATCCTCATAAAAAGATAGCACAAATTTAGGATTTTGTGTATATGTGGAGCGTAATCTCCAGAACCACTGAGACTATTTGAAAAATTAATTCCCGATTTGAAAGGTGCTGTATTCCAGATACTAGACAATACTTATATTAAAAAAAAATACAGACATCTATTTAAATCAACTTACCAGTCTATCACTTTTAAAACTAAATCTAGTCTAAATTTGATCCTGCTTATTTTTTACAAATCTGTTTGCCCGTCTCCATAGGACTCCTCTAAACTTTTCCATTCGTTTCTTTCTTGAGGTTACCTATCACAAGCTCGAAAAACATTTGACCGAATTTCATTTCACCTCAAACTTTTCAACTATTATCGTTTCGTTTTTTTTACTTCATCGAAGTCACGTCTGCCACTGTCTCAGTTGACCGCTTATCAATTCGATTTTTGTCGTTACTCCGACGTTTCACTTGGTCGAAAAACTTTGTACCGAAGTTACACTTAGCCGAAATAACATTTGTTTGAAATATTTATTTTTAAACGCATATCAAAATACTAATTGAGAGAGAAACAGTGGGCGAGTACAAATGTTTAAAACAGTGACGTGAAAAAAAATATGTCGCCTATTTCTGTCTGCAGGGTCTAAAGTAACCTAACCTATTCGTGTCGGGGTATACCCTAAATTCCCGAGCTCGCTTCGCTCGCTCTTGTAAAAATTCTTTGAAATGATTAATTAATAAAAATGTTTAATGCATGAGCGCTATTAATAAATCATTTGCATGAAAATTCGGAATAAATACGTAAACATAGACAAGACTGCGTGAAGTCGATTTTGCAGCGATTCGTTTCTGTTACTAAATTTTGTAGCACAACATATTGACTTTTTATGACACTATTGCAATTTTAAATTGAAAATGCTGCCAAGTAACCGGCTATATATTTGTGAATAAATAATATTCCCTATAATGTTGTTTCGTGCCACCTTTTCTGTAGTCTACCTCTTTTCCTTTTTCCTTCTCTGTGGTATCATCGTGTCACTGTTTTACTCTATTTCAAAATGATGTATTTCAATTAAACCATTTAAAGAAAAAGAAAGAAAGAAAAAGTATTTATTATATTTGTGACCCGCACAGGAGACACGAGAAATCAACTAAAGTGCATTAAATGATACTTTTGAATTATCAAACAAGAAAAATGTAGCTAATGCAATAGCTAATGCCACATTCGCAAGCGTCAGTAGGTGTCTATGGAGAATAACGTGCAAGTAGTTCCACGAACACTCGTTTCCATCAATAAAATTTAATTAAAAGTATTTGGTTACATAATTCTTGTTGAAAAATTACATACTTATGTGAGAACGATGTAAAAAGATGTCCTGTTATATATGTTTCTGATGACACAGTTTTCAATCTATTTTGTTTCAGTTGCAGAGAAGCCCGTTTTAACACAATGCGAAGGAAATAGTGGTATTCCCAGCTGCAGTCCTGCAAATGCTTTAGTCCTGCTACTTATCATTTCTGTGTATTGTTCTTTGTGAATTTACCAATAATCTATCAACGGATACATATTATAATGATGCCAGTTATAAACTCTTATAATAAATTACATTTTCAACAACAACTTGCTCATAAAGTGGCTCTAATTTCACCGCAATAAGGCACATAATGATACCTGTTATCAAACTGTGACTTATTCATTGCTATTATTCATAAGTGAGTTATAGAGTTTTTTTTTAATTTATTGGTTAAGTTGCTTTGTTCTTAAAAAAAGTTTCGACACAAAAAATATCGTGCTCAATAGTAAAAATAAATTAATGTACCTATTGCTTGCTCATTTCATGCAACTTCGTATATATAAAGATAATTACAACTTGCTTAATAAATAAAACTTTCACTCAAATATAAATTTTATTTGCACTGTTATAAAGAAAAATTTAAATTCCCTATTTTGTACGTGACTAAAACACTATCTACGAAAAGCCAAAAAAAAAAGAAACCTCATTCTTTTAGTCTATGGCCGATCGCCATTGTTAAATGCGTACGCATAGGAAAACTGATTAATTTTGCTCGCAATTGCAAAAAAAAAATCACAACTCGTTTTTACTGTTGCAAATGATTTTTTTGTATTATTTTCTTCACAAGTGTGTTGAAAAACGTCGTATGATACACGTGTGTATTGATGATTACCGTCCTAACCTAACGACTCGGGGCTCAATGGCGCCTCAGCGGTAATCACCTAATTGCACACTTGTACCATAATGTACTATTTTGAAATCGACACACACATATAAAAAGTAAAATACCTACATAAAAAAATATAATTATATACATGTCGAATTGAGAACCCATCAAACTCATTTTTTTTTTCGTCTTTTAAAAAGGCAACATTCAAATTTGTTCATTGTAACTTGTAACTGGATTACGCCATAGTTTTATTTATAGATATTGACAATTTTTTTTTTTTTTATTTGAGATGGGTTTGCTCTTGACTCTAGTCTAGGTCAGAGGTGACAGAGACAAAGTCGAAGATGGAGTGAGCTTACCCAGAAGTAGCCTGTTCACTCTAACTTTGAAGAGATTCGGGTTGTATGCGTTCGGAAACACAGACGCAGGCAGTGAGTTCCACTCCTTTGCAGTGCGCATTATGAAGGATGTTTGGACTAATTGGACTAATTTGGATATACAACGTAGTAATATTGGTTCAGTTTCCGGATAACCAAGAAGAATATTGGTTTTGCTAATGATCGTGTGTGATTAAAACATAATCCAAAAATTGCAAAAATAATTAGAAGGAAATAATGTGGATTATTCCAAAAAAGGAAGAAATAAATATGATAAAAACCGTTTTTAAAAAGGGTTATTTTTATGGGATCATAATTTTAAACAAGGCTGGCGCAAAAGTGTAAAAGATGTTCTTTGGGTGTTCTTTTTAGGGTTCCGTACCCAAAGGGTGAAAACGGGACCCTATTACTAAGACTCTGTGATCCGTCTGTCTGTCTGTCTGTCCGTCTGTCTGTCTGTCTGTCTGTCCGTCTGTCACCAGGCTGTATCTCATGAACCGTAATAGCTAGACAGCTGAAATTTTCACAGATGATGTATTTTCGTTGCCGCTATAACAACAAATACTAAAAATATAATAAAATAAATATTTAAGTGGGGCTCCCATACAACAAACGTGATTTTGACGTTTTTTGCGATAACGGTACGGAACCCTTTGTGCGCGAGTCCGACTCGCACTTGGCCTGTTTTTTTATATAAATGTAAAACTTTGGTACTGCTTTTGGATTATGTTTTAATTTTAACCGACTTCAAAAAGGAGGAGGTTCTCAATTCGTCGGAATCTTTTTTTTTATTTTTTTATTTATGTTCCCCGATTACTCAAAGACGCCTATACTGGTTATAAAATTCTTCTTTTGTTTGAAAGGATATACTTTCTAGTTAGTCCCATAGTCATTAGGTCAGGATCTAATGATGGAATCTTGGAGAAATCGAGGCAACTCCTCAAATATTATAGGCATACATATAGCGATTTTGGTATTTTCATCAACAATGCAATCATTTGCACTCAGAAAGTATCATTTGGTGAAGTGGAACTGATGAGGAAGACCACAGATGGCCACTGGAACTCCTAAATGCTAAGTATGTCACTGGCTATAAGATATCTGGAATGGTTAACCGACTATAATGAAGCAAATACTTATAAATAAATGGTACTGATGAAAATGGCACCATCGAAGTGATCTGATGATGAAGCCGGAAGGTAGGCACTGGAACTCTGATGTAAAACAATGTATCCTAGTCGTGTTTGGGCTTATTGGAATCGTCATGAGATGTACTTTGGCTATAAATGATAATCATGTTAATTGGAGGTACCTACCAACACTAAAAAGAGAAAAATAAAAAACTTTTTAAAAGTCAAAGTCAAATATATTTATTTCAATTAGGCCAGTAAGCGGCACTTATGAACGTCATACATATATTAATTAAATTTTACAAGTAGTAAAAGTTGATTCTACCGTGCATTCTGAAAAGTAGCTTGTTATGGAGAAGAATGCACAAGAAACTCCATACTTACTCTTTTAAATGAAAAATAGGTGATTTACAACATTTAACTAAGTACATACATCAATAAATTCATATATGTGAGGACGGTGCTCCCAAAAATAGCACTACACACTATACTACGTACAGGTTTAAAGTAATAAAAGCCTTAACAGATAAATTGATTAAATTGATAATAAATAGGAACATGGTTCTCACATACTTACAAATATTGCAAACATAGGTAAAATACCTAATTCAACAACAACGGAACAGTGTGTGAGTCAATTTGTTAAAAAAATAAGAAATTTAATACAATAGTTCTATGAATATAAATTAACAAATTTGATTTTGTCTACACTAAAGATTGCCCTATGGAGCATGACCACCATGTTCCCAAGCATTCTTATCTTGAATATAATCATCTAGTTTGTAATATGCTTGTTTACAAAGTGTGCTTTTAACTAAAGTTTTAAATTTTACTTTCATTTAGTTTTATATATATATATCACAAGGTATTTTGTTATAAAATTTAACACAGTACCCCATGAAAGATGAGTGTACTTTAGCTAGTCTATAAGATGGTTGATCTAACTTATCTTTATTTTTCGTATTGCAATTGTGTCTATCACATGTAAAAGTGTATCGACATGTAAAAGTGTTTGTACAAACCAACTTACAGAAATAAAATCATTTATCATTTATCACTGACTTTACTAAAGAGATGTATATTTTTCCTTACATACATAATATTCTCATAAATGAATTGGCAAGAAACTGTCATAATATTAATAGTTTTAAAAAGTTCCCTAAGAGATTCTCGGTGACTTAACTTATGAATGGCTCTGACAGCTCTCTTTTGCAATTTAAAATATATGGATTCAATGTCAGCCGCTCGATCCCACAGTAAAATACCGTATGACATAATGCTGTGAAAGTAACTAAAAAAGACCAAACGCGCGGTCTCCACATCCGTTAACTGTCTTATCTTTCTAACAGCATAAGCGGCCGAGCTCAGCCGACCCGCAAGAGACGTTATGTGAGAGCCCCATTGCAGTTTGTCGTCTAGAGTGATACCCAGGAAAACTGTTTGATTTACAAAAGCCAGCTTTCCGCCATTCAATATGATGTCACATTCGCTACTTCTAAATAACTGAAAAGCAAAAAATAACTTTCTTTTCCGAAGTCGGTGTCGCAAAACAGAAAACAATGGTTACAAAAGACACCGACTTCGGAAAAGAAAGTAATTTTTTGCTTTGTAGTTTTTTGTTCTGGAATTCGGTTTGATTTTTTGTTAAAAAGTTTTTTTTACCTCTTAACTTTATACTAGGTGAACCGATTTTGATGATTCTTACTTACTTAGTATTTGAAAGCTGGTAATTCTCATGTCATCGTCATCATCATCATCAGCCTTTTAATGTGCTCACTGCTGCGACCCAGGCCTTCTCTCTGTGAGCGGGAATGGGCCGTAATCCACCACGCTGCGGGTTGGTGAAGTGAGCAGTGGTGATGACATAATTTACACAAAGTAAAGCACCTGTTTGGGTTCGATCTCACGACCTACAACTTGTAAGTGGCGGCCGCTACCACTAAGCCACCACTGCTAACCACTGCATCGTGTGGTTCCATTTAAATTTAGTGAAGATCTGATAAAGAACTTCGGCGATATACAACAGAAGTCTTCAATAAACAGTGGCAAATCTCTCGGGATTGCTGCAATTGCATGTCTGTTTATTGATTACGCCATTTTATAACATAACATCACGCCGGTACGCTCTAAAGTGGAACGCAGATGTGTACAGTTCACACTGGTACACTCTCATTTCAGCGGTTATGTTCAAGTTTTATATTATTCGGGTAAACTATACTGGTACAAAATTGGGCATTATACGCACCTTACTGTAGAACTTGCTCATTAAGTACTACAACTAAACAGATAACAAGACAAATTTAAAAACCCCCGACACAATATCTTGCGCAAATAGTAAAACGCCTATATCTTTTGAACGGCTGAACCGATTATCATCAAACATAGCTAAGAACACGCTCGATAATGCTCCTTACTTATCTGGGGTACAGGACGTATGACACAGCCACAAAGACAAAAATCTTCTTCCCGGACGCTGTCGATGAATTTAAAAACGTCAAAAACCTGAAGCCGACAGGGGTACTAACCCAAATATTGACATGCCATGGTGGGTTTTCCGAATTGTGGGTTTTCTGCGGCATTCCGGGAGCATAATTATATATCTATTTGTTTCTATTGATAGTTTTCTGCGATATACTTTGCAATAGCTTAAAAATTCTCTACTGTATTTTTATATATATTGATCTCAATTCCAAGTTCCTGTTCAAGATTATAACCTCTCCAGGCCACAGGCCGGGCAGTCAGTCAATAGGTGTGTCACCTGTCTCGTCAGTGGTGGGATTTCTGAACTCATGTTGAGTTGTTGTGTTGTTCTTTGTTCCGATTTTATAAAACTAAATATAACAACCTTATTGGCAGTAATATGTTTGAGCCGTTTGGGGTTGAGATATTAGGTCCATGGGGTCCGAGTGCTCATCGAGTGTTTCGAGACATTAGTAAACGGTTAGTCGACTGTTCGCGTGACCAGAGGGCTGGCCTTTTCTTCAGCAAGAGAATCAGCATTGCCATTCAACGTGGCAATGCTGCCAGCGTTCTGGGCACGTTTCCCATTGACATCGATGTGGATGAATTTTTTGATGCGCAATGAGCCCCTTTTCCTCTCCCCTTAGTATGTAGGTTTGTTTTGTTATTAGGCATAAGATTAGAAATATTCAATTGTATGTATTATGACTAGGTGATAGATTCTTAGTTATAAAAAAAAATATTAAGTCAGGCATTTTATTTTGATCTGTTGGCCAATATGTGAGTTTTACCATTGATATGACATCACATTGCAGCTCTTTTATGGTACTTAGTAGTTCATAGCCTCTAGTAGTTTTTAGTCTGGAGCTCCAATACGTAATTTTACGAGTATGCTAAAAATACGAAGTCATCTCTTAAGATAAGTTGACTTCTTAGCGAGTTAGAAATTTCATTTTTATCTTAAACCGTGGTGGAAAGTAGATGAAAGATACTGTTACAGAATATGTTTTGGTTTTGTAGACAAACCGCCACTGCTTGGATGTCCTTCTCTCGGTATTTGAACTCTTCATAGTGCTGTAGGTTTTCTTTTACAATAATGGCACTACCACCTCTTGCAGAATTGTCTGGGTGAAGTACATGGTATACTTTGTACCCTTTAAACTTAATGTGCGATTGCTTTGTGAAGTGTGTTTCTAAAATCAGACACACATCAATCTTTTCTACGTCTAATACTACTTGTAACCCTTTTGAATTCCACGCCATAATTTTAAGTGTTGTATTCATGTTTGTCGCTTAGAATTTTAGTTTCTAAGCCACAGACATGAATAAAACACTTTGCTAAAACGCTTTGTTGCTATTTTCAATATTTTTCAATCTTTCGTCGAATGATGACATGAACATTAAGATTTCATCTTACTTTTTGTCACTGTTCATATCAACCAAAGACGCCTTAGCTATGCCCCTTGTAGCTACTTGGGCATAAGTTACGATTAAAGTTGTAGTTGTCATTGTGCTTTGACTTTGTTTGTACTGGGTGGGGACTTCGACTCTTCCAGTAAGTGTATTTTGTTGAGGGGCAGTATTATTGCCTTTAAATTTTTTGCCCTGTAGTTAGCTGGATGTGGCGCTCCACAGTGGGCGCACTTTTTTTTTCTTTTGATTTTCTGCAATCCTTCGTGAGCTGTTTGCCTGTGCACTTTACGCACCTCGGTTCTTTGGAGCAGTACTTTTGCATATGGCCGTAAGCCTGGCATCACTGAGATTCCAATTTTGTGGCTTTTACCGGTTCTATTTCCACATAACAACCCAATGTAGTTTTGATGTTGAAAATTTTGTTAGTTTCTTCATCGTTTGAGAATGTCAACATATTGAGTGGCTTTTTGGTTTTCCAAATCAATTTGTTGACTGCTTCTAGAATTTTATAGCCTTTGCCACGCAAGTATTCAACTATTCTCTCCGGAATGCATGTGTAATGCAATTTTTTTGCCATAAATCTAATTGGTATCTCTTGCTCGTTCTCATACGAATGCCAAAGCCAATTGTTGAGTGAGAGGGCCTTTGTAATTGCTCTGTATGAATCATTGTTTTTGGCATTTACTGGACGCGTCAGCTGGTTGGCTCTTAGACAGAAAATCAAAGAATTTCTGGTAATTTTGGATACCATCTTCTACAACAGGTGGTGGAAAAGGAGTTTTAATGGTATTTTTCTTACCTTTTTTACCGACACCGAGTAGCGGTCTGGATCTGTTGTCAGCAGAAGGT
This sequence comes from Orthosia incerta, assembly GCA_948252205.1. Lineage (NCBI taxonomy): Eukaryota > Metazoa > Arthropoda > Insecta > Lepidoptera > Noctuidae > Orthosia > Orthosia incerta. The sequence goes on along the minus strand of OX411766.1, from coordinate 12,144,275 downwards.
CCAAGCAATTGGATGTGTGCGAATCAACATCCGGCAACCTCGATGCCCTGCTGCTGGACCAGCTGGGTGAGATTTAACGCAAGTGCAAGCTTTCGCGTCTCTCACCCAGCATGATCAGTGCAATGGTATGGGAAGAGCCACTCCTGGTGGTGGGCATTAAAGTCCCGCAATAACACTTATTGGACAGAAGGGTTTCGCTGCTGTGCCGCATCAGCCGCCTCACTGAGGTACTTACTCTGTGAGCCTGGATGTCTCCTGATCTCCGCTGTGCGAACGGTAGACACAGGCGTAGATAATACTATCCAGACCCGTGTCCACCAGAGCCCACAACACTGAAAACCTAGAGTCTTCAAGGTTACGGAGACGCCGATGTATGTAAGTTACGACACATCTAATGGGCATCCTATCTACGTCTCCAAAAGGATGGAGAGAGCTGGCTTATGAGTCACTCTTGCCAGAATTTCCAGCGGATATTATCTTTTAGGGTTTTAAGGACACTAACAAAAATTTGCAATCACATGGGCGTAAGGTGAAAAATTTATTCACTGTTCATTATTTTTCTGTTATACAGTAATTCTTGTAGTAATGAAATATGGCACGTGAAACCTATGAGTGGCGACTTCTAGTAACGAGGCATGTGATGGTAGCGAAACGGCCAAGCCACAAATTTAAACTAAGTTGTAAAGTTTGCGAAGTTAGGGCTTGTAGAGTTAGAAGCTTGACTCTACTTGAGATCTGATAACTTATTGACAGTACGAGCCATATGGTCTCGTCTTGGCAACATTTTATGTGAAAATGTTTTTGGTGGGTAATATGTACTTGGAAAAGTAAATATATTGTATATGTATGGGAACAACAGTTATCGAACGGCAAAGTTAATTTTGTCCCTTCGTTAGAGCAATTTATGAACGTTAGTAATGTTACCTATTAATTTTGTTGAATGTAGTGCACGAGTCAGACTCGCACTTAGTTGGTTTTTTATTGATTCAGGATGACATGACGTAGGTTACATGCGTTTGGAGGTCGCCAGCTGTATTTTGTATTATGTTTAGTTGATAAACGGCAAAGTAAATTAACATATATACAATTGAATATTGTAAAAAAAAACAAACCTACATACAAATATAAAAGGGAGACGAAAAAGAGCTCATTGTGCATCAAAAAATTCGTCCACATCGATGTCAACGGAAAACGTGCCCAGAACGCTGGCAGCATTGCCACTTTGGATGGAAATGCTGATTCTCTGGCCGAAGAAAAGGCCAGCCCTCTGGTCACGTGAAGAGTCGACGAGCTTTGTGCTAATTTCTTGAAAAACTCTTTGCGCACTCGGACCCCATGGACCTAATGTTTCAACCCCAAACGGCTCAAACATATAACTTCCAATAAGGTTGTTATATTTGCGCCGTTTGAGGTTTTCTGCACCAGCAGCCGCCCCAGCACAGCCCGCCGTGCTAAGAAGATGGGATGGCGCAAGGGTGTCGACACATGTTGCATCCCACACCAAAGACCCACCCACCTTCCAAGGCATTATGGTCATTCCGTCTGGTCTCTTCCCATCGTCGCGTGCCAAGCCATTGGGTTCTAAAACAACTAGCACCCCGGCCGTGACAAGAGCCCGACGTATGATGTCATTAAAGAAAGAAAGAAAACTTTATTTGTCAAACATGCGTTTACATGACTAATCAGACATGCATGGTATTGATTTAATAAATATTGTGAGCGTCCATGTTTTGCCAATAATGGCGTACAAAATTTGTAAGTATATTATTTTACATTTAATTGCATTTTACATGCAATCATTCTAAATATCATTACACAAAACAAAACAAATAAATAATAATTGATTTAAAGATATTATAGTATAATTAAGTATATTATAGTCAAAATAAATTAAATAATGTCCAGAATATTCATTACTATGCAGTCAAGTAGAGTCATTCAATAGTTAATTAATTTAAAATTCACATTATTCAATTGCTATTCTTAACTATGTACATTAGAAGCCGGTATAAAGTCCTTTTCATTTAAAAAATCTACAACATTGTAATACACTTTACTAACTAAAAAAAATCTCAGCTTATTTTTGAAAAGTGCCAAGGGCATTTCTCTCCAACTTTTAGGTAATGTATTAAATATGATAGGAGCCATACAGAAAACACTTTTGCGCAGTATGAGAACATATCCTGCTGTTGTCAATGCTGTTAATGCTGGTGTGCCGTGCTATCCGGCCAGCGCTCCTATTGCAGGATAGGCCATGGTGACCAAGGCGGTCACCATGTCAACGGCAAAGTAGAATAGATATTATTTTGCCGCCATTTGCAAAAAAATATAGAGTCTGCCGAATAGGGTGATGACTTTTGAGACACCCTGTATTATGACTTTCGTTTGTACTTTATACCTTTAAGTATTATCCGTTTGTTTTAGAGATAAACGCGGCAATCAATCTGCCAAGTTTACCCAACTATATTTAGGTAAGCTGCCAATCTAACCCGGGGTGGCCAAAAAGTCGTGGATCAAACTCAACTAGGGGTTAGATGGGGCCATCAGCTGCAAAAAAAATGTTCTACGGGAGGTCCTTAAGATCAACCCCTGCAGAGTTATAATTTATTTTGTGTTTAAATTGATTTTGTATTGTTCACAATCGTTATTTTTAGGGTTCCGTACCCAAAGGTTAAAAACGGGACCATATTACTAAGACTCCGCGGTCCGTCTGTCCGTCTGTCACCAGGCGTCACCGCGTCCGTCTTCTCATGAACCGTGATAGCTAGGCAGTTGAAATTTTCACAGATAGTAATAATAATAATAATATTTTTTTATATTTTTAAATGTTTTTTTTATGATTTGTTTTTATAAAGAAATATTTAAAAATGTCAATTTAAAATGTATACATAATTAAATAAACGAAATAATAATAATGTCGTTCGTTCGTATCGTATTTCTGTTGCCGCTTAACAACAAATACTAAAAACAGAATAAAATAAATATTTAATTGAGGCTACAAAAAACTTTTTTTTGCCTTTTTTGCGATAATGGTACGGAACTCTTCGTGCGCGAGTCCGACTCGCACTTGGCCGGTTTTTTCTTTCGTCCTAGAAATATATTAGAGCCACTCGTGGCCATGTGTTATACTTTTTCAGAATACCTATTCAATAACTTAGTGGTGCAGTCGCAAAATTTTACTTTGATAGTGGATTTTTTAAATATTATATCCAAGCTACGGAACCTTTGTGTGCAAGTACGACTCGCTCTGTGCCGTTTATTTACCTATGAGGAAAACGGTTAAACATGGAATTATCAAAATGAAGGAAATATTACTTTTATTTCGGTTTGTAACGAACTATCAAGGTGACGGCAGATTCTTTTAATTTGTTTTTAAACTCTTCAACATACCACAATGAATTCCATTTTTCTAGTTGCGGGTGTTTGTTTGATAATTTTACATGTCGTGTTCTCTGATAAAAGTACTGGTAAGTTTCTGTATCTTTTATTAATAATATTAAGGTAATGCTAACTTTTGAAGGACCACAACTCTATAATAAGTTATAAAAAATCGGCACTCTTACAATCCATTCAAGACTCAACTTAGCCAGCACATAATTGCGGATCGATCACTTTTGGAGAAATGAATGCATTGGATGGGTAACTATTCAATTGGGTGCGCCAAAGTTCACCTAAATTTTCAACTCCGATAATTGGAAATCCGAAAATGTTCTTCCTAACATTTTTCATCCTAACAATCACAATTCCTAACTACTCTGTCTCTAATGTTCATAATTCCGAAGCATTCAACTTCATAATGTCAGTAGCAACAAACATCTATTATACTTTTATTTGTTTTCCTATATTTTCTCAACATAACCATCTTTTACACTATTATTCAAAGTCATATCTTTTTTGTTTAGATTTATTTTTATTCATAATAATCAGTATTATATACATTAATTTTGCGTAACTTTATTTTTAACATGTATAACATATAAGAATAATAGTACCATGGTACAAGTAGTTAAATACATGTTTTCATATACACATTTCAATTAAATTAGTTTAATATTAGCAAAGATATCCATAGCTTAGGTTAGGTTAGAACTGTGACCAACTACGCGCGAGCCTAGCGAGCGAAGCGAGCGGTGCCGCGCGAGCGGCCGGCGAGCGCTACCTCGAAATTGGTCGCGAAATTTATGTAAGTATTTTTTTCATAGTGCCCCCAAGACGACACTCTGACTTGAATTTCATTCATTTAAGACAAAAATAAGTGAAACGACCTTTAATCATTCTGAACAGTTGGTTTTTTAGACATAAGTAATTATCTCAGGTATAGTTATAGTAAGTAATAAGTATGTTACAACAATATCTGGTTCATGATTATGTTCTTGGTGCTTCATATATTTTTTATTACACTTGGTAAATGTTTTTTTCTGAGTAGGAGTGAAAATATTATGGTAATTATGTTTAGGGATAAAAGCGTTATGATAAAAAACAGTAGGAGTTTAAATATATTTACATTAATGATATTATTAATTAAAATTTTCGGAAACACGACTGTTGTGAACATCGCCGGTAGCACTACAAATAGTATGAATGAAAACTTTAGGATGAAAAATTTTAGGAAGAGTGATCATTCGGATTACAAATCGTTAGTAAGAACAATTTCGGGTAAAGAACTTTAGGTGAGCCAATATGGACCCATTCAATTGCAATACTGATGACTAACTTTTTGTAATCTATTGTATGTTTTTTAATATTGTTTTCAAGTAAGTGTCATAAGTCTTTAATGGTAATAAAGTTTCTTTAAACCGAGGTATTAAAGCTTTAAAAAGATTAATTCACTCATTTTCTATACAAAACAAAGTTGCCGCTGTCCGCTATCCGCGTCTGTTGACTTCATTTCTGTTTCCGCTAACTTCTTCTAAACCTCGCAACGGTCAATAACAGTCGGCCCTATCAGAATATCAGCGCAGTGATATTTTCTTTTTAATATCGTTGCACATGCTGAGATAGGAGCCTTTTTGGTCTCGTACGGGGTTTTTTATATTTTATTATTGTTTGTGTTTTGCTTATCTCGTGTCTCCTGTGCGGGTCACAAATAAATGTTTTTCTTTCTTTCTTTCAACGGGTTCTAATAAGGTGTTCACTAAAAGGAGTGTTATATGAAGGAGGTATTTGTATTGTCATTTGTCCTAGAAGCAGGGGGCGGGTCACTTCTTCTTCGTTTTCTTCGTCATATCGATGATTCCAAAATTATTTACCTTAGGTTTGATCAGAATTCAGCCACGGCAATAGCGTTTTCATTTGCCATGAATATGACAGACAGACAGAGTTACTTACAAATGCGTAAGTAACTCTGTCTCTCAACTTTTCACGTTTAAACCGCTGAACCGATTTAGATGCAATTTGGTATGGAAAAAGTTTGAACTTTAACGTGACAAGCCGAAAATTTTGTCATTTTCTACAAATAAGTCGAAATGTCGCGACATGTGCCGTTTAATAAAGATGACAATTATGACCAAAGGCGACAAGTAAATACTGACAGAATTGTCCCACAAAAAAAAGTTAATTTATAAATCAAGACCCCGACTGCTTAAGAAGCGAACTAAAAAGATGTAAACAATTCGAACATCATGCTGTGCAGTCGCTAGTCGGAGTCGGCTTTTTGATTTTTAAATTATCTTTTTTAATTTACAACTTTTTAGTTACCTATAAGTTTTTTTTTCGAATAACTTTAAAACATATAAGTGGTATGTATTTTTGTAACCACCTCTTACAACCCTTCACTTTGATTCCCTACTCGATGGGTTTGGAAGAAAAAATAATTGAGACCCCCCACAATAATTATGGCGCCCAAAAGCCGTGCCCAAAACCCGTGTGGGGGGTATCAAAATAAAGGGTTTTAAGAAATTATTTCAAAAATATGTATAACTTATATGTTTAAATGTACGTATGGTGGTAGCAGCACAATCATTTATTTAATTCAACACAATAATATGTAATTTAATTAATACATCGCGTTCAAACAAAAAAAAAAAAAAACGTTTTAAATACGAGGCTTTTGGCTAATTTGTACCTATAGTGAATGCCACCCTTTATTTTGTATTGTGCGTTTAGTTTGTGCAGAATAAACAATTTTTCTTTCTTTTCTTTCTTTCTTCTTTCGTTCGGAAACGATGCCCTCCATGATGTAGGTAGGTACCTAAAATGAGCGCACGCGCGGCTGTCGTTCTTCGCGTTCCGAATACGATTACAGTTCGACCAACTTAACTGTGAATTATGAGTGGCGCTGTTCGTCACCATTTCACCAAAAATAAACAAAAACCGATCTTATGTCCCATTCAAAATGTAAGTTCCAAAAACGTCCGTTTCACAGAAAAGTTGGTAGGAGTGTAGTCGTAGTTGGTACGGCCCAACCGTACACACGACCAGCAGCCTAAGAGTCGATTCCTTCAAAGAATCAGAATCATTTCTTTCAACTTTTTCGGTATTGCGAAACTAATTTGGAAAAAGTAAAAACATCCTCCTTTGAGTTGAAGTTCATCTACTGCGTTATGTTTCATCAAACTCGAACATTACACAAAACAAAAAGTGAAGTTTTATTTCGATTCTTCCGCTTTCGTTCATTTTTTGATAATAAATTCTACGTCAAAATATTAGTAATGGAAAGGAGCATAACCTTTCCGTTTCAGAGTGTAATATGCAATACGTAAAGTCGTTTTTGGGAAAGAATCGACTTGTTTGCTTTGGAGAATTCACTTACGCAATTAGGCTGCAGATTTGGTACGGAACAGACCATACACAGAGGACTTTTTTTATAAGACCATATCCGATGTGCAAACAAGCGGACCGAGCCGGCCTCAATTAGTAATAATAATGTTTGGCGGACTAATGTACCTGTAGCGGCACCGACGCCGCCACTTACGAACTAATGACATGACGTCACACAAATCCTGCATCGCGCAAGCAAAGTTTTCGGCGCGATTTGAACACATACAACAGTCTGACAATAACCGTCGGGCAGTTGCCCGGACTAGACACAACACCTGTCTGGTCGGAGGATCCTCCCTTTTCTATGGAGGTTTGTGGAACTTAACACCCTGTCCGACCTACCCCCAAATACCCACTGCCATTGCAGATATGGTTCGGAAGCATTTACCAAATCTGAGGTCCGCTCGTACCAAATGCGAGCGTGTGTTACGGCCTGTAGTAGGCGTTTTTTTTGTTCTGTGGTTACGGCCATAACATGTTTACTTTTGGTTTTGACTTGAACTTCTGTTTTTACCGACTTCAACAAAAGGAGATAATCAATTCAATACGTATGTATGTAATATTGTTGGAACTGCACTATATTCACATATGTTATTCTATGTGGGCTTCTAAACACGTGTGCCAAATTTCGTATGTGTATGTATGTATGTATGCATATTTGTCCACGGATTTCTACGAAACTACTTATCGGATCATGATCATTATTTTTGTTTTGGATTCAATATCTCTCAACTTAGGGTATAGTGTAAGTTACATCAAAATCGGTCCAGCAGTTTTCAACATATGGGGCATACAACCGAACTCATTAGCGGCAAACAACACGAATGTGTAAATTGAGTTATTATGGGTATTTTGTCAATCCTTTAGGTACCATACTATGGACATTGCTCATTTTTAGTGATGGTGTACTAAAACTAAAAAGAAAGAAATAAAAACTTTTTCACAGTTTATTTTTTTGTGAAAAAGCTTTTTATTTTACTCACACATACGTAAGTCCATCAATGCCTAGTTGTGGCCAAGTCTTGTATAGTACTTTTCTCAAATTATGCGCGGAAATTAAAACAAAGTAGTACCTAGAACTCATTTTGTCGCTCGACTTTGATAGTTTGGTTTTTTTAGGGATGTGTCCGATATATCAAAACGTAACTTATATCGGATATGTGTTAGATATCACATTATATCGATATCGATATCAAAATAACCGATATTACAAAAGCTGTATCTAATAAAAACCTTACTAGCGTGCGAGAACGAATAAATTAAAATTTAAAACCGTAACAACGCGAAAACGTACGAACTACGAACAAAACGCAAACTTCACAAACGTTAGGAACCACTTGGTTCCTAACGTAGAAGGAGCAAGCTAGCAAGCAAGGAGCGCACTTGCGCTACCTCTCTTTCTAAGTATTATTTCGCGTTCTTTGTTAGTTTGCTCATCTAAATAACATTTTAACTTTTGCAAACTGTACTACTGATATCGACATTTGAAAACCGTTTTCGATATCGATATGAAAACACATACATAACCGTTTGCGCAAAAAACCGAAAACGCCCTTCTCTAGTTTGTTTACTCCGATACCTGTGGCGCCATCTGAGCGCAGCTTTGCGGATAGTTTCCTATTGTGCCCGCGTTAAAATGTTCTTTTATTTTTTTTTCAATAAACAGCGTTCTATTTGCAAGCCAGTTCGAAATTTAAATAAAACCTTTGATAAGTTACCTCCTTGGTGGCCACGTTACGGAGTAAAAGATCGTTCCAGTTTTAAATAACACGACAGATGGGAGTTTACTATGTAATTTATTTGACCACTAGATGGAATTTCATACAACTTTTACCGGCCGCTGCTCGGTTGTATTTGGCCATTACAGCAATTTCGATTTATCTCGAAGAAGGCTGTCAAAATAATGCTCAAATTTCCAAGCATGTTTGAGAAAATATTTTATTCTTTGTTTTAGGTGAATTTGACAATGTAGGAAAAGAACTAAGTCCACCTGTTTACCTCGGTTACTATATAGGCGAACAATTGAAGATGATTATCCACTTAAAGAACAAACCGCCAAGCGTCGATGGTGTTTTTAATATAACATCTAAATCTAGTAAGTCTTTTTTTTAATAAAATACCGTTTTGTTGTCACTTTGGTAGATTTAATTACAGGATATTTTATCCACTGTTGAAATTTTCTCAAAATAAACTTGAACGAATTTGAATAAACACGTATTTTTTATTTTAATACTTTATAGTTGTAAAAAATAAAGTGATCGCCTAAGTTAACTTTTTACAAATTTTATGTCAATTTGGGCGCGTGCCTAGGTACCTCCTCCTTTTTGAAAAGTCAGTTAATTAAAATTATTGATTGTTATAATATTTTTCAGGTGGTATGGAGTCACAAGAAACGATGTCACGTACAGGACTGATCGATTTTATTTTCAACCGGCAATTAATATATTTGACGATATCAGTTGACTTAGAACTACGAACAAACACTGGCTCGTGTTCAAAACCAACTAGAATAATGGAAGGATATCTTGTCCACCGCGGGGATGTTAACTCGAAATATAACCGTAAGAGATTGGCTGCTGATCCGGGTTATTGGATGTCTCGCCCGAATCGTCCACTATTAAAAATATTCATTTTTCTGTGTCGATTCGCCCGAAGTTTATTTATCAGCGGGCGAATTCACCACTCCAAAATTATTTAGTAGGCGATTACTCTTTTTACCGCTCATGATTCTAGGCTAGCTTCTTCATGATTATAATCTCCTGGTACTTAAGTTAGTCTTTACCGGTACCGGAATGACCTGATAGCGTATAGAACTTCTTCTTTGTTTTTTTTTTGTAGCGAATATTGAGCTGCTGTCTCCCTCTTATTGTTTTGTTGCCTGTCTATCTTATCTAACTGGCATATCCGTGTTTTAAGTGATAATTACTTATTGAATGCATTGCTTTCCTAGTTTCTAGTAAAATATCTATAAACTTGGATTAATTTTTCATATTATTTCTGAGACAGGTGAGCACGACTGTACTTTTATATTGTTTGTTCTCTAAAATAATATTCGGGCGAATCGCCTACAAAATATTTTTGGAGTGGTCAATTCGCCCGCCGATAAATAAACTTCGGGCGAATCGACACAGAAAAATTAATATTTTTAATAGAGGACAATTCGCCAGATTCGGGCGAGTTAAATTCGGGCGAGTCGTCCAATAACCCACTGATCCTTTGTCATGTTCCTGTATGATCCTTGGTTATGGTTCAATTTCTGATCTGAAAGCAAGGTTCAAACAAAGTTGTCGGCAGCTGAACAAACTGTTCATTGGAGAACCAATTTTTTTTTGAGAATTGACTATGACTCAAATTCCTCGGAAAAAGTTGTTCGTTACACACAGTAGATAGCCCTAAAATATCCTTATAGTCACTTGTAGCTCAATATCTGTAAATATTATTTTAGATCTAAGTTCCTTATTGCGCGTTTGGCGGATTGGAGCTACGAGCGTATGCTGTAACTTACACTAGTCAAAAATATCAATTTGTCTCATCATTATCTAGCCCTGCATGGAAGCGAAAAAGTAAAAAAATAAAATATTTGAAAGTTATGAGCGTCGAAAGTTCCACATTTCGACACTAATTTTAACGCATTTTTGGGCGCAAATAAATACCATAAGATGATGGAAAATTGCAAAACGGCCTCCATACAGGGATAGATTAGTAGTTCAACAATGCAAATAATTTTATTTTGAACAGATAGATTTAGTCGTTTTTTCATGATATCTAGACTGCCAAAGGTCTGTTTATAAAATTTCGCGCGCTCGGTTTCGTCCTAAATCATTATCCATTTCGCTATAAATTTTCAAAAGTGTGTATTCGTACGCGAACCAGCTTTCTACTGCTCATCACAGCATCAATCTCTTCCGCACGTGTTGTCGGTTGATATAAAATGCATTTTAACCCCGCGCACAAAATAGTTCGTGCCGTCGACTAGTGTATCCTTAAATGCATAAAAAAATGATGATTTAATGAAATTATAAGAGAAAAGTTAATCTCCTGTCGAGGGTATCACGACCTTCAATAATGAGGAACACGACGCGAGGAAGAGAGTTTTGTATTTGTTGTTTTAAGTTATAATAGATATAATGGTTTAATTTTTCTTTCAGTTAGCAGTAATTGCATAGAAGAAGTTTGTAAAATTGTGGTGGATGTAAAACAATATTGTAGCGGTAAGTTTTAATTATGCACCGTGTTCATTTCTAGGCCTTTACAACTATCTTGTAAAATCTGTTGCTTACGAACTAAAAATAACTTTATTTAAAATAATTTAATTTGAATAATGTAATCAAACTATTAAAAAATGGTACAATAGCACTTACATTCTTTAAAAACGAAATTGGACCAGCTGCTTAGAAGTGCTGTTAATATCAGGTCATCATCTGCCTAGCCTTTTCCCAACTATATTGGGGTCGGCTTCCAGTCTAACCGAATTCAGCTGAGTACCAGTGTTTTACATGGAGCGACTGCCTATCTGACCTCCACAACCCAGTAACTGGGTAACACGGTACTCCTTGGCAATACTGGTGTCAGATCTCAAGCTTCTGACTACCCGTAACGACTGCCAAGGATGTTCAAATGACAGCCGGGACCAACGGCTTAACGTGCTTTCCGAGGCACGGAGGAAACTCGGTATGTTGAAATGGTCACCCATCCACGGACCGACCTCGTCAAGCGTTGCTTAACCTTGATGATCAACCCGAGCGGCTGTTATTATTTAGCCACGAGCTCCTCGTAAGTGCTGTTAATTTTATAATATGTTAAAATCGTATATGTGCAATTTGTGCACTCGTGTTTGATTTTGATATGTTTTGGTTTCAGACGCAGAGGTTAACAATGCTCCAGAGCTTTCTCAATCTATATCTCTTTTAATCATGCTGCTACTGGTCATTCTTATTACCTATGTGAACTAACTACTACCAAAACTACAATCAAGTGGGTTTACACTGTCCGTGGTTTCGCCCGCCGGTTTTAAGTTCGCTATGATATCACTTGGCGGATCTACCAACAGGAACCATTTATAATATTGTGTCCGTTCCGTGTTCAGAATTCTTGGGTCAAAGTTGGATATGCAAGTGACATGAGGCACATAACAGATCAGCAAGAGCTCGCAACCACAATGAGGATTTAGGTTTCGGGAAGCTACGAGCTACCCGGGCAAAATGTCCCACCGACAAATTTATTTGCTTTGGTGTTAGTTCCATATTTGAAATTTTGTGTGCTGAGCGTTTAACCCTCTTCGTCGGTCAAGTATTTTTTTGAGGAGTTCTGTTCCATATCCAAAGTTCTTCATCAGATCTTCAACAAACGCAAATGAGATCAATTCCAGAACGTATTACTTCAAACAAAAAAAGGATTTACAAAATCGGTCCACAATCAATTGACCGACAAATCGGCAGCCGAACATAGAACCTCCTCGTTTTTGGAAAATTGGTTGATGCCACAGACAGAGACACAAATACACAGCAACACACGTCAAACTTATAACACCCCTATTTTTCTGTCGGGGGATAAAATACACACTAGCTCGCATTCAAAATTTTAAATATGGAACGAACACCAAAGCAAATAAATATTTATCAAAATCGGTTCAGCCGTTCAGAAGTTATGGGGGTTTTGCTGTTTGAATCGGGATGTTTTCGCAAGATATCGTGTCATAATTACGTGATCAATAGATTGTCGATTGAAGCGTGTCTACTACTTACTAGATAAATTATGTAGAATTAAATAAAAATGTGTCGGAGGCTTTTAAAATTTTACTTATTCTATGTTATGGTTTTACTTTAATATCTATAAAATATTTTTTTTTTACTTACTATGCTTTTTAAATGTGTCTTAATAAAATTATCTTATCTTACTAGATTGACTTATTCTCTTTTCCCAACTACACACACTGGAAAAAAATGCGGAACAAGAAAAAAATATCGCAAAACTTATTTTACCATTGCCGTGTGGTTTTTCTTTTGTTTTATAATAAAACCAATTATTTCTGATTGATTAAACAATTGAACGTCACATTTTAAGCTATTGTTTAACTTAATTCGAACTATCATCATTTAGAGAGAATTTCGCTATTTGCCTCATGGTGTTGCTTTAAAATTTCGAAAATTACAGATAATTGTTTCATTTTTAATTTTGTTTAACTTTTTCGAAGTTATGAACATCATTGTGCGCAACTTTACTGCTGTTTGTCCGTTTGTCTGTTTGTCTGTTTGTCTCCAAGAAGTGACCAATTCACTCCTGAAAATAAAATTAAAGTCTCTCAGCTTTAAACAGCTGAAAACTTTCGGGCAAACGCACCGAATATCAAAGATTGAACTCCAGGACCAACGGATTAAAGTGCTTTCATCGGCATGGAGGAGTTTTGGTATGGCATGAATGTTCATCTTTCTAACTTAACCGAGAGGTTCTAGATAAATGATATTCTGCCAAAGAAAGCGTCACGATAACAGTAAGTAAAATATGAATAATGTTTGGGATTGCCAGGCGCTATCGAATTGTCACGTGACAATCGCCATTCGGATGACATCGTCATAATGGCAGAGTCGCTGCATGACTTGCAGCTGATGCTGGACGGCCTAGCTGAAGCCGAATTGCGTAAGTATATTATCCAAAGCAAAAGAATCGATTCCTTCCCAAAAACGACTTTACGTATCAATATGCAATACGTAAAGTCGGTTTTGGGAAAGAATCGATTCTTTTGCTTTGGATAATATACTTACGCAATTCAGCTGCTGGTTCTTCTGCACGCATCGGTCTCCGGATGAACTTGGACAAAACCCAGGTTATGTTCAAAACACACATCACTCCGGGATCGATTATGGTCAATGGCGGTGCTCTCAAAGTTGTTCATGAATACGTTTACCTCGGCCAAAATCTGCACTTTGGTAAGAACAACTTTGAGAAGGAGGCTAATAGAAGAATACAGCTGGGCTGGGCGGCTTTTGGAAAACTACGTCGAGTCTTCTCGTCACGTATTCCACAGAGCTTGAAGACCAAAGTTTTGAACCAGTGCGTCCTACCTGTTATGACCTACGGGGCCGCTCAGCGAGCTATGGAAAGGGCTATGATCGGAGTCTCTCAAAGGGCAGAGAACCAAAGTTGTCGACATAGCTCAGAGAATAAGCAAGCTGAAGTGGCAATGGGCCGGCCATATAAGCCGTAGAACCGATGACCGTTGGAGTAGACGTGTTCTTGAGTGGAGACCGCGAACTGGTAAACGTAAGGGGGGACGCCCTCAGGCTAGGTGGAGTGACGAACTTCGCAGGGTGGCTGGTAGCAGCTGGATAAGAGTTGCCGAAAATTGAAGCAAATGGCGAGTGATTGGAGAGGCCTATGTCCAGCAGTGATATGCTGATGAATTTGAATTTGAATCGCCATTGCTAATAGATTGACACTTTATCTAAAGGCATTCGTTTCGCAACAGTCGAACGGTAGTACAGTTCAACTATTTTATTGAAGTCACTCAGCAATCATCACATTTCCGAATACAAATGAATGCTAATTTCCATGTCCATCAATTATTAGATTTATCGTGTCGTAATAATTTGAATTCAGAACTAACTAACTTTATTGTTGTTTATATATTGTTGTTTGTATGAAATATATAGAGCTGTAAAAAAGCAGCGGCTTTCCTCCGTTTCTTTAAATTAAATTTTATTACATTATGTTAAAAGAGTATTAACAACTCTATATTTTTCCAAGTTGATTGAGAGCGTCCGGTCTGCACCAAGTGCAAAGGGCAACTGTTAGAAAGCCGACAACTGACGAAACACGAAGTTTGCCGAGGGACATAAAGAAAATGTTTATACTGTACCTATATGCGCTTCTCACTTGGGCTAGCGATTCGTAATTCAGGCTTTCCTTTTCCTAACTCAGACACCAGCTCCTCATATGCGGGGTGAGTTTATCAAGTGGGTTTTGACAAAAATTAAACATTTCCTTAAGTTGGCCGTATATAATTACTTTCCAGAATTTGATCCTAACTAGCGACACAATAAAGCTTAAGTTTGTTTTTCAAAATCAACGGGTTCGTATCCTAGGTAACAATATTAAAAAAAATCCTAAGATGCGGTTTTAGTTTTCATCAAAATCGACCCCGTGACTCTTTTCACTGTTTTTCGCTATTCCTCATAGCTTCGGATTTGTACATCCATGCCCACTTGAAAAACGCATCCTGTATGCTAGATTCTGAACCCTCCTCGTGGGGTTGTAATGTTACAAGGTATACCTTGTAACATCCATGCCATGTATGGTCGGGTGTCAGATATAATAAAACATCCCAAAATGTGGTGTAAGACTGACTTTATTATGTTGATACTATGACTTATATATTGGTTACACACATTGAAATAGAGGTTGCATACGTACTACATCACACCTCCCAAGGCAATAAAAAAAAAAAAAAGTATTCCTTTGCATGGATACTTTTTTTTTTTTTTTATATATATAAAACTACGTAATGTGGTTACAAATTTAATGTAAAATTACTGTTTATTATCTACGAGTAATGGTTATGCGTTTGAGTTACTCGCAGGTTTTTTTTTTTTTTTTTGTGGTGTAGACATACATTCTTTAAGTGTCTGAAATGCCTTTTGCGCATCGCTATTCCAAATGAATTCTACATTTTTTCTACACAAAATATTTAAACTGTTTGCAATTTCAGCAAAATTTGGAATAAATTTGCGATAATAATTCGCTAAGGCGAGGAGGGTTGAAAGGTGACACTTACAATCGAGAAGGCTCTCACATACCTATTGGTAAACTAGGAGGGGCCCAACGGAAGGAGAGGAAACCACCAACAAAGTTACGATTAATTTAAATATATATATATGTTACGGCTAATACCCGAAGTGCGGCTACACCTAGTTTTAGCCGGTTAGAACTAGGTATAGCCACTTACTCTTGGTTAAACCTAGTACGAGCCGATTGTTTTCGGGTAAAACTAGGTCTAGCCTTCATCATGCCGGCTACAACTAGGTCCAGCCATTCCCTGTTGGATAAAACTAGGTCTATCCGATATCATTCCGGCTAGAACTAGGTATTGGTGCAATTTAGTTTAGTGTTTATGCAACATGGTCGACGAAGCCCCGCTGCGCGGGGCTCCTATTTCTGAATGCAGGGTCTAAAGTAACCTAACACGAAGGGGACGACGGGAGCTCAGTTCGCTCGCTTTGCTCGCTCACTTCAGCTCCCGTCATCCCCTTCGAACCTAACCTGTCCGTGTCGGGGTGCCCTAAGCTCCCGAGGTTAGGTTAGGTTAGTTGTTTGCATCTAGTTTTATCCAACAGGGAATGGCTGGACCTAGTTGTAGCCGGCATGATGAAGGCTAGACCTAGTTTTACCCGAAAACAATCGGCTCGTACTAGGTTTAACCAAGAGTAAGTGGCTACACCTAACCGTAACCGGCTAAAACTAGGTGTAGCCGCAATTCGGGTATTAGCCGTAACATATATATATATAGACCCCACCTAAATTATAAATCTAATTTTATAAAAAAAATACGAGTCAGCGAGGCGTAGCGAAGCGACTTCAGGAGGACGAAGCGAAGCAGGGAAGAGCGGAGCGACTTCAGGAGGACGAAGTGAAGCAGGGCAGAGCGGAGCGACTTCAGGAGGAAGAAGCGGCGCAGGGCAGAGCGGAGCGACTTCAGGCGTAAATTCAGTTTTGTGCATATAAAAATGGATACAAAAGGAGCATAAAAATAGCTATTGGCACGGGGTCTCAAGGAAAGAAAATTTGGTTCAAATAAATTCGCACTAGATGGCGCGATATGGTTATTGAATGTGTGTAAAATTAACATTTTCTGTAATTGAACATAAACATTGTATGTTCTTGTTTAATCGACTCCCCTAAGTAAAAAACTATCTATATTGGGCTCGTAATTCACATTTCAAAGATTACACCATAAAAGTTACACATCTCTTTTATAAGAAAAACTTAATTAGGTTACAAAGGCGGTCTTATCGCTGACAGCGATATCTACCAGACAATCTTTGGATGGAATGTAAGAACTTAGAATGAAAAAGGGGGTAGTTTGTGGTGTACTGCTATTACATTTATTCTGTCGAGTTGAGCTGCACGGTTATTGACATATGCGTGCAGTGCACTGACTGGACAGGTCCTGAGTGGACCTGGCTGGTTCTCTCCTCAAAAGACCATTTCAGACATCAGACTACATGGTCTTCACATGATCTAACCAAGATTTTGTCTGGACTTTAAAAGAGACTGTGACCTCTGAGTTTGTTTCGGCCTTTCTTCTCAGAGTAGTCAGATAGGAAACGCCGACCTCATCTAGTTTAAAAAAATGTGATCGACATGTGTTTGTACAAACCAACTTACAGAAATAAATCATTTATCATTAAAACATAAATATATACAAACACATAACGTAACGTAACATAAGTATCTGTATTTAGATACCTAAGTAACTATTTTGGTCTGTGAAGTCATACATAAACTCACTACTTTTAGGGTTCCGTACCCAAAGGGTAAAAATGGGACCCTATTACTAAGACTCCGCGGTTCGTCTGTCTGTATGTCTGTCCGTCTGTCACCAGGCTGTATGTTATGAAACGTGATAGCTAGGCAGTTGAAATTTTCACAGATGATGTATTTCTGTTGCTGCTATAACAACAAATACTAAAAACAGAATAACATAAATATTTAAGTGGGGCTCACATACAACAAACGTGATTTTTTGCTGCTCTTTGCGATAATGGTACGGAACCCTTCGTGCGCGAGTGCAAGTTCACTTAGCCGGTTTTATTTCCCTTGGGGATCGGTAAAACCTACAGAACGCCACCTGCCACGATCATTACATACCTACTCATTTACCTTTATTTAAGTTCATACATCTAGTCATACAAGGACGCCGGTTATGAGTACTACCCACCTGGCGTTTATGAAGACCATCACAATAAGTGCCGTGTATGTCCCTCTTCACCCGGCGTTTCCACTCATGTTAAAATATTATTTACTTAGCCATAAGCCCCATTGCGTACATGCCTAAAGTTCAGAAAAAGCCGTTAACTGTAATAATAACTGTGGCGCAATAATTCTAAAATTATTAAAAACAGGAAACTGATAAAATGGACCGCAGCTCGCAGCCGCGTGACTGATAAATCTAAACACGAAAACATCATTAAAACTATACTTATCTTTTTCCTTAAAATATTATGTTGCCCCATTTGTACTCACAATCCCGCCTTTGACTAACGTGTCCAAGTAGTGTTTAAAAATATTTTATAATAAGAAAAATATATTTAAATTTGAATGTTGAAATTGAAATTATTGCAAGACAATGATTGCAAGTGCGTATAGTTTGAAAATGAAATCTTTCAGTTGCGTCGTTGTATATTTTTTTGCCATTTTGGTAATTAGCGTGTCCGGTATATAGAAGATTATGAGTATATCTACTGTCACTGGTGAGTAAAAGTTTATAATTATGTAACTAGTGACCTCCCGCTGCACGGGACAAATTATTTCCAAAAGCCTTCCTCGTTTATCACTCTTTCCATTACTGAAAACCGTATCAAATTCCTTTGCGTAGTTTAGAAGATGTTGGCGGAGAAACAGAAATGACGTCGACAGACGCGGACAGAGACTTCGTTTCATCATCATCAGCCTTATAATGTTCCCACTGCTGGGACACAGGCAACCTCTCTGTGAGAGAGGTAATAGGCCTTAATCCACTACCCGGGCCCAGTGCGGGTTGGTGAATGTCACACGTCTTCGAGTTTTTGGTTTTAGGACATGCCGGTTTCCTCACGATGTTTTCCTTCACCATTTTAAGGTGGTGATGACATAATTTACTCAAATTAAAGCGCCTGCCTGAGTTCGAACTCACGACCTACGATTTGTAAGTCGGGATCGTTACTACTGGGCCACCACTGCTCTTCTCACTTCGTTTCATACTATAATATTAATTTTGGAGCACTTGAGAAAATTTGGAATTTATCCATTTTTAAAAGCCAGTCTGATTTAGGGCAAGGCCACAATATCTTCGTCAGATTTGCCTATTTCATGCTGCGTCAAGCCGTACTCGATCAAATGAAAGTGAATGGCCCTGTACGTTAAGGTTGCACTAGTCTATCATTCTGCCGCACAAACCTAGTCTGGCGATTACTCCACTGTTTCACGGTGTACGTTCAAAATAAAAAATGATAAGAATATGGAACTAAAATATGGCCCTGTATGGAAATAAAAAGTTAAAAAAATATATTTTAAAGTTATGAGCGTCGAAAGCTCCGCATTTCGACACTAATTTTAACGCATTTTTGGGCGCAAATAAATACCATAAGAAGGCGGAAAATTGCAAATCGGCCTCCATACAGGGATAGATTAGTAGTTCAAAAATGCATTTAATTTTATTTTGAACAGATAGATTTAGTCGTTTTTTCATGATATCTAGACTGCCAAAAGTCTGTTTATAAAATTTCGCGCGCTCGGTTTCGTCCTAAATCATTATCCATTTCGCTACAAATTTGCAAAAGTGCTAATTCGTACGCGAACTAGCTTCTTACTGCTCATCACAGCATCTATATCTTTCGCACGTGTTGTCGGATAAGATAGTATGCATTTTAACACCGCGCACAAAATAGTTCGGCCCGTCGACTAGGGCAACCTTAAGTGTACTTTTTAAAATCACAAATTGACCGAAGGGCTCTTACCTAAAACTTTTTAGATATATTTTCGGTAGTCTCTCAGCAAGCTGCACCTACTCTTATATCAACTTTTCACCCTGGATATGCTTGCTCAAAAACCCTTCCAGCTTCCCCTAAAACGTGGACCCACGCGAGACACAATGGCTTTTAAATTGTTTCGGTAATTACGACATTCAACCGAGTAAAATATATAACTGTGTTAGATTCATTCAATATTATTTTATGCATTGGAAAACCGATGTTGCCATCCTAAACTAATAAATACTATAACAAATGCGAAAGTTTGTGAGAATGGATGTTTGTTACTCTTGCACGCCAAAACTACTAAGCGGATTTTGATGAAACTTTACAGTAATAATGAGCTTAGACGTGAGAATAACATGTGGCTTTGATTTAAAAAGAAGTAATTATTGTAAAGACTTTCATTTTACAAGCTTTTATTTAACTTGCAATGTATGTATGTAAGTGTGTTCGAGGCAAATCTTGCAACTGGATTTTAAAGCAGTTATCCTCCACCGATTAAAATAAAACTTTTGCATACACGTTTAGTTTGGATGACAATGCATAGTCAGCTAAGTGACGTCATTCTAAATCCAATATGGCGGACGACCCAAGATGGTGAACTAGTTATTTTTTGTGTTGCCACGTTATGAGTATCAAATGAAAGAGTTTGCTGAGAAGAATACGAAAATAAAAAGAAAGAAGAATATAAAAAGATTTTTAATGAATAATTTTATTTTTAACGCAAACGTTGAAAAAAATAATTTGGAGTTACTAGCAACAAAACTAGTTTTGTAACATTTTATTTTTATTTGCTAATAATTAAAGTTTACTTTTTTACAAGACTTTTTAGGTTAAAACAGAATAAGTCAGTAGTAATTTAAGCAAACTTTAGTTATTAGAAAACATTTTTTTTTATAAAAATTATACAAAACTAAATAGCAAGAAGCAAAAATTTTTAGAAAAGGTCACAAGTCCCAATTAGCTATTTTACCCGACTGCCGAAGGAGGGTAATGTGTTTATCAGTCTTTGTATGTATGTATGTTTGTTCCTATCGTCAATCGATTCGTCTTAACCTTGCGAGTGTCACTGGCTACATTAAAATTTTAAAATAGAAAAATGGCGGATTTTGGGCGCCATATTGTGGGGGCCCAATATTTTTTTTTTCCAAACCCATCGTGTGGGTATATACAAAGGGTTTTAAAAGGTGATTTCAAAAATATATAACACTTATATGTTTAAATGTACATAATTAGAAAAAAATAATGTTAAATAAAAAGTTATAAATAAAATAAAACATTTCAAAATATCAAAAAATTCTGACTGCTTAAGAAGCGAATATGTATCCACCAACTGCACAGCATGATTTTGTTCTTGTTTACGTCTTTTTAGTTCGCTTCTTAAGCAGTCGGGTTTTTTTCTTTATTTTCAGTGTATTGTAAATTTTCCTAGAGCGTTTACGATTATTTTCTTTGTTTCTAGAAAAACGCATCAGAAATTTATTTCTTGTTACAATATGGAAGAAAACTTGAATATGATCTTGAAGAATTTTCCGCCGGCTTGGTTTAACACCAATATCTACATAACACATGATAAATTAGGTACGTTTTAAGCATTCGTTTATTGCAAACTGTAGTTTATATCAAATAAATTAGAAGATGACACACATTTATTTATTTATTTAAACTTCATGTACAATAGTGGTACATACTACATAGGCGGACTTTTTTTATTCTCTACCAGTCGTCAACCTTTGGGTTAAAAAGGACAATATTGTGAACGGGTACAAAATAATATTTAAAAATAACAACTAGTTTACGAAAATGTATATATTTACATATATAATAATAATACACATATACAAATAAAATAGACTAATAAATACCAATAATAAAAGAGAAACCTATTAATAATTATTACGACAAGACTTCTGTCTCTAGATGAGAGCATTAAGGCGCCGATTCCCTTGAGTAGCTGATTTTAAAATGAGAATCACGTCTAAACGGCTAGTCGTAATTTTTTGGAAAAAATATATGTTACATTAGACTATTTTCTTAATAATTTGA
Organism: Orthosia incerta; assembly: GCA_948252205.1. Lineage (NCBI taxonomy): Eukaryota > Metazoa > Arthropoda > Insecta > Lepidoptera > Noctuidae > Orthosia > Orthosia incerta. Next base: position 12,122,745 of record OX411766.1, on the reverse strand, counting down.
TTTAAGCAAACTTTCAGTTTTATTCGTATAACATAGTGTAATTAATTTGTAAAGTTATGTCTAAAACGGACAAAAACACGACAATCACACCAAAACCGCTCAGCGTATTTTAATGAAATCAACACCATCTCAAAGGCAATTTAATTATCTACATTTTGATCTGAAGTTTTTTTTTTAAAGTTATAGAATAATAAGGAAAGTACAAAAAACTACAAAATTTTGGGTCGCGCGGGTGTGAATCGAGTGCGCGTTTTGTTCCCTCAAGGTCGTTGGCGTTAGTCGTCGTCTTAAGAGAGATTCTTCGAAAAAAATTGTGTGACAGACGACGGAAAGACAAACCGACAGCACGTGTGTGACAGCAATAGGGCTCCGTTTGGACCCTTCGAGTACGGAACCATAAAAAGTACCCATTGTGTCTTTTGATAGGTTCGAGCATTATTAAAATACCTAATATGCGTTTTTTTTTCAGATTACAAAAGTCGTTTGCGAGGGCCTCAGCACTCACAAATCATGAGATGGATTTAAAGAACGAATGCAAAGGTTCGTTTGATAGTTTTTATTTTATGGAGTTCTGACTCTGAGAAAGTGGTGGCCCAGTGGTAACGGCCCCGACTTACGTGTCATAGGTCGTGGGTTCGAGCCTAGGCAGGTGCTTTACTTTAGTGTAAATTATGTCATCATCAAAACCTCTAGAAACCTTCATGTCCTAGAACCAAAAAATCGAAAACATGTGACATCCACCAACCCGCGTGGTGGATAACGGCCCATTCCCTCTCACAGAGACGAGGCCTGTGTCCCAGCAGTGGGAACATTAATAGGCTGATGATGTATGATGATGTATACTAAAATAGGTAAAATACTCGTACATATATATTGAAAATAATATATACTTATATAAATGCATATATAAATATATATATTTAAAGTAACAGAAAGAAAAAGTGACATGACTCTGCTTAGTTGTTTTGAAAGTAAATCTGCAATTTCCGCTTGAATGCATACCGACTGGTGGCTATCCCGATCTCGTGAGGAAGCACATTCCAAAGAAGAATGGACTGTACATGAAACATGACAAAATCAGTCGAATGAGATGGACAGAGTAAGAGGAGATTATTAGAAGAACGCAGATTCCGAGCATGTGAAGAACATAGATATTAAAGTACATACTAAGACCCAGATTAGGGAACGAAAATTACCTCAAATTAATGTATCAAATTGTCAAACGGGCATTTGTTGCCGTGGTTGGTTAAGGTTACACTAGTCGACGGCACGAACTTCTTTGTGCGCGGGGTTAAAATGCCTGCTATCTCATCTGACAACTCGTGCGAAAGAGATAGATGCTGTGATGAGCACTAAGAAGCTAGTTCGCGTACGAATTAGCACTTTTGCAAGTATTTTGCGTAATGAATGATGATTTAGGATGAAAACGAACGCGCGAAATTTGAATAACAGACCTTTGGGAGTCTAGATATCATGAAAAAACTACTAAATGTATATTTTCAAAATAAAATTATTTGCATTGTTGAACTACTAATCTATCCCTGTATGGTGGCTGTTTTGCAATTTTCTTTCTTCTTATGATATTTATTTCCGCCCAAAGATGCATTAAAATTTGTGTTGAAATATGGAACTTTCGACGCTCATAACTTTAAAATATATTTTTTTAACTTTTTATTTCCATACAGGGCCATATTTTAGTTCCATATTGTTATCATTTTTTATTTTGAACGTACACCGTGAAACAGTGGAGTAATCGCCAGACTACGTTTGTATGGAAGAATTATCGACTAGTGTAACCTTAAATGAATTTAAAACAGCCAATCGCATCGCTTGACTTTGCGTTTAATTTGTGACACGTTCATATTTTTTTGAAACCGGGGGTTAGGCATCTAAAGGCAGATTTTCAAGTTAGATAACTTTTACCTGAGGAATAAAAATTATGGTTTTACAGATTTTGGCCCGACTGCCAAAGGAGGGTAATGTGTTTATCAGTGTATGTATGTATGTATGTTTGTTCTTATGTGGCATTCTAGACTACAAACGCGTTGGTAAATTTTCATGACATTAAAATTGGAAAATAGAAAAATTACGGTTTTTGGGCGCCAAATTGCCTAAGCTAGTAAGATATCTGCCTACAGCTATCACAAAATTAACTCCTAATATAACAAAATTATTTTGTTTCAGATGCTGAAGAAATAAGCAATGACAACTGAAAACTGCATAATTATTCCTTATTGTCATAATTTAACAACATTATTAGTGCATGTAATGTTAGCCTATAAATGCTTATATAGCTGTAAGTCCTCTATGTACTAAAATAAACAAATAAATAATTGATAATAAACAAATAAATAAACATTCAGTAATTCATTTACGGTTCCCGCTTTTCTACCTATAGGGACAGTATGAGATAACTGCCAAAGGAGGTTAATGTGTTTATCAGTCTATGTATGTATGTATGTTTGTTCCTATGTGGCGTTCTAGAGACCAAACGCGTTGGCCAATTTTGATGATTCTTACATCAATCAATTTCAACCTTGCGATTGTCACTGGCTGCATTAAAATGGCGGATGTTAGGCGCCATATTGTGAGGGCCCAATCAAAAGACGTTTCACTTCGATTCACTTGAAAAACTTAGATATTTGGATGCCGATAAGCAATATTGTGTCAACCCACAAAAAGTCAAATTTGGCAATATCGCAAAGACGTGCCAAGCGAAGCTCAAGGCCACTACCTACCTTTTCTCGAAGCGCTTCGTCGTTTTTTTTTTGAAACCTCATAACTTGGCTTTGGATGAAACCAGATACACAAAATTTTCGGGCTATGATGTCAATAGTAGATTTATTAAACATGTAAAGTTTCAATTGCATAGCTCTTATACTTTAGATTTTATTAATATCTAAAAAACCCCGATTTCGTCACTGACTCACTCACTCACTCACTCACTGATGAACATCAACATTCTTAGGGTACTACCTGAAGTCCTAGAAAGCTGAAATTTGGTATGTCAGTTAGAATTAGTATACAAGCAATAAAAACATTCTTATACTTAGAACTTTTACCCCTGAAGCCCTTAAAAAAGTGGATGGAAGTTTGTATGAGACTTCCGCAAATTTTGATGCTAGAGGTCTGAAAATTGATATAGAGATTACTCATTATAAATGATGAAATTTATATTTTAGGAATTTTAGCAAATTACCCCCCCACCCTATAATTTAGGGCATGGAAAAAAATACAAAATAAAAACTATTGCATTAAGCAACTTACAAAAAGATGTGAAATCCCACCAAAAACATTTTCATGTAGAATGTTGCCAAGACGAGACATAATATGGCTCGCACTGTAAAAAAGTTATCCGCAGCCGTATTGCTGTCAATACGGCAACGCAAAGAGTTTGGTCGCTATCTTATCGACCAATCACACTGACGGAAATCCACATCGCGTCATTCATCTCGCATGTGATTGATCGATTGGATAGCGGTCAAACTCTTTGCGTTGCCGTATTCACTTACGCAATACGGGTGCAGATCTCATGTAGAGCCTAACTTCTAACTCTACACGTTCTAACTCTACAAGCCCTAACTTCACAAACTCTACACCTTAGCTAAAATATATGACTTGGCAGTTTCACTACCGTCTACCGGTATTTTTGTATAGAAATTGACATAAGAGATCGTTTACGTTATCACGATGGAGTTTGTTAAAAATCTCGGAATTAGCACACTGTTGTTGTAGTGTAATTGTACGCTAATCATATTGGGGTAATTAAGATAAGTCGGTAATTATTGTTTTTTTTTTTGAAGATTTATTTAGAGGTTAGGTTGCCGATAAAAAATACAAAACGAACCATTATGTACCCAATAATAACTACCTAGATATATTTCAAAGTTAAAGCTTCTTTTTATACTGAAATAATGTAGTTTGGTCCGATCAGATTTACGTATTTGTTGCCAACAGCAATGACACCCACTTGATTGATTATTGGTAAATGGGTCAGGTTCAAATTTTTGCCGGATACAGACACTGGTTGCCGACTCATAAGTGACAAAATATTGCGAACTTTACACGCTTTAAAATAATTTTGGTTATTTGCTAATAATTATTATCTTTCTTTATATATTCAGTATATATATTCAGTAAACAGTGAGGAGCTCGTGGCTTAATAATATCAGCCGCACGGGTCGATCAACAAGGTCAAGCAACGCTTGACGAGGTCGGTCCGTGGATGGGTGACCATTTCAACATACCGAGTTTCCTCCGTGCATCGGAAAGCACATTAAGCCGTTGGTCCCGGCTGTCGTTTGAAGATCTTTGTCAGTCGTTACGGGTAGTCAGAAGCTTGAGATCTGACACCAGTTTTACCCAGGGGTACCGTGTTACCCAGTTACTGGGTTGTGGAGGTCAGATAGGCAGGCGCTCTATGTAAAACACTGGTACTTAGCTGAATCCGGTAAGACTGGAAGCCGACCCCAATATAGTTGGGAAAAAGGCTAGGCAGATGATGATGATATATTGTAAACTGTCTCATTCATTAAACAACTAAACTTGAAACTTAATTTCTTCAAATAAAATATTATAACAACTCAGTGTCTTTTTACGCTATGTAAAATACGCATGTCCTTGCTTGAATACCTATGAATATTTATGCCACAATTTTTTTTTCAATTTGTGAATTGTTGCAACTTGTAGGATATGTCGTGAATAATTTTCATTCCATAGTACGATATATATTCCAGTATGACACACTGTGCTTTCCGTTGTTTTAAATTAATTAGTTTTAAAAAAATAATTTCGTCAAAAATTTGATCCTGAGCCAAATAAAAAATAATATTATGTATCGTACTATGAAACATAACACATTATGCTTATCGAATAAGAACTTATAAGGTTACACTAGTCGAAAATTCTTCCATACAAACGTAGTCTAGGGATTATTCCCATAGATTTAGTTTTTTTTATTATTCCACTGTTTGACGATGTACGTTCAAAACAAAAAGTGATATCAATTTGTCTCATCATTATCTAGCCCTGTATGGAAGCAAAAAAGTAAATATTTGAAAGTTATGAGCGTCGAAAGTTCCACATTTCGACACTAATTTTAAAACATTTTTGGGCGCAAATAAATACCTAAGAAGACGGAAAAATGCAAAACGGCCTCCATACAGGGATAGATTAGTAGTTCAACACTGCAAATAATTTTATTTTGAACAGATAGATTTAGTCGTTTTTTCATGATATCTAGACTGCCAAAGGTCTGTTTATAAAATTTCGCGCGCTCGGTTTCGTCCTAAATCATTATCCATTTCGCTTCACATTTGCAAAAGTGTGTATTCGTACGCGAACTAGCTTCCTACTGCTCATCACAGCATCTATCTCTTCCGCACGTGTTGTCAGTTGATATAAAATGCATTAACCCCGCGCACAAAATAGTTCGTGCCGTCGACTAGTGTACCCTTAAGTAAAACTTATAACACAGTTACGGTACTTGACATATTCATAATTTCATGTTTCAAATAATAAAGGGTGTTCCATAATTTACCTGCTTTTTATCTTTTTAGGGTGCCGTAGTCAACAAGGAATCCTTATAGCTATGCCATGTCCGTCCGTCCGCAGCTTAGCTCAGAGACTTAGCACTAGGAAAAAGTGGAGAAAAAAAAAAATGTGCTTATTATCTTAAATCTATACAATTAATTTGCCGGGGATTCCCAAAAAGTAATCCGAAGATACTTGTGATGGGATAAACCTCACTCTTCCTCGATTAATTAATAATTGTCTCGTTGTGCTAATTAGGTATAAGTTACACATTTTTATTAAACTAATAAAAATAAAAATTAAGATCGTGCTTATGGCAGTGTGTGAAAGTAGAGTGTGTTTTGTATAAATGTGTGTTTATACGTGTGTTTATGTGCTTGTAAATGTATATTTTGTGTGTATGTGTGTGTATGAGTGGGTGTGTGTGTGAGTGGGCGTGTGTATCTGTGTGTGTGAGTGTGTATGTGTTTGTGTGAGTGTCTATGTGTATTCATGACGTTCAACCCAGTGTAGCCAAAATGTCTTCCACGGCATCATAATTAAGTGCCATACAGCTGTAAGTATGCGATTTACTTTATTATAAACGAGTGGGGCTTGAGTTACATTTTGGCGACTAGCAAAAGTTGAAGGTGCTTTTTTAAGTTTGGCATGGCTAAAGGGTAAAATTTTGTTTTATTTTGTAGTTCTGTACTCTTAACATGTCTCAAAGATTTGTAAACTCATATGAGTTTTCTTACCCTCCCTATAGTTAGTTCGAGGTGTAGGTACCAGCTTAACCTTTGATCTACTACAATACCTAGGTTCTTGTCGGAATTTACCTTCTGAATTACAGGGCAACTACAGGTAGATTGGGTTGGGGTACGACAATAATGTATTCTAATGTTAAAGTCAGGCGCAGGCTGAGAGTTTGCGTATTTAGCGAAGCAGACGTAGTTGGTTTTTAGGGTATTTAGAGTAAGTAGATTCTCCCTTAGTCAATCACTAACTCTGGCCAGTCCCCTCTCAGCATCCAGCCTTACTTTGTCCCAGGTCTTAGCAGAGAAGATAATAGCGGTGTCATCCGCGTAGGACAGTATCCTCGCACCGTTGATAATAAGGTTACAGAGTTCACTAATGTAAATCAAAAGAGCGTAGGGCCGAGGACACTGCCCTGCGGGACGCCATACGTCACGTTCTCCTCATCACTAACATGGTTTTCAATTTATACCCCCTGTTTTCTGTTTTGAAGGTAACTGCTGAGAAGAGAGAGAGCAGAACCTCGAAATCCTAAGTTCTCCAGCCTGTGTATAAGTTTAGAGATAGGGACGGTATCAAAGGCTTTCTTGAGGTCAAGAAAGGCCACAAGGCATTTGTTTTCCTTATCTACTTCCTTGGTTATCACAGTTGCAAGTTCCTCCGTAGCATCCTGGGCCGACATTCCACTTCTAAAACCATATTGAGAGAATGATAAGATGTTATACTTAGTCAGGTAGTTAACTATTCTAGAGTTCAAGAGCTTCTAAATGATTTTAGAAATGGAGGTCAACACAGAAATTGGCCGATAGTTGTTAACGTCGTCTTTATCTCCACTCTTATACACGGGGGTAACAACGGAGTGCTTAAGAAGGTAGGGGAAGATACCAGTGTTAAAGCATAGGTTGGCCAGGTCACAGATCTAAGATCTCCTTGGCCTGTTTTAGGAAAAGGGTAGGAATTCCGTCCCATCCTGGTGCACTCCCAGAGTCTAGTGACATCAGTATATTTTCAACTTCCTCCTGAGAGGTGTCTAGGAGAACAAAGGAGGACAGATAAGGGCTGTCTGTGTTACAAGATGTAGGGGGTACGTAACTATTTAAGATGTTCTGAGCTAGAGTTTGTTTTAATAAAATAATTATTAACATATTTGACTGAGTCTAGGGGACATGATTTTATATTAAGTAGGTCGCCATTTGACCTCCTGGGTGGCTTATAATTTGTGATATCACTAATGGTTGACCACAATGCCCGAGGGTTTTTAGCAGATGCTTTGATTTTGTCTTTGTTGAATTTACGTTTTAGTTTTTTTATAAGATTCCCACAGAAAGTCCGATATCGTCTATATGTAATCACTAGAATTTGATTATGTGGATTTGATTTGAGTTTAAGGTAGATTGAATTTCTTAGTCTCACCGTAGGGCACCTGTTGTTATCCAGGGTTTAATCGTTATTTTGCTGTTCGTGATAATTACACTTTTAGAGTTCGAAAGTAAAGCTATCGTGAACAATTCTATAAGCGCATAGGCGTAAGTATCAGGGTCTTTGAAGATGTTAAAAAAGGAGGTATCAATATTTTTTAGACTATTATGAGCATTTTCGTAGTTGACTATTGTTTTGTGCTTTTTGGGTATATTAAAGCAATATTTTTTCTCGATTGATAACAAAATCAGGCGGTGGTCTGTTACGGTTGTATTTAAAACCGCTGTAAAAGCTATATTTTTTTGTTTATCAAGACTCAGGAAGACGTGATCTAGGCATCCATCCCCCCTCGTGGGTAGGTTGTGAGATGGTAAAAGTCCATGCGTTGATAGCATATTTAAGTAGGTTAGTGTATTGTTTCTTTCATTATTAGTTTCAGTAGGGGAAATAATTAAGTCAATATTAATGTCCCCTAAGATTAGAACGTTTTTACTACGAGTAGTATTATCAAAGATGATTGTTAAGGGATGTAATGAAGTTACCTGCATGTAGAAATGGTGGGGAACGGTAAATACCTTAAAAAAAATAAAAATTAATATTGATTTTTTATATTTTCCACCGTGAATTTTGTTTTATTATTTTTTTTTGGTTTTCTTGCAATGACAAGAATATTTACTTTTTAAAGTATTACATTATTTTATTTTAATTATTGTGAATGTGAAGACTATGTGGACTAAAATTTTTTTGTTTTTATTTTTAATTTATCTTAGTTTTTAATCGTGGTCTGGCAGTTTGAGTAGTTTTGCGGCCTACCTTAAACTACGAATATCCTTTCTTTGGTATTGTTCGTCGAATCGTTGAGCTCCTTAAATTCTGTTTTGAGCTGCTCGGTTATTGACAAATGCGTGCACTGACTGGACAGGCCCACTCAATCTGGCTGGTTCTTTCCTCAAAAGACCATTTCAGACATCAATCTACATGGTCTTCACATGATCTAACCAAGATTTTTGTCTGGATTTTAAAAGAGACTGTGACCTCTGAGTTTGTTTCGGCCTTTCTTCTCAGAGTAGTCAGATAGGAAATGCCGACCTCATCTAGTTTTAAAAATATGATCGACATGTAAAAGTGTTTGTACAAACCAACTTACAGAAATAAAATCAGTTATCATTTACCCAAAATAGATTAATTTGGTATATTTAACTCGAGTTCGGTGGCATTTACAAGGTTTAGTTCTTTAAACTCTGTAAATGCGAAATTTAATTTAATTTTAATTTCTTTTCTTTAGACTCTGTCTCTGTCACCTATGACCTAGACTAGAGTCAAGAGCAAACCCATTACAAATAAAAAAAAAAAAAAAAAAAAAAAATTTTACTGACAATTTATTTGTGATGTATACAACTACCCAGTCACTTTGGTTAATATGGTGTTTTATTTGAAAATAAAACAATGAAAAAAAAATTTTTTTGTGGTTCCTGCTGTACACGTAAAGTGGATGTTCTTTTTTCTCGTCTATCCCATGCTGTTGGGTATCGTTGGATAGGCCATCGAAAAATATTATTATTAGAGTTAGAGTCAAATGTCTCCCCGCTGCCAGCTAAATGGTTGCTTTTGGGGATATGTAAAAAAAACACCGCAGTAGTATACCTATACAACGAAAAATAAAACTATAACAGCTAAGTAGAATTTACAAGTTTATAAACTTATAAAATGTACTTGGAAAAGTAAAAATTTTGTATATCTGTTGTATTTTAAAGAACAGTTTTCGAACGTTAATTTTGTCCCTTCGTTAGAGGAATGCACGGTGCTTCCATTGTTTATGAACGTTAGTAATTTTACCTATTTATTTTGGTAATATAGTATTTTCTTTGCTTTTTCCCAATATAGTTGGGAAAAAGGCTAGGTAGGCATACTGATGATTTTGGTGAATGTAGCTGTTTATACGGAACCCTCTGTGCGTGATTCAGACTCGCACTTGGTCGGTTTATTATGACACTAATATACTTTCAATCCCTTATTCATATTATAAAAAAACTAGCTGACACCCGCGGCTTCGCACCCGTCAACTGGCTATCTACCTACCTACCTTACCCTACCCGACCTACCCAACCCTACCTATCCTACCCTACCTACCATAACTTGCCCTACCCTACTTACCTACCTAATAATTTGTATGTGACATCAATAGATTTCTCAGCGCACGCCAAAGTTAATGAATTTTTTAGGCAAGTTTTTGCTACTTTAGGTTACATTATTGCGCGTCCTCACCTTCCGCCTGACGCAGGTCCTCACCGGACACGGCTGCTTCGGGAGGTTCCTGTTCAGGATAAGGCGGGAGGAAACGCCCGGGTGTCACCATTGTGTGGATCGCCCGGAGGACACGGTGGAGCATACGGTGGAGGTCTGCCCCGCTTGGGCGGCGATCAGTGGTGGCGACCTCTCGCGTCCGGCCCTGGTTCAGGCCATGGTACGGAGCGAGAGAGCATGGGAAGCTGTCACCTCCTTCAGTGAAGCAGTAATGCTCGCAAAGGAGGAGGCAGAACGCGTGAGGGAGACACAACGGAGACGCCCTCACGTCCCTAGCCACCGCAGGAGACGCCCCGGGCGTCGGGAGTCGCAAGCCGATTCCCGGCCACCGTAGGCGCGGGCTTGCGGACGGCGAGTAATGGGTAGCTCGCTGTCCGGTAAGGACCAGGCCCGAGTCGACGGCGCGTAGTGTTCCACGCGCGCCTCAAAGAGATGTCAGCAAAAGTTGACGGGGTCCGCTAGGGCCGATGCCTGTCTGGGTCGCGGATAAATTTGAAAGAGAGTTACCGCGGCCCTGGCACAAGCAACTGAGGGAACACGGGTGGGTTTTAGTCAGTAAAAGTCTGACACGCACTCCCGCTTCACCCAGAGCGGGAGAAGTCATTGGATGATTTCCCACCCAAAAAAAAAAAAAAAAAAAGATTACATTATTGCAATTTTTATAAGGATCTCAAATTTTTTTGAAAATATATTTTAGCTTATGACACTCAGGAATAATGTAGTTTTCTACTGGTGAAAGTATTTTAAAATCGGTTCAGTAGATCCAGAGATTACCCTCTACAACGTCACAAACTCACAAACGTTACCTCTTTATGATATTAGTATAGATCAGATAGAACAAAACAACTGGGTATATTAGATATTTTTTAAATAATTTATTAGGATACTTGTGACATGTTTAGACGATTTTTTCTCCAAATTACGTCTGTGTGGCTTGACACACTATTGCTTATTAGCATCCATTATGGGGTTAACTACTAAACAAAAATAAATATATTTAATTAAGGTAATTGCGTGTAGATATTTGCAGGCAACCCTGCAGCAAACTATTATACTATCAAGTACCATTAAGTTTAATCAAAAACAAATATATCTATAGAATTTTTGCTGTGAGATCTTAGAGAGATTATTATTCACTCTGATCTTTAGGACGTATCACCCCTATAATCTCAGCATATGGGGACTCTTCTTCTTGATGAGTAGGCAAATGACCGTCAGGTGGCCTTCGGTGCTCTGCCGCAAACCCAAGATCTGCATATATTATTTCTTTTGGAGAGTTCTGAAAGAGAAAACATAAGTTGGTATATATTTCAGCTATTAAAACAATTGAGAACAATTACTGCCTGGCTAGTTTAGTGGTCGCAAACGCTTCTGCTGACCGTGATGCCCTGTTTTTTCCCTGGAGAAATACTCATGCATACTGCACTACCACGGGGAGATAGTGCAGTTATGTGGGACTCCAACTCACTAAAACTCCACGGTGTCCTCCTGTGCCGCTTATGGCGGGAACACGGGTACGCCGTGACCACCCTAGGGACCAAACCAGCACATGGGCGCCAGACGACCCCGTGTATGGCAACCTTGGTCCCCCTGTGACGGGACAAGTCACTGTCTCTCGAAATTGCTGCTATAACATGTCTGTTTATTGTTTACACCATTTCATAATATAACATCACACCTTTATGCTCTAAAGGGGTACGCAGATGTGTACAGTTCTCCTTGGTACACTCTCATTTCACCGATTATTTCAAGTTTCATGATTTGATTGGGGTAATCTATTCTGGCACTATAGGTACCATAATACAGAACTTGCCTATTAGGCACCACAAATACAAATTGAAAAATTTATAACTTATTTTTCGGAAGTCGGAGTTTCTGTTTTCTTTTCTTTGTTTTTTGACACTGAATTCCTACAAATAAGTTATTTTTCACTTGTCACCGAAAAGGCAATGGGGAGGGCTATGCTCGGCGTTCCCTTGCATGATCATGTCAGAAATGAGGATATCCGCAGAACCAAAGTTACCGACATAGCCCGAAGAATTGCCAAACTTAAGTGGCAGTGGGCAGGGCACATTGCTCGCAGAACGGATGGCCGATGGGGCAGAAAGGTTCTGGAGTGGCGACCGCGAACCGGAAGACGTTGCGTTGGAAGGCCTCCCACCAGGTGGACCGATGACCTGGTGAAGGTTGCAGGGATCCGCTGGTTCCACTGGACCGGTCAAAGTGGCGACGCTTGGAGGAGGCCAATGTCCAGCAGTGGACGTCTTTCGGCTGATATGATGCTACGTATATTATACACAATCTTTTCAGAGTAATCTTCGAAAGGCTTTTCTGTACAATTGATGACGATCAAATTTTACCGATCTGATTTTACCCGATACGGGGAAGCCAAAAGGAAGGGTTATGATTTTAGCAGTCTATGTATGTATGTATTTAAATATGTTCCTCCGTAGCGTCTAAACTATTCATCCGATTTGGATGTCGTCATCATCATCGTCCTTTTAATGTTCCCACTGCTGCGACACAGGTCTCCTCTCTGTGAGAGAGGGAATGGGCCGTAATCTACCACGCGTCACATGTATAAGAAAGCTATAATTCGACATTAATATAAATGTTGATCACGCCGACAAAGTGGTAAAACAATATAATGAAAAACATTATATTTACGGCATCTCTTGTACACATAAAGTGAGAATGATTCCCATGGTGTTTCGCAGGTATCGTTGGATAGGCCAATCAAAAATATTACGGGTCTGTAAAACCTTTTTTCGATCCAGGGATCCAAAATTAAAAGTAGTATACAAAATTAAAAGGAAAACTATCACAGGGCTTACAACTAACTTGCTTAGTAGGCTTTACAAGCTTAAACATTTAAACATTTTTCATGAAAAAAAAAATATGTATGGGGACAACAGTTTTCGAACGGCAAAGTTAATTTTGTCAATTCGTTAGGGCAATGTTCGTTGCTTTCATTTTTATCAACGTTAGTAATGTTATTTTGGTGAATGTAGCTGTTTATACGGAACCCTCTTTGCGCGAGGCAGACTCGCACTTGGCCGGTTTTTATTATTTCTATGAGCAAACAATCCTGAATGTTAGTTAATAACAAATTAAAAACATAATTTTAGACTTAATCAAAATAATACTTTTTAAATTAAATAAAAAATGGACTGCAATGAACACAATGGTCAAAATTGCACGAGCTTTTATTGACACAGTTTTTATGGTTCCGTGCCCAAAGGGTCCAAACGGAGCCCTATTGCTGTCACTCACATGTCCGTCTGTCCATCGTATGTCACACAATTTTGTACCAAAGAATTTTTGTACTTCCCATTGACCTAAGAACATGAAATTTGGTCATTTTATTATCCATACTAATCTATACTTCTATACTAATATTATAAAGAAGTAAAATTTGTAAGTTTGTATGTAGGGGGTAATCTCAGGAATATATAAAATCACGCTACGACCAATAGGAGCGGAGCAAAAATGAAAAATGTTGCAAAAACGGGAAAGAATATTACTTTTTGAGGGCTTCCGTTGCGCGCGCTGCGTAAACGGTTTCAGTTATGCAATCATGTATGTAGGGTAGGTAGGGTAGGTGTAGGTTAGGTGTATGGTAGGTGTAGGGTAGGTGTAGGGTAGGTGTAGGGTAGGTGTAGGGTAGGTGTAGGGTAGGTGTATGGTAGGTGTAGGGTAGGTGTAGGGTAGGTGTAGGGTAGGTGTAGGGTAGGTGTAGGGTAGGTTTAGGGTAGGTGTAGGATAGGTGTAGGGTAGGTGTATGGTAGGTGTAGGGTAGGTGTAGGGTAGGTGTAGGGTAGGTGTAGGGTAGGTGTAGGGTAGGTGTATGGTAGGTGTAGGGTAGGTGTAGGGTAGGTGTAGGGTAGGTGTAGGGTAGGTGTAGGGTAGGTTTAGGGTAGGTGTAGGATAGGTGTAGGGTAGGTGTATGGTAGGTGTAGGGTAGGTGTAGGGTAGGTGTAGGGTAGGTATGGGGTAGGTGTAAGGTTTTCACGCTGAAGCCGCTGAACCGATTTAGATGAAATTTAGAATGGCGATAATTTGAGACCCTGGGAAGGACCCAAGATAGTTTTTATCCCAGAAATCATTTCAAACGAATTATCATGATGATGAATCAAACAGTTTAATAATACTTACATCCGTATTCATTTCCATTTTTTCCACTAGGTTCGAATCACGATGACGACATCTTTTTACACTTATGTAAATGGTCAGTGTTAAAACACACAAGATCGCAATCACGGATGATATTACGTATGTTAAAAAATTGTTTTCAGACGACGTTAGCGATGATGGCATGTCCGTTGACGGCGGTGTTGAGGGCTGTTGCTCGATACTTTCTGAAAAATGGGCAAAACTTAGATTCTAGACAAAGTCTAACTCTATCAGCGATGGTGATGGTTGAAATGCCAAAATGTTAGGGATTCGAACCGTATATATATAGATATATATTGGAGGAAGGTGTATGACTAATAATCAAAAACAAAGAAATATGACGCATATAAACTTATTAATTCAGTTTTGTTTAATTGGCAACATTTAGCCTACGATTCAATCTCAGTTCGATTTTATTCGTTTGACAACACTTTATTTTGCTTATGTCAAAATACTCGATTTGGATTGGATGTTATAAGCGGTAATTTGCCGGATGAGTTCTTGAGCCAATAAAAAGCAGGGGTGCTTATTCAGACACCCTGAGCGAGGTTCTCCCGCCATGTTTTGTCGTGAAGTTAGAAAAAGGAAGGCGTGGGCGTGCGTTTGCGAAGTTGAAAAAGAGTTGTGAGGAAAATAGTGGAGAGGTGGCCTAAAGTGGCGTGTAAACTTGAAAAAGTGTGTTTTGTTGAGAGAAAGCGAAACGATAGGTGGCCGAATTCGCTGCTTTGATAAAATTGGAACAAGGACTATCTCCAAAACGGCATAAGTTACCTGCTCTGTGTATGCATACCTACGAAAGCCCACAAGATCGAGGGTTTATCCAAGATAGCCCTCCTATTTTCGACAAAAAACGTTGCCCCACACTAGGAATTTCTGCCTGTATCGTGGGTGCGTTTACAAACATATAAAACTCACATACACAAACACCCAGAGCCGGAACGACTATCTGTAGGTCATACAAATATTTAAACCGTGCGGGAATCGAACCCGCGACACGCAGCGCAGCAGTCAATCGCTCAACCACTGCGCCAACCGTGCGCCCATATAGCTGTTGGGCTGATGGGCAGTGGTGGCCTAGTGCTAGCGGCCGCGACTTACAAGTTGTAGGTCGAGAGTTCAAACCCAGGCAGGCGCTTTACTTTGTGTAAATTATTTCATCACCACTGCTCTCAAAACGGTGAAGGAAAATATCGTGAGGAAACTGACATGTCTTAGAACCAAAAATTGGAAGACATGTGACATCCATCAAGCCGCATTGGGCCTGCATGGTGGATTACGGCCCATTCCCTCTCACAGAGAGGAGGCCTGTGTCCCAGCAGTGGGAACATGAATAGGCTGATGATGATGATATAGCTGTTATTACTTAGCTATGAGCTTCTCCTATATTTTTAGTACTAGACTCTGACATAGTTAACATTTTTTTATTTTTCGTTTATTCAAATATGTACACATTTTAAATTTACATTTTTAAATATTTCTTTATAAAAACAAATCATAAAAAAAAAAAAAAAAAAAAACATTTTTATTTTTATTATTATGACATTTTACACTCTGAAATTATTTTGTGATCTCAAATGATGACATTTTATACATTTTAATTTATGACATGGTATGATTTTAGTGATAATTGATGACATTGTATATTTGAGTAACAGGTTATGAAGCTGTGTAATTTGAATGATATTTATTTATTTATTAATAAGGCACACCAACGACTTATTTACATATAACATTATTTATAATGAAACATTAAGAAAAGATCCTGTGTAAGCAAGTCACTTACAGGCATGCACAACACTTACAGAATAGGTTACATAAATTGAAATAAAGATCTAAAACAAACATAAATAAATTTAAATCATAATAAAACCATATTAAATGAAATTATGAAATAAAATTTTGATTAAATTAAAATCGATCAATTATTACCCTAAGAGCGAAATTATTAATACAAGTCAAGTAAAGAGTCAAATAAAATTATTATTAAACAATAGGTACCATTAATATCCAAAACGAGTAAAAATACAATATTATCGAATTACATTACTTAAATAAATATTGAGACACACACATTTTACATACATAACTACACAACATACATTAATCGAAATTACAATTACATTACTCAATTATATCGCATTACAAAAAATTAAAAATCAGTCAAATTTAAGTAAAACACATTACCATTATATACAATACGATTTAAAATACAATTTAAAATACAATATTCTCAAAATACATCATTGAAATAATTATTGAGACACAAACATTAATTAATATTACAATTAGATTATTAAATTATATCAGATAAACAATAAAAAAAAAACGAAGGGAAAAATACAACAGTATAAATTAGTAGTAGGAGCAGGCAGCTGATTACAAGTCAAGTTTAATGATTTTAGTTTTTAGTTTTGTCAGACTATCAAAGAAAACATCAATGCTGTTGTCGATGGAGCATACTCTGTCATATAGAATGAACATTCTGTTAAGGGGAGCATGGCGTCCCAGGTTTGTGCGACTCGTCCTAATAACAAATGTTCTAGTGGTGCGCTTGGACCTGACGATATTTATGACATGGTATAATATTATTATAACTTATGACATTCTATAATTTTTGTAATAATGTATGGCATTGTACATTTTTAATAATGATTTATGACATGGTACGATATTAATAATAATTTGTGACATTGTATAATTAAAACAATAATTTTGCATGCCTAAGCTGGTACAGCACAGTGAACTGCGCATTTACCTAACATCTGGAAATGTATAATTATATATTGTGCTGAGCAATAAAGATTTGAATTTCAGTTCTAAGACATGTCAGTTTCCTCACGATATTTTCCTTCACCGTTTTGAGAGCACTGGTGATGAAATAATTTACACAAAGTAAAGCGCCTGCCTGGGTTCGAACTCTCGACCTACAACTTGTAAGTCGCGGCCGCTAGCACTAGGCCACCACTGCCCATCAGCCCAACAGCTATATGGGCGCACGGTTGGCGCAGTGGTTGAGCGATTGACTGCTGCGCTGCGTGTCGCGGGTTCGATTCCCGCACGGAAAAAGTATTTGTATGATCTACAAATAGTTGTTCCGGCTCTGGGTGTTTGTGTATGTGAAATTATATGTTTGTAAACGCACCCACGATACAGGAAGAAATTCCTAGTGTGGGGCAACGTTTTATTTAGAAAAAAAAAAAAAAAAAATTACAAAGAACGACAAAGTATACTTATGATTCTGGTAGAATGTACCCGAGGGTTAATTCCGCCCTTGTTGTGGGAAAACTCGTAGGCAGAAGATAGTAAAAAAAGATTATTAAACACTTACCGTTACATACATTTTGTAAATCTATCTCAAATACGCAGACATTTCCATTTACACAAAGATCTGGAAGAAAATAAAGGTGCTTTATTTATTCAATGTATCAGTATACATAGAGTTGACAAGATTGTTTCAAGACCTTCCTAAACATATTTTTAACCGACTTCAAAAAAGGAGGAGGTTCTCAACTCGTCGGAATCTTTTTTAGGGTTCCATAGCCAAATGGCAAAAAACGGAACCCTTATGGATTCGTCATGTCTGTCTGTCTGTCCGTCCGGATGACACAGCCACTTTTTTCCTAAACTATAAGAACTATGCTGTTGAAACTTGTAAGTAGATGTATTCTGTGAACCGCATTAAGATTTTCACATAAAAATAGAAAAAAAAACAATACATTTTGGGGGTTTCCCATACTTAGAACTGAAATTCAAATATATTTTTTTCATCAACCTCATACGTGTCATGGTGTCTATGGATAAGTCTTAAAAAATTATATTGAGGTTTTTAATATATTTTTTTCTAAACTGAATAGTTTGCGCAGGATAGTTTGAGGAGGACACTTCCAAAGTGGTAAAATGTGTCCCCCCCCCTGTAACTTCTAGAATAAGAAAATGATAAAACTAAAAAAAATATATGATGTAAAAAAAAATGTAAACTTCCACCGAAAATTGATTTGAACGAGATCTAGTAAGTAGTTTTTTTTTAATACGTCATAAATCGTAAACCGCAATTTAACAAGTACGTAACCCTTCGTGCGCGAGTCCGACTCGCACTTGGCCGGTATTTTTTATATGTTCCCTGGTTACTCAAAGACGCCTGGACCGATTTGAAAATTCTTCTTTTGTTTGAAAGGTATACTTACTAGGTGGTCCTATTGTCACCAAGTCAGAATCTGGTGATGCGATCCCATGGAAATCGAGGGAACTCATCAAATATTTGATGTCTATTACTAACAGTACGGTAACTTATATTCACTATTTACCTACCTAAAAAAACAAAAAAACAATAAACAATTTTTCTTTCTTTTCTTTTTTTTTCTACCTAAGCAGTGAAGGTGACGAAAAATTGTATGCACTGTAAAATAAACTTTGTAATCCCATAATAATGGGTGACTATTTATGTAGGATGTGTGAGGGATGGAAAAAGTTACTTAAGCAGTTTGTATATCTATGAAACGGGACGGAAATTGCAGTATGTTTTAGTTTATTCTTGATTTATAAAAATGCTAATTGTGTTCATAATTTGGAGCTTGTGAGTCTACTAGACGTACCTTAGAATTTTGATGATCGGTGAGTCAGTCAGTGAGTCAATGTAGAAATATAGGAAATTTGACCTGCAATAATTCCTAATCTCAAGTTCAAATTGAATGTAATTCGATGGATTATACCTAGTTATATTATGATCTCTTAGTAACTGAAAATTCAGGCTTCTAACTTTATCCACAACGACGTTACAGGGTCTCGAAAATGTTCTGAATGGTTTCGAGAAAGGGATGGTACGGCTGTGCCTTTGTTTGATCGACTTGTTGGGGGCACTGCCGTGCCCCTAGATGTGTCGGGGTTTTTTTGATTTTCAAACTTTTCTTGGATATTTTATAAAACGTCTTATGTGCACCATGAGTGCAAAACAAGAAAACTTTAACATATTGAAGTTTTCAAACGAATTATCGGCTGGATGGGTTATACGTTACACATCAACTTGCTTGACTGTAAATACTCAAATTATAGTACTAAACTAACTATACTAAAGCTAACTACTTACACAGAATGGAAGAAGGCTCGGAAAGTGCCGGTGCACAAAAAAGGCGACTCCAGCAATATTAAAAACTACAGGCCTATTTCCATCCTATCATGTTTCAAAGCTTTTTGAGTGTCTCGTTTGTCCCATCATTACCAACTACTTGGAGACTAAGCTTTCCAATACCCAACATGGATTCCGAATTGGACGTTCCACAGAGACTAATTTAGTCAGATACTTATCCGACATATCTGAAGCGCTCGATTGCGGACACGAAGTCGACGCAATATATGCAGATTTCAGCAGTGCGTTCGATAAGGTGAGTCATCCTCTCATGATAGCAAAACTTGAGGTCAGAGTGTCCACGGCTCTTTGTTGAGATGGTTTGCATCCTATCTTATAAATCGTTCACAGTTTGTTGCTGTCAATGGCTATGTTTCTTACGAATTTCATGCACGCTCCGGTGTTCCACAAGGTTTCCACCTTGGCCCAGTTTTGTTTCTACTATTTGTTGATGATATAACAAATCATATCAGGCACTGCCAAACAATGTTGTTTGTAGATGACTTAAAAATTTACAAAAAAATCACTGGGCCTGAAGACATCACACTTATTCAAAGCGATTTAGCAAACGTCGAAAATTGGTGCAAAACAAACAATATGACCCCCAAAAATGCTTTCACATGCCTTAGAAGCGAACTAAAAAGACGAAAATCATGCTGTGCAGGCGGAGGATAGAAATTGTTTACGTCTTTTTAGTTCGCTTCTAAGGCCTTTGCCACACTAGAAGGAAATTCGGGCCTCGGGTTAGCAGTCGGCTTCTTTTATATTTCTAATTTACTTTTTAATTACATTTTATTATTGTTGAGTGTTGTTTATTTTGAATTGCTTGTCCTAAACATTGCCTACACATATTGTTTTATTGTATTGAAGTGTTTACTTGGTGAATATGTGTGTGAATTCAATATTTTGTGATCATGTTTTATGGCGCCAGTGAACGATAAGCGATTGAAAATTATAAAAGTGATAATAAGTTACTATCGTATTTCATCACTGCGAGATATGGTCAGTTTTATCTGCTTATTGAATAGTATAAATAGTTAAGAAACTCATAACGAAGCCAGGAAGGTATAATAATATACAATAATTAATGGCTATAAATTGCTGAAATCTCAGTTTTTCAGGCCAACCTAAAATAAAAAAAATATCACAGCTGGCGCTTGCGTTTAGGTGACGTGCCACGCGCGGGCTGGCCCGCGTAAGAGGGATTTACGCACACGTATCATCTTGGAAATAGATTGTCACCGTATCAACTCGAGCCTTTCTGTATTCTTTGTGTAAATTTCCTACTGCAACGCACACTAATCAGCACAGTAACGGCATCGCCTCACCTGGGGACAAGCTCGCAAAGCTCAAGCGGTGCGTTGTCAACTCGGAGTGCCCCGCGCATACGTTTATCCGTTACCACGCTTAAGAGGAAACGCGGGCAGAGAGCGTCCCTACAAGTTTCACGAGCTAAAAACAGAAAACAGCTACTTTTTCAGCGCAAATTTCTCAATAACTACAAGATATCACATCACATCATCAGCCTATTACTGCTCCCACTGCTGGGACACAGGCCTCCTCTCTATGAGAGGGGATGGGCCGTAATCCACCACGCGGGCCCAGTGCGTGTTGGTGGATGTCACATGTCTTCGAATTTTTGGTTCTAGGACATGCCGGTTTCCTGCCGGAATCTGTGTTTCCCGATAGCTACAATCTAGGGGTCTTTAAGTCAAGAGTGAATGGGTTTCTTCTAGGCAAGCGTGCTCCATCGTCGACCACATCATCGCTTACCATCAGGTGAGATAGTGGTCAAGCGCAAGCCTATAGACAATAAAAAAAAAAATGTTTTCCTTCACCGTTTTTGAGAGCGGTGGTGATGAAATAATTTACACAAAGTAAAGCGCCTGCCTGGGTTTGAACCCACGACCTACAACTTGTAAGTCGCGACCGATACCACTGGGCCACCACTGCTCTCTACAAGATCACATCGTCGACCACATCATCGCTTACCATCAGGTGAGATAGTGGTCAAGCGCAAGCCTAAAGACAAAAAAAAAAAAAACATATAATATGATAAATCTTTTAATGCAACTTTTTGCGTCACATAGTTATCTAGTAAATGTACATTACATATTTTTGATAACTGCTAAATTTAAATCTAAAAAATAAATTCCTAACATACGTTTTTACGTAATCCTGAAACACCAGGTTTTTCAATTACTTTTACAGCTTACTGGTGGCGAATAATATTCTGCAAAAAATGGTGTGGACTGGGCTTATAGTATACTAGTAAGCCACCAATTTTTTTTTTTAAGTTTATTGTATTTGTACTTAGTAAGCCGACCCCAATATAGTTGGGAAAAGGCTAGGCAGATGATGATGATGATTGTATTTGTACTTAAAAAAAATATTGTGCTCGCGGTAAAAAGGCAATTTTATCATGTGCGAAAGCGTCGCATACGTGTAAGAATATGTTGAATATAAAAATAACTGGCAAATAATTTGAAATTTGTGGTGTTTATCAATCGAATACAATATTTATATTTTATTTTTGAGAACTTATTTTATTTTAATAAATTGTTTAAATATTGTCTTATAAACCGTTGCACTCGCGTGAGGCTTTCAGTTTCTCTCAAGGGCTTGTAGACGACGGACCTGTGTCGTTTTTATTTTTGACATTATATTTTTTATCATATATCTTGTAGTTATTGAGAAATTTTCGCTTAAAAAGTAGCTGTTTTCTGTTTTTGGCTCGTGAAACTTGTAGGGACTCTTAAGATTTTTCCTCTTCATCAAGTGCTATCTCTGTGATATCCATCTCACGTATTGTAAAATGGGACATAATAGCACCAGCTACCCATCCAGTTCGACTTCAAACCGAATGAAAGTATACTCGTTGAGATATAATTAGTTATCCGCCGGGTGAGACTAGCCGTAAGCGCAACGTTGAAATTCCGGACCTGCTGATCCGATTTCGTAACATGTTTACGTTAGGCGAGGCGGTGACGTTCCGTTTTCCGAGTTAAAATGATTGCGCCAACTTTTAAGCGTCTTTTACTACAGACGTTTTAATAAAATTACTTCGTATTAAGCTTAACTGTACATTTTTATTTGATTTATCGATATAAGTTATCGATTTAAAAAGACAGAAACAATTAATTTACCCATCTCGCAGTCTTTTTAACTGACTTCAAAAAAGGAGGCGGTTATCAATTAGTCGGAATATTTTTTTATAATTTTTATATATAATAATTATTTATTTTATTTTAAAATGGTTTTCGAAAAGTAAACATGTCTGAGATTGACATGCACTATCGGAAAGTCGCGTGGTCATTCCTAAATTTTTTTTCGCTGATACGAGTAGTGTCCTTTAGCCCAACGCAAGGTGCATTTGCCACATTATCTTACCATCAAATGTCTTGTTAGTTCCTGTAGTGCCATCCATAAGTATTCGTGTACCATGGGTACACTGGGCAGTTCCTTTACTAATTTGTAATCCAATAAATGTATATGTGGAATTTAATTTAATATCTCTGATTCTTAAACAGTCTCCTTTAACACATTTTGTCATATTTTTTCTCTGGTATGAACCTGGAACGAAAAAATCTAATAGTTACTACGAGTATAATGCCGATAGCAGAAGGGTGGGGTCTACGTGGGAGACCCATCTCTCCACTAAACAAAAGGATACAAGACAGCCTTGAGCACCCGAATCCAAAAGAGCACGAACTAACAAAGATTTACCCTTCGGGCCCCAGATCTTTACAGAAACTGTTGGCAGAAGGACTGTCACTGGCTGGGCGGCTGTAGTGGAGGAGAGGGAGGTGACTACCTATGGTTCATAACCCCCCTGGGGTTGGTAGTCGTCCGGAAGATCGGACGCGGACCAGTTGGAGTGCAGGTAGTGGTCCACCGGAGTGCCAGGGTGTCTACCGACTCGCCCAGTCCCCGGGGTCTGGTACCCACGTACACGTCCAAACTGGGGTGGGCGGTGCTCCAATCGCGGTCGCTCATGTAGCGGTGGGGCGAATCGCCGCGGCGCTGCCTGCCCCTCCATTCCCAAGTACCTCTCCTCCAATTGAGGAGGGGGGTGGAGGGGTGCCCCGCCTGTGCGAGGTGAACCCCGTCGAGAATCCACGTGGGTTTGGTGGGGTTGGTGAGGATGTGTACCCCCGTCTATGGGGGAGCGTCCGGCATCATCAGGCCTACCAAACCCTTTTTTGTTCATGCACAACACGCGGTGGTGCTTACCACCGCCTCAGGATCATGGACAATAACATGCAGTGGACTGTATTTCTTAGTAGATACAGGAGCAAATGTGTCAGTGCGACGGGTCGTAAAAACCCTATTACTCGCGAGTGCAGTGAATACAAGGTATTTGCAGCCAACGGGATGGAGATAAAAACTTATGGGGTAAAATCATTACTTTAAAATTTAAGTTAAGCAGGCCTTATCGGTGGGATTTCGTAATTGCAGACGTAAAACAACCAATACTGGGTGCAGATTTGCTATGCCATCATAAACTTCTGGTTGACGTCAGTGCCCGAAAACTCATCGACCAGGTAACTGATTTAAATGTCATAGCATCAGTAGTAAGCATGAGTGAACCTTTTGAACTTTCTGTTAGCATCGATCATCCTTATCATGACCTCTTATTGAAATTTTCAAGCATAATTAAAGCAATGGCATTCGTGGAAACGTAACCGATGTCTGTACAGCATAATATTGAAACAATCGGACCGATCTTTGCACGAGCACGGCCTCTAATACCCGTCCGATACCAACGTGTCAAAGATGAATTCAACAAAATGCAATAATTCGGTATCTGCCGAACTTCAAAGAGTCCTTGGGCGCTTGCCCAAGGGGCTTCCCTTACAAGTAGTTGAGAAAAAAAATGGGTACATTAGACCATGCGGTGATTACCGCCGACTAAATGCAAAAAGTTATCTGACCCACGAGTATAGACTACAACCAGATAGCTGACTTGCAAGAAACCGACGACTATGTGATATCATTCAATGGAAATTAAAAACGAGTCCATTCCACTTTTTAAAAAGAAATTGTCAGTCTTTTTAATTGATAAATGTTATTACTCAATTTGTGAATTTCTCAATGATAAAACTTTATAGTTTACATTGTAATTATTTTTTTGACATTTTGTATTTTATTCAAATTTTATGGTAAAATCTTTTATAATGTATTTTTTTTTGCTATTTTTGACATTTGACTAATTTTATACAGATATGACTAATATTTATTTTACTTGACATTTGATTAATTTTTTGACACTCATATTATTTAATTTTACGTTGATTCGACGTGCATATTCTAAGACATTTTATTGATATTTTGACATTATATATTCATCTTGGCTACATTCATAACTATTGTGTTTAAATTTCATTGTTGTAATTGATTATTATTGTTTTAATACGTTTTTTTTTTTTTTTTAATTATTCTATTTAAATAGCGATTTTTGTAATGATTACCTTAATATTCTTTAATGTATTTTTTTATTAAATTAAACAATTTTGCATGCCTAGAGGTAAAATGTATCGGGACTGCTCTACAAAAAAACAACATCTAATCTGTATACCTACATTTAGCAAATAAATTATTTCATTTCATTTCATTTCAAAATAATAGCAGCCATATGACATTAAAAATATATATTTATCTACATATAATAAGCCAATATATTGTGACGTATCCACTGAATGTGCGCCGTATATACCACGAGAAGTAAGGCGAATCGCATTCGCAAGTATACATAATCTCAGTCATCCCGGTGTTCGGGCGACCCGGACATTATTCAGCAAAAAGTTGTACTGGCCAAACATGAACAGCAACATTAATGAATGGTCTAAAACATGCATAGAGTGTCAACGATCAAAAATCGGTCGCTATACTATTCAAAGACATCGATTACATTTCGGGGAATGTGCGATGGAATTGCATAATCTAATTCCGCCCAGCCCGTTTCATCATCGGACTACCAGACGTACGGCGATGCGCCATCGGTACATGGTGGACATCCCACCCATACGCACTAAACGTTTTGAAAATACTTTTATTATGCGTACAGCTAAGGAGTGGAATTCCCTGCCGGAGTCTGTGTTTCCCGATAGCTTCAACCTAGGGGTCTTTAAGTCAAGAGTGAATAGGTTACTTCTAGGCAAGCGTGCTCCATCATCGGCCACATCATCGCTTACCATCAGGTGAGATGGTGGTCAAGCGCGAGCCTATATAAGATAAAAAAAAAAAAAAAAAAAGACACCAACTTCGGAAAAGGTTTTTTTTTTCGAATTGTAGTGTTTTGATTTGGAAGTCGGTTTAGAATAGAATAGAATTTAGGTTTTTTTTTATTTTATTTTTTATTTATTTAATTATGTATTAAATTTTCATTTAAGCGTAGGTTACGGAATTATTACTTGTCCTCTCTTATATAGCTCGGTCTTCGTCTTAGTTATTATATTTAAATTTCTGTTTCATTTAGAATATGATATTTATTGTAATATTTATTAGTCTATTGTTTTAGAAATTATTTATGTATTTTATTAGTTAGATAGTTTATTAATATCCGCCTTAATTATTGTTCTTATATATTTTTTTTTGTACCCCTACCACTGTTGTGTTCTTTTTTAACCCAAAGGTTGACTGGTAGAGAATGCCTTGCTGCATTAAGTCCGCCTATGTATCACCATTGTACATAAAGAATAAATAAATAAAAGTTCTTTTTTTTGTGTTTTTTTGTTATGTTTTTTATTATTATAGTAGGACGTGATAGCGTTTTTTCTAGCGTATGTATTGTAGACACTTACTTGCCTCTCTGAAACAGTTTCAGGTCACGTACTTTCCATGTGTCTTTTTTGGTCAGATTAAAAAAAAAATACACTTAAACGTACCTTGTTCATTATCATTTGATCAGATGCTGCTTGACACGAAAATGACATAAATAGGCAATTCATATTAATTTGCCTATTAGTGGACCTTAGTAAAAATCGTTAACATTCATAAGTCTTGTAGGTATTTTCAATCAATAGGGAACATTACTGCCAATTGCTCCCGCCAGATGGCGCTTGACGGCTCTGAGTAAACAAAAACATAACAACATGGCGTCTACTACTGTTTGTGGTTACCGAACTCTTTTTTACTGTTTTAAGATAACTTGTGTTCAAAAACCAAATAATAATATTGGGGAAGTTAGTTAGCTTCATGTTTCTTTCACTATTTGTGTTATATTTTGTATACATAAACTGCGAAATTTTGTCGCTGGACTTTGACAGTTTGGTTTTTTTTTAGGGATGTGTCCGATATATCTAAACGTAAATTATTTCGGATATGTGTTAGATATCATATCATATCGATATCGATATCAAAATAACCGATATTACAAAAGCTGTATCTAATAAAAACCTTACTAGCGTGTGAGAACGAATAATTCAAAACTTAAAACCGTAACAATGCGAAAACGTACGAACTACGAACAAAACTTAAACTTCACAAACGTTAGGAACCATATGCGTTACCTATCTTTCTAAGTATTATTTCGTGTTCGTTGTAAGTTTGCTCATCTAAATAATATTTTAACTTTTGCAAACTGTACTACTGATATCGATATCTGAATACCGTTTTCGATATCGATATGAAAACACATACATAACCGTTTGCGCAAAAAAACCGAAAACGCCCTTCTCTAGTTTGTTTACGCAGAAACCTGTGGCGCCATCTGAGCGCAGCTTTGCGGATAGTTCCCTATTATAGCAATATGTTTAAATGTCTTTGTTTGTTTAGAAGTAAAAGATATCTCAGACTTACCAATCTCAAATTTTGTGAGTGATATTGGTGTAGGAGAAATTGTTATATAGGCAGCCCCGGTGACATTAGGTGCTTGATTCTTTAATTTTATATCCATAATTAATTTGTCATTCAAATGATATACAAATTTATATGTATTCTCGACAATCGGCACAGGATGACTAAGATCTAAAAAAATATAATAATTGAAATCAATAATTATATTCATTGTTAAAGACCGATTCAGTTCACAACTCATCATCAACAGCCTTTTAATGTTCCCACTGCTGGGACACAGGCCTCCTCTCTGTGAGAGATAATGGGCCTTAAACCACCACGCGGGCCCAGTGCGGGTAGGTGCATGTCACATGTCTTCGAACTTTGATTCTAAGACATGACTGTTTTCCTCACGATAATTTCCTTCATCGTATTTTAGACCGTATGTTACAACTGTGCCAGTACTGCTGCTGCAACTGACCACCACATATTGTACATTATAAGCTTTGTAGTGTCTAAAATTGTCTAGAGCAAAGAATCAGCACCCTTAATGCGAAACTTTACTGAACGATCAAAGAACGCGCGCACGTGCGTTGGTATCATTAATTGCTTCACGATATGTTTAAAAACCCATCTAGTCGACAACAAAAAATATATATATATATCCTTTATAGAACCATATATACACAACAAAAAAAAAAACCAGCCATTTGCGAATCGGACTCACGCACGAACGGTTCCGTACCATTATCGCAAAAAAAAACGGCAAAAAAAACATGTTTGTTGTATGGGAGCCCCACTTAAATATTTATTATATCCTACTTTTAGTATTTGTTGTTATAGCGGCAACAGAAACACATCATCTGTGAAAATTTCAACTGTCTAGCTATCACCGTTCATGACATATAGCCTGGTGACAGACAGACGGAAACTGAAGTCTTAGTAATAGGGTCCCGTTTTTACCCTTTGGGCACGGAACCCTAAAATCTACTCGCCAACGTAAACAAGTAAAGACAACTGTTGAATTGCCAAAATGTAAGCGTGCGTACGTGCTTTGGGCTTTCTTATAAAATTACGCAATTGGCGTGCAAAAATACACTTTTTATAATCAATCGTAGAATAAATAAGCATTCTTAATTTTGAGGTTTAAGTATAAATAACCACTCGAGTGTACATTATATAAATAATGTAAGAAAGAACAACCAAGTTTTTGTTGGGAAAAGAGTATGATCTTGAAACAAAAATGAACTTCTGCCTCACTCTAATGCGTGAAATAACTATGAAATGTTATAAATTCTATTGACACTTGGCACAATAATGATAGCTCACAATCAATTATTCTAGAATAGCAATTGGTTGCAAGATTAAGGCAACATTTAGGCGAAAGTTTATTTATCTCTAAAACATACAAATAACCGTATTATGAAGTCATTTTGTCGATGACGATGAGTTATCAAGCATATTATAATATCATCAATAAATGATAAAGTGAAAATACAAACCGTTCCCATAATAACCTGAACCACTGTACATAGTCACATTAAATGCAAAAACAACTGACAATAATGAAATGTAACAAGTAATCAAAATCATGTTATCGAACCTTCAATATTAAATAAATTAATTAAATTGTTAAAACTCTGAGCACAAATTACACAAAATTGATATTTAAAATGAATAATACGTTCTGTAATACACAGCTTGTACATTGTGATTACAACGGTAGTGTAGCAGCCAAGTTCGGAGAGAACGGATGCCCCCGATGACTATGTGATAAATTACTTCAAAGAACTTTTTCGAGCCATTTTCAACTACTCCAGAACACTAGTCTATTTTAACTACTCAAATATAGTTTTCTGTAATTACTATCTTCTGCCAGCGGCTTCGCTCGCGTGTAAAGTGTTTTATTATCCCAGGAGAACGTTATACCGACATAAAAAGTAGCGTATGTGCTATTCTAGACTAAAATAATAATCTATGTCTGTGACAATTATTTCATCCAGATCCATTCAGCTGTTCTGGGATAATTGAATAACAGACATCCATCCATCCATTTATCCAAGACTCGCTCGGACAATAAATTCAAATTTATCCCTTTTGAATTTATTGTCCGAGCGAGTCCGAAGCGCGAGCGGAGCATGTATTATTTATCCGTTTTAGCTTGGGCAAAAATGCTTTGGTATGTCTGTCCGGGTATCCAGCTATTCTTCTCTACAGGTCGCATTTCTAAACCGATTCTCGTGAAATTTAGTGAGCAGGTTTGATAAATGTATGGGATTTAACCGTCAGTTATTTTGTTTTGATGTACTCGCTGAATATATTTACGCAGGTTTAAGCTACACAAAGACAAACTCACGAGGTATACAGCTCACAGAGCCACTAGTAATATTAGTAAGATTCTCCAATACCAACCTGTCTTAAAATAATCTACATGTCGATTTTTTTCTTTTCTTTAATTTTTTAATTCTTCGCTGATGAAAATATCGAAAAAAAATATTTGCAAACATAAAACTGACATGCATATTTCTTATACAGGTTTTATTACTTTGTGTTCTAAAACATAGACCATTTCTAGGCATGGCATCCTGAAAACTGGCATCGAGTTAGATTATCATACACTAGCTGTTCCCCGCGCCTTCGTTCCCGTGGCCCACCCCACAGTACCCTTTTTTGGTCTAAAAAATAGCTTATGTGACGCAGGAATAATGTAGCTTTCTACTGGTGAAAGAATTTTCAAAATCGGTGAAGTTGTTTTTTTGAGTTTATCAACTTACAAACAATCAAATCATTTCTCTTTATAATATTATTAGTTTAGATTATATTTCAGAGTCAGAATCATAATCAGAGTCGGAATATTTATTTGTGAAACATAGGTATTTACATAAAGATCTTAAGTTAATTATAATGGGCGTTAGGTTTTGTCGTGAAGGCGTACAAATATTGTTGAAAATAAAAGCAAACTGCAAAAATGATATTATATATAGTTGGATTGGTTATGAAGAAAAAAACTGAAAACATCTCTTTGGCGGACGATCTATACAAGTCAATTTGTTGTGTTACTTTCTTTATTTATTAACAACAAAGCTTCTACTTCTTTTTTCCGAACTTGGCGAACTCTTCCCTTTAATATTTTACTGGGATGTGAGTAACAGGTGTTGGTTTTCCTGCAAATGTTATATTTTCCTCCTTATTATTATGACGTTACGTTAACTGCAATAGCAACCATTTATATTGTGAAATTTATGCCTATAAACACTGTTAACACTAGAGACCGGATTATATGCATTTGCAAATGAAATTGCATATTTACCCCATTCACAGCGGCAATTGCATATTATATCTAATATCTAGTGATGATGCATATTTTCGCTATATTTATTATACTTTTCGGTAGGTTTACCCTATTAATAAGTGAGGAGTATTATTATTAGTAAGGAGCTCGTGGCTGAATAATAACAGCCGCACGGGTCGATCAACAAAGTTAAGCAACGCTTGACGAGGTCGGTCCGTGGATGGGTGACCATTTCAACATACCTACCGAGTTTCCTCCGTGCCTCTGAAAGCACGCTAAGCCGTTGGTCCCGGCTGTCATTTGAAGATCTTTGACAGTCGTTACGGGTAGTCAGAAACTTGAGATCTGACACCAGTCTTGCCAAGAGGTACCGTGTTACTCAGTTACTGGGTTGTGGAGGTCAGATAGGCTGTTGCTCCATGTAAAACACTGGTACTTAGTTGAATCCGGTAAGACTGGAAGCCGACCCCAATATAGTTGGGAAAAGGCTAGGCAGATGATGACCCTATAAATAAGTGTAATAATAAACTCTTTAACCAACAGTTCGCCCTATACACTAACAATTTTCACTTATAAAATTATTTTGATTGATTGAAGACACATTTAGAACACCTACCAACCTGATTGTTTACGTTTACAAAAAAGTTAAATAATTTTTCGTTTTAGTGCATTGTTATCGTCTACAAAGTTGTTACATTTTGGTATTGACCATTTATGATTGAATAATTCACCAAATGTATGCTGATTTAGAAATAAAATAATGAAAACCTACCACATTTTTCCTTTTTATAGTTTTCTTAAACTTTAATGTTGCAAATTTTACAAATATTCATGCATATTTTGCGCTTTTTTCATGCACATTTGCATGCATATTTCAAGCATTTTATGTTGCATATAATCCGGTCTCTAGTTATCACCATTTATTCATATTCTTTATTGTACACGAAACAAACAGATGCAAATACCATGCTGCGTAAATTGACTGATGATTCATGCATTCGGATAATATCACTAAATAAGTTCATGTACGTCTAATCCTGAGCATTTTCTCAGTGAGGGAATGTGGCTCAGTAGCAGCATCTATCCCGCTAGATTCGAACTACAAAAGGTCTGACTACACACAAATCCTAAATCGCGCTTTCAAAGTGCTCCGCGTGTTTTGATCATCAATAGCCATCAACCATCGTATTGGGTAGTTGATGAAAATACAATATGTTCCTTTTCATTATTTGATGACGTCATAGGTCTACCCTATACGTCAAAAACTCGATCCTACCAATCATATTGTTTTGATATTTAACCGTTGCCACATAAATGCATCATTCCGACAATTATGTGGTTATCCTGTTTGTGGCTGGCATGTATAACGCAAACACAATAATTTATTTGTAATGCCCAAAGTAGGTAATGCAAGCATTGAGGACACATGGGTGAAAACATGGATATTTTCCTGTAAATCGAAATAAACCTTACCAATCAAAATAACAATTAGGTAGGTATTTACAAGGCAGACGTGAGTAGAAACGTAGGATCGCCTTCGAAGGGCATACATGGATCTTATTGGTAGGTAATGTTCTTCTAAAATACCAGATGTTTAGAATTTATATCGGTCGTGCGTGTACGAGCTGGATGTATGAACGTAAACAAAGCAAAAGGAGGCCATTGGCTAGGGTATAAAGTTTATGTATTTATGTGTTTTGAACACAATAAAACTCTTTAAATAATACACAACCTAAATCACTGGGTCTAAAAAAATGAAATTTGGTCTACATTTCCTTACACCACGAAGGTGATCACTAAGGAAGAATTTTTGAAAATTCATACCTTAAAGAGGTTGAAAAAGGGTTAAAAGATTATAATATGATAGTTCATCAGCTTTGTCGACGGGAAATCTCAAAAGCTTCTGCGATATAAAATGTTTAAGCACATATAATAGAATGTTCAAAGTAACTTACCTTTAAGTGATCATCGATCACTATTATACGCAGTTAACGCCTCATCTGAGACGATTATGTAGTCGTACGTACTATTCGTATCAACAAACACGCGTTTAAAGAATTTGATAAAGAATACCAAAATTTCAAATATTATTTAAAATATGTAGCGGCCGTAGCAACACCGACGGTAAACGTCTCTTCGTTATGTTTAAAGTATAGTCACATTACCCGACTAAGTAAAAAGGAGGGTTATGGGTTAATGTTTTCATTATTCGCACTAAGCGCATTTATCGTATTTGGTGTAATCCTGTAAAGATTAATGTGATAAGGTTGAAATAAATAAATTATGGAGCAGGGTGGGAAATTCTTGAACGGGAGGGAGCCTCAGACGAGGCGTTAACTGCGTATAATAGTGATCGAATTTCACTTACAAGTAAGTTACTTTGATCATTCTGTTATACTTATTACCGCCTCGTCTGAGATGATTATGTAGATGTTGAAAGATTTGGCGAAATAATTACAAGCTTAAGTAAAAATTATGATAAGTGAAAATCAGTACAGATTTTAATATAGAACATTGATTATCATTATTGTATCTATTACTACTAAGAAAACATTCCCCAAAATTATCATTTCAAGAAGTAAATTAAAAAATATGACAAAATTTTTGACCTCTGAGACCAGCCCGCTGTTGACTTATTAAATCTATATTTAGTCCTTTTCTGTGAGCGGCTGATGTAGCAGCATGTCTTGTGCTAAATGCAGAGAAAACTGAGGTATCTATGCCAGTCTAAAACTTCTTTTATCCATCTGCTAAGAGTATGCTTTATCTGAAGGATTGGCCAGATGTAGCAAGAGACAGGGAAAAATGGAAAGACGGAAGGGAGGCCTTTGCCCTGCAGTGGGACGTAAGAGGCTCTTAAGGCTACACTAGTCGAAAATTCTTCGATACAAACGTAGTCTAGGGATTACTCCACTGTTTGACGATGTACGTTCAAAATAAAAATTAATATCAATTTGTCTTATCATTATCTAGCCCTCTAAGGAAGCAAAAAAGTAAAAAAAGAAAATATTTGAAAGTTATGAGCGCCGAAAGTTCCACATTTCGACACTAATTTTAACGCATTTTCGGGTGCAAATAAATATCATAAGAAGACGGAAAATTGCAAAACGGCCTCCATACAGGGATAGATTAGTAGTTCAACAATGCAAATAATTTTATTTTGAATAGATAAGTTTAGTCGTTTTTTTATGATATCCAGACTCCCAAAGGTCTGTTTATAAAATTTCGCGCGCTCGGTTTCATCCTAATTCATTATCCATTTCCTTACAAATTTGCAAAAGTGTGTATTCGTACGCGAACTAGCTTCCTACTGCTCATCACAGCATCAATCTGTTCCGCACGTGTTGTCGGTTGATTTAAAATGCATTTTAACCCCGCGCACAAAATAGTTCGTGCCGTTGACTAGTGTAACCTTAATAAATAATAATAATAAAATAAATGCAATTATGGACGAAGTTATCATGACGAATAACTACCGGAGATTTATTGTGAAGGATGGCACGGTTGACATCTGTCGGGCATGTCACCGCCCGGGTGAATCGATCCGCCACATTATCTCTGGATGTTCTCGTCTAGCTAACGAAGAGTATTTGCATAGGCACAACCTTGTAGCCAGGATCATCCACCAGCAACTTGCTCTGAAATACACTCTTGTGGCATCGGAGGTACCGTACTACAGGTATGTGCCCGACCCAGTTCTCGAAAATGGCAATATCACATTGTACTGGGATCGGTCCATCATCACTGACAGGACTATTATCGCTAACAAGCCTGATATAGTGGTGGTGGACCGAATCGAGAGGCGTGCAATGATTGTTGACATAACTGTCCCGCATGACGGGAACCTCGTGAAAGCCGAGAAAGATAAACAAATCAAGTATCTTGACTTGGCTCGCGAGGTTGTCGACATGTGGGATGTGGACACAGCGATCATTGTACCGATAGTCGTGTCAGCCAATGGCTTAATAGCCACGAGCCTCGACCAACATCTTAGAAGGCTCTCGTTAGGCAGCTGGGTCAAGGGCCTGATCCAGAAAGCAGTACTGCTGGACACGGCTCGTATAGTTAGGAGGTTCCTCTCTCTGGAGCCCTGACCGCCGGTAGCTTGGACCCTGTTCCCGATACCGGTGGGCCTCTATTTTTTATATTTTTAAATGTTTTTGTTTTTTAATTTATTTTATAAAAATATTTAAAAATGTAAATAATAAGAAAACTGATAAATAAAGGAGATAATAATAATAGGAGTATGCGGAGAGAGAGTATACTGTGGTTGTTGCGTAGTAACTGCGTAGCTTCTAGATAATCACAGTGTCTTTGCAAGACAAACACTTGGATTCTCAGTAAAAAAAAAAAGTTAACAGTGGTTGACATATATCCTAGAAGTTTTAACTAGCTGAGGAACTTTTATTTTTATAAAATCATTGGTTATGGCAATATTATCAATTGTAATCAAAGACACTGTTTGAAGTCTTTGTGCAGTTTTAATGCCATATAACGAATATTTTTTTAGATAAAGTATTTAAATCTAAAGTTGTAATTGGGTAGAAATTGCTTATAAAATCTAGTTTTTGCTTGGGTCCCAAGTTTCACAATATTTAGGTTTATTTGGTCTAAGCTTAAATACACCTCTAAAAAAACCGGCTTAGATCTCGGTTTGTACTTATATCGCAATGTAAAAGTAGAGATAATGCTGATTTTATATTATTTAATGTACAATAAGTGGTACCACTGTGGAATTTATCTGTGAGAAATTGTAAGATGGTTTGAATTGATGTAGTTGTAGAATCAGTTTTATTACTTTTACAAAATTACCACCATTGTTTGTAGCATGAATTAAATTGTTGTAAAGTATTTTTAGATAATGAACATCCCTGCAATCAGTGTAAGATTCTTGTGAAGAGGGTGACAAGACCTGAATGGGGATGAAAGTAAAATACAACTGGGTTTTAAATAAACAGCTTTTTTTATTTTTATTTTTTTGATAGGCTCGTGCCCACTATCTCACCTGATGGTAAGCGATGATGTGTTCGACGATGTAGCACGCTTACCTAGAAGAACCCTATTCACTCTTGACTGAAAGGTTTGAGCGCATAAAGATATGAAAAGGGGATATCATGCCTGTCCAGGCCAGTTAGGCACAACCATTATACCCTTAGCATTATCAAATTCAAATTCAAATTCAAATATATTTATTGCTCAACACAGTACATATTCAAACATTTCCAGATGTCAAGTGAATGCGCAGTCCAATGTGTTGCACCAATTTAGGCATGCAAAATTATCATTTAAATTACACAATGTCATAAATTCCAATGCAATGTTATATAATCAAAATCCATTACCCTATACAATATCATACAGTCAAATTAATAACTCATAAAATCTCATAAATTATTATAATACCCTATAAAATGTCATAAAATCAAATTAATACTTTAAACGATGTCACAATTTCAAAATAATATCCTATTAAATGTAATTTCAAGTTAATACGTTATACAATGTCATCAATTCAAACATTCATAATTATGTAATGTCAGAGTTTAAAATGTTCAATACAGAAATAAAAAATAAAAATAAAAATGAATAACATAATTTAATAAAGTAAATCGGACCCAAGTATCCACCATAACAATATGTATTATTATACACACAAATTTCTATCTGACAGGTACTCATTCATTGTGTAGTATGTCTTTTTCATCAGAAAATTATTGAGTTGCTTTTTAAATTTATTTATATCATTAATATTTAATAAAGAATTAGGTAGTTTGTTATAAATCTGTGGTGCCATTCCGAGAAAGTTTTTATGGAATACCGCTTTTTTGTGCTGTCTACCGCTTATTTTATTTTTATGTCGCGTGCTGTGTAGTTTTTGAAATAAGTGCATGTTTGTTTTTACAAATAGAGCCACCTCGTATATGTACAGACAGGGTACTGTTAATATACGTAAAAATGGAAAGAACGGTTTACAACTTTCCGTGCTCTGAATACCGCATATTGCCCTAACACATCTTTTTTGCGCTCTAAACACCGACTCCATGTTCGTGGAGTTACCCCAATATATAATACCATAGCGCAGCGTGGACGTAACATAAGCATGATACGCCGTAACCAAAACTTGTTGATGTACCTCCTTTGCGAGATTCCGTAAAGCATATGAATGCTGACTCAGGCGTTTACACACACTGTCAGTGTGGGTTTTCCATGACATGTCCCTATCCAGTTCCAGACCTAAAAATTTTGTGGTTGTCGTTTCTGAAATTACTTTGTCATCATATTTTACGTCAGGTTTTTTATGATTTGTCCTTTGCTCAAAAGTCATTATTTTAGTTTTGTCAATATTTATTTTTAAATTATTCTCGGTCATCCATTCTATTAAAACTTGGAGACAGTGGTTTATCTCTCCCTCAAGTGTCGTCGCATCATTACTGTCACTAAAAAGGACCGTGCTATCATCAGCAAACAAAACCATCGGGTGAGGCGTTTCTTTGGGCATGTCATTAATGTAAATGATAAATAATAAAGAGCCTACAATACTGCCTTGGGGTACACCGTAATTATTAGGCCTCTGACTAGAAATATAAGTAAGTTCGGTTTTTGAAGGAATACAGATCTCATCTATTTTCGTAACTTGTTTTCTGCCGGACAAGTACGATTTCAAAAGCATCAAAGCATTTCCCCTAACTCCATACCTTTCCAACTTCTTTAAGAGTAATGTTCGATCCACAAAATCAAATGCCTTGCTCATGTCCATGAACAGAGCAGCTATCGGACTTCTATTATCGATGTTATTTATAATTTTATCAAAGAGATTGAAAATTGCCATGTTTATATTCTTTTTTCGTCTAAAACCGTATTGTTCATTAGCAAAAAGATGGTTCCGTTCAAAAAATATGTATAATGAATTGTAAATAACTTTTTCTATAATTTTGGAGAATATGGGTAGTAAGGCAATAGGTCGGTAATTGGCTGGATCAAGTTTGCTACCTTTCTTATGAAGTGGTTTTATAACTGCAAATTTTAGTCTGTCTGGAAACACACCTGATTCTAAGCACAGATTTATTATATGACTCAGTACTGGCGCTATAATTGTTGAAACAGACTTAATAACATTTGTTGTAATGTCATCATAACCAGAGCTATTAGTATTATTTAATGAATTTATTAATTTTATAATGTCAGGGGGAACTGTGGGTAATAAAAATAATGAGTCAGGATGCATGTCAAATTTAAAATTTTGATTAATTATATTAATGTCAGATACTGATTCAATTTCGTCAATAAAATAGTCATTAAAAGTGTTGGCAATACTTTTTGGGTCAGTTATATCTACGTCATTTATTGTAAGTCTTGATATTCCTTCGACCGGCTTATTATACTTGCACTTATTTATTAGTTGCCATGTAGCTTTACACTTATTAGACGCATTATTAATGTGGTTATTATTTTGAGATTTCTTAGTCAGACGAATTATGTTTTTTAAGCGTTTTGTATATGTTTTGAAAATTGTTTTAGTTGTATGGTTGGGGTCTTTTCGAAATTGCCACAACATTTCGCGCTTGCGTTTACAGCATAATTTTATACCTTTACTTATCCACTTAGGTGATTTTACTGCATATCGCTTTAATTTTTTAAGCGGGAAGCACATGTCATAAAATAGTTTAAATGTGTCGTGGAACTTGTTAAATGCGTCATTGGGTTCTGTGGAGGAATAAATATCATTAAAAGTCAAATTTTGTAAGCAGCTTTTAAACTTTTGCATATTATCTTTACAGAAACTACGTCTAAATATGTACCAATATGGAAGTACGCATGTTTTTTTAACAGGACAATGCAGTAGTTGCGCTGTATGATCCGACAACGCCAATTCGACCGTTACGCATCTACTTCCCCTTATATTGTCAATAATGTTGTCAATACAAGTTCCGCTACAAAGACGTGTTGGAGTTAGTACACCTACTTTCAAATTAAAACTTTGCAGTAGGTTTATAAAACTGCGAGAGGCGTAGTTATCCTTCAAAATATCTATATTAAAATCACCACATAAAATTATTTTTTTCTTACTTTTAAAACAGATGTCATTGAGAATCTTATCTAAACTAAAGAGGAATGTATTCACTGAGGCCTTATCCAAATTAGGAGGTCTGTAAACACACACAACTACTATGGGGTGATTCTGCAACTCAACCGCGCAAACTTCAATAAGGTTTGGTTTACACCATTTTCCTACATCAAATTTTTGACCCATTAAAGTATTCCGCATCAGTATACACGATCCCCCGTTCCTATTTTCTCGTGAATAATATGCGTGGAGTGTATAATTTGGTACGTGAAGATGCATATGATCGTCCTTTTTCATATTAGTTTCTGTTATGCATATTATGCCCACTGATTTACCCTCATCTTTAAAATTATTAAGGTGCACACCTAGTAAGTCCGATTTATTTACAAGTCCATTAATATTTTGATGCAGTATAAAAATATGTTCATACACGAAAAAGATTATCACAGGCTGAATCAGAAACCGGTCTAGATTCAAATTTTGCTTTGGAATTAATTGCTTCATTGCTGTCACATACCATTGGTTTAAAATAATCCAAAATTTTCTTCTGACTGGAGCATGTTAAGTTAGTTAATTCACTACGTTTTTCCAGATTATGTGCTGTGTACAACAAAGGCTTTTTCATGAGAAATTCTTTTGTGTATTTAAGATAGTCAATTTCAATATTTAATTTAGAGCTAAGTTCACTCAGATAGGTGCGATTATTTTGCTTTATATAAAAGTATCGTTTATAATATGAGAATTCATTTAGATTAATAAATTTACAGTTTTCGAAATGTTGCGTCAAAAGTTGTAAATTTTGGTTTAACATATTCTTATTTAAATAATTACTAGCTGACCCGGCAAACTTTGTTTTGCCATACAAACACCAAACATTCACCTACCCTACACCTACCCTACACCTACCCTACACCTACCCTACACCTACCCTACACCTACCCTACACCTACCCTACACCTACCCTACACCTACCCTACACCTACCCTACACCTACCCTACACCTACCCTACACCTACCCTACACCTACCCTACACCTACCCTACACCTACCCTACACCTACCCTACACCTACCCTACACCTACCCTACACCTACCCTACACCTACCCTACACCTACCCTACACCTACCCTACACCTACCCTAAACCTACCCTACACCTACCCTACACCTACCCTACACCTACCCTACACCTACCCTACACCTACCCTACACCTACCCTACACCTACCCTACACCTACCCTACACCTACCCTACACCTACCCTACACCTACCCTACACCTACCCTACACCTACCCTACACCTACCCTACACCTACCCTACACCTACCCTACACCTACCCTACACCTACCCTACACCTACCCTACACCTACCCTACACCTACCCTACACCTACCCTACACCTACCCTACACCTACCCTACCCTTTTTTCCCCATTTTTTTTGTTTTTAAACCTTCCCTGTATTCTGTCGAACAAAACAAAAAAAGAATTATCCAAATCGGCCCAACCATTCTCGAGTTTTAATCAGACTAACGAACAACAATTCATTTTTATTTATATAGATAGATTACACTGCACCCCTAGTAAGAAAATTTGTTGACATGTTTTTAAG
The DNA here is from genome assembly GCA_948252205.1 of Orthosia incerta. NCBI lineage: Eukaryota > Metazoa > Arthropoda > Insecta > Lepidoptera > Noctuidae > Orthosia > Orthosia incerta. Next base: position 12,082,720 of record OX411766.1, on the reverse strand, counting down.
TTATTAAGTGCTATACATACTTCTTTCTGCAGATGACATGGATTACTATCATTTGTCCCTACAGACAGTATAACAATATCTTGTTCGGTTAACGAGTTAAATAATTCTAAGTTATTACACAAAATTCCGGAACATGTTGCACCTGGTTTGACAAAGGCCGAGACCGTGTAACCATCATTCCATTTAGCCATCCTTCTGTTTATTAATACTTGTGAGAGTCCTCGCACTTGTTCATCGCCCAGAATTATTATTCTAGGTTTATCAAATGTCTGTCTATTGGTTCGTTTCTGTAAAAGTTCTTGATTTTGTTCTTGTGATATTTTTAATCTAATTATTTCACTTGTATCATAGTCCTTGAGTGCAGTATCACTATCTTCTCTCGCGAAATCAAGTGTTTTTAACACGCTTTTATTAGCTTGGTATGTATGTATCTATGTATCTATGTATCAATGTAACAATGTATCAATGTAACGGAATCTTTGAACGTGATTTTCACCCACTTCAAAACGTTGGATTGATTTGAAACTTTGCACACTTATCAAGGACCGATGACAATGCAATAATTTAAACAGTTTGTCCCATTATCCTTACCATTAAAGCGTGTTTTTTAGTTTTTAGAACTACAATTTTTCTACACTGCTTTTTGTTTCTTCTCTTGCGGGCCTGGTTAGTACTCTGGGGGGTGCTTGTACATATCGTTTTTAAATACGCAATTTGTTTTTGTTGTTCCTGTGTTAATTTAGTAAGTGAGCCATTCTCAAGTAACAGTTCGTCAATTTGTTCATGTGCGCTATTAAGTTGGTCAGTCAGTGATTTTATTTGTTCTTTTAAACTTTTGGTGTGGTCATCGTCATAACTTGTGATTTTTTCGGGTAGACTGTCTGCTATTGATTTCTCAGACGACGATGGGCTAGTTAAACACATTCGTTCTAATGATATAGATGCTTTTTTTTGTCTATTACGCATCGTTATATTATTTCTATTATCAGAATCCATTTCCAAATGTCGCTAAGCTTCCAAAAAGTAAACTGCTTGACTGTGGCTCGAACACACGACCACTCCAACAGAGGCACACAGTTTCGCTTCACGGCTATCGAGTCCTTACGTAGATAGGCCAAATACGTTGATTGCTTTGTCCTTGCAGTAATTTCATAAGAGTGTTCTGTTTTATCGATAATACTTTAAGTCCAAGTTAATATGGTCGTTACAATCTAGATGGCGTTGGCCCAAGTATCTAAAATAATGACTGTGCCATTATTCAAAAAAATTTTCTTAACGATTTGTTCGTAATGAGAAGTTTAAAATTGTATACGTATTATCACTTTCACTGTTTATATTTTCACTTGAAATGGTATTTTCTCACTTCTTCACTGATATGACTGGGTATTACATCGTTTATGAACAGTTTTTTATATATTAATATGCAATCACTGTCACTTCCACGGTGCTAGCCTTTGTTTGTTGTGGCCTTTCTTGGTGCCAGATAACACTCTCACTGATGTATCTCGTATATTCACGTCACTTAAGCTTAAATTTATTGTGATATTACAGCTTTTGGAATATTAGGCAATTAAAAATACGGAGCGATATGTTATCGTGACAGCAGCGCCATCTTTTGTGCATATATCATCTTGAATATTTTTCAAGCAACGCAAGATCATAGGGAAGGGGGGAATGCATAGAATTTTTAATCTGCCCATGTTATGGTAAAAGCATCTGCTGAAAATCAATCTGGTTCATATTTGCATGAAATAAATGTTTCACATTTTTATTTGCATGTGAGGCAAAAAGATCTATTTCAGCTAAACCTAGTTTATTTACTGTTTTTCCAAAAGCATATGTGGCTATTTCCCATTCTTTTTCTATGTTGCATATCCTAGATTGTGCATTTGCTTCTATCTATCTGTTTTCTTTAGACGGTACATATGAAGCAAAAATATAGATTTTACTTTTTTCTCAAAACTGCCATATTTTTCTCGATAGTAAATTTAAATGAGGGAATTGTATGCCACCCACTTGCAGTTAACATACGAAATTGCTGTGACGTTGTCAGATCGATCAATATGTTACAGTTGTTCTCATTTTTTGCAAAACACTTTAATGGAAATGTAACGGATGTGACGTCGGCCTACGTGCAACCGACCAATACCCGCCGAGCCCGCCGAAGCTAAGCCGCCATATTGAAGCCTCCCCTCCAGTCAAGCCATGTCAGCAACGAGGATCGTGTTAATATAAGCGATTGCCCATCATTTATTTGTCTCTTTCGATTGTGAATACAAGATCTGAACAAAGCTCTGCCCGGTTTTTATTTATCCGTTTCAGAAAATAAATTGCTAAAAGTTCTAAGTAATTTATATGATATTTGCTTTCCTCTGTTGACCAATACCCATGTATTGTTTCCTGGCCACATTAATTTCCCCAAACTGTGGTAGGAGCATTTGTATAAAATTATAATTTATATTTATTCCGCTTAATTGGTGCTGAGCAAGTAAAAATTATTTCTTTGCACCAGGACACACATCATCAGCCTATTAATGTCCCCACTGCTGGGACACAGGCCTCCTCTCTGTGAAAGGTAATGGGCCGTAATCCACTACGCGGGCCCAGTGCGGGTTGGGCCCAGTTTTATGGAGAAAGAGGACCTCTACATGATGAACTCCTTGGACCTGGGGGGTGACCATAAGCTCATAGAGCGGTATCAATTTGATATCGAGTAAGTGACAGATGTATACAAGTCAGATACATCTGTCCCTTATTCGATCTCAAATTGATACCGCTCTAAGAGCTTATGGTCACCCCCCTGGCATAGCCCCGATGATGCAACTAAAAACAAGACTTCATCATGTCAATCAAGAAGCAAATGTTCAATGATGTCTCTATGATCAATTCGGTGAAAACCGGGAGCGATCACCGCATGGTAAGTGGCACATTGAACATTAATATTAAGCTTGAAAGGTCTCGACGGATGAAGACCACGCTCCGTCGAGCACAGATCTAGGTCCAAAATCCCGAGAGCTTTCAGCTCGAACTCCAGAATCGTTTCGAGTGCCTAGGGAGCTCCGTGGACGAATACAGCGATGGGTTCGTGGAAGCTGTCCATACGGTCGGGTCTAACAGATAGGAACAAAAAGCTCTCTGATCCTACTCTCAAGCTCATGAAGGCGAGGCGTGAGATGACCCAGCAGTCTTCAGACGATGCGTTGAAATACCGGCAGCTAAATAGACGTATCTCAAAGTCCTTGAAAAGCGACCTCCACCGCTTTAACCCTTAATGGGTTGTGAGTGATCTAACCATCATAAAGTTATGAATTTTGGAAAATATACTTATTATGAGGTCTAGATTAATATTTTCTGAGTTTGATATTTATCATTTATTGCTATAATGGGTTTTACCACGTGGGAACTATTTTCCTGTTGTCCATATAAAAATATATGTTTTTGAGATACATAACGCATAATTCTCTAATATACATACATGGTAATGGTAGAATATTATACTTTTTAAATAAGGGCTTACAGCTATCCGTATACCAGGCCCCACATATTGCACGCACACATTTTTTTTGTACTCTAAACACTTTTATATCCACCGAATTACCCCACAGTAAGAGACCATAACCGAGTACGGATGACACGTAACCATGATATGCACAAAGAGCCGCTTCTGTAGATACCGTGACTCTTAATCTTTTTATTGCGTAGGCAAATCTGTCGAGTTTATTACAAACGTATTCGACGTGTGCCTTCCAATCACAGTTTTTATCCAACATTATACACAGATATTTAGTACTATGAACTTCTTCGATGATAGTATCATTATATTTAACATTTAAAGTCAATGGCTTTCTTTTATGCGTATGAAATTGGATCATTTTAGTTTTCTCCATATTAATTTGTAGGTTGTTAGAATGTAACCAGTGTATTATGTTGTTTATTGCGTTGTTTATTTCTAGTTCATATGAATCTCGGTTTTCAAATTTACAATGAGGGTCGTGTCATCAGCAAACAATATTGTGTTATGGCAGGTGGTATTTAGGAGATCATTAATATATATAAGGAATAAGAAAGCTGCCAATACTGTGCCCTGTGGCACGCCAACACTATTTTGTCGAATAGTCACTTCTATGCAACATCTTTTTGTTGCTATGATTGATTTTAGAGATTTCCACACATTGTTTTCTGTCGTGAAGGTAGTTTCTCAACCAGTCATTCGCTTTTCCTCTTATTCCATATTTTTCTAGCGTATATAAGAGCAAATTGTGGTCCACAAAATCGAACGCTTTACTCATGTCAAGGAAAATTGCAGCAATTGGTACTCCATCATTTATAGCCTGGGTGATAATTTTGATCAAATTAAAACATGCCAATGAAGTAGTACTACCCTGTCTGAATCCATATTGCTCGTCTTTAAGTAGACGATGGCTTGTTGTAAAATCTTGAAGTCTTTTTAACATGATTTTCTCGAAGATTTTGGACATAACTGGTATCAGTGTCACTGGTCTATAATTGTTCATGTCGGATTTTTCTCCTTTTTTCAAATGTGGCTTAACTATTGACTTTTTCAATATGTGTGAAAAGGTCCCTTCCTCAAACGATAAATTAATTAAATAACACAGCGGTTGACATATGTATGGTGCGCACAATTTAATTGCGTTGGTTGTTATGTCATCTACTCCTGCTGCATTTGTGTTATTAAGATTTTTAATTACTTGAAATACTTCCATCGCATCAGTAGGTTTAAGGAATATTGTATGCTCGTTATTAGTATCAATCGTTTTGTTTATCTCGTCTTTATTGATGATATAGATATCGATGTGATATCTAACACATATCAGATATAAGTCACGTTTTGATATATCGAACCCATCCCTACCCTAGTTGTCTGTTCATCTGACATCTGTGAGGAGTTTTTGGCGGGATTTTTTCGAGTGAAGTTCAGCGGCTGTTAATATTACTTGCAAATTGATTCCTAGTGGATATTGTGATATAAAATTGGTGTAGTTTTGTGTCTCAACTGTCTACGCAACTGGACAATATGTGAAATCATTGACAGAAGCGATCTCAGGATAGTGGAGCGGAGAATTTTATTGTAGTATTTACTACCTCCGCTAAGCTTACTGGGAAGGCTGACTCAATACAATTTGCTGCCAAATACTCCATAAAACATTAGAATCTGTTACATCCGTATTCTAATGCATACTAAAGAATGTTAAAATTGCACTAAAGACTAGGCAGCATGGTCTCAGACCTTAGCCTGTTCCGTCAGGAACAAATACAAAAAAAAAAAAAAAAAAACAAAAAAAAAAAACGATTTTTTGGCGGGATTTTTTCGAGTGAAGTTCAGCGGCTGTTAATATTACTTGCAAATGGATTCCTAGTGGATATTGTGATATAAAATTGGCGTAGTTTTGTGTCTCAACTGTCTACGCAACTGGACAATATGTGAAATCATTGACAGAAGCGATCTCAGGATAGTGGAGCGGAGAATTTTATTGTAGTATTTACTACCTCCGCTAAGCTTACTGGGAAGGCTGACTCAATACAATTTGCTGCCAAATACTCCATAAAACATTAGAATCTGTTACATCCGTATTCTAATGCATACTAAAGAATGTTAAAATTGCACTAAAGACTAGGCAGCATGGTCTCAGACCTTAGCCATTTCCGTCAGGAACAAACACAAAAAAAAAAAAAACGAGAGTTTTTGGCGGGATTTTTTCGAGTGAAGTTCAGCGGCTGTTAATATTATTTGCAAATTGATTCCTAGTGGATATTGTGATTTAAAATTGGTGTAGTTTTGTGTCTCAACTGTCTACGCAACTGGACAATATGTGAAATTAGTGACAGAAGCGATCTCGGGATAGTGGAGCGGAGAATTTTATTGTAGTATTGACTACCTCCGCAAAGCTTACTGGGAAGGCTGCCTCAATACAATTTGCTGCCAAATACTCCAAAAAACATTAGAATATGTTACATCCGCATTCTAATGTTACTAATGAATTCAAGAAAAATACTGATGACTAGGCAGCATGGTCTCAGACCTTAGCCTGTTCCGTAAGGAACAAACAAAAAAAAAATATGTTTTTTTTTGGCGGGATTTTTTCGAGTGAAGTTCAGCGGCTGTTAATATTATTTGCAAATTGATTCCTAGTGGATATTGTGATATAAAATTGGTGTAGTTTTGTGTCTCAACTGTCTACGCAACTGGACAATATGTGAAATTAGTGACAGAAGCGATCTCGGGATAGTGGAGCGGAGAATTTTATTGTAGTATTGACTACCTCCGCAAAGCTTACTGGGAAGGCTGACTCGATACAATTTGCTGCCAAATACTCCATAAAACATTAGAATCTGTTACATCCGTATTCTAATGCATACTAAAGAATGTTAAAATTGCACTAAAGACTAGGCAGCATGGTCTCAGACCTTAGCCTGTTCCGTCAGGAACAAATACAAAAAAAAAAAAAAAAAAAAAAAAACATCTGTTGTCATTGCATTGTCATCTCAAACACAATTTAAATTATTAAAATAATTGATCCGGTGTCCGGCGGACAATAAACGGAATATTTGCCTGTCTTTCAGTGATTATCGAGTAAAAAATGGAAAAACTGCAAATGTGTAGGGTATGTTTAGTTAAGGATACTCGGATGTATGTAGTGGTCAACAAGAGTTTGCATGATCTCTTTATGAAGTTGACTGCTAAGCCAGTAAGTTGTTTCATTAAAATTAATAGGTTTTAATACGCCTCATACAAGTGGATATTGTGGAATGTAATTAATAATGTGAACATGACTGACATCACTGTAGGAGAACTCTGCAATAATAATAAGTGATACTTTCCAATCTACCTTGAGCAAGAATTATTCAATGCTCATGCTTTCTCTTTAAAAAAGCTTAAAGAAAGCATGTAGCCGACCACTTAATTGTTCTTCATTCTTGATTGTAAACCAAAACAATACATTTACACAAGGTATGCATGCAACATGAACTGGTTGTTGTATGATTGAAAGTACTATAAACATGAGCAACTTTTTCCCTTGGCTTTTCTTTGCATTATTCTGGAATGCATACAGTGATAATGTAAATTGCTAAAAGTGAAAGAATTGTTATAATCTAATCAGTACTTCCAGAGATTACATTTAACAAACATACATAAACACAATCATTGCTACCTCTTATTAGATTAGTTTAGAAAACAAAGTGCAAGACAAGTTTTGTTGCAGTTTGTAACTGAAGACAGAAGACCGCGACTCGTTTGTTACTTCTGCTGCACCAAACTCAAACAATGCTGCCGTTTCCAGAGAAAATGTCTGGAAGCTGAAGAGCTGTTTGCTCAGATGCTGGATGAGGATAATGAGGTGAGGTTACTTTACTAGATTCTTGAAGACTTATTTCAAAAGTCTGACAACACTTCTTGCCAAAGGTTATCATGATAGGCAATTGATCCATGTAAAATAGTAGTATTTGGCCGCTTCTAGTCATCATGGACTAACACAAGTAGTCCATTATCAAATATCTATAAATGGCAGCCAGGAACAACAACCTAACATGTATCCTATCCCCATATATTTTGGGGCGCAGTGGTTGAGTGATTGACTGCTGCACTGCGTGTTGCGGGTTCGATTCCCGCACAGAACAAATATTTGTATGACCTACAGATAGTTGTTCCGGCTCTGGGTGTTGTGTATGTGAGTTTATATGTTTGTAAACAAAAGGGCAGTCACAAAAACGTAGTACTAGACGAAAAAACAACATTTGCTTAAGACCCCCACGAACTAATTACGGAAAAAGAAATATATTATACGAAGGAGCAGAGTTGTATAATAAATTACCCAATGACATTAAAGAGATACAGTCCTTTACTTTATACAAAAAAACCTTAAAGCACCACATTTTAAAAGATTTTTGTAGGTTTTAAATATGGGTTGGTATGATCTTAATATTTGGCAAATTAGTAAATATTATTTACTAATTTGCTAAATATTAAGATAACTAGGATACCCCTACTCTGTATTTCCGAAACATCACAAAATATATAAATCGTATAATGTGTAATTGCTATTGACTTGCCTTCAAGAATCGATATGTAATAGTGCACTTACTTTTTCCTTTTACCCACAACACTGTAAAAAAAAACAAAAAAAATGTATGTACTGACTTATTTACGAGTACCTAACTTCTTCATAAGTAATTCTAACATTTAGTTTTATGATTACCTTGTATTTCTCATATTAAGTGAATGTATTCTTTTTGAGAAATAAATGTCTTAAACCGTAAACGCACCCACGATACAGGAAGAAATTCCTAGTGTGGGGCAACGTTTTTATAAAAAAAAAAAAAAAAAAAAAAATCCAAGAGGCCTGCGTGGGGTCTCAATATGTAATGTATGGTTAGCTATCTAAAACTGAAGTCATATTTTTACAGCCAAATCCTTTAATAAACCCAGATCTCATAGATTTAGACAATGGGTTTATTAAATCGCCGATCGAGCACATAAACATAGTTGGGGAATGTCAAACAGAAAACCATGCTACATGTATCAAAGAAGAATTACCAGCTGATATTATTGAGCCAAAAGAGGAGCTTCAAATTGATGGTATGCTTATATTTTTTTTAACTTCTCCTTTTATCTGTGATCGGCTTTCTAGCCATAATGCCAGATGGGTTCTTTGTAAGAGATTAGTTTTGTGGTGATCCATTGAATAATCACATTATGTGGTTTAGCACTAAATAAACTTTATTGTCTGTGATCCAAGTTCAGGATTTGCCATGTCTTGAAGCAGATTATATCCCCTTGTCTGTTTGGAAGGTTCTTGGCTAAGATGTAGCTGTGCTTGCTATTTTCGCATTGTTCTTCTTTCATTGTTGGTATTTTTAGGTGCTTGTGTATATCAGTGTTTCTGACAAACCAAGGTTTACTTAAGATTGTTCTTAGAGATCAATTTTAGAAACTTTGCAAAATATTGGAGTTGCTGGCCTATCCTCAGAATTCTAATCCATAAATCCAGATTGGTTTTACTATAATTTTATATACAAGTACCTATTTTGTTATTTATTTATTATAAACTTTATTGTACACCACAAAATAAAAAACATACAGGGCAAACATTTTCAAAAACAAAGTGTACAATAGGCGGTCTTATCGCACAGGGCAATCTCACGTCAAATCAAATCTGGGTTACTAAGAGATAACTTTTATTCTATTCTTTTTTTTCCTACGAGCCAGGAAAGACTTTTCATCTTAATAGAAGCTGCCTTTTTCTTGGCCTTAATGTGGTTGGCCCAGGTTACAGGTAAGCCTTCTGTCAAGGTGTAGCCCCAGGTATTTTACTGTGTTACTGTTTAACAGTGGTTTACTTTCCATGTACACTGGGGCACGACACTACGCCTTTCCGAAGAGTGAATGTCACTTGAACGGACTAAGTTATACTAGGTTGAATTCTCAATTCTTTAAGCCAAAGATTGCGGATAGAGGTCATCGCTACAAACACTGATCAATAGGTATATGACAGTATTCATAATTTTATACTGACTATCTCCAATTATCTTGGCATATTGGCAAAATCATCGAATGTTCATCGATGGAGCTGTGAACATAAAAAATTTAATTGACTATAAACTAGGTTGAATTCTCGATTTATTCAGCCAAAGATCAATTTTATTCAACTGGACTTGTAATTTCTGAGATGCCTGTGTTGGATCCTTGTCACTAGCAAGGCATGCAGTGTCGGCTGCATAGGTCGCCGTTACCATGTCATCAGTATTAGGCAAATCTGCGGTGATCGAGTAGAGTATGGGCCCGAGCACAGAGCCTTGTGGAACTGACGCTTTCGTTTCATAAACATTAGACAGTTCGTCCTCATACTTAACTTGAAATTATCTTCGGTTTAAGTAAGATTTTAGGATCATATGAAAAGAGTTAGGTAGAAGAGATTTCATTGTATACAAAAGTCCCTTGTGCCAGACCTTGTCAAATGCCTGTTGGATATCCAGGAACACCACAGAACAGTATTTTTTTTTTCCAATGTCTGTCTGTCTGATTTTATGGACCACACTATGCACTTGCTCTACAGTTGCGTGCTTTTCACGGAATCCAAATGGATGGTCTGGTACTATCAAGTTATCGTCAAGTACTGGTTTTAATCTACGTAGAAATATATTTTCATAAACCTTAATATGATTGGAAGGAGGCTTATGGGTCTGGGATAAGAGCTTGGTTCGGTTGGTCGTTTTCACAGCTATATACATTTTATTTGCTATCATACATATCTATGATATCTTCCACATTTTTGAGTAGTATTGTAATCGAAAGACAGCATTGTTCAGCATTGTTAGAAAGACAATATTTTTTCTAGGTAGGTGCTTGAGTATTTCACCTGTGATGAGATCATAACCAGGACTTTTTATTATTCTCCACATTTTTTGTTGTCCTTGTCAGTTCTGTCGGCGTGACCATTTTGAGTAAAGGTGATAGTTGTTGATCACTATTTAGATAATTATCAACTTTCCCCTCAAAATCGGTCATCGACGACTCATTAGGAGTGAAAACCGCAGAAAGGTTTTGTGCAAAAAGCTCCGACTTTTCACTTGCTTTTCTGGCCCAAGATCCAGTACGAGGTCTGCACTAAAAGTATCGGGAATGGAATATTTCCACTGTTTCTGTCATATTAAAATCTTTTTAATTGAAAACTCCTTGGTCTTAAAAATCGAATTCCATTACCATTTATTTATTTAAAAAAAGATTCTCGGTCTTGTCACAAGGTTTTGTCAAACTTGTTTAGTCGTTGTAAATTCACCACCGGCCATCAGCGTCATAATTTGGCAATTATAAAACTTTTTTTCTTCTTACCTACCGATCAATCTCCTTCGTTTATCCTCTGTAACCCTGACATTGGCGGCATTGTGTAAATTATACACATCTGGTGCCATTCAAACAAGAAGTGAAGTGAAGTGAGAAAATGGAATTGACTCGAGAAAATTTGAGAGCGATGATTTATTATGACTTTCGAAGTGGTTTAACACAAAAACAGTGTGTTGACCGGATGATTTCTGCTGAATGAATCTCGGTGATGAAGCCCCATCCAAAACCACAATTTATCGCTGGTTTGCTGAATTTCAACGTGGACGTGTCAAGCTCAGTGATGATCCCCGTCAAGGTCGTCCAAAAACTGCAGTCACCCAAGAAAACGTTGATGCTGTGCGTAAGCTGATTGAGGAAGATCGACATGTGACATACCGCGAAATTCAGACAACTTTAGACATTGGCATGAGTCAAATACAAATAATCTTGCATGAACAATTAGGTGTAAAAAAGTTGTTTTCCCGATGGATACCGCATTCGCTCTAAAGAGAAAGAAAAAGCGGCTCGCGTTACTTGGTGCGTCAGAACTCTCGAAAGATTCCACGCAGGATCCTCAAATGCTGTATACAACATCGTATCAGGTGACGAATCCTGGATATACGCGTACGAACCCGAAACAAAAAACCAGTCACCGGGTATTCGAAAATGAGTTAAAGCCAACAAAAATTGTTCGTTCACGGAGTGTTGCAAAAAAAATGGTGGCCACGTTTGTCTCCAAAACCGGCCATGTTGCGACTATTTCTCTTGAGGGACAAAGAACGGTTGATGCAAAATGGTATGCTAGCATTTGTTTGCCACAGGTCGTTTCTGAACTCCGTAAAGAGAACTGCAACCGCCGCATCATCCTCCATCACGACAATGCGAGTTCTCACACCGCGCACAGAACAAAAGAGTTTTTAGAGCATGAAAACATAGAATTATTAGACCATCCGCCGTACAACCCCGACCTAAGCCCTAATGATTTCTATACTTTCTCTAAACTAAAGAATAAATTGCGTGGTCAGAGATTTTCATCACATGAAGAAGCTGTGGACGCCTACAAAACGGCCATTTTGGAGACCCCAACTTCCGAATGGAATGGTTGCTTCAATGATTGGTTCCATCGTATGGAAAAATGTGTCAAATTTCGCGGCGAATACTTCGAAAAGCAATAAATATATTTTTAAATAGTAATGTTGTGTCACTTCCTTGATTCCCGAAATTTTCAGTGCCGCCCTCGTATTAGGTTGCCTAAGCAGGGGTTGGGCAGCATGTTGTGGTCGTTTAAAATTGTTGGTTATCTTCCACAATGAATAGTTATCCTGTTTTCGAGCTGACAATGTTGACAGTTTTTCTTGGAACATGGTATTTTGGTTCCTCAGTTCTCTTGCAGCTTTATGAAATTTCCTTTTATCCTCTTCCGATCTATCCAAATGAAGCTGCCTTCGGAATCTTCGTTTAGCCTCCAGTTTATGCCTCATCTGTAAGGATATATTATTTTGACAGACTGAAGTGTCTAGCGAGGGTGTAGCGCACCATGCTGCTATTTGTATAACATTAGTTATGTAGAATGTGGCAGAATCTATGTTTTCTTCAGTTTTCAGTTTCACTTTAAGCTTCCGTCATTCGGTCTGCCCGGTGGTCTGTGCGATTGGATCGCAGACTTCCTGAGGGACCGGTCTATACGAGTGGTTATAGATGGCCGCTCGTCTGACCAACGGGATATCAACGCCGGGGTCCCTCAGGGGTCGGTACTCTCGGCAACATTGTTCTTGTTGCACATAAATGATCTGCTAAAACCCGGCACTTTTGGGTATGCAGACGACAGCACTGTTGCTGAGAGATACTTGTCCGACGCGCGTGCTACCGGGCCTCAGATCCAGTCTCTCCGGGAGGCCATGGTGGAGCGCTTGAACTTGTCCTTGCAAGCAGTCTCCGAATGGGGCGATGCCAATCTGGTCAGGTTTAATGCTGCTAAAACCCAGGCGTGTCTTTTTTCCGCTAAAAGGAGCCAATTCCATCCGGCTCCTACTTTCCGCGGTGTAACCGTGCCGATAACGGACCATCTCGAGCTTCTTGGCGTTACGTTGACATCGACCCTCAATTTTGGTCCATTCATTGAGGCAAAAGCTCAACTGGCTGCCAAAAAGTTGGGGATCCTTGCAAAGGTGAGACGATACTTCACGCCAGAACAGCTGCTCAACTTGTATCAGGCGCAAGTTCGGTCATGCATGGAGTACTGCTCTCACCTCTGGGACGGATCTGCCAAGTACCAGCTGGATGCACTAGAGTCGATCGAAAAGCGGGCCAAGAGGCTCATCGGCAATGAGATATTGGTCAAGTCTAGGCTCCAGAGCCTTGAACATCGGCGCCAAGTTGCCAGTCTGTCGGTTTTTTATCGGTTACATTTCGGGGAGTGTGCGTTGGAATTGCATGAATTAATTCCTCCTAGCCCTTTCCATTATCGGAATACAAGACGTACGGCGATGTGTCATCGGTACATGGTGGACATTCCACCCATACGCACCAAACGTTTTGGGAATACTTTCATTATGCGTACAGCTAGGGAGTGGAATTCCCTGCCGGGGTCTGTATTTCCTGAGAGCTACAACCTGGGAGTCTTTAAGTCAAGAGTGAATAGGTTTCTTCTAGGTAAGCGCGCTACATCGTCGACCACATCATCACTTACCATCAGGTGAGATAGTGGTCAAGCGCGAGCCTATCATTAATAAAAAAAAAAAAAAAAAAAAAAATTAACTTCTTCGTCTAGGTAGTCCGCAAATGAGTCCCAGTCAGCTTTTCGATTACACGAAGGCCAGGTGTCCTATTGGTATCAGTTGGCCAGTAAGTTGGTTCGCCAGTCGAGAGCAGAGTTTGTCTGTGGGTTACAACACTCTTTTTCAGCTCACGTCCTCTGGTTGTGATGAGTCTAGATCCCCAGCAGGGATATTTGCAATTCCAGTCTCAGACACTTAAATACCTGTGGCCCAACGTGTTGAAATATATGTCAAACATCATTCTTGAAGTATGCTTATAAGAATAGAAAAATATATTGAGTACTAGCATAATAGCCCAATATGAGAAGGCAATAAAAAAATAAAAGAAACCACTTCCCTCCATATCAAGAAGGAGACAGAACAAAAAGGCCAATAGGCACAAAAGGTCGTTTACATCTAGGATAAGCCCAGTTGCTAGCACCACGGATTTTTTTTCTTACTTTTTCCTACTCCTTTATTCTTTTCTGATTAATTTCGTTGCGGGATCCAAGACAGTTAAATTCATTCTCCGGGACTTCGTCGAGCTTCATTGCCTCGGCGCTTTTCTGGTGGTCGTCACTGTTGATTCTGGCTTCCAGGAGTTGCAGTGGTTTGGGAATAGTGCGGTGGGATTGTCCCAAAATAAAAAGAGTAGGCAATATGATATAAGGCTAAAAAATGTTAAAATAATGAAATTGTCCGGGCTTTCTGAATAATGACCAATGTGTTTTTTTTTTGCCTTCTTATCTGCCATCAGCCTTCATCGACTATAATCAGATGTGTTCCTAGGTCAATATCTTGTAGAGTGCTTCCTCCAGCAAGGACAGCTACTCTTCTGTACAAAATAGCTACCATCTATTGTGTAGCTTCATGATATTATGCCTTTTGAGACGGTTGGAGTAATTTTGGTACATCAGTTGGACTGCCAGTTCATTTGGGTGACTAGACAGTCGCTGTTTGTATTTCTTCGCAGTCGATCGAATTTCTTCTTTAACTGTGTTCATTTGTAATTGTTGGTGTATTTCGTTATTTGTGATGAACCAATGAGCGTTGCTTATCGTTCGAAGTATGTTATTCTGCATACGCTGAAGCATCGAGATGTTTGAGTCACTAGCACTACCCAACAATTGTATGCCGTACATCCAGACAGGTTTGAGGACAGTTTTGTACACAAGTAGTTTATTGTCTGTTGATAATTTACTCTTTTGACCAAGCAGCCAGTGTAGGAGTCTATATCTAATGTTAAGTTCCTCTCGTTTAGCTTCGATATGATTTTTCATGCCATGCGGCGGTCCAAATGCATACCCAGGTACCTGACGTTATCCTCATGCGGCAAGGTGGTGCCTCCTAGCTGTACAGGTGGGCAGTGTGAAGGTGACTTGTAAAGAATTAGATGTGCTGGCTTTTAATTTCCATGTTTGCAGCCACTCATTGATCTTGTGAAGGCCCTGCTGTAAGGTATCTGATGCGACAGCTGGATCATTGTTACACGCCAGGATGGCGGTGTCGTCAGCGTAAGTAGCTGTAGTTAAGCCAGATAGTGTCGGAAGATTGCCGTATAAAGGGTATACAGTATGGGTCCCAAGATTGATCCCTGTGGTACGCCTGATCTTATGTCGTAAAAGCCAGAAGTCTAACCCGCCTCCTTCACTTGGAATAGTCTATCTGAGAGATATGATCTCATCAGCATGTGATAGCTATGAGGTAAGCTTTTCTTAATTTTGTAGAAGAGGCCATTGTGCCAAACCCTGTCAAATGCCTGTTCAATATCCAGGAATACGGATGCGCAATATTCGTACTTTTCTAGGGCCTTTCTTACCGTCTCACAAGCTCTGTGGATTTGCTCGACTGTAGAGTGCTGCTGGCGAAAACCAAACTGGTGATTGGGTATTATCTTATTTTCTGTAAGTATTGGTAAGATTCTGCGTAGCAGCACTTTCTCAAACAGCTTTGACAGGATTGGCAGCAGACTGATTGGTCTATACGAGGTTACTTCGTTCACTGGCTTGCCCATTTTGTGGATCATCTTAATTTGTAAGACTTTCCATATCCTGGGAAAATGTTGCACTCTGAGGATTGCATTGAACAAGATGGTTATAAGTACCAGGGCTTTCTTAGGTACTTCTTTTAGAATTTCATTCGTTATTAGGTCGAATCCAGGTGCTTTTTTGTCCTTGAGCTCTCTGATAGTTTTGGCAACCTCTCTCACTGATACTGGTTTTGGGGGCATCGACATTTGATAGGCCTGATTTAAAGCCGCATTGACTTTCGATTCAGACTCACGGTCGTCGGTCTCGTTTGGTGTGAATACATTGGACAGGTGTTCTGCAAATGCATCGGCCTTTTCCTGGGCATTTCGAGCCCAAGCATTGTTGTTTTTCTTTATGGGTGACAATGTGATAAATATAGAAGTTTAAATCAGTATTCATTACATTGCCCGATTTGACTTGACTAGATTCATAATGCCCGGACATTTTATATGGTGGCCCAATTAATCGCTTGGTCCATAACAAATATATAAGTATAAATAATGTTATTTATTTATTATATGCTGTATTGAAAACCTTAAAAAACAATTTTTTAAAGAAACTTAAAACTAATACACATATAATGGGCGGCCTTATCGCATTCTGGAATCTCTTCAAGGCAAGGCAACCTGGTATGGACAGTAATTGTCTGGACATGAAGTGGGGCTGTCATGGTGTGACAATAACAGTGTTAAAATACTATATTATAATAGATACACAGATAAATACATATGATGCGTAATATATACATAAATACTAAATATAATGGCAATAAAAATAAATGATGAATGACTATATTGCATGTTGTTGATTTGTTGTTGCAATGTTAGGATAGATTCACTCTTGCTTGACTGTTTATTTTCACTTACAGAGCTAGAAGCAGAGTTGGTAAATCCAGACTCTTCAGATGTAGAAGATATACAAGTAAAGCATTCTGATTCGGAAGACAATGTGTCTATAACGGAGTTTAAAACAGAAGTGGAAGAAGAACAAGACACAAACTGTAAGTATTAGTTAGTTAATCTTGATGTAAGTAATCGAACAGGTCGACTCATTTGGCAACAGACACTTAAATATAGCAAAAAAAAATACAACCGACTTCTAAATAAAAACATTACAAAGTGAAAAATAACTTATTTTCGGCAGTCGGTGTTCCTGTTTTCTTTTCTTCTTTTTTGACATCGACTTGCGAAAAAACAGTTATTTTTCACTTTGTAGTGTTTTTTTTGGTAATTGTTTATATTTTTTATTTTTCACTTTTTATTTGTGGTACCTAATAGCCAAGTTCTTTAGTAAGGTACCTATAATGACAGAATAGATTACCCGATTACGAAACTTTAGCATAACCGGTGAAATGAAAGTGGACCAAGGTGAACTGTACATATCTGCGTGCCTCTTAAGAGCGCGCGTACTGGCGTGATGTTATTTTAAAATGGACAGACATGCGATTGCAGCAATCCCGAGAGATTTTATAGTTATAAGTTCTATTATATATCTCCGAAGTTCTTCATCAGATCTTCACCAAATTAAAATCGGACCAATTTGGAGCCATACTCTTTCAAACAAAAAAAATATTTTCAAAACCGGTCCGCAATTGGCGGAGAAATCTGTGAACATAAACAATAAAAAACATAGTCGAACATCCTCCTTTTTCGAAAATCGGTTTAAAAGTAATCACATTATAAACACAATTTCCTATACCACGAAAATAGTGTGCCTTGGGAGAACTGGCGAAAATTAAAATGTGTCATTAAATTACAAGGCATAGCTACTTTTGCTGAGGGACTAAAATTAGAAGAACTATATTCAAATTTTGAGGACACTGAAGATGAGGAGAGGTAAGTTTTACTTGTATTATTCAATTTAGTATAGGCGTGCACTACACTCACAATTTCTTGTTATCATCTAGCATTATATTTCAACCATAATATACCAAAAAGCATATTATGGGTGAAATATAAATATAGCAGTATATGATAAAAAGCTGGTACACACGTTCAGTATTATATATTATAGCTTGCCCAGTCTGAAGTGATGCGCATCACTACCGAAAATTAAAAGACACGGCGCCGTTTACGTAAAATGCAGTAATAGGGCGCGTCACTTCAGGCTGGAAAAGCTCTAAGGCTTAACATGCACTGCGATTTTTGTTCGCGCAAATTTTTGCCGCCCATTCTGCTACCTATGGCATTGTATGAAGGTGCACGCATTGCGAAAAAAAATTGCGCGGCAATAATACCGCAAGAATTCTGTTTTGCCACAGAATCCACCGCACCGCGGCGCGGATTAAATTCGCGCGAACATTTTTAACTCTATGAAGAGGTAGAAAGTTACAAAAATCGCGCGAAATTTTATCCGCAGTGCGTGTTAGTTAGATTCAGTGCGCGGACAATAATTCGCGCGAATATGCGTGTTAAGAGTCCCTACAAGTTTCACGTAGTTTCTTAGTAGTAGTAGTAAGTTTCTTGTAGTTATTGAGAAATTTTCGCTGAAAAAGTAGCTGTTTTCTGTTTTTGGCTCGTGAAACTCGTAGGGGATCTTAAGCCTAATGGACAATCAATACATATGTCGCAAATACGAGGGCTACCTTGGATAAACACTCGATCTTGTGGGCTTTCGTGGGTATATGCATGCTACAAAGCAGGTAACTTATGCCGATTTGGAGATAGTACTTGTTCCAATCTTATCAAAGCAGCGAATTCGGCCACCTATTCGTTTCGCTTTCTCTCAACAAAACACACTTTCAAGTTTATAACGCCACACTTTAGGCTACTTCTCAATTATTTCTCTCACAACTCTGTTTTTTTAACTTTTTGCAAACGCGCTCCCGCGCGTTCCTTTTTCTAACTCTTTTCCGACCAAATATGGCGGGCGACTTCGCTCAGGTCGCCATTATCCTTGGCTACCCTGCTTTCATTGGTTTAAGAACACCTCGGGCAAAGTTCACAGCTTTTAACATCCAATCAAAATCGAGTATTTTGACATAAGCCAAATAAAGTGTTGTCAATCGAATAAAATCGAACTGAGATTGAATCGTAGGCTAAATGTTGCCAATTAAACAAAACTGAATTAATAAGTTTAAATGCGTCATACTTCTTTGTTCTAGATTGTTATTAGTACCTAATATACCTTCCTCCTACACGGCCATTCTGACAGACAAACGGTCCCACGTTTGAGCGACGAGAGAAATCGTTACTCAATTTTAATAAAAAAAACAGACAGAGACAGAACAACAATAAAAAAATAAGTAATAGGTTAAGTTCGGCCGCTCCTGACCAAATAAAAAAAATAACGTGGTCGTGACATCTTCCTTCTACGTGAAACCTTCAATCAACACCCTATATTACCAGCCTATAACAAAAATCAAGTACTTCTTTACTCATGAAAACGGAATTCTCATAGCTTTCACACTGTTCATTTGTTTTCTCCATGTAAATCTAGGTCTCCACACCGTACACTGTACACAACCATCTTCGTACTATCGAAACAGCCACCTCACCGTTTAGACAACCATATTACCACATTCTAAACGGTTACCGAAGCACCAGAGGTACCAGGTTCCCAACAGGCGTCCATTCGGTCTCGAAGCACTAAGTGTGCCAGAAACCATCCAAACGCCCAACACAACATACCATGCCACATACACCAAACAACAGGTCACTGAGGCCCCAGAGGGACCAGACTCCCCCAGACACACAACAGGTCACCGAAGCCCCAGAGGGACTAGGCTCCCCCCAGACAACAGGTCACCGAAGCCCCAGAGGGACCAGGCTCCCCCAGACAACCGGTCCTCTCGAAGCAACAAGACTGCCAGATACCCATACCACATACACTAAACAACAGGTCACCGAAGCCCCAGAGGGACCAGGCTTCCCCAGACATACAACAGGTCACCGAAGCCCCAGAGGGACCAGGCTCCCCCCCTCACATATCCAGCAATGTTTCTTGGTCCCACAGCAATCGCTGTGGCTCCCGATGGTCAACCCTGTGACCATCCTGCAACCATAGTCATCCTGACCAGGCCTCGTAACCCACCTCGGTTACAGCAGTCATCTTTGACCACTCACCACGCAACCCATCTCGGTTACAGCAGTCATCTTTGACCACTCACCTCGTAACCCTCCTCGGTTACAGCAGTCATCTTTGACCACTCACACCTCGTAACCCTCCTTGGTTACAGCAGTCACCGCAGTGACTACTCATCACCGTACAGTCAGTCCTTTGACCGTACACACCTCACCGTACAGTCAGTCCTTTGACCGTACACACCGACCTCACCATTGCCAGATTGATTTGAATCAGTCTTCAACATAGTACATTCAGTTACGCCAATGGGTACTTTTTCTTTCAGCTTTTCTCTAACTCATCATAAACCAAACAAAGCCTTTAATTCAACACATAGTTGCCACCATTCAGAACTCCAATAACCATAACAAAATTTGTTATTTCATACTTTATTCTCAGTACAAAATACAACAGCAACCTCACATTCAGGATTTCTTACCCAGCCAAAAGCATTTTCAAGAACTCCATTTTATGTTCATGATTTCATACCAAACCCTCAGTGCGATAGGTATAATCTACCAACTAACTACCATCATCAAACATTACCAATTTTGCAAAATAAAAAGAAAATGAAATCATGCACCGCATGTCACCGACTTTACATCTGTGTTAACATTATCTTATCCAGCTTGGTCAGATAGCAAATAACACAAAATTACGTTAGGTATGTTCACAATGACCAGCACAGAACATTCAAAAAGTTAGAACACCACAACCATTACTGACACTTTAAATTCCACATTTATTATTCAAGTTAGGTAGGTACTAGACTTCCTACATGACACCACACAATCACACAATTCACAAATTCACACCTTTATTTTAAAGAGATGTTACAATTATTAAAACTTTTGAACAATGTTCAATTACCGAGGCCAAGCATCGTTGAACAACGCAGAACAAGAAAACCATTCCAAGTTTCCTCCAAAAAATGACTCCTGTACCAAGTAAATAAAATAAAACCCACGTGTCCACAATCCACAATAACTTAGTAAATACATTCGCAGAATTAACTCACTACACAGAATGCACTTTCAACTTAATTGCCGAATCAACTCTTGACACCGTCAGCTCTCTGACCCATGAACCTAAGAAACTGTTCTATGTAAATTAAAATGTTGCCAATTGAACATTTATCTCATCTCCAGCCACAACTTCAACAGTTATTGGCCCTCGGGCATCTCATAATACCTAAATACATCTGCTAGACACCATCTAAATGTCTAGTTGCACTGATCCCGGACTTCTGATGTCGCAAATACGAGGGCTACCTTGGATAAACACTCGATCTTGTGGGCTTTCGTGGGTATATGCATGCTACAAAGCAGGTAACTTATGCCGATTTGGAGATAGTACTTGTTCCAATCTTATCAAAGCAGCGAATTCGGCCACCTATTCGTTTCGCTTTCTCTCAACAAAACACACTTTCAAGTTTATAACGCCACACTTTAGGCTACTTCTCAATTATTTCTCTCACAACTCTGTTTTTTTAACTTTTTGCAAACGTGCTCCCGCGCGTTCCTTTTTCTAACTCTTTTCCGACCAAATATGGCGGGCGACTTCGCTCAGGTCGCCATTATCCTTGGCTACCCTGCTTTCATTGGTTTAAGAACACCTCGGGCAAAGTTCACAGCTTTTAACATCCAATCAAAATCGAGTATTTTGACATAAGCCAAATAAAGTGTTGTCAATCGAATAAAATCGAACTGAGATTGAATCGTAGGCTAAATGTTGCCAATTAAACAAAACTGAATTAATAAGTTTAAATGCGTCATACTTCTTTGTTCTAGATTGTTATTAGTACCTAATATACCTTCCTCCTACACATATAATAAATCTGTAGAGAAATATTTTTTTACATCGAAAAAAAATCAAAAAAAAATAGCCAGGGTGTTAAAGGATAACCAACAGAACCCATTTCTAGCATTTTTGGAATTTTTGTCTGTTTGTCTGTTTATTTGTGCACGCATCACGTGAAATGTACGAAACTAATGCAGATAACTTTTATACATAAAAATTATGTGTATCTTGAAGAATTACTTAGTTTTTGTTTCATCGCAATCGGTTCACTCTATCAAAAGTTAGATGAATTTAAAGTGTTCAAGAAGTAAAATTATCACAGCTCACGCAATTCAGTTACTCGGACAGTTGAACTCGCTATTCGATAGATGGCGTTGTGCATTTAAAGTCATTTTCTGAATCGCGGTGTTAAGATTTTACGCGAAAGAATGACCCTAGAAAAAAATTATTGGTATGTAGCATGTATATTTATGAGTATGTGGAGTAGGCAGGCAGGCTGGTAAGTATGGTAGGGTTGGCAGGCAGATGACGGGAGCGAAGCCGCGGGCACAGCTAGTAGACATGGTTCGTACTTGCAAAATCGAGTACCAGGGCTTCCAAGTACGTCTACTTTAAGAAACCAGGTCCTAAAACCAGGGCTCGGGATACTTTCAAGTATTTTCTATCTGGATAGGAAATTGACCCCTAGTATTGTATGAATAATAAGGAGCACAATCGCGTTTTCAAAAAAATACCTACTTACAGACGATTGAACTTCCTACCTCCATGCCAAGTCCTGTTGGAATAAAAAATACTTGCATAGGAAATTGAAACGTGACTTCCTATAAATAAGGAGCACAATCGCCTTTAAAAATAAATACCTACTTACAGACGATTAAAGTTTCTACTTCTATTCCATCCAAAAGCACTGTTGGAAGAAAAATACTTGCATAGGAAATTGAACCCTGACATCTTATTAATAAGGAGCACAATCGCATTTACAAATAAATACTTGCAAAGACAAACCATTAAAGTAAAAATACTTGCATACGAAATTGTTCCGTGGACCCTTACAAATAAGGAGCATGATCGCATTTGCGAAAACTAACGTGGTATTGCAGAACCGCGGACTCGCCCCGACGGAGCGAGTCCGAGTAGCCGTATAAAATACTTTGAAGTCTTGCAAGTATTTCGGGTCAGTACCTGGTGTACGTACTTGGAAGCAAATACCTGGTGTAAAAACCTGGTCGCGTAAATACGTACCTTCCCTAACAGCTAGTGTGGAATACGACTGTGAGTGCGCGAAGAGTGAGAAAGAGAGCTACGAGTCGGATGGTCGAGCTCGAGTCCGTCTAATAAGGCCAGTTGAGCTGCGGGCTTCCGAGAGACATATTATCAGACTGAGGCACCGATAAAGCGGTGTAATTTACTACGATGACTAGATTGAGTATAGACCAGTGCTTAACTCTTGGATTCTATTAATTACAGGTTAATAAGGCGTAAGTTCTTTTATAAGTTACAATGAGCATGTAAAATACCACATGTTTGATATAACAAGTGCTATTTGGACTCGCACAAGAAGGGTTCCGTACCATTATCGCAAAAAAACACGTTTATTGTATGGGAGCCCCACTTAAATATTTATTTTATTCTGTTTTTAGTATTTGTTGTTATAGCGGCAACAGAAATACATCATCTGTGAAAATTTCAACTGCCTAGCTATCACGGTTCATGAGATACAGCCTTGTGGCAGACGGACAGACAGACAGACGGATCGCGGAGTCTTATTAATAGGGTCCCGTTTTTACCCTTTGGGTACGGAACCCTAAAAATTGTATTTTTAACAGTGTTTTCATTTTTAACCTAAAGAGTTCGTGTTTTCTATATAATTTAAAAAAAAACCTACGCTTTTTTTGTGTCTTGCTTATTTTGATAACTAAGACGACCCACTGACCAACATTGCATTAGAATCAAATATTTTTATTTTAGAGACTTTTGAATTTGAATTTTGTATGGAGACGTATAATATGTTTGATATCAGGTAGGTAGGAAGGAGTGCGTCGCGGCGCGTTTTTTCTTTTAACCCATCTGCCCTGCATTTACCTTCAATCCGGTATTATTACAACGTCTTTACTTACGACGCTGTTACTAATTACCAGACTATACATACGCTATATATATACTCAATTGAATTCATTAATTACAAAGACAACTTAGGCCCATTATATTTTGTTTGTAAATTAAAATAAAAACGACTTATAGACTAAGTAATGTGTGAAATAGAAATTTTATAGCGTACGTAGAGTTAGGTATTGCAAGTAATTTTGTTCGGTCACTTTAAAAATCCATATCTACTTTTTTCCGTTTGGCCATCTCATGAAATATCCCCTTTTTAATAATTATTGTTTTTACAGATACCACAAAAATCGTGAATATAATAGAAAACATCCAGTTTCTAAATCAATTGTAGAAGATTTACTTAATTTCAATTCTGAATTTGAAATGATGGCGGAAGACAACGAAAATAAAAAAAATAACGCTAACGATGATGCAACAGCTGAGAATTTAACAAAAATGCCCGAAACTGAGAATCAAAATGCTGAAACTTTTGTCAGTTTAAGCCTGAATGAATTCAATCAAATCATAACAGAGACCAGTGGGTTACAAGCCGAAAACAAAATTCTGAAAGAATCTATTCTAAAGTTCGAAAATAGTAAGAGATTCTTCTTATGTAGTTAAAATTACGATCTTTTTAGGGTCCCGTACCTCAAAAGGCAAAATCGGAACCCTTACACGGAACCCGCACTTCGTTGTCCGTCTGTCTGTCTGCCTGACTGTCAGTCTGTCAAGACCCTTTTTCTAAGGAATTCGTGGCGGTATAAAATTTAAATTATCAAATACGTAGACCCTCCTCCTCCTCCTCCTCCTCCTCATAAAAATCCATCCATCCTCTAGAGCTCATAAAAATCAAGCTTTAAAGTCAACGCAATAAAAATATTTATACAGAAGCTGTTTATGCGACATATTTTGATATTCCCAAGTAAATCAAAACCTACAGGCACTGTGAAGCAGGGTACTTCCCGTTGAACTAGAATCATGAAATTTTCAAGAAACAAGGTCATACAGCACAAGTAGAGGAAAAATTCCGAAAATCATTCATTTGTAATTTTATCACATAAAAATGTTTTTTTCGGTTTACCAACTTAAATTTGCAGTTGGAGAATTGACCGTAACGCAATGATATTCTAATAAACAGATACATTATACACTCACAAAACAATCGAAAAAAGTGTTCCGCGCAGTAGCGGCAGCACACATACGCACTTTCCATTCATCTGACATTTCACTACAAGTCGAAAGGGATAGCTTGATAAAACCAACAAGAAAAAAGAGACAGCTACTGTTTGTCACTTGCGTTTGAATGTAAACAAATATTATTCTAACCACCAATGTGTTTTTCTTTTGACGTTTTGTGACATAAACTAAAGAGAAAAGTCACAATTGTGACGTATTCGAGTCTTCACAATGCGCGCGCTCATAACATATCAGGGGGGTAACCATAAGCTCTTAGAGCGGTATCAATTTGATATCGAGTAAGTGACAGATGTATATGACTTGTATACATCTGTCACTTACTCGATATCAAATTGATACCGCTCTAAGAGCTTATGGTCACCCCCCTGTTTACTAGAACATCATTGCCGTAACGTCAATGTATGGTAGAACATGTTTTTCAACTACAATGTTAACTTTGTTTTTGGGATAAATTATTTTCAACTACCTACGGAAACGGGATCCTTTATTGTGCGACACGTACTTCGCCGGTTTTTTTTTTAAATTTTTAGGTGCGTTATGACCAAGTAGACTAGACTAGAAATAATGTGACTAGACTACTAGTAATTTTTTTTTTGTTTTTCTAGTTAAAGAAGAAACTGAGAGAGGCTTTGAAACAATACAAGTACAACTGGACAAATTATATAATATTCTTAACAACGTAAACAATAAACAATCTGATATTGAGACTATAAGTGCTGCAGGTACTTCCATATCTAGAAAGTTTAATGAGGAAATAGTTCAGAGGAATATTGAATTTCCAATTAATTCTATAAACAAATTAGAATTACTTGAAGATCAACTTATTGACACGGAATACGAAAAAGTTTTGGTATGGATATTGTTATTTTATTATACTAATTAAATATTAGCTGTCCCACGTGGCTTCGCTCCCGTCAACTGGCTACCTACCCACCCATCAACCTACCTTCATACATGATTGTTGCGTAACTTAAACCATGCTTAAACCGTTTACGCAACGCACACAACGGAAGCTCTCAAAAAGGAATATTTTTTTCCGTTTTTGCAACATTTTTCATTTATGCTCAGCTCCTATTAGTCGTAGCGTGATGTTATATAGCCTATAACCTTCCTCGATAAATGGACTATCCAACACAAACATAATTTTTCAATTCCAACCAGTAGTGCCTGAGATTAGCGCGTTCAAACTAACAAACTCTTCAGCTTTATAAATATGTATGTATCATGATTGTTTTTTCTATAAGATATATATTGATTTTTATTATATTCCAGGTCAACAATTTTTCTAAAATATGCGGCACGAGTGGAATGTTAAAAATCTCAAAGATTGGATTACAATTAGCGAGACATTTATTCACAGACGAACTCCTTCACCAGTTAACGTGGAAAGGCATTAAAGGCTGTACTAAAATACCTTTTATAAACTACATCAAAATAAGAAATCTGTTTTTTAAAATTATACATTTGGCTGACAGCTGTTGCTCTGCAAAGGATTCTGACGCATTTTTGCAGAACAGTGCGATAAAACATAGTGGCCAGCGCATCAAACGAAAGTCGTAAGTACGAACAACTACTTATTTTCTTTTTTATCTACACCTGCGTTATGTTACTCCAACAAAGGAGTATTTAAGTAATGGGTACCTACCTACTGTAAATACCACCCAATTGAGCAATTGGTGCGAGCAATAGATATGTTTAATTTAGAAATTTTAAAGTACTTATTCATATTGTGACGTTCTGTTTTACGTTTTACACACTGTATAATTGATATCTTTATAAATTATCTGCCTTTAAGGGTACACTAGTCGACTGCACGAACTATTTTGTGAGCGGGGTTAAAATGCATTTTATATCAACCGACAATACGTGCGGCAGAGATAGATGCTGTGATGAGCAGTAGGAAGCTAGTTCGCGTACGAATACACACTTTTGCAAATTTGTAGCGAAATGGATAATGATTTAGGACGAAGCCGAGTGCGCGAAATTTTATAAACAGACCTTTGGGAGTCTGGATATCATGAAAAAATGACTAAACTTATCTGTTCATAATAAAATTATTTTCATTGTTGAACTACTAATCTATCCCTGTATGGTGGCCGTTTTGCAATTTTCCGTCTTCTTTGGTATTTATTTGCGCCCAAAAATGCGTTAAAATTAGTGTCGAAATGTGGAACTTTCGAGGTTCATAACTTACATATATATTTATTTTTTATTTTTCGTTTCCATACAGGGCTAGATAATAATGAGACAAATTTATATATTTTTTTATTTTGAACGTACATCAAACAGTGGAGTAATCGTTAGACTTCGTTTGTATGGAAGAATGATCGACTAGTGTAACCTTAACTACAGTACGCGGCATAAAATAATGTTTTAAAACGTCCTGTTTTGCTTTTAGTTCTGAAGTGAAAATAATTAACCTAAAAAGAAAAAAAAATGAAACCGGAACGAAGACTTCTACTGAGAATGAGAATCCTTTTTCAAACAATTTAGAAACTATACATTCATCAGATAAAGAAATTTATGATGAAGAGACAAAGGAAAGTGTGCAGGATGGGATTTGTGGGTTAGATGACATGGAAAATAAAATCGGTATGTTACTTAGAGAATAACGCCGTTTATTTTATCTTATTTTATTTTTAATTAAAACAGATTAATTCTAAGGTAATTGTACATTTTAACAGATGATACGCCAGACACAAAAATCGTTCCATTAAAGCATCGAAGGAAGTGACAAGACTCTCTGATGCAAAAATAAACAACGACGATCGATTTAAAACATGAAACTAAAATAATGAATGTAAATTCTGACGATCTACTTCTACGTCAAGTTTTCGAACAAAATGCAGAGTGCAGCAAAAGTGCAAACAGCGATTAGACTAGTAATTTATTTAAGATTTTGTTGATATTATTCAAGTTAGTTAAAGTTCATAATGGTGAAAGGTATAATTCCATCGCATGCAGTAGACAGTCAGCTGCAGTAAACGCTGACGCCATCAAAAATTGTATCGAAATTTTTTAGTTTTTTTTGTTCCTATGCCAGATGAAAGTACCCATGATATAAACAACCTTATCTACAATCACAACGTAATGTTCCAAATATGAATTCAAATATTATTATATACTAGCTGTGCCCGCGGCTTCGCTCCCGTTATCTGTCTGCCAACCCTACCCTACTTACCTACCTACCAATTTTTTCTATAGTCATCATTCTTTCGCGGAGAATTTTAACATCGCCATTCAGAAAATGACTTCAAATGCACAACGCCATCTATCAAATGTCCAGTTCAACTGTCCGAGTATCTGAATTGCGTGTGTTGTGATAGTTTTACTTCTTGAACACTTTAAATTCATCTAACTTTAGATAGAGTGAACCGATTGCGATGAAACAAAAACTAAGTAATTCTTCAAGTTACGCACAATTTTTATGTATAAAATTTATTTACATTGGTTTCGTACATTTCACGTGATGCGTGCACAAATAAACAGACAAACAGATAAACAGACAAAAATGCCGGAAATAGGTTCTGTTGGTTATCCTTTAACACCCTGGCTATTTTTTTTTAAATATTTTTGATGTACAAAAATTACTTTTCTACAGATTTATTATATGTATTGATTGATGATGATGATGATGTTGTATAAACACGTACTTTATATTCATGGATAGGTAACATTACAAAAAAAACCATTACAGTGCAACATTTTTCTTCGATTTTCAAACAACTGAATCATAAAATAAATTTTTAATTTTTATAGCACACTTTTACTTTTTAATTTATTGGCGCGTATAGGCTCATTGAATTAATGTAGAAAAAAAGTGTCATTGTATATGGATACGCGCGCTGTCATGCGCAATGACAATCTAAATTGCTCGCAATACTAGATATATTTTTCGTTTCCACTTTTGTTTTATTTCAACTGTATGAGTGAAGATAAAATAGTGTATGCAACTGCATATAATTAGGTATTAAAACACTCGCGTGATATTATTATAAACCCACGCTCGTGTTTTAATACCCCTATTATATTATAACCGTTGCATAAACTACTATTTTGTATCGGACCAACTACCAACTGGAAAAAAAGTCAGGTGTCCCATATATTATATACCTATTATTATTGGTGTAGTAGGTATTATAATTTTGTATGGAACAGCAGATTCTATTACAAGTAGAATAGTGGGGTCTATACAAAAAGTTGTTTATATTCATGGGTGGGTTCATCTAGCAGAGGTAACAAAACAACGAATTTTTTTCGGTAAAATTTGATTTGTTTATTTTCTTTCCTAATGTTGTCAATACTGGAATAAACACCATTTAAGATTAGCAACCCATAGATGTAAGTTTACATTTGACATCATTTAAATTGTATTTTTTTAATTCTTCCAGTTCGTAAGGAAGTAATGTTGCATAAATATTTATATGGGAAGAATTAAATGGTCGCTCAAAAAAATTACATTTGTTTTTTATATTCCTTCCAACGATTTGTATGTTTCCCTGATCAAAAGTTGCGAATGTCATTTCTATGATATTACTAGCTGACCCGGTAAACTTTATTTTGCCATAAAAACACCAAACATTAATCTACCCTACCTACCCTACCCTACCTTACCTACCCTACCACCCTATCCTACCTACCCTACCCTACCTACCTACCTACCCTATCCTACTACCCTACCCTACCCTACCTACCAATTTTTTTGTCTTTAATTTTTTTTCTCATAAGGACCTAAACAATAACAAACTCAACATAAAAACAATAAGCGTAATCGGTCCAGCCGTTTACGCGTGATGCCGTGACCAAGGGAAATAGGGATTCATTTTTAACCGACTTTCGAAAAAGGAGGAGGTTCTATGTTCGACTTCTTGTATGTTTTTTTTTATGTATGTTCACCGATATCTCCGTCAATTGTGGACCGATTATGAAGATTCTTTTTTTGTTTTATAGAGTATGTTTCGAAATTGGTCCCATTTTAATTTGGTGAAGATCTGATGAAGAACTTCGAAGATATACAACAGAACTCTTCAAATAAATAACGGCAAATCTCTCGGGACAGCTGCAATCATGCGATTGCAGCAGTCCCGAGAGTCTGTTTATTGTTTATATAATTTCATAACATAACATCACGCCAGTACGCTCTTAAGGGGTAAGCAGGTCTGTCATTTGATCGGTTTTGTTCAAGTTTCATGATATTCGGGTAATCTGTTCTGGCGTTATAGGAACCTTACTAAAGAACTGGCCTATTAGTTAGGTACAACTAAAAAGAGAAAAATAAAAAAACTTTTTTACAAAAAAATACTACCGACCTCCAAATAAAATCAAATGAACAGGCGTTTGAATGGCAGAAGAGTTCTTTTTTTATTATTGATCATATGATCAAAAACCCCAAAAAAGATCAAACAAAATAAGTTACCGTACCGTTGTATGTTTTATTCAAAATCAAAATAGTTTATTTCAAATAAACCTTATAGGTACTTTTGAGTTATCAAACAAAAAAAAACAGATGAATCTAGATGCACATTCGCAAGCGTCAGAAGGTATCTATGGAGAAGAATGAAACTCCACGAACACTCTTTTCCATCAATAAGTTTTAATTAAAGTTTAAAAAACTACCGATTTCCAAATAAGAGAACTACAAAGTGAAAAATAATTTTATTTTTGGAAGTCGATGTCTTTCGTAGGTACCATTTTTTTTTGCGTTATGGACACGTTTATGTGTATATTTATAATGCATGGGAAGATAAGTGCGATGCCTTGGGAATCTTTTGTGATTTGTCCAAGGCATTTGATTGTGTTCTTCATGAAACGCTAATCAGGAAACTCCGCCAAAACGGGATCCGGAACAGCGCTCTGGATCTTCTTACTTCATACTTGAGTAATATGATTCAGAGCGTTGACGTTAATCGAAAAAGATCTCTCGGATCTATAGTAACAATGGGAGTCCCGCAGGGCTCAATTCTTGGTCCTTTCTTGTTTCTTATTTATATTAATGACTTGCCTTACCTCATAAAGGATAACCATAATATAGTGATGTTTGCGGATGATACTTTTGTTTAAACTTAAACGTCAGCAGCTGGTTACTGACGATGTAAATAGCACGATCTTAAAAGTAGTTCACTGGTTCAATGTCAACAATTTACTTCTTAATGAAAAAAAAACCAAATGCATTAAGTTTACCCTACCTCACGTCAGGCAGGTAAAACTGATGTGTTGATAAAGGGCGAAGAATTCCATCCTGAAAATAGCACAGTATTCTTAGGCTGGATGCTAAGCTTCAGTGGGGCCTACATATAGATAAATTGTCAAAGAAGTTAAGCTCCGCAGCATATGCTGTTAGAAAAATTCGTAATTTAACTGACAGAGACAGCCCGTTTAGTATACTTTAGCTATTTTCATAGTGTAATGTCGTATGGTATTCTGTTGTGGGGAAATGCCGCCGACATCCAGACTATCTTTGTTTTGCAGAAAAGAGCTGTTCGTTCAATTTATAAATTAAGCCCGAGACACTCTCTCAGAGAGAAATTTAAGGAGATTAATGTAATGACTGTGCCTTCTCAGTATATTTATGAAAATCTTTTATATGCCCATAAAAATTGTTTAAAAATACAGTGAAATCCATAACATAAATACTAGGAACAAACACAAATTTGTAGTACCAACAACAAGGCTCAAAAAAATAAGCTTCCAAGCCACGTACAAGTTCTAAGTCGTAATAAATTCAAATTTTCATTCATTAAACGTAAGTTGTGCCAGAAAGGGTTTTATACCCTTAAAGATTACGTTGAGGACAAAAAGGCTTATTTTTAATTGGAGCGGCTCAATCCCAAGATTGAGCCGCTCCAATTAAAAATTAATTTAGATTTTTATATTTTACACCGTGAATTTTTTTTTTGGTTTTCTTGCAATGACAAGAATATTTACTTTTTAAAGTATTATTTTATTTTAATTATTGTGAATGTGAAGACTATGTGGATCATTCTTTTTTTTTTGTTTTTTTTTTTTTTTAAATTGATCTTAGTTTTTAATCGTGGTCTGGCAGTTTAAGTAGTTTATGCAGCCTACCCGAATGTCCTTTCTTTGGTATTTTTTAATAATCAGTATTTATTTGCTAACAATGCAGGTACAAGTTTGAGATGGTACAGAATTGGGTGTTTCCGCTACATTCTGCCTTACGGCATGCAAAAACATATTTTTTGAAATTACAATTCAACATTTGTCATTGACTTAGTATCTAACAGGGCATCAAAAAATAAAATAAAAATCACAAATAACTTAATTGTCTCATACACAGTCGATTTCGAATCAATAAGCTTATCCAAAATTTTAAAAAATTGTTATCATTTAAAATGTCACATGCATAGTCAAATCAAATCAACAAGCCTATCTAGGTCTAGGTCAATTACAAGAAAAAAATAAGGTACAGTTATAAATCTTTATCATTCAGGAAGTCATTAACAGAATAGTAACATTTTTCTAATAGTAATGTAGTCATTGTTTTGATTGTTTGGATTGTCGGTGACATAAACATTGAATTCGAGCCATTTACTAGGTCAGTAAATCCGTCAGATGTGTCATAAGATATACTTTGTACTTGGTCAATAAAGAAGTCATTAAACGATGTTGCTATTTTCCTGGGATCCTTTATTGTCACCTTTTGATTGTCAATTTTTAAAATAGGTTCTTTAATATGCTTATTATTGTTTATAATTTGCCAGGCTGCCTTGGATTTATTGTGGGCCTTATTAATAATGTCACTATTCTGTGCCCTTTGAGTAAGTTTAATAATCTTTTTCAATCTTCGCGAGTATGTCTTAAATGTTTTTTGATTATTGCTTGACGGATTCAATCTATATTTCCATAGCAGGTTTCTTTGTTTCCTACTACAGAGTTTAATGCCTTTCGAAATCCATTTAATTTTTGTTTCCGATCGAATTTTAATCCATTTCATTGGAAAACACTGATTGTAAAGTAGTTTAAAAATTTCATTTAGATACATTTCATTCAGATATTGATCGTCGAATCGTTGAGCTCCTTAAATTCTGTGTTGAGCTGCTCGGTTATTGACAAAAACGTGCACTGACTGGACAGGTCCACTCAATTTGGCTGGTTCTTTCTTCATAAGACCATTTCAGACATCAGTCTTCATGGTCTTCATATGATATAACCAAGATTTTATCTGGACTATAAAAGAGAGTGTGACCTCTGAGTGTGTTTCGGCCTTTCTTCTCAGAGTAGTCAGATAGGAAACGCCGACCTCATCTAGTTTTAAAAATATGATCGACATGTAAAAGTGTTTGTAAAAACCAACTTACAGAAATAAAATCATTTATAGATTATCGATAGTTAAAAACCTTTTATCTTTAATGTACTTTTGACAGCTGGTAATTTTCACTCATTTTTACGCTAGTAAATACTTTTTCAAATTTTCGTATTTGACAAGAGTCCGTTTGGGTTTGTGGTCCTTGATTCTTAGATTTGATAATTCCTTTATGCGCCAAGGGTTGGCCGCCTTTTCGTAAAAGGTTTTAAATTCGAATCAATATACTTTCAAATGGATATGCACTTAAATAAGGTAGAGAGCCGAACCTTGAGACATTATTTACAATATGACAAAGATTATGAATATTACTGCTCACAGAGTCATGACCCTAAATTTCTGCGAATGTTTCGATGTAATCGACAAAAAGTTTATCAGCTATGTGCTGGTATGATACATAAACGTCAGAATAACAAATAGTGGTGGCACAGAACAATGTTAAAAAATGTTGATATACTTCACATGATAAGTGTACTTTTAGCACTACTGGAACAAAATATAACAAAAAGTTTTTAAATTCAGCTCCTTTCCAAAAGTGAACGGTATTTAATTCTCTCAGTCTTCCTTGTTGTATTTCAGATGGAGTAGTTGATTTTATTTCCATTAGTTTTATTGAAACATCCTGAATTTCCCTTGCCGACCACTTTGTTTGTAAATTAAAACTGTTAAATCCCAG
Source organism: Orthosia incerta (assembly GCA_948252205.1). Taxonomy (NCBI): domain Eukaryota; kingdom Metazoa; phylum Arthropoda; class Insecta; order Lepidoptera; family Noctuidae; genus Orthosia; species Orthosia incerta. The sequence goes on along the minus strand of OX411766.1, from coordinate 12,048,942 downwards.
GAAACATCTCTTCATTACACACAAATCTAACAAATTAAGAGCATCTGCAATCGTAAAATCATTAACAAGATCTATGGGTAAATCTTCGATTGGATTTTTTTCTTTTTGGTGATCAGGATCTAATCGATATCTAAATGAATGGTCAGTACGCAAAGGCATGTCCGTTCTGGGAAAACTCATATTCTTCTATCGTATTCTCCGATTACTGTAGGTACATTTAATACATCCGTGGTAACTGTTAAACCCCACAGTACCTAAAATGAAAAATATCACGAAATATACATTATATTTGAAATGCACGGGGGTACGGTAACCATTTCACGCATAAACTGTTAAACAGATTTCGATAAAATTTGTCATAAATATAGATTGCATCCCGAGGAGGCATAGGCTACATTTTACCGCGAGAAACGAGAAAGTTTATTTTACTCTAAGACGCTTTCACGTACACGTGATTTTGAATGAAACATACAACAGTATTGTAACTTATTTTACTTGATCTTTTGTGGGGTTTTTGATCATAATGATCAATAATAAAAAGGAACTCTTCTGTCATAGTGTGAACCATTCAAACGCCTGTTCATTTGATTCTACTTAAAATTCGTTACTAACTAGCTTTATAATCACAGGGACGCCCGTTGCGAAGAAACCAAAACTACTTATACGAAGAGCAGAACTAGAAGATTTTATTACAGAAGAGCAAAACAAAAATGAACAACCAGTCTCGAAAATTATCCGGACAACTCAAAATCGTACGTCCAAACAGTTTCTAAAATTTAATGAATTTTCTAGTTATACAAAACCTCGAGTTAATAATAGTCATAGTCTAAATAATACTACTTTAGATACAAGTTTCTGTAATAATAGTGGCAAAGATAATATTAAATGTAAAATATCGAACACAGGTAATGATAGTGATGATGTAAATAGGCATCGAAGACTATATGTTAAAGAAAAACCTTATAAATGTGATGTTTGTGAGTATAGTTGTAGTCAAAAGGGTGATTTATTAAAACATGCTCGGATACACACTAATGAAAAACCTTATAAATGTGATGTCTGTGAGTATAGTTGTAGAGAAAAGGGTGATTTAACAAGTCATGTTCGTATACACACTAATGAAAGACCTTATAAATGTGATGTGTGTCAAAGCAGTTTTGCTTTTAGAAATAGTTTAATAAGACATCGTAGGATACACTCTGGTGAAAAACCTTATAAATGTGATGTGTGTGAGTATAGTTGTAGACAAAAGGGTGATTTATCAATACATGTTCGGATACACACTAATGAAAAACCTTATAAATGTGATGTTTGTGAGTATAGTTGTAGTCAAAAGGGTCATTTAATGAGACATAGTAGGATACACTCTGGTGAAAAACCTTATAAATGTGATAACTGTGAGTACAGTTGTAGACAAAAGGGTGATTTAACAAATCATGTTCGTAGACACACTAATGAAAGACCTTTTAAATGTGATGTGTGTCGAAGCAGTTTTACTTTTAGAAATAATTTAATAAGACATAGTCGGATACACTCTGGTGAAAAACCTTAAAAATGTGAAGTATATCAGTATAGTTGTAAACTAAAGGGTTATTTAATAAAACATGTTTCGAATACACACTAATTAAAATCTTATAAACTTTTTTTTATGTCTTTGAGAATAGTTGGTGATTAAATAAAACATGTTCGTACTCATTCACTCACTTAGGAAAACATTTTCATAAAAAATAAACCGACTTCGAACACGCAAGTCGGTGTATTTGGTACCTCTTGTTTTTATCTTTATGCAACACCGACTTCTGGAAATGAAAGTGATTTTTGCATTTGTTGTGTTTTGCTTTGAAAGTCAGTTTGTTTTCTCTTTTTAGTGCTGGTACACCATGACTAAAAAGTGAGCTAGTTCTATTGTAAGGTACCTAAAGGATTAACAAAATAATGTCCGTGACCACCAACGCCAATGTAAATAATTAATACTCAATTGGTACCAATTAGTTCTCGAAGAACAAAATTGGTACCTTAGTAGTTACCGAGAAAATCGATTTTGAAGGTCTGTCGGCGGTTGTCACGCTCCCTGCAGCCGGATCCCTATTGAGCGCCGAAAAAGGGGGCATGCTACAGCTATACTAAATATACAAATAATTACTACCCATAAATGTGATTCATTTCGTAAATAAAACAGAACTGAAACTTTGAATGTTGATTCCGTGTGCTGATCAACTGCTGACTCTGGCTTGGCCACCATCAGGGATTTAAATTTTGATAACACAAATATTTAGTCGCTAATTAGTCGAAATTAGAAATATCAGAATTAGTCGGTCACTGGTTCAAAAGTTAGAAGAGTTTATAGGTGGCCGATCTGGAGAGATTCTCCGCAGCTTTGCCAAATTTATATCGCAAAAACTAGGGTACCTAGCTAAGATCTGTTTTCCTTGATTAGTCGAAACTAGTCTCCAAATATCAGAATTAGTCGGTCACTGGTTCAAAAGTTAGAAAGGTTTATACCTATAAACCTGGTCGATCTGGCGAGACTCCCCGGCTTGGCCACATTTATGTCTAAAAAACTAGGGCACCTAGCGAATCTCTGTTTTCTCCCAGATTTAGTCGCTAATTAGTTGAAATTCTCGTTAAACATTCTCGTCCGTGCATTAGTCTAAGACAGACCTGTTTTACATTGTTACGAAAATCTCAAAGTACAAATCGAGTCCTTGTTTCTTAAGTGATAGGCTACAATTTCTATTGAAGACTGTGTTTCACATACGCTTATTTAAACTTGAATTCGTTTCGACCACATTATAGTAAAGGCAAATTTGTCAGATAAAAATGCAGTGTACTCCAAAATCTGGACAGTCTATAAAGTTCTCATCGTATCCGGATTTGTCTAAGGTTACACCAGATCAGGATATTATCCAAAATATCAACATAAGGAAGCGAAAAAACCCTGAACAAGAAACCCTGGCGGATCTTAAAGAACAGCTTATGGAATCTTTCAAGCAAATGATGAATACTGAGATTAGCGAGATTAAACAACAAAATAGTCAGACACTGGAGTCAAATTCGCAGATTATAAAACTTCTTGAACAGAATGCTGAAAATTACAAAGAAATAGCTGGTAGGGTACAAAACCTTGAAACTAAATATGAAGCAGAAAATATACGGGTTACTAATTTGGAATTTCAATTGAATGAATTGCAAAGGCAACTTATCAGGAATACTGTTGAAATAAGGCATATTCCACGCGATGATAAAGAAAATGTGTTTGAAATAGTCAAAAACATATATGCAACAACCAATATATACAGAAGAGGCAAATTTGATGGTCCAATCGTTGTCGAGTACAAAGAAGCCAAAAAGAAAGAAACAATTATTCAGGCGGCTAAAAAGTATAACGCCGAGAACAAAGAAAGACCATTGAATACAGAAATTTAGAGGCATATTTTCGCGAGTCTACATATCTGAAGCACTAACGCCATTGTCAAAAAAGATGTTGGCAGCAGCTCGAGAACTAGTGAAGAATGGAATGTACAAGTACTGCTGGGTAACCCGAGGAAATATCTTACTTCGCAAGGAAGAGGGCCAGTCTGCCATAGTCATTAAAACCCTGAATCAGATAAAAGATTTAGCAGCACAATGACTATATAATGGCCATCTTCTCCATCAAATTTCGGTATTGTTCAGCGTTATTTTTGCCAGTTGTTTTTCTACATTATTATACCTTTTTTATTTTTCTTAGATTAAACCTAGATTATGATGTCACACACCAAATTATTACAAATATTGTTATTTTTTGTTACCGGTTATTATATATGTATATACATTACTACCGTGATGTTGATTGTATTTGCATATATTTTATGCCTTCTTATTATATATCACATTACTATTTTATTATATTATAATCATATGCTCCATGTCCGTTGATAAACTAGTGTTGTATCTACTACAACTTTCACAAACATCAGAAACTATATCCCTCAGCCAAAATTATTGTATCCTTAATATTTATATTATAAACAATGTGTAACAATATGGAGGATGTGTTCGCCGATGTTGATAATAATATCAACGTTGGTGATTCGTTTTTGGTTGGGGATCCGGAGTCTTTTTTGCAATATAGAATTAATATTGAACCATCTCTTAAAATAATTGTACAGAACATTCGAAGTATACATAGAAATTTTGAGGATTTTAGACTTTTTATGGCGAGGACTAATATAGACTACGACATTATTGTTCTAACTGAGTGTTGGTTACAAAACTCAGACTTAATTCCAGGATTGGAACAATACGATTCTTACCATACTCAGAAACATATCAATCAGAATAGTGGTGTGGTTGTATATGCAAAAAGTAATTTGGCAAATATCATAGTGTATGAACCCAAATGGAATGTTGTTTTTGAAAATTCGATGTACTACTATTTTTGTTTAGTATGATTTTAATATGAGTTTGATATGAAAGTAGCTTAACTACTGTTAAGAAACATTGTATTTTATTTATAGGCTGATAATAACATTTATGGTTTGTTATAAGTCATGTTGTCTGATATTTTTGCATGTACTACTTGTTTACGCCAAACTCATTAGTCGTTATCGCAACTTTTGTGTATTTTTTCTATTTTTTATTACCATAGACAATGGAGAACTGTCCTTCTGTCAAATAACTTACAGTTGGTTTTTCTAGAGCGAGAATCCTTACCTTGCCGTAACACAGTCTTTGACTAGCGCGGAAGGTAAAGAATTTTTATCTGTATACCGCCAATTGGTTTATCTTTCCTATATATGGTTCTAACATCAGTAAATTTTTTGTTTAGTTGGAAGTTCATATAAAACCGCATCAATTTAGTTAGATATATTTTACTAAAAAAAAAACTAGGAATTTATATTAGTTTTGTGAACTTAGTACTAGTACTCATTTTGTTTAATACCTAGTCTTAAGTGGTGGTGTACAATGTAACACTTGGAAATAAAATAAATTCTTAAAAAAATAAAATTAGTCGCCAAATCACAGATTTAGTCGGTGAGTAATTAAAAAGAATTTAAAGAAATCCATTTCTCCATACATTGGTACAAGCAAGTACAAAATACTTTACGATATCTTAAGGTGGAATGATTGTTTCGAAATATAAACATAAATATAACTTTATATGATAAATATAACTTTATATTTATGTTTATATTTCGAAACTATATACTGAACTGGTGTTATTATTATTCCGACATCCATAAACTTATGTGCACGAGTGTATATCTAATCAGCTCAATACCATTGACAACTTAATTTGGTCGGGTTATACGCGAAGATTTAGTATGGAAAAGTAATGAACGCTAACTTCGACCAAAAATTCGGATACCTAAGTGTCACTTGGTATCTGAATTTATGGTCGCTATATGTTCTTAGGAGTAGTAATTTTTGTACGAATTTGGGAAGAAAACAGACTTTTTAATAGAGAAATCTTAAAATGAAATTTTAAACCGTGACTACCGCCACCCCACCAATGGCATGGTATATCTCATAAACTACTGGAGTACTAGTTGTGAATTTTGGGTATTAATTTTATATTCTAGGGTAGTAATTTTCTATGAACGTTTGAGGAAAGCGACAGGCTCCTCAGACTTGGAATCAATATTCAAAGTCCTGGTCCTGCTGAAAGAGCAAGCGAAAGTTATCATCGTTGATTTCTCGGTAAATACAAATGTTTCAGTTGTTTTTTTCACGAAATGAATCACATTTATAGGTAGTAATTATTTATATACTTAGAATAGCTGTAGCGTGCCCCCTTTTTCGGCGCACATGGTGGTCCTGCTGAATGGAGTGTGACTACCGCAGAACCACCTTCAAAGTCGATTTTCTCGAAAACTACTAAGGTACCAATTTTGTTGTTCGAGTACTAATTGGTACCAATTTAGTAGTACTTATTTACCAACTCTTTGCGTTGCCGTATTCACTTACGCAATACGGCTGCTGTTCTCTTTTGTGACATCGAGTTCAAAAAATAAAGTTATTTTTATCTATGTAGTGTTTTTATTTGGAAGACGGTTTTATTTTTTTGTAAAATGTTTTTTTTAACACATTTTAGTTGTGGTACCTAATAGCCTAGTTCTTTAGTAAGGTACCTATAATGCCAGAATTTATAACCTGATTATGAAGCTTTAACATAACCGATGAAATGAAAATGTACCAAGGTGAACTGTACACATCTGCGTACTGGCGTGATGTTATGTTATGAAATGGTATAAACAATAAACAGGCATGCGATTACAGCAATCCCGAGAGATTTGCCTCATTTATTGAAGAGTTATGTTGTTTATCTCGGAAGTTTCTCATCAGATCTTCACCAAATAAAAATGGGACCAATTTGGATACATACCCTTTCAAACAAAAAAATAATTTTCAGAATTGGTCCACAATTGACGGCGAAATCGGTGAACATAAACAAAAAAACCGGCCAAGTGCGAGTCGGACTCGCGCACGAAGGGTTTCGTACCATTATCGCATAAAACGGCAAAATAACACATTTTTTGTATGAGACCCCACATATTTAACCGACTTACCGAAAAGGAGGGTTTTTTTGTGTTTGTTCACCGATAACTACTTTAATTGTGGACCGATTTTGAAAATTCTTTTTTTGTTTGAAAGAGCATGTTCCGAAATTGGTCCCATTTTAATTTGGTGCAGATTTGATGAAGAACTTCGGAGATATACAAGAGAACTCTTCAATAAATAACGGTAAATATCTCGGGATTGCTGCAATCGCATGTCTGTATGTTGTTTATACCATTTCATAACATAACATCACGCCAGTACGCTCTAAAGGGGTAAGCAGATGTGTACAGTTATTATTATTATTATTTAATACTTCATGCACAGAAACGTACAGAGGCGGACTTAACGCCTTAGGCATTTTCTGCCAGTCGACCTTTGGGTGATGCAGAGACAAATAGTGATAGCAATATTTAAAGTTAGACACGATACCTAAGGTAGGTTAATTCATATACAAAGCTATACATACATACTATAAATACATACAATAGATACTCAAACATATAAATAAATACACGAATAAACTTAAACAATTAGTGGTAGCAGATAATTGGAGAAAATTATCGCTGTGACGATACTACTGCCAACTTCTTACGAACATGCTTGCGAGCTTTCACTTTGAATGCCAATCGGTTAGTTGCCATCCTGGATTTCTTGAGGGAGCGCATTCCACAGAGAAATAGACTGAACGAAGAAAGAACAGTGATTAAAGTCAGTGTGGTGAGTGGGACACTGAAGAAGACGGTTATGTGAAGAGCGAAGATTTTTGTTGTGGTTGGCGCAATTGTATTGAAATTGAGGCGCCAGATAACTAGGGGAGTTGGAAGAGTCAAGAAATGAAAACAAGGTAGTCAGTGCCCTTGGCTCTCTGCGCTGGCGTATGAGCAACCACTTTAGAAGTGACCGATGTCAAAAGTCAAAAAAGTCATTGCATTCAGGTCATAATAGCACACGTCACCATAATCGATGATAGGAAAAATTTGGGTCTGCTCAAGCATTGCCTTCGTCTTCGAAGGTAATCAATTTTTTAAACGATACAGAGCCCGCAACGTTCCAGTGACCTTCTGACTGACACTAGCAACTTGAGTACGCCAGTTAAGAGTACTATCGATGCGCAAGCCAAGATCCTTCACGTCAGTACTAAACGGAACAATCGTACCGTTGAACAGGTGGCAAAGTTGCATAATCTACCTTAGCGACGCTGCGAGTACTCCCAATGATGATAGCTTGGCACTTATTGGGATTTACAGCAACGCCAAACCTATCCGACCAGGCTTTTATCGCTATTAAATCGCCATTTAACTTTTCGATAACGTCAGGTACTTCGTCGACACTCCCTTGATAATACAATTGAAGGACATCTGCATATAGATGATACGCACACTGAAGTTCGGAAGTAATGAGATTAATAAAAATAGAAAACAGAAGAGGAGAAAGAATGCCGCCTTGAGGAACGCCAGCTATCAAATCACACCAACGAGTTGAAGAATCTCCAACGTGAACCGACTGCTGACGTTCCTGAAGGTAAGAGGTGAACCATTCCAGTGCTTTGGGGAAGACCATCAAATAGGAAATAATGGCTAATAGGATTTCGTGACTGACGGTATTGAAGGCGTTCGAGAAATCAACCAACACTAGTACAGGGAATTTTTTATCTTCCAGTCCCGCCCTTATATCGCCAGTCACTTTAAGGAGGGCGGACACAGTGCTGTGCCCAGGGAATCCAGATTGTAGAGGACTAATCAGAGAATTACTCTGCACAAAGTTTGAAAATTGTTTGTGAACACAGGCCTCGAGCACTTTGGATAGGAAGGGAAGGATAGAAATGGGGCGGAAGTGAGTTGGAAGAGTGGGATTGGAAACTTTGGGAAGTGGACGAACATAGGCTTTACGCCACAAGGAAGGGAATATTCCGGTATACAAGGAAAAAATTACGATATGGGTGATAGGAGATAGGTGATCCAAAAGAGTGATTACCATACCACAGGTGATATTATCACATCCCACGGCTTTGGATTTGATGGCGAGAATGATCTTTTTGATCTCCCCTGGTTCAGCTGGAATGAAACGAAAAGGATTAATGTCAGGACGCGTTAGACCAGAAAGAAGAGACAGAGTTTGTTGCTTAGTTAGACGATCCATTGTAGGCACAGTGGAGAAATGATGGTTGAGATCATCTAAGTCAATAGAATTAGGAAGGTCTAAATGTCGCGGTTTGCCGATAACAAGTGTTCCTAGGAACTTCCAAATATCGGCAGAAGAAGAAGAAGAAATATTTTCCAGAATGTGGTGGCGTTTAGCATTGCGTATCATCTGGTTACATCTGTTCCTTGCAGCCTTGAATAGCGCCCAGTTCTCGTCCGTACGATCCCTTTTATATTTTCGGAACGCGCGGTCACTGCGTCGCATGGTCATCTGTATGCCATATGTCATCCAAGGCGCAGGAGGCCGTTTCAATTTCACTTTTCTGACGGGAGCGTGTCGGTTATAAAGGTTGACCACAACATCATTAAAGATTGCCACATTATCGTCAACCGAAGTGGCCTCCGTCATAACCTCCCAATCGATCGCAGATGCATATTTCTTAAGTTTCTCAACGTCCATCCTGGCAAAACAACGCCTGTAGAACCCTGGGTTTAGGTTTAGGAGGTTTGAGATATAGGAAAGGAAAATCATGTGATGAGAGAAGCCAGGAGCGTCATGTTGACCATGGGATGAGACAAGGGAAGGATTCGAGGTGAGGATAAGATCGAGCCAGGTGTCATCGCCAGATTTGTTACGATGGGTCGCTTGTAGTGGTAATACATGCAGACTAGCTGACTCGATGAGATGGAGAAGCTTACGGGATCGGTGGGAGTTTTGGGAAAGTAGGTTTGTGTTGAAATCACCCATGATGATGTGGTGTGCATACTCTGAACCTAAAGATTCAAGAACTGATTCGAATTCAGTGAAGTATTCGACAGTGGGGGGACAATAGACAACACCAATAATGGTTTTGGCTCCTTTGACGCAAACTTCAATGAAGATAAACTCAGCAGAGGCAGAATAATTTGAGGAGGAAGTAGGAAGTATTTTGTAAGGAAAATCAATTCGAAGGTATATGGCCACACCACCTCCTCCCTTACCAATCCGGTCGTTCCGTATGAGAACGAAACCAGTAAGAGGATAAGTGGTGGACAGAAGATGTGGTTTGAGCCATGTTTCGGAGATCAGGATAGCGTGAAAGCTGCTGACACCTGAGTTGTGGCCACCTCTGGTGTCAGAGTTAATTAAGCCGCCTCTGGGAATCCCACAGGCCTCTGATTGGCTATTTCAGACTTACATTAACTATGTAAGTCCAGGTTTCCTCACGATGTTTTCCTTCACCGTTGCCTGTGATGTCTAAGATAAACTTAGAAAGTACATATGAATTTGAAAAAGTCACATTGGTACCCACGACCTCAAGCACGAGAGGCGAGGTCTTAGCCACTGGGCCACCACGACATTGCTGTTATTGAAAACATCATACAGCTCGCTGTAATGACTGGCAACACTTTGAGCGTTAATGTGGCACACATTCACCAACCGATTAGACTCACAATTGAAATTGGCTTATGTTTAACTTACCACCAGATATAGTAACATATAACAGACAAAAATAGTAAATGATCACCAAAATTAAACCCGCATCTTATTGTAAAATTATAACCAAAGTTTTAACATGTCGCTATCCTGTTTAGGCAAAATGACTCCAAATAAATCATTGTTAACCCAAAAGTAGTAAATGATCACCAAAAGTAGTAAATGATCACCAAAATTAAACCAATGACCAAAAAGATTATAAAATTTCTGGGAGCAACTTGGAAGTAGCGCTCGCCGGCCGCTGCCGCGGCACCGCTCGCTTTGCTCGCTCGGCTCGCGCGCGGTTGGTCACAGTTCTAACCTAACCTAACCTATTTTACAACATTAAATAGCGCAATAATTTGCTATTAAAATTTGGTGATCAATTTACTAAATTTGGTGATCAATTTACTAAATTTGGGTTTCATAGTACAATTTTAGGTAATAGAGGTTATGGTCACAAAGTAATTTTAGGTGGTCATTATATTTATCCCCATTGAAATTATGCTGAATAAAATCACCAAGGGTGTCACCAAAAGAACAAAAGCTTGGTTCGTTTGAAGAGGCAGCAGATTCGTTAGCAAAAAATATGACTCATTGTCAGACATAAATAGATGAAGTTAATAAAGATATAATTTTATTATATATATAATAAAATAGAAGTTTACTATTGGTGCAAATAATGCTACTCTGCACCACCCGCCAGCTAACACCAACACTAAAACAATAATTTTAACAAACAGGGTACTCAGCACACAATACAAAAAAAACTTTCATTTTGGCTCCAAAAATTCGGTAAAAAAAAAACCAAGGCATACGTTCTAAAACACAAAAGGAGAAAGAAAGAAAAATTAAATCACAAAAAATAAAACACAAAACAGTGGCACACACAACTTTAGAAAAGCACTCAGTGAAACAAAGCACTACTCTAAGCATTTGTTATTTACGTACTCGACTATTACTAAATCCATGCAATCGCCAGAATAGTTTCTGAACGTAATCTTTAATGTCTTTTTTTTTTTAATGACTTTAATTTCTTACGTCAATTTGACAAGCGGAACTTGAGGAACATTTTATTTGTTTACAAAACAGAGGCGAAGCCAGGCCTGGGTCGTATCGCTTTTTCTGAGAATCGTATCCGAATCAGATTTCGAGTTTCAATATCTGATTTCAAAACTATATATTTCAATATCTATATATTGTACGTACGCGATATTTTCAAACCTGATCCAATACGCTGTTTTTTGGTTGCTACGATATTTGATGAAAATCGGTATTTTAGATTTGTTTAAATTAAACTAAATATTGTGCGTACGCGTATGTATTTTTAAATCTGATATGCAGCCTAATTTCGTAAGTGGATTCGGCAAGGCAAACGGCTTGACTCCTTCAAAGAGTATGACAAATTCTCCTTAAATAATTAGGCATTGTCAAAAATTATTGGTATCTTTCGAAAAGAGTATCTTCACCAATGAAAGCGTCCAATAATATAATTTAATATTTGAAATGCATGCAATGCATAGTTATAGTTAACTTAAACTAAACTTTAAATACACGAGCTTAAGATCTAAATTGTTAAAACTAGTTTTTAACTAATAAAATAAAGAACGTAGATTGTAGTGACAGGAAAAATATAATGACTTGTAACACCGGTTGCTAAGTATTGAGATGACAAAGTAAAGGTTTATAAAAATATAAAGAGGTATTAATAAACTAGGTTAAGGTTTTATTCTACTCTTCTTAACGTCCTCCCTTTTTTTAACCTTTACGCTAACAAACCAATCTGCATTGTAATTGATACAATTCGTGGCTTATGCAACGCTTTGGTCAGCAGATCCGCTAGTTGGAATTCGCTAGGAACATATTCCACACATATTTCGTCATCAGCTACAAGTTCTCTAACATAAAAATGTCTTATCGCGATATGCTTGGTTCTTCTGTGTAGCTCTGGGTTATGTGCTATCTTTATGGCTGCATCATTATCGACTTTCAATTTGGGTATCTCCTTCAAGTTAGATATTTCACCAAAGAGTCTTTTGATCCAGACAATCTCTCGGGCAGCTTCACTAGCAGCAACCAATTCGGCTTCGGTACTTGATATTGCTACACATGTTTGTCGTCGACTTGTCCAAGATATTGCTCCTCCAGAGTATAAGCATAATATGCCTGATGTTGATCGTCCAGTAGTTTGATCCCCACCGTGATCAGAATTGCTGTAACATTCCAGTTTTCCAACACTTCTTAAAAACTATTCCAAGATCCAAAGTTCCTTTGATATATCTTAGGATACGTTTAAACTTTTGAACATCTTCTTTGGAAGGGTCCTCTAAAGTTCGGGATATAACGCTTACAGCGTATGCTAAATCAGGTCTTGTTCCAACAGTCAGGTATACAAGTGCACCCACAACTTCTCTATACGGAAATGAAGAAGGTTCTACCAACTCTTTATCCAGTTCTGGCAGTCCATCTTTCTGTATAGGAGTGATGACGGGTTTGCAATCACTCATACCAAAGCGGTGTAACACTTTTTGAGCGTAGTGCTTCTGTGATACTTTTATATTGCCATTCTGCTCCTTTATTTCTAAACCAAGAAAATATGTTGCATCTTTTATAGTGATTTTGAATCTCCTTTTTAATTATCTAATGAACTTTTCAGAATCATCTTGATTAGTTGCAGCTACAAGGCCGTCATCTACGTACAGAGCAAGAATTATTTTGTTATTGCCACGGTTTTTAATAAACAGGCAAGGGTCTTTATCACATTGGTTAAATCCAATTGTTTTTAAATAATCCACCATACATCTATTCCAACACCGAGGTGCTTGGTTTAGACCATATAGACTTCTCTTGAGTCTTCACACCTTATTCGATCCATCGCAATAGCCATCAGGCTGATTCATATAGATTTCTTCATTCAATGAACCATACAGGAATGCGGTTGATACATCAAACTGTGTGAGTTTTAAACCTTCATTTGCAGCAACACTTAGGACAGATCTTATCGTTGTCATCTTAGCAACTGGACTGAAAGTCAAATCGTAGTCGATGCCCTTTTTCTGTGTATATCTGTAGGGATAGGTGTAATTGAGTACATGAATTGATGTATAATACTGGTGTTTATTAGCAAACCATTGAATATATAGACTTAGGCTACTTATACATTCAAATATAGACATAGTTCTATGACACCCACACTACATATCCTCTAGCAACTAGGCTAACCTTGAATTTGTCTAGTGAGCCATCTGGCCAAACCATTGGTTTTAATTTTATATATCCACTAGCTGTCCCACGCGGCTTCGCTCCCGTCAACTGGCTACGTACCTACCCTATCCGACCTACCCTACTCTACACCTACCCTACACCTACCCTACACCTACCCTACACCTACCCTACACCTACCCTACACCTACCCTACACCTACCCTACACCTACCCTACACCTACCCTACACCTACCCTACACCTACCCCACACCTACCCCACACCTACGTATTAGCTAAGTATTGAGATGACAAAGTAAAGGTTTATCTATACTAATATTATAAAGAGGTAAAATTTGTAAGTTTGTATGTAGGGGGTAATCTCTGGAACTAATGATCCAATTCAAAAAATTCTTTCACCATTAGAAAGCTACATTATTCCTGAGTGACATAGGCTATTTTTTATTCCCGAAAATGGGTCATGTGGGGTGGTCCACGGGAGCGAAGCCGCGGCTAACAGCTATAAAAATATAAAGAGGTATTAATAAACAAGGTTAATGTTTCATACTACTCTTCTTAACATAAACTATGTCATTAAAATATGATGAATAAGCTCAAAATCATACATTTGTATTGTGTAAATTGCAAATAATATTACCTTACCTATACCGCTCTAACTACTGTAAATCTATATCACCCGCGCTCTGTCGCACGCGAGTTACGTCACCGCATCGGGCCGAAATCTGCCGAAGCCGATGCGGAGCGAGCGGTATGTGAATATCTATATTTTGTAATACATAGTTTTCCAACCGTCGCGTCAAACGTGCCAGCGGTTTTTAGATACTGTACCGGTATATAGATTTCGTAACTCTACACGGTTTGTATCGTTCACCACTCGAAGGTATCATGCATTTTATACTAATAAAAAAAAGCAATCAGCTACATAGAAAGCCAAACAGTTGGGGCACAAAACAGAAGACGAATTATTATAAAACGGGAAAAAAACACAATGGTTCGTAAAGATTTAAAATAAATGAAATAGTGGTATAAGGTGATCACAACATTCACAACATAAAGTCAGTAAAATCGTTCATCTATTTACGAGCGATTTTCAGGTTCCCGGCAGCGTCCGCACTTCTTCCGCCCATAGTTGGAATCAGGGCCGGCAAGGGATTCAGCTCGTCAGTGGATGTTACTTTGTACCGACTTCCATCAGAGACCTTGATGTGGATGACGCCATCCTGAGTCCAACACGATCGCATACCGAAGTGCTCGCGCGCTTTTCCGAAGACTGTTTGCCGGGCCTTTGTCAAGAACTCCTTGACAGATATCTTAGTGCCTTTAAGTGAGGTTTTGGTCTTCCAAACTGAGGCCTTGATGTCAACAGTGGCGAACCTAACTAGAATAGGCCGGGCATGCTCTTTGCTGGGGGCCCCAAGTCTGTGACAAGCTTTAATTTGAGCGTCTGTGAGACTGTTGATGGCAAGCTTAGAACTTAGCACATCCATGATCACAGCTGTGCAGTCTTCACTCTCCACTTCAGCAAGCCCTTGGAACACCAACGCTTTTCGTCTGTGCCGGGTCTCCAAACCATCAATCTATTTAGCACACTCGTTTATCTGGCTTCGGAGCAGACCAAACATAAAGAAAACATAGAAGCTCCCGGAACGTCCTAAACTCATCGGTGACTTTCGCCACTGTGCTAACTTTAGCCGGCCCAGCACCCTGGATCTGTGCCTCAAGTTCGCTCATTTTCTTGATGAAGTTCTCCTCTAGGGTTTTTTGAGCAGCAAGGACTTCAGCGTATTGAGACATTGTTCGTTTTGTGAAGTGCTGACTAATAATGTGGTGACAGTTTGGTGATCAGCTGGCAGGTGGTGTTTATGATGTGATTATGTCACATAAATATCCCACAAACGTAATTAGGTACTTGTGATTTAGAACTTTTAGATCAATTACTGAAGTAAATCACTTAGTATTTTCACTAATTACTATTTATTATATTTAAAATAAAATTCTCAAAAAAAGCGAACGTCTTATCTTTTTAACACCTATCCGCAAAAAAAAAGGTACAGTTCACCTTGGTACACTCTCATTTCACCGGTTATGTTCAGTTTCATGATATTCGGGTAATCTATTCTGGCATAATAGGTACCTTACTTAACTAGGTACCTACTTGCCTATTAAGTAGGTACAGCAAAAAAGTTTTTATTAAACATTAATTAAAACTTATTGATGGAAAAGAGTGTTCGTGGAGTTTCATTTGCACATTCTTCTCCATAGATACCATCTGACGCTTGCGAATGTGCATCTAGATTCATCTGTTTTTATTGTTTGACAACTCAAAAGTACCTATAAGGTTTATTTGAAATAAACTATTTTGAATGAAACATACAACGGTACGGTAACTTATTTAGTTTGAACTTTTGTGGGGTTTTTGATCATTATGATCAATAATAAAAAAGGAACTCTTTTGCCATTCAAACGACTATTCATTTGATTTTATATAGAATTTGGTACTTACTAGCTTTATAATCACAGGGGCGCCCGTTGCGAAGAAACCAAAGCTACTTATACGAAGAATTGAACTAGAAGATGTTATTACAGAAGAGCAAACCAAAAATGAACAACCAGACTCAAAAATTGTCCGGACAACTCAAAATCGTACGTCCAAACAGTTTGTAATTTATTCAAAACCTCGAGTTAATAATAGTAATAGTCTAAATAATACTACTTTAGATACAAGTTTCTGTAATAATAGTGGCAAAAATATTATTAAATGTAAAATATCGAACAAAGACAATGACATTGATGATGTAAATAGGCATCGAAGACTATATGTTAAAGAAAAACCTTATAAATGCGAATTATGTCAGTATAGTTGTAGACGAAAGGGTGATTTAACAAATCATATTCGTATACACACTAATGAAAGACCTTATAAATGTGATGTATGTCAAAACAGTTTTGCTTTTAGAAATAATTTAAATAGACATATTAGGATTCACAATGATGAAAAACCTTACAAATGTGATGTATGTCAAAGTAGATTTTCTGAAAATTATAAATTAATGAGACATAGTAGGATACACTCTGGTGAAAAACCTTATAAATGTGATGGGTGTGAGTATAGTTGTAGACAAAAGGGTGATTTATTAAGACATGTTCGGATACACACTAATGAAAAACCTTATAAATGTGATGTGTGTGAGTATAGTTGTAGTCAAAAGGGTGATTTATCAAAACATGTTCGGATACACACTAATGAAAAACCTTATAAATGTGATGTGTGTGAGTATAGTTGTAGTCAAAAGGGTCATTTAATGAGACATAGTAGGATACACTCTGGTGAAAAACCTTATAAATGTGATAACTGTGAGTATAGTTGTAGACAAAAGGGTGATTTAACAAATCATGTTCGTATACACACTAATGAAAGACCGTATAAATGCATTGTGTGTCAAAGCAGTTTTGCTTTTAGAAATAGTTTAATAAGACATAGTAGGATACACTCTGGTGAAAAACTTTATAAATGTGAAGTATGTCAGTATAGTTGTAAACGAAAGGGTTATTTAACAAAACATGTTCGAATACACACTAATTAAAAATCATACAATTATGATGTCTGTAAGTATAGTTGGTGATTATATAAAACATGTTCGCATACACACTTATGAAAAACCTTTTTATACAAAAATAAACCGACTTCCAACACTCGGAAGTCGGTGTATTTGGTACCTCTAGTTTTTATCTTTTAGCAACACCGACTTCCGAAATGAAAGTAATTTTTGAACTTTTTTGGTTTTTTGCTTTGAAAGTCGGTTTATTTTTTATGATAATATTTTTATTTTTCTCTTTTAAGTGTTGGTACACCATGACTAAAAAGTGAACAAGCTCTATTGTAAGGTACCTAAGGGATTCACAAAATAATGTCCGTGACCACCAAAGCCAATTGCTTCCATATTTGGTAAATAATTACTTCTCAATTGGTACCAATTAGTATTAGTAGAACGAAATTAGTACCTTAGTAGTTTTCGAGAAAATCGACTTTGAAGGTACTGCGGTAGTCATACTCCATTCAGCAGGTTCACCATGGGCGCCGAAAAAGGGGGAATGCTACAGCTATTCTAAGTATACAAATAATTACTACCCATAAATGTGATTCATTTCATAAATAAAACAGAAGTGAAACATTAGTATTTACCGAGAAATCAATGATGATAACATTTGCGCGCACGTGCAGCAGGACCATGACTTTGAATGTTGATTCCAAGTTTGGGTAGCTTGTCGCTTTCCTCAAACCTATACGGGTTACTGGTTAAGTCGACCTAGATCCATTAAGAGGTTATAGTTCCCATCATTTCTGACTAATTTGACTATGAAACACCCCAGCCTAAACCTAACGGTTTTTGAGATATTGGACTTAGAAGGTTTTTTAAAAAAATATGCCAATTTCTTAAGAATTGGCATTTTTTTTTTGTCTTCTATGGCCTTATTTTTTTTCTAATTCCGATTTCTGAGTACTAGAGAAGTTCGTTTATTATTCTTCTTATTATTCTATTGCAAAAAGTCTAAATATCTGAACCATAGGAGTCATAGTAGAGGACTGAAAGTTTAAAAAAGAAATAAATTTATAAAATCATTTTTTTTCTGATATAAAATTTAAAAAAAATGTGTGGCAGTTGTGCTGCAGATATGCTAAATAATATCTTTGTTCTATTAGCTATCCAACAAGGTATAACAAGCTAGGGGTCTTATCACAATTCTTAGAAAAAACTTTAATAAAAAGCTCACAGGTAGTAGAAAAAATAAGGGTTCTTTTGCCCTATTGTCCTTCCATGGGGCTGTGATGCGTGCGAGCGGGACAAATTGTGCAAGTGCGAGCGAGATAAATTATTCCCGGCCATTTTGTTGTTATGGTATTTATTTTTAGTCTGCTTCCGTGATTCGTCTGTAGTAGATGCGATATTTAGTGCTCTTGATTTCTTACTCGACTTGGCTTGTATTTCTTCTACGATTTGTGACTGTGCTGATTTGTGCTTGTGATTGGAACTGTTGAAGATGGCAACCTTCACGAACGAGGAATATGCAGATATTCTGCTTTGTTACGGGTACTGCAATGGCGTATCCGCACGAGCTCGTGACGAATACATTGCACGTTATCCCGGCCGCCGAGTACCGGATGTCAGTGTCTTTGACGGAGTTTACCGGCGCCTTAGAGAGACTGGCTCTGTTTCAAGGCGACGAGCAGACTTAGGCCGACCACGTGTCATTGATGATGATGAAGAGCAAGACAATGAAATAGTTCAGCGGTTTAGAGCGGATCCGACTATTTCTACTAATGCCGAGAACTTGGGCTCTCACAGTGAATACTGCAGGCCTCTATCCCTATCACTACACGCCTGTACAAGTTATCGAAGAAGGAGATCCAGTGAGGAGGTTAGACTTCTGCAGATTTATGCTTAATGCAGATTTTGAAGACCCAGCATTTTTAAGACAAATCTTGTGGACAGATGAGTCAAAATTTGATAAAGACGGTAAAACAAATTACCACAATGCTCATTATTGGGCCCCGAAAGCGCAACGAAATCCTAATCAAAAGAGGACAAAAGGATCACAAAGAAAATTTAGTTTGAATGTCTGGATGGGGATTATTTCAAATCATTTAATTGGGCCTTTCTTTCTGCCTGACAATTTAAATGGAGAATTCTATGAACACTTTTTAAGAGAAGAACTACCTGATTTGTTAGACGATTTACCCCTAAATCTTATTAGATACATGAGGTTCCAACACGACGGTTGCCCTGCACACTACAGGAGAGGGGTCAAGGAATGGCTAGACCAACAGTATCCAAATAGGTGGATCGGAAGAGGTGGACCCATACCGTGGCCAGCGAGAAGTCCTGATCTGACCCCCATGGATTTTTATGTGTGGGGCCACATGAAGACTTTAGTCTACGAAGACAATCATCCGATTACATCTGTTGGGGAGTTGAGACGGAAAATGAATAACTGCGGCAGCAAACGAAATAAGAAGAGATTTAACTACTGCTGTAGTAAATAGTGGACTGAGACACAGAATGAGAGTGTGTGTGCGAAACAGAGGCGGTCATGTGGAACAGGACTTGTAAAAATAACAATAAATGTTGTTTTATTTCATTTTCTGACCCAGGTGATAAGTTTGATCTTAAGTCCCATTTTTTCATTTTATCATTTTTGTCTCTACCTGTGAGCTTTTTATTAAAGTTTTTTCAAAGAATTGTGATAAGACCCCTAGCTTGTTATACCTTGTTGGATAGCTAATAGAACAAAGATATTATTTAGCATATCTGCAGCACAACTGCCATACATTTTTTTTAAATTTTGCTAAAAGTTTTTTTTTTTTTTTTATAAATTTATTTCTTTTTTACACTTTCAGTCCTCTAATATGACTCCTATGGTTCAGATATTTGGACTTTTTGCATTTAGAATAATAAACGAACTTCTCTAGTACTCAAAATCGGAATTAGAAAAAAATAAGGCCATAGAAGACAAAAAAAATGCCAATTCTTAAGAAATTGGCATATTTTTTTAAAAAACCTTCTAAGTCCAATATCTCAAAAACGGTTAGGTTTAGGCTGGGGTGTTTCATAGTCAAATTAGTCAGAAATGATGGGAACTATAACCTCTTAATGGATCTAGGTCGACTTAACCAGTAACCCTGTATAGAAATTAACTACCCTGCAGGAAAAAAAATAGTTCCCAAAATTGAAAACTAGTACTCCATTAGTTTACGAGTTATAACCATGCTATTGGTGGGGTGGCGGTAGTAATTTTTTTTAATTCTAGATAGGGCAATCTAGAATTAAAAAAACTTTGTGATGTCTTCTCAAATTTAAACAGAAATGACTACACCTAAAGAAGTTATAGCGACCAAAAATTCAGATTCCTAAGTGTTGTATTTTAAGAGAAATTACCTTTCATTACTTTTTCATACGTAATCGCC
The DNA here is from genome assembly GCA_948252205.1 of Orthosia incerta. Lineage (NCBI taxonomy): Eukaryota > Metazoa > Arthropoda > Insecta > Lepidoptera > Noctuidae > Orthosia > Orthosia incerta. The sequence goes on along the minus strand of OX411766.1, from coordinate 12,028,616 downwards.
GCGTATAACCCGACCAAATAAAGTCGTCAATGGTATTAGGTATTATTATGGTATTATTGTATTTATTTATATCTGTCTGCCAACCCTACCCTACTTACCTTCCTGCCTACCCTACATACCTACCTACCAATGTTTTTCCATAGTCATCATTCTTTCGCGGAGAATTTTAACATCGCCATTCTGAAAATGACTTCATATGCACAACACCATCTATCGTATATCGAGTTCAACTCTCCGAGTATCTGAATTGCGTGTGTTGTGATAATTTTACTTCTTGAACACTTTAAATTCATCTAACTTTTGATAGAGTGAACCGATTGCGATAAAACTTTAAGTTACGGACAATTTTTACGAATAAAAGTTATTTACATTGGTTTCGCCCATTTCACGTGATGCGTGCACAAATAAACAGATAAACAGACAAAAATTCAAAAAATGCCGGTAATAGGTTCTGTTTGTTATCCTTTAACACCCTGGCTATTTTTTTTTTCGATGTTCAATAATTAATTTTCTACAGATTTATTATATGTATTGATTATATTTACATATTTATACATTTTTAAATATCATTCTATAAAAAAGAAAATAAAAAAACATTTAAAAATACAAAAATAGTAGCCCACCGGTATCGGGAACAGGGTCCAAGCTACCGGTGGTCAGGGCTCCTGAGAGAGAAACCTCCTAACGATACGAGCCGTGTCCAAGAGTACCACTTTATGGATCAAGCCCTTGATCCAGCTGCCCAACGAGAGCCTCCTCAGATGTTCGTCGAGGCTCTTGGCTATTATACCATTGGCCGTCACGACTATCGGCACTATGACTGCTGTATTCACATCCCACATGTCGACAATCGCGAGCTAGATCAAGATACTTACTTTTCTTATCTCTCTCCGTCTTCATGAGGCTCTCGACATGGGGGACCGCTATATCAACAATCATTGCGCGACGCTCTAGTCGGTCTATCACCACTATGTCATACTTATTAGCAACAACAGTCCTGTCAGTAATGATAGACCGATCCCAATACAACGTGACATTGCCATTTTCGAGAACTGGGTCGGGCACATACTTATAGTAAGGCACTTCCGATTCCACAAGATTGTATTTAAGAGCAAGTTGCTGGTGGATAATCCTGGCTACAAGGTTGTGTCTATGCAGATAGTCTCCGTTAGCCAGACTAGAACAACCGGAAATAATGATTCTGATTGATTTCCCCGGCCGGTGACATGCCCGACTAATGTCAACCGTGCCGTCCTTCACAATATATTTCCGGTAGTTATTTGTCATCATAACTTCGTCCATAATCGCAAAGACAAAACCTTCGGTTTCCCCGAAAATGCCATACCTCCCTGCGGTCATTAGTATCGAATACTATAGGTTTGCGCCAGTTCTCGTTAGCCAAGGAGAGCGGGGTGAGGCCCTTGTCCACCGCTACTACATCTCGATGCATACCCACGTCGGCGGCATGGAAGTATTCCCTAAGACTGCATACCTCGCGGTTGTGCAGGGTCTTAGCATTTAAAAAGCCACGACCACCGCACTTCCGTGGGATATACAGTCTCATAACCGATTAACGTGGGTTATGCATACGATTTGCAGTAAGCAACGTGCGGACCCTCCTATCCAGGGCGTCAAGTTCTGTCTGAGTCCATTTGAGTATGCCGAAAGAATACATCAACACCGGCATGACCCAGCCGTTGAAGGCGCACCTTGTTTCCGCCTGATAAAAGACTATTTAGTACTTTATTCAGGCGGCCAAAGAAGCGTTCCTTCAACGACTGTTTCACGTCACTAGCATTGATGCCTAGTAAGTATTTGGGTATGTTTCCGACATACCCAAATACTTGTAAGTTTCGGTTGAGGAAAGGGATCGAAGGTATATGGATTCCGATAGTTGTATTCCCACGGATTCCATAATCTCCCCTCGCTTTACATGCATGACTGCACATTTGTCCACACCAAATTCCATCCTGATGGCGTCTCTGAAGGTTTCTGTCACCTTCAGTAGCTTCATTAGTTGCAAGTTATTGAGGCAAAGAGCTTCAAATCATCCATATAAAGGAGGTTTGATATGACCTAACCACCTCTTCTCAACCGATAGCCCAGGCCCGAACCCTCCAGCAGTGTACTGAGAGGGTTCAGGGCTAAACAAAACCACAAAGAAATCAGACTGTCGGCCTGAAATATACCGCGCTCAATCCTTATAGGTTCACTGTTTTCCTGAATCTGTCGACATCCTGGATAGTGAAGGACCGTCCTCCACTGCCCCATACATGACGTCAGGAAGGTGCGCAGTGTTGCATAAATTTTATAGTATTATTATTATTAGCTGTATAGGAAAATAAACTCGTACACATAAATTTATGGATTTTGCAATAGTAATAACAACAATAATATACCGACCCTGTTCCCGATACCGGTGGGCCTCTATTTTTCATATTTTTAAATGTTTTTGTTTTTTTAATTTATTTTATAAAAATATTTAAAAATGTAAATAATAAGAAAACTGATAAATAAAGGAGACAATAATAGAATAATATATATAAAAAAATAATTTATATTTTTTTTACAAACTGTGTACAAAGGTACATATAAGAAAAATATAACCTATCGTTACCCATGGTCTTTGTTAATGACGTGGGTAGGTATTTAGGTACGCGAATAATTATTTTTCTTTATTGTAAGTACTACCTTCTGTGTTTTTATGTGAATATCATTAAAGAGCGGTCGGTATTTCTTATTTATTTCTTTCGTACTGATTAACCGTTGCTGCAAACCTAAGTACCTACGTATCAAAAACCTAATTTACTGCAGAAATAATTTATTACTAATAACTTAAGTGTTAAAGGATTACATAAGTATTATGCACATCAAGCATATTTTAGGAAAAATGTGTTTTTATATCAATGTGTACCTACTATCTATTCAGTTAGAAAGTTCATCACCACGACGCGCTTCGAGAACGTTTTATTTTCGGTAATAATATGCGCGTTAAGCCACATCAAAGTTTTGGACCATAGACAAGATAAAATGAGATTCAAGATCATCTGAATTTGTCAGCTAGTTAGTTTTGTTTGTTGTTTTAACGGAGTAGAACTTGAAGTCCTTTTGAAGATAAATAAATGAAACATACACAATTTTAAATGGAATTGAAGTAACTTATTTTGTTTGATCTTTTGTGGGGTTTTTGATCATATGATCAATAGTAAAAAAGAACTCTTCTGCCATTCAAACGCCTGTTCATTTGATTTTACTTAGAATTTGGTACTTACTAGCTTTATAATCACAGGGACGCCCGTTGCGAAGAAACCAAAACTACTTATACGAAGATTAGAAGATTTTATTACAGAAAAGCTAAACAAAATTGAACAACCAGACTCGAAAATTATCCGGACAACTCAAAATCGTACGTCCAAACAGTTTCCAAAATTAAAAGAACCTTCGATTATAAAACCTCGAGTTAATTATAGTAATAGTCAAAATAAAACTAATTTAGATGCAAGTTTCAGTAATAATAGTGGCAAAGATAATATTAAATGTAAAATATCGAACGAAGGTAATGACAGTGATGATGTAAATAGGCATCGAAGATTATATGTTAAAGGAAAACCTTACAAATGTGAAATATGTCAGTATAGTTGTGGACGAAAGGATGATTTAACAAAACATGTTCGTAGACACACTAATGAAAGACCTTATAAATGTGATGTGTGTGAGTATAGTTGTAGTCAAAAGGGTCATTTAATTAGACATAGTTGGATACACACTGGTGAAAAACCTTATAAATGTGATGTGTGTGAGTATAGTTGTAGACAAAAGGGTGATTTATCAATACATGTTCGGATACACACTAATGAAAAACCTTATAAATGTGATGTGTGTGAGTATAGTTGTAGTCAAAAGGGTCATTTAATTAGACATAGTAGGTTACACTCTGGTGAAAAACCTTATAAATGTGATATCGATGAGTATAGTTGTAGACAAAAGAGTGATTTAAAAAAGCATGTTCGTATACACACTAATGAAAAACTACATAAATGTGTTGTGTGTCAAAGCAGTTTTGCTTTTAGAAAAAGTTTAATAAGACATAGTAGGATACACTCTGCTAAAAAACTTTACAAATGTGAAGTATGACATTATAGTTGTAAACGAAAGGGTTATTTAATAAAACATGTTCGAATACACACTAATTAAAATTCTTATAAATATGATGTCTGTGTATAGTTGGTGATTAAATAAAACATGTTCGCATACACACTTATGAAAAACTTTTTCATAAAAAAATAAACTGACGTCCAACACGGAAGTCGGTGTTTTTGGTACCTCTTGTTTTTATCTTTTTGCTACACCGACTTACGGAATGAAAGTCATTTTTGCACTTTTTAGTGTTTTGCTTTGGAAGTTGGTTTATTTTTTATGAAAATGTTTTTATTTTTGTATTTTTAGTGTTGGTACACCATGGCTAAAAAGTGAGCAAGCTCTATTGTAAGGTACCTAAAGGAGTCACAAAATAATGCCCGTGACCACCAAAGCCAATTGCTTCCATATTTGGTAAATAATTACTTCTCAATTGGTACCAATTAGTACTAGTAGAACAAAATTGGCACCTTAGTAGTTTTCAAAAAAAACGACTTTGAAGGTGGTTCTGCCGTAGTCATACTCCATTCAGCAGGTTCACCATGAGCGCCGAAAACGGAGGAATGCTACAGCTATTCAACAATTTTTTTTAATACTAATAATTCTACCCATAAATGTGATTCATTTCATAAATAAAACAGAACTGAAACATTTGTATTTACCGAGAAATCAACAATGATAACATTCGCGCGCACGTACAGCAGGACCATGACTTTGAATGTTAATTAAAAATTTTGGAAGCTTGTCGCTTTCCTCAAACCTATATATAAATTAACTACCCTGCAGGAAAAAAATAGTACCAAAAATTTAAAACTAGTACTCCATTAGTTTACGAGGTATACCATGCTATTGGTGGGGTGGCGGTAGTCACGGTGTATTTTTATAAATTCTAGATTTCCCTATTAAAAACTTTGTGATTTCTTCCCAAATTTAAACAAAAATTACTACGCCTAAAGAAGTTATAGCGACCAAAAAATCATATTCCTAAGTGTTGTATTTTAAGAGAAATTACCTTTCATTACTTTTTCATACGTAATCGCCGCGTATAACCCGACTAAATAAAGTTGTCAATGGTATAGAGCTGTATAGGAGAATAAACTCGTACACACAAAGGACCATGCGTCATTTTGGGCCCACTTTTCAACATTGTTCAACAGTGATAAATTTTATGTCATATGAAACCTCTTGAACTGTTCTTTTTTTCATTATATGGCAGATAAGTTCATATCAAAATTTTTGTGCACGCAGCTTTACTCCCGTCAACCCTACCTACCTACCATTCCTACCTACTCTATCTACCTTACCTCCCTGCCTACCTTACCTACCGTAACTACCCTGCCTACCCTAACTACCATAACTACCCTTACATCTTTTTTTTCCGGGGTGGAAAATCTTTATTGGGTGTCTTCCGCCCTGGAGGGCGGATCTATCAAACACCTACGCCTGGGGTCGCGAGAACGTACGATCCTTCCGCAACCCCTGCTCGGGGCTCGACCTCGTGTTGGGGGGAGTGAGGTGTTTGACTCCCACCGCGACGCCTAAGAGGGGCGCACGTGGAACACTACGCGCCACGACTTCGAGTGAGGCGACGAACGTCCCCGTGTCCGTCACCGCTGGACCCATTTAGGGCGGCTGTAAGAGACCGTTGCCGCTCTCCGCCGACACACGGCGCGTCTGCTACGGATCGGATGAATGGATAAAATCTCCCTCTCCCTTTCCGCAGCCTCCTTCCGCGAGATGACTGTTTCGCAGAAGGATACCACCGCGTCCCAGGACTCCTCACTGCTGACCATAGATTCAAATACGGCCGGCAGCGACAGGTTACTGCCTATTTCAGAGATGAGGGCACGACGCGGCTCCTCCAAAACGGCACACTGCCAGCGTATGCCACGCCGTGCCCTCCCGGCAGTCAACGCAGTGGTAACACCGGGCGTCCGGCTCCCTGTTTATGCAACACAGGTACTTTCCAAAGCACCATGCCCCGAGAGCAGCTGCGTCACCCGAAACGACAGGGAGCCGTTCCTCTTCCGATGGTGCGGAATGGCGGTAGGTCGTAAAAGCCTGTCCCACTATTCCGCTACCAGGACCTCGTGGAGCTGAGACTGACGCAACTCGATATGTCGCTGCATAGGCCCTTAGTCCCGTGCCCGCGCTTTCTCGCGCCACTGATACAGTGACGCGAGTACCTTCGCCTCCAGGTCCCGGGGCGGGGATCCGGCCGGTACACAAGCCGCCTCATAGGAGATCGTGCGATACCCTCTGGTGACTCTGACGGCCATCGCTCTCAGCGGCTCTCCATCTGTGAGGCCGCAGCCGTCGCCAGCAACACTGCCTCCGTGTACGAACTCCCCAGGGCGGTGACCAGTGTATCGTCACGTCAGGTCTACGCCCGATTTGAGTTCGCCCTGTCCTACCCGATGTTCCACAGAGGCGAGCCCAAGACCGAGCCCTGTGGAACACCGCACGACATGTGGTGCTGGTTTACGACGCCATCAAGTCTTACGTAGGTGACACACATCCGCCAAATAAGCCCCGACGATGCGGCGGAGGTACCCTGTATACCTCTGATAAGTCATGCGCATTTTTCATTTACAATATTTTTTTGAACATACCAAAACGCCATTTTCGCGCTGCATTTGAACTTAGCTGCCATAGAATGAAATACATTACGCGCCAAGAGCTATCATATGTCATATGTTTCATCACAGTTGCACAATTTTGAAAAATTGTCCCAGTGTTCATACAAATGTGCCCATGGTCCTTTATGGATGTTACTCGTACAATAGTAATAACAACAGTTCAATATCTATAATTTTTATACAAACTGTTTACCAAGGTACATACTAAGAAAAATATAACGTATCGTTATCGTTTATTTAATGACGTGGGTAGGTATGTAGGTACGCGAATCATTATTTTTCTTTATTGTAAGTACCTACCTTCTGTGTTTTTATGTGAATATCATTAAAGAGCGATAGGTATTTCTTAATTATTTATTTCCTACTTAGTAAATAAGTTGCTGCAAACCTAAGTACCTACGTATTAAAAACCTAATTTACTGCAGTAACAATATATTGCTAATAACTTAAGTGTTAAAGGATTACCTACATAAGTTATATGCACCTTTATATTTGAATAATATGCATTGCAAAAGGCAAAAGCATATTTTAGGAAAAATGTGCTTTCATATCAATGTGTACCTACTATATATTCAGTTAGAAAAGCACATCACCACGACGCGCATCATCACATCGAGAACGCTTTATTTTCGGTAATAATATGCGCGCTAAGCCACATTGAAAGTTTTGGACCAAAGAAAAGATAAAATGAGATTCAAAATCATCTGAATTTGTCAGTTAGCTAGTTAGTTTGTTGTTTTTACGGAGTAGAACTTAAAATGAGACCTGTATTTTGAAGATAAATGAATGAAACACACACAATTTAAATGAAATTGGGGTAGTTTTTTTTTTGCTTGATCTTTTGTGGGGTTATTGATCATAGGATCAATAATAAAAAAAAACTGCCATTCATACGCCTGTTCATTTGATTTTACTTAGAATTTGGTACTTACTAGCTTTATAATCACAGGGGCGCCCGTTGCGAAGAAACCAAAACTACTTATACGAAGATTAGAAGACTTAGAAGATTTTATAACAGAAGATCAAAATAAAAAAGAACAACCAGACTCGAAAATTATCCGGACAACTCAAAATCGTTCGTCCAAACAGTTTCCAAAACTTACAGAACCTTCAAGTTATATTAAACCTCGAGTTAATTATAGTAATAGTCAAAATAATACTAATTTAGATACAAGTTTCTGTAATAATAGAGGAAAAGATAATATTAAATATAAAATATCGAACAAAGGTAATGACAGTGATGATGTAAATAGGCATCGAAGACTATATGTTAAAGAAAAACCTTACAAATGTGAAGTATGTCAGTATAGTTGTGGACGAAAGTGTGATTTAATAAGTCATGCTCGAATACACACTAATGAAAAACCTTATAAATGTGATGTCTGTGATTATATTTGTATACGAAAGGGTGATTTAACAAGTCATGTTCGTATACACACTAATGAAAGACCTTATAAATGTGATGTTTGTCAATGCAGTTTTGCTTTTAGAAGTAATTTAATAAGACATATTAGGAAACACAATCATGAAAAACCTTACAAATGTGACGTATGTCAGAGTAGATTTTCTGTTAAAAATAGTTTAATAAGACATAGTAGGATACACACTGGTGAAAAACCTTACAAATGTGATGTATGTCAGAGTAGATTTTCTGCTAAAGATAGTTTAATAAGACATAGTAGGATACACACTGGTGAAAAACCTTATAAATGTGATATCTGTAAGTATAGTTGTAGAGAAAAGGGTGATTTATCAATACATGTTCGGATACACACTAATGAAAAACCTTATAAATGTGATGTGTGTGAGTATAGTTGTAGTCGAAAGGGTGTTTTAACGAGACATAGTAGGATACACTCTGGTGAAAAACCTTATAAATGTGATGTATGTCAGAGTAATTTTTCTGATAAAAATAGTCTAATAAGACATATTAGGATACACTCTGGTAAAAAACCTTACAAATGTGAAGTATGTCATTATAGTTGCAACCAAAAGGGTAATTTAAAAAATCATATTCTTAAACACCACACTGCGGCAAAACCTTAACGGTTTACTTACAGTCCTACCAACTTATCTTTGAAAGAGGACGGCACCGTCGATTTAGTGTTGCTAATTAATAGAAGGTGCCCAAAATTGAGTAAGTTTTCAAGGAGGAAATTTCACATTAGACAATCGTTTAATAAGAATTACAGTTTTTACAAATTAAAAACAATGATACCTATATAAAAATAATAAAATAAATAAAAAGAATTTGATAATTTACAGTTACGTAGGTACGCTAACAGTTTAGTCTCTCAGCAATAAACAATGGCTTTATCTTAAAAGTAATCCAATGAAGTGGAAATTCAGCAGATAAAATGTTCCACGGGGGGGATACAACTTTCATTTAATGCGAAGTTAAGTAGGTACCTACCCTGCAAGAGGTACCTAGATGTCTAGCATTTAGTTATGACCGTACCTAACCCCTAACACCAGATTTGACTAATTATAATTAGCAGTGTTACCTAGTGGTAGTGTAGTGTAATAAAAAAAAAACGATGAGACAAATTGATATCACTTTTTGCTTTAAACGTACATAGTCAAACAGTGGAATAATTCCTAGACTACGTTTGTATGGAAGAATTTTCGACTAGTGTAACCTTAAACACAAGTAGTGCATTTGTAACAAATCCAGTATCTCCTCCCGCATGAACAATAATATATCTTTACTCTTTCGATACCTACAGGCTCCAATACTCCGCCTTCACCCTCTCCTTGCCAACATTGACCCGATGTATGCGAAGAGTGAATATAGGTCTCATCTAAATAAATTATGGGCCGGTGCTGGAGATACTTATTATTTGTATCCACTGCATGCAAGTACTTAGCTCTCCAAGCTGATATTTCATTACGCTCCATAAGAACCTTCCGATTGGATTGACATTTTTTAAAACGGAATCCCACCTTGTGAAGCAGCTTTCGCAGACTCTATCGCTGTCCTGTGTAATTTATTTCTGTCTTTAAGACCTGTAGAAGCTTTTTAACCTCTTTTTTAGCAGAATAAAATTCATGTACTTTTACGTTTTCTCTCCTTACCTGGTGTCCTTACCTGGTGTCCGAATTTTTGTACCAGTTTCTACTGCTGCGTGCCCTTCCTTAACTATTTTTGAAATTAGTCCTTGACCTCACACTTGAAATATAATAAAATTAAATAAATATTTGTAGAAATTTGAAATCTGGCAGGTTAGTTTGCTCACTCACTTAGCAGGTTACATAATAGATGTACGTTACCGTTACGCTAACCTGCTATTAAATCGTAACAATATAAATAAATTTAAAAATCAACTTAATAATTTTCTGATGAAAAAGACCTACTACACAATAATGTGTGTATAATAATAGTACATATTGTTTAGGTGAATACTTGGGTCTGATTTGTTTTATTAATTTTTTTTTTTTATTTCTGTATTGTTCATTATAACATAACTAAATTATTATGACATTATAATCCTGACATTACTTACATATGAATTTAAATTTAAGACATTGTGTAACTTTTTAGTTTTAATTTATGACATTGTATAACTTATTAACTGAAAGAACAATGGCGAAATCTTAGCTGAATTAAATTTGAGCGTCTGAAAGTGAGTTATATACGAAATAAATTCCATTAATTGACTATGTTTTTTCAAAGTATTACATTAACTGATTCATCACGGATAAAAAAATATTCTTGATTAAAGTTATTTTACTTTTTCGTTAACTCGTGTTGCCATTTTACACTTATTCTGGCAAGTGACAAGTAGTAAGTATAACAATATAGTCTATGTCTAAGTGTAGGTGTCCTTGCAGGTAGGTAAGAATACTGTAGTGTAGTAGAAATTATAAAATGTATTACTTACTTTCAATTAATGATAGGCAAAAAGACTAGTAACCAAGTCAAAAAAAATGTGGCTTAGTTGTTTACGACCTTTTGATACACGTCAAAATCGTTTAATAAATAAATATACCGTACTCTTTCCACAGTATATTTCACATTTCATGCTAAAATAACTAGGAAAGGGAAATACTTTGCCCTTTTACTGCCACGAAATTGTAATAATATTACCTATTAAACACATTATTAAATGTTACCCAGACATAATCTACAATAAATCATGACTGAATATTTTCGGCATTCATGAACAAAAATTCTTGCACAAACTAATTCAGAAGGTGACCCTGAATTAAACCAGATATTTTTCATTTAGAGTCTTAGGAATTTAATCTCAGGTAAAACAATGTATGGGCTTCTGCCATTGTCCTTTATGACATTTAATAGGGTATTAAATTGAAATTATGACGTTTTATAAAGTATTAATTTGGAATTTATGTCATTGTATAGAGTATTAATTTATGGGATTTTGTAAGGTATTAGTTTGAATTTATGAGATTGTAATAATTTTGATTTTATAACATTGCATAGGTGATTAATTGGAATTTATGGCAAAGTGTAATTTTAATGATAATTTTGCACTTTGAGTTGGCAACAATTTCATGTCATTTTTTTCTGCGGTCTCTTATTATTCTCCTCTTGCTCTGTCCTTATCATACTACAGATGTTGGGGTTTGGAACGAAATCATAGCGTGATCTAATATTAATTTTTGTCAAGAGTTGTTACCGCGCTCGATAGATGGCGTTGGCGGCGAATTAGATCGCGCTATGGTTTCGTTACCGCGAAAAGTGTAAGAGATCAGAATTTTATTTTGTTTTTGTGTGAACCTATTGTGGATCTATTGTGTTCTTGGGATATAATATACGCTATTATACCGATATAGTGCTATATTATTTATTCCTCACCGTAATTGGACCCTTCTTAGTGAAGTATAAAAGACATTGGTCCTTCGTGCCGGATTGGTCGGGAGTGTGTGTGGTGGTTTCCAGAGGTGGTAGTGTATCACCACCCTTCGCGTCGTTACTGGGCAGTGGATCGCTGTCCAGATCAGCCCCTTCAACGGGCACCAGGTGAGGTGTCCAGGAGTTGGAGGAGGAACCGATTGGAGCCGGGAGCAGCCAGGTGGAGCGTGGACGCAGCCAACCTGTTACCCAGCAGTCGGAGGATCGTCGCGAGGGAGGATTTCGTCGAATAGAGGGCGCCACTTGTATGGTGCAGTGCTGCGCGCTGCGAAGAAGGCGCTTGCGGCTCGTGGTGCAGTACAGCACGCGTGCCGGCTGTGGCTCGGGTGCAGTACAACAATAAAGTGTCAGTGAGTGAAAATAAAAAATCGTGAGTACATTTGAATTATAACTTAGATCAGGAAGTTTAGTGTTTACATCAATCAAGAATCTCAAAAGGTGCGCGTAATTTGGACTTTAAATTTAACATTAACTTTAATGGTTTTTATTAGCTTAGGACTTGTAATTGTTTTATGTGAAAAGCGGTTCTGACGGGGAATCCATGCCCGATTTTAGAACCAAATAAAAGTTGTTCCAAACACTTGTAAAATTTTGGGATTTGTTGGATAACTTTAAACATAAAACAAATCAATTTTTTGTGACTTGTGTTTTGATTGTGTTGATAAAAGTTGTGCCATAATTGTTGCAAAATGGAGTCGTTCTGTAGTATACAGGAAGATGTTAGTTCTAAAATGATTAAGGCTAGATCAAATTTTAAGAAAGCTCCTAAAGACCGTTTAACTACTTCATATTTAGAGACACGACTTGAAAATTTGGAACAATTATGGAACGCATTTACTTCTAATCATAAGGAAATATTAAGCACGATAAAAAAGCCTGAATTGGCTAATTCGAGCTATGTTAAAAATAATCTTTATGATGAAGTTGAAGAATTTTATGTGGATTTTAAAAGTGATTTAAAAGAAATGTTATCCGAAAGAAAGTTTGCTGATTCGCGTACAGATTCTAATATTTGTTCTAAAACAGAAGGGAACCTCAGTAGAGTAAGGTTGCCTGAAATAAAAATTCCCTCTTTTTCGGGAAAGTATTCGGAGTGGCAAACATTCAAAGATTTATTTGTGGGTTTGGTGCATGAAAACAAATCTTTGGATGATGCACAACGCTTATTTTATTTAAAGGGTCATTTAACAGGGGAAGCTGAACAGTTGTTACGAAATATCAATGTTACATCAGATAACTATAAAATTGCTTGGTCTAAGTTAGAAAAAATGTACAACAATAAAAGGTTTCTGGCAAATAGTATAATGAAAAGATTGTTAAGTCAAAAGACATTATCGTTTGAATCGGCATTGGAAATAAAGCGACTTATTACGACTACTGTTGAATGCTTAGAGTCAATTAGTAATTTAGGGGTAGATGTGTCTTCCTGGGATCTGATTGTGATACACATAATTAGTGGAAAATTAGATAAAGAGACCAGGAAAGCGTGGGAACTTAATGCGGCTTCAGACGCAAGCGATGAATTACCTACCTTTAAACAGTTTTCGGAATATTTAAATAATCGGTTTAGAGGTCTAGAAAATTTAGATAAGGTCGACAACAAAGACAGACATTCAAACCAAAAAGGGACTCAGTCGTTTCATGTAGTAAAAAAGTCGGTTGCATGTGCGTTTTGCTCGTCAGCCGATCATAAAATTACGTCCTGTTCTAAGTTTGGAAAGGAGTCTAATGACGCTCGGCGTAGTTTTGCTCAGGAACATAATTTGTGCTTTGTTTGCTTATACAATAATCACTCTGCTAAACATTGTAAAAACACTCTCAAGTGCCAGGTGTGTAAACGCCGCCACCATTCTTTGTTACACCCAACAGGTGTTTCTGGGTCTGATATGGGCGAAGGTAGTAATAGGGCTCACGAGGAAACCTCATCGTTGATGAAGGAGGATAATAAAACTAGTAACGTTGAAAGGGCCGCGCAAGCGGAGGGGTCGAGCAAGCCACTGGTTTCCTGTTTATCCACAGGAGGCGGTCGGAAAACCGTCTTATTAACTACTGCTTTGATCGAGGCGAAATCTAAAAACGGCTCGTATCGAATAGTTAGGGCTTTGCTGGACCAAGGATCACAGGGTTCTTTCGTTACAGAATCCGTGGTACAATATTTGGGTTTAAATAAAACTCCATCGCGACAAACAGTGATTGGGGTAGGTGGGGAGAAAAGTGCGACTGCCAAGTCCACTGTAACCCTTAAAATGAGATCTAGAATAGATCCCACGGTCAAGATAACAGTCGATGCTTTCGTCTTGAAGTCGGTCACTGCCCTTCTCCCAGCTACGAAAGTAACTAGGGTAGAATGGGTTGACTTGGCCGAGGATGATTTGGCTGATCCAAAATACGATAGGCCTAATAAAATTGATGTTTTGTTAGGTGCTGAAATTTACAGCCAAGTCATCCAAGAAGGAATCAAACGAAACGTAAGCGGAACTTACTTGGCACAAAATACCACGTTAGGGTGGATATTGTCGGGTACCTTTGAGTTGGATCACTCAAATTATCCAGCACATATTACCGTCATGCATTTAAGTCTTGATCCCGATGAGTTGCTTCGAAAATTTTGGGAGTTAGAGGCAGAACCATCGAGAAAGAAAACGCTAACGGAGGATGAAAATAACTGCGAAAAATTATACGCAGATACAACAGAACGCGACAAAGGTGGCCGGTATATAGTAAGGCTACCATTGCGCGACGGGGACCCGGTCGACAAGGTTGGTGAATCGAAAGTTATTGCTGAAAAAAGATTAAAGTCGTTAGAAAGTAAATTCAAGAAAAACAGTAAATTCAAGGAAGATTATTCGAAGGTTATCCAGGAATACTTACAGCTAAATCACATGAAAAAGGTTTTAGAAAATGACAAGAATAATCCGAAAGCTATTTATTTACCACACCATGCTGTTGTCCGGGAGGATAAAGTAACGTCTAAGGTTCGCGTCGTATTTGATGCCTCCTGTAAGGGATCAAAGGGAGCTTCACTTAATGACTGTATGTTAGTTGGTCCTACATTGCAGGCGGAACTTCGGCATACGATTATGCGATGGAGAACGCACCGAATATGTCTTGTAGCTGACATAATAAAAATGTATCGGCAGGTGTTAGTTCACAAAGAAGACTCAGTACTACAAAGGATCCTCTGGAGAGAAAGTCCTGAAAAGGAAACAGAAGTGTATCAATTAGAAACGGTAACATTCGGCACGGCGTCGGCACCATATCTGGCAGTACGGTCACTTCAACAGGTGGCGTACGATGAGTGCTCAGATCAGCCCGAAATAGCCAAGATTATTCTAAACGATTTCTACATGGACGACGTGATGACAGGATCTGAAAATATAAAAAGCTGCTTTAATATTTACACGGAATTAAGCAAAGTGTTAGACAAGAGAGGTTTTCCATTACAAAAATGGAGGAGTAATAGTCAGCAATTACTGAATAAAATAAGGGATGGGAAAGAAACTACAGAGGAAGAATTAAGGATAAAAATAGATGATGTAACGAAGATTTTAGGACTTACCTGGAACTCGAACAAAGACTTCTTTCAGTATTCTGTAGAACTCCAACCGTTGACTGCACCTGTAACGAAAAGAAAAATTATCTCCGAGATATCACGTCTATTTGACCCTTTGGGTTGGTTGGCACCAAGCATTGTTTTAGCCAAAATATTTATTCAGAAATTATGGTTAGCGGGATTAGAGTGGGACCAAGAAATTCCAAAAAACTTAGTACAAGAATGGATTACTTACCATCATAGTTTGGCCAATTTGGTGAATATTAAAATCCCACGATGGTTGCAACAGGAAAGTACCAATTTGAAGGCTGAATTGCACGGGTTTTCCGACGCTTCGAAATTAGCGTATTCGGCAGTCATATACCTGAGAGTAGTGGATCACAAGGGGGATATTCACATTTCATTAGTCACGTCGAAAACGAAAGTAGCGCCCGTTAGACAAGTGTCTATTCCACGATTAGAACTTTGTGGTGCTACTCTCCTTGCTAAATTAATGGTGGAAGTAGGAGAAGTATTGAACATACCACGTGACCATTGGCATGCATGGACCGATAGTGAGGTGGTGCTAGCTTGGCTCAACGGACACCCAAGTCGCTGGAAAACGTTCGTCGCAAATCGAGTTTCTGAGATTTTAAGTCTGTTAGATACGAAATATTGGTCTCACGTATCAACGAAACATAACCCCGCAGATTGTGCATCTCGCGGAGTTTCCCCAGCTGATCTTGAATCTACGGCTTTATGGTGGAATGGGCCGGATTATCTAAGACAGCTGGTGGTGGAGTATAAAAGACCCAAACACCTTATCACACACTTAGAAGAAGTGAAAGTTCACACGACTTCTTTGGAACGTGAAGGTTTGTTTGAGTTTTCGTCATTATCCCGATTAGTCCGAGTTGTTGCTTATTGTCGGCGATTTTTAAATCTAAGGAGATCAGTAACAATCAGACATAATACACGACATTTATCCAAATTAGAACTTGAAGTTGCTCTAGAAACATGTATCAAAAAATGTCAACAAGAATTCACCGAGGAAATGGAGGATTTAAAGAGTGGTAAAGTAGGAAAAACGTCCGGTAATTTAAGGTCTTTAAATGCTTTCGTGGATTCAAAAGGAATCATAAGAGTTGGAGGGCGACTTGAGATGTCTCAATTAAGTTATAATAGAGTTCATCCTATATTGTTACCAAAGCAGTCTTTTCTGACAGTTCTATTAGTGGCAGATGCTCACGAAAAGACGATGCATGGTGGTCCGCAACTTATGGTGACATACTTGCGTTCCAAATATTGGATTATTGGTGTCAAGCAATTGGTTAAAAAACATGTTAAAGGATGTATTAAATGCATTCGATATTCGTCTAAAGTTAGAACGCAGTTAATGGGACAACTGCCTTCGGCACGTGTTACACCTAGTAAACCATTTCTATATAGTGGAGTAGATTACGCTGGCCCTATTAACATTCGGGTATCGAAAGGTCGAGGTAATAGGTCCTATAAAGGCTATATAGCATTGTTTATATGCATGGTCACTAGAGCAGTACACTTAGAGGCGGTCAGTGAATTAAGTACTAGAGGTTTCCTGACAGCTTTCAAAAGATTCGTGGCAAGACGTGGTCGATGCAGTGACTTACATAGCGACAATGGGACAAACTTTGTGGGAGCGTCACGCGAGTTACTCTACTTATTTAACGATGAGAAGTCCAACCTCAATCCGGAACTAGCAGAGTACCTCGCTAATAATGGCACAGATTGGCACTTTATCCCGCCCCACGCACCTAATTTTGGTGGCCTATGGGAGGCAGGAATAAAATCGACCAAGTACCACCTTAAAAGGGTTATTGGGAATTCTACACTGACGTACGAAGAGATGGCAACAGTGCTGGCTCAAATTGAGGCTTGCCTCAACTCCAGGCCTTTATCGTATGTCGAGGATCAAGATAAGTGTGTCATTTTAACGCCAGGGCATTTCTTGATCGGAGAACCACCCGTTTTAGCACCCGATTCGAATTACGAAAGGTCCAATGTGAGTACCTTAAAACGCTGGCAGCTTCATCAGAGGATGATGCAGGATTTTTGGCGGCGTTGGTCGCAGGATTATTTAAACCAATTCCTGCAACGCCATAAATGGGCCAATAAAAATCCAGAACCATCAGTTGGGGAGGTCGTGTTAGTAAAGGAAGACGGTTTGCCTCCAGGCAAGTGGTTATTGGGTAAGGTTGAACAGACGCATCCGGGTCCTGACGGAATTACTCGGGTCGTAACCATACGCACACAGGCTTCAGTCTTTAAGAGACCTACCTCTAAATTGTGCGTGTTACCTATTTGCCAGTAATCAGTTAAGTTAAGGTCAAGTTTAAATTTTGTTGTACTTAAGATTTGTTTTATTTATTATTTTTCTTTGTTTATTATAATGTAAAACCAAGGGTATGATATTTGTTCTGATAAACCCTATATTGTGTTAAAACCTACTACCAAGGACGCAAACTTTATTTGAAGGTTTCCGGTCATGGTCAGGCTTGATATAAGCCGGACGTTTGTCACGGTGGGCGGTAATTAAGGACATGTTGTCAATATGTCCTTGGTGGGCGGTATGTTGGGGTTTGGAACGAAATCATAGCGTGATCTAATATTAATTTTTGTCAAGAGTTGTTACCGCGCTCGATAGATGGCGTTGGCGGCGAATTAGATCGCGCTATGGTTTCGTTACCGCGAAAAGTGTAAGAGATCAGAATTTTATTTTGTTTTTGTGTGAACCTATTGTGGATCTATTGTGTTCTTGGGATATAATATACGCTATTATACCGATATAGTGCTATATTATTTATTCCTCACCGTAATTGGACCCTTCTTAGTGAAGTATAAAATACAACAGATTTTGTTCACTCTTTCTTCGATATTAACTAGTCCATTCTTTGCATTTGCATCCAAACGGAAATTACGGATTTATTTTCACAACAGTTCGGTAGAGTTAGAACCTGATATGAGTTGGCAAGAAGCAAATGTGTAGTTCCGTTAGTTTTACCGCTCGGCTATGAGCTAGTGTTTTTGTACGACGGGCGGTTACTCGCACCACTCGCTCGGGTGGTCTGTCCTGCACGCGCTTTCTTCTTTCTCTTTTTTAGACCCCTTCTTATGTACGGGCGAAGTAAAAACAGATTTGTATAATTTGGGGACAATACCTTGAGTCAGACTTCCAAAAAACAAAATTGAAATAGGTAGGGCAATTCAAGGCGCGCATTTAATTAGAAATTTAGATGATATTATTATGTTATCAGGGCCAGCACCTTTAGTTGGATCCAAGTAACAAAGTAAACCGGTCACAGCATCAACATTCACTTTTATGTGACAAATGTCATGAGAATCGACCACCACCCCGGCGGCTGATGGGAATAAAGGTACGTGGCAGATTTCACTAAATAAGTCCCATCGACCACCGGGGTGGCAAACGCCACTAGTTAGTGCCATCCACCACCCCGGTGCCAGATGGGAATAAATGAAGGTGAAATATTTCACTAAATAACTCCCATCGACCACCGGGATGGCAACTCGAGGGTGGCCGATGGGAATAGAGCCCTAAATTGGGTTAGATGGTTACTGAGAAATAAAACAATCACCGTACTCTCTCCAGAGTATATTTCACATTTCATGCTGAAATAACTAGGAAAGGGAAATACTAATGCCCTTTTACTGCCACGAAATTGTAATAATATTACCTACTAGCTGTGCCCGCGGCCTCGCTCCCGTCATCTGCCTGCCAACCCTACCATACTTACCAGCCTGCCTGCCTACTCCACATACTCAAAAATATACATACTACATACCAATTTTTTTTTCTATTGTCATTCTTTCGCGTAAAATCTTAACACCGCGATTCAGAAAATGACTTTACATGCACAACGCCATCTATCGAATAGCGAGTTCAACTGTCCGAGTAACTGAATTGCGTGAGCTGTGATAATTTTACTTCTTGAACACTTTAAATTCATCTAACTTTTGATAGAGTGAACCGATTGCGCTGAAACAAAAACTAAGTAATTCTTCTAGATACTCACAATTTTTTTGTATAAAAGTTATCTACATTGGTTTCGTACATTTCACGTGATGCGTAAAAATGCTAGAAATGGGTTCTGTTGGTTATCCTTTAACACCCTGGCTAATTTTTTTGGAATTTTTTTCGATGTACAAAAAATATTTTTCTACAGATTTATTATATGTATTGATTTTAACCAGATATTTTTCATTTAGAGTCTTAGGAATTTAATATCAGCTAAAACAATGTATGGGTTTCTGCCATTGTCCTTTATGACATTTAATAGGGTATTATATTGAAATTATGACATTGTATAAAGTATTAATTTGGAATTTATGTCATTTTAAAGAGTATTAATTTATGGGTTTTTGTAAGATATTAATTTGAATTTATGAGATTGTAATAATTTTGATTTTATAACATTGCATAGGTGATTAATTGGAATTTATGGCATTGTGTAATTTTAATGATAATTTTGCATGCCTAAATTTGGTTAGATGGTTCCTGAGAAATAAAACAATCTGTCTGGCTGATTTTATTTATCAGACTTTTGAAGTTAAATCTATTCTTGCGTTTGTATGATGGCAACTTTACAAAACTGCGTATATCTCGGCAACTAAATGCCGAGAACTGTACCCTTTTTGCTTGGACACCCTTAAATAATTATTTTGGCGCCCCCTGAAGCTAGCGCCCGGGACGAGCAACTCGGCCTACTCCACCCTCCCCTAGATCCGGCCTTGAGCTGGTAGATAGCTTACAAGAGCCAAAATACTGTATTGTGAGGATTCATATATTAAGAAGGCAACCTACTTGCCTTATTAAGACTGGCAACAGATAACGTCTTGAAATGTTACTGAATATCGAACATAAAATAAATGAAGATGTTCTTGCTAGGCTTTTTCCGTGTATATAAAGGCTCTCCTCTGTGCTTTGATGGTTACTTCTAGATGAGCCGCCCATAAGGCAGGCACGTTGCTTCTAAATACATTAGATAAAAGTTATTTCTCTTTTATGTCCTAGCATCCTGACTACGTCCCCACAGTATATATATGTATAATTTAAACTAATTATATAATTGTTATGCTACTACCTTGTTTTTTTTTTCAATAGGTCCGACCCGAAACATATTATTATTATTATTATAAACTTTATTGTACACCACAAAATAAAAAACACACAGGACAAACATTTTCAAAAACAAAGTGTACAATGGGCGGTCTTATCGCACAGGGCAATCTCTTACAGACAACCTTTGGATGGACTGAACGATAGGAGAAGAATTTAGGGCTGTCAGTGTACAATAGATCATAAATAATATTACTTACTTATACATAATAACATAAAATACATACATACTAGTTACTTATCTAATATACTAATAAATATCGAATATATGACAGATAAAGGAAAAGGCTAAAAATTATAGTGAAAGGTAATGCTCCTTTACCATTTTCTTAAACGTTGGCAGTGTTTGAGCACGTCTTATTTCTATAGGTTATGCATTCCACAACCGAACTGCTTGAATGGTAAAAGATTTGTCAAAGAAGGAAGTGGAATGCATACGAACACTCAAATTTAAATTTTCCGATGATCTCAAGGACTTAGAATGGGTGTCACAGAGGAACTGAAAACGTTCTTTAAGATAAAAAGGAGTAAAAGGATTAAAGAGCACATTATAAAGCAAAGAGAGTATGTGGGCATTCCGGCGAAGGCGAATAGGAAGCCATCTGAGCTTAGTACGAAATTCCAAAACATGGTCATATTTGCGCAAGCCAAATATAAACCTAATATCGAGATTTTGAAGTCGCTCAAGCTTATCTAATTGGTCTTGGGTTAGATCAAGATAGCTGGCATCAGCATAGTCCAGGATAGGGAGAAGAAGAGATTGTGCTAACGCAATTTTAGTGGTGATGGGAAGAAAATTACGAAGACGTCTCAGGGAGCCCGCAGAAGCAAACAGTTTACGACTGACTTCCTGCAGTTGTTTGGTCCAGGCGAGAGTGCTGTCGATATAAATCCCCAAGTTCTTCACAGTGTTAGCTATAGGAATAATGGTGTTGTTGAAAGAAACCTGGGGAAGTGTCGACCAATCAATCCTAGAGACAGTCCGGGAACTACCAACAATAGTCACCTGAGTCTTCGTCGGATTAATCTTCAGCCCAAACTCAGCACTCCAGTCACCTATTCGAGCAAGGTCTATATTGATCGTCTCAATGGCATCTTTTAACTCTCCAAGATGGGCTTGGGTATAAATCTGGAGATCATCAGCATACAGGTGGTAGAAAGAAGAAAGCCGTTGAGTGATAGCATTAATAAAGAGTGCGAAGAGAAGAGGAGATAAAACACCACCCTGCGGCACACCGGCAGAGGTGTGACACCAAGAAGAGAAAGATTCATCAGTGCAAATACGCTGCCGGCGGCCAAACAGGTAACTACGAAACCAGTCAATTACCGGAGGAGATATGTTAAAAGAGCTTAGGACGCCAAGCAAAATGTCGAACTCAACGGTATTGAAAGCATTGCTAAAATCAAGCAGAGCAAGTACCGTTAACTTTCCCACCTCCATGCCCGACCTGATATCGTCCGTAATGTGTACAAGTGCTGAGGTAGTGCTGTGTCCGCGTCGAAAGCCAGATTGGAAAGGATTTAGCAGATTGTGTTTGGTAAGGAACGTGCTGAGTTGATGGTGGACAAGTTTTTCAAGCACTTTTGATAGGAAAGGAAGAATAGAAATGGGACGATAGTCATAAAAAGATGCAGGATGAGATTTTTTGGGTAAGGGAATAATTTGGGCATCTTTCCAGGATTGTGGGAAGACACCACTGGAAATAGAGAAATTGAGGATATAAAGGATGACAGGGATAATGTTATCAAGGATGGGGATAATCATCTTACGGCTGACACAGTCACTACCAACAGCGTTGGATGTAATCGATACAATACTCTTTTTAACATCACAGGCAGTGAATTGACTTAAGACAAAAGTGGAATAATCAGGTATCGGAAGTTTTGAAAGATTGCTAAGCGTAGTTGCTTTGGTGGCCCTATCCAATACAGGCGAAGTAGAAAAATGACTGTTAAGTAAGTTGAAGTCCAAGTCTTTAGGAACCGTGTCATGAGACTTTTTTCCGATACCTAATGATTTGAGAAATTTCCAGACTTTGGCTGGGTCACCGTTTTGAACAGAATTATGGATATGTTGGCGTTGTGCGTTCCTACACACCTTGTTGCATTGGTTTCTTATTGAGACGTATTTTTCCCTGTTGACGTCGTTGGGCCGAATTTTAAGCTTAAACTTCGCAGCCGCCTTTTTGCCTAATAAAACTTTAATTTCATTAGTCAGCCATGGCGCTGGAAGATGTTTAACTCTTACAGCTCGAACAGGTGCATGTGCGTCGTAAAGCCGAATGAGGGTAGACGTCAAGATATCAACTTGTTCGTCGACGGACGATGATGTGACCAGCGGTGTCCAGTCAATGTTACTGGCGTCCTCTCGCAGACGATCACCGTCCATGCCATCAAAATTGCGAAGCAGAAGAGTTTTGATCTTATGCTTAGGAGGTCGAATTTTATAGGAAGTGTAAATAAGATCATGATAGGAAAATGCGTCGGCAGAACATTGACCATGTTTAGCGACGTGATCGAAGGATGAGACAATAATAAGATCAAGAAGCGAGGGAACAGAGTTAGGAAAATGGTGAGTGGCACCAAGATCAAGAATGGCAAGATTGGTAGATTCGACAATATGACGAAGAGAAGAAGAGTGGGTATCTTTTTTTATAAGGCATGTATTAAAGTCGCCCATTATAATACTGTGACTGTAAGAGGGGACTAAATTTTCTAAAATACGTTCAAAAGAAGAGAAGAAATTAATCCGAAGAGAAGGACAGTAGTAAACCCCTAGGAGAATCTTAGTATGATGTAATTCAACTTCCAAGAAAAGATGTTCACCAGCGTTCGGCGGGGGCGGCTGTGCGGACATGTTAACTATGGAAAAAGGAATAAAATTACGAAGATATATGGCCACCCCACCACCACCACCGACCGCGCGATCATTCCTGATAAGTTGAAATCCAGGTAGGGAGTAGGAGGAAGAGGGAAGACAAGGTTTTAACCAAGATTCGGAAATAAGAATCGCATGAATATTCTTACAGTCAAAGCTTGCCAGCATATCGGGGAAGTGGGCTGGAACATAACATAACACCTTGTATGTATCTCTGAAATAAGGTAAACAAGTTCTACACCTGTGACTAGTTGCTCTAATTGGAGAGCACGCTCCTACAACCAAATATCTCATAACATAATCTGTTTTACAAGCTATAAATTACCTGGCACACATACGAAAGTATGTGTGTCCCGCCACTAGTTATCGATTTTACAAGCACTTCGTGGAATCAGATTAAGCTGAAATTTGGCGTAGGTACTTATGTAACTTAGGAAACTTTGAAATAATATGGAACTATAAAGCTGGTCTCATGATGGAGCCGGAAAGTGGGCCATAGCAACTCCTCAACTAGACAAGATAGCACCATCGTGATTGCGCTCATTGGATATGTATTGCCAAACGATATTCCGTTTTTTACTTTGTCAATTAAAAGCTTGCTTGAAAAAGTATTAGACTCTGATAACGGATACATTAGAAAAATGTTCAATGTAAGATTAACAGCGTCATTTTGTACGGTCTTTGGCTTAGCAAGCACTGCGATTTTTACTCATTCGAATAAAATTAGCGCGAATATTACATTTTTGACCGCGTACTGAATCTAACTAATACGCACTGCGGATAAAATTCCGCGCGATTTTTGTACCTTTCTGACTGTTCATAGAGCTCAAAATATTTGTGCGAACTTAATCCTCGCCGCGGTGCGGTGGATTCTTTGGCAAAACAATGATTTCTTGCGGTATTCTTTCCGCTTGATTTTTTTACTGTAATGCGTGTGTTATAATCATGAAGGAACTCCTTAAAAAGGCATCGACGTTAACCAGTACAGCAAGCTTGGAATGTCAAGATGGTTGTTGGTTATTTACTGTGTATCAGAGTTCCTATGTATGTGGTGTGTAAGAGAAGGGTTTTATAAAGAATATCGCAGAAAGACAAGACTAGGTATTTATTTCAATTAATCTTGTCAATTAATTCATGTACAAAAGGCTCAGAGTGCTTACCGCCACTCGCCAAACTAGTTCTCGTGGAGAAGAAGGGCAAGAAACTCCACGGAAGCTCTCCTATAGTATTTATCTTTTACAATCATAAAGATCGTTTATCACAATAAAGATCTAGTTCTTTGATAACAATTTTAAGATGAATCCTGTAACATTTCACAATGTTACAGGATCAAAACAACAAGGGTAAGGCAAAGAACATCACTAGCCCTTAAATCAATTTAATATATTATTAGGAACTAGCTGTGCCCGCGGCTTCACTCCCGTCATCTGTCTGCCAACCCTAACCTACTTACCTTCCTGCCTACCCTACATACCTACCTTTTGTTGAAATAATAGTATTCCTATATCATGTATAAACTGTACCTAATTAAAAGATTGATTGAGCTCGTCTATGGTTGCTTCATGTTGTCTTTATCTCTGTCTGCATGTATCCGTTCTCTTTGCCTTCCGCCATTGTGTTGATTACAAGGTTTATATAATTCTTACATTTAATCCATCTGTATAATACTAATTAACAGACAAGTGTATTACGAGAGTATTTTATGATAAAATATATATCGGAATTCGCCACCTCTATCTTTGATTTTCATCCCTGGCATCCACGACCAGGTTATGTGCCCAGGTGCCATTGCAAGAATAAACATGAGAAAACGCACTATTGTTTATTGATAGAGTGTTGCGACCGATTGATAAGGATTTTGATTTTATTGTGCGATCGACGTTCTGTTTGCGAGTTATGGCGCAGCCTACCAGCGCCTTCGACAGCGATCGATGTCGTCGCTGCAACATTGTCCACGTGTGGTGCGCCTTAACCACAATCGGGTAACAATGGAATTAACGGGAATTATTACAACATTGATAAGCTCGAGGGCCTGAGCAATTATATTGCATGGAAGTTCATGATTAAGATGGCACTTACTTTGGAAGGATTATGGGCTAGTGTTTTAGGCGACGATACTGACCAATTTAAATACTTCGCCCGTATATGCCTTGCGGTCAAACTACAATGCTTTCAATTTGTCGTCGAAGCAAAAACAAGTAAAGAAGCATGGCAGAATCTTGCCAAAATATATGAAGATACTGGACTATGCAGGCGAATACTGCTTCATAGACAACTTCACAGAATGGAATTAAATTCATACACATCTGTTACTCAATATATAGAAGCTGTCATGACCGTTGTCCAGCAGTTAGCCGACATAGGCAAAATAATAGAGGATGGCGAAATTGCTGAACTATTGCTTAGTGGTTTACCGAGTGAGTACAACACAATTGTAACCAGCCTGGAAACTGTCTGTTTAACTGGTACTTTAGAAAGCCTTCGATTCGATCGAGACCTGGGCTGTGCTGCAGTCTCTTCAACAGTGCAAAATCGAGTACCGGTAAACCTAAGTGCAGAAATGTTTGTACAAAAACGTATCAATTCGGCTTCAGGATCAGACCTCGGAAACAATCCTTCTGCAGCGAAGTGTGAGACTGGGCGACTTCATATCTCCGAAACTGTTCACAGCTGCACTGGAGGATGTCTTCAAGGTTCTGGACTGGAGAGGGCTAGGCATCAACGTCAACGGCGAGTACATCACTTACCTTCGGTTTGTCGACGATATAGTGGTCATGGCTGAGACCATGGAGGACCTCAGTACAATGCTCGATGTCCTCAGTGGAGCTTCCGAAAGAGTGGGTTTTAGCATGAACATGGACAAAACCAAGGTGATGTTGAGGCACATTGCTCGCAGAACGGATGGCCGATGGGGCAGAAAAGTTCTGGAGTCGTGACTGCGAACCGAAAGACGTTGCGTTGGAAGGCCTCCCACCAGGTGGACCGATGACCTGGTGAAGGTTGCGGGATCCGCTGGATGCGGGACGCACGGGACTGGTCAATGTGGCGACGCTTGGGCCTATGTCCAGCAGTGGACGTATTTCGGCTGATATGATGATGATGATTATTATTCTAAATAAATATAAAGTTGCAAAAAAATCGTGGAGTTTTATTATAAATATTTTGTAATGTTCACTTTTAGTATGACCCATTCCCCCTTTTTCGGCGCTCATGGTGGTCCTGCTGAAGGGAGCGGACCACCTTCAAAGTCGATTTTCTCGAAAACTACTAAGGTACCAATTTTGTTTTATATAATTATTTACCATTATATGGAAGTGATTGGCGTTGGGGGCCGGCGGTAATCACGGACTTCACTATTTTATAGTAGGCACGGTGTCTCATTGCTAAGGAAGGAAATTTGGTTCAAATAAATCTCACTAGATGGCGCGACATGTGCACACAATTAAATATAATTGTGTGTAAAATTAACATTTTCTGGAATTGAACATAATAATTGTATGTTCTTGTTTAATCAACTCTCCTAAGTACAAAATTATAAAATATTGGGCTCTTAATTCAAATTTCAAAGATTATTTGAACGGTTCATTTAAAACTGATGCCAATAGATGGTGCATTTTTTAATTTCTGAGGCATTCCTCTCGTTTGTTAAAATTTGCATTGTAACACATTTTGGTGCAAAAAACTGTAAAAACGTGCAAAAAAATACTATAAAACGAACCTTCACTGTATTTAATGAAAAAAATATTCACGAACCTAGTAAACCCTTTTACTTGCAAGTCGCTGCTAACACCATCTATTGCCGTGAAACGGGATCGAACGCGATTGAAGTGCTTACAAAAATAACAAGATTAATCAGATGAAAAACGCTAGTTACGTCGGCACGGTTTCTTTGTATGGGATGAGGCATCTGTATGCTAGTATTGTATTATCTGTGTAGTAGGTAACGGGTCCGAACCTATCTGTCTCAATACGTCAAATGTGAAAAACTGGCGTGGTTGTCTGCTAAAATAATCTTACAATCACGTCAATAATCAATTCTCATGTAGTAAAACCACTTTTAAACGTATCAAGGCAAATAAGCAATTGAATATCACCTATAAGTCATCCTTGATCAATATTCGAAAGAATATTGATACTTTAACTGACAGTCTTGTACTAATTGCCTCAAAGGACTTTTAATACTAAAATAGCAATATATAATCCAGGATTCCAGGATACATCACAACGTTTATTACAAATTACGTAATAATTTTTAGGACTATCATCATTGTGGCTTAAACGTAAATTTAGAGTTCTTTCATAATTCATAATTATTTATTTGCTAATATGGGTAATTACATAAAGTTGTTAAAATATAGCACAGTCCAACCATATTACACCTTAAGGCATGCAAATCACAAGCTTGATTACACACATTTACTTGCAAATATAATTTATAATTAACAACACAATCTATATTGCCTTTGTAAATTCACCGCGTGGCAAATAACAATGAAACAACAAATGAAGCAATCAATAATGTCACTAGAAAAATAAAATTTAAAATGTCATTTATTAAATGAGAATGTCAAGATAATGTATATAATAATTAAATTCGTGCATTAGTTTGGTAATTTCACCTCGACAAATAATACTGAAACACAACAATCAAGAAGCAAATAGTAATATCACCAGATTCATTAAAATTTAAATGTCAGGCATAAAATGAGAATGTCAAGATAATAATATATAATAATTAAATAAGTGCATTATTTGGTAATTTCACCACGGCAATAATAACAAAACACAACAATCATGAACCAAATAACAATGTCACTAGATTAATTAATAATTAAATGTCAGGTATTAAATGAGAATGTCAAGATATATTTGTAAATAAATGTCAAAGTGAAATCAAACTAATAATATTACTAATAGAATTAGTGCACCAGTCACATCAACAATATGTCCTTACATCCTCCTTCAAGTAATCCTGAATACTGTAATAACATTTACGTAGCAAGAATCTTTTTAATTTCTTTTTGAATTCATCGATGGACTGAGTTTCTAGTATGGACTTTGGCAAGTGATTGTATATACGCGGCGCCATACTAAAAATGCTTTTGGCATATAAAGCTGTCTTAAAAGATTTGCGACAAATTTTATCACTATGCCGCCTACTTCTGTACTTATCAAAAAGATGTTTGTTAGTTCTTGCAAAGCTAGCAATCTCATAAATGTAGACAGACGGCAATGTTAATATATTATGCTTGATAAAATATGGTCTGCAGCTATCAGTCTGGTTGATATTAAACATACCCCTAATACACCGCTTTTGCGCCTTGAATGCCATATCCTTATTGGTGGAATGACCCCAGAATATAATACCATACTTTATCTAGGATCCCACGTAGCCATGGTATGCTGCAAGTACAGCAGAGGTGTTTACCTGTTTTTGCCAGCATATGTAGGGCGTATGATTGCTTATTTAATTTTTGATTTAAGGTATCAACATGTGTCTTCCAATTCAAATTACAATCAATTGACATGCCTAAGAATTTTGTAGTTGCTATCTCATTTATTTTGTTCCCTGTATATTGTACATTAATGTCAGTAAATTGGGCTTTACGATTGCGAAATATCATAATTTTAGTTTTGTCAAAATTCATTTTCAAATTGTTGTTATTTGCCCATTTTATCATATCACTTAGAATGCTGTTTATATCTTGTTCTAGGGATACCTTATCCTTACTTGTAAAAACGACAGTACTATCGTCAGCAAAAAGTATTGAGAAATGATTGGTTACATTTGGAAGGTCTTTTATATAAATGATGAATAGCAGTGGGCCCAAAACACTTCCTTGTGGGACGCCTTGTTTGATTTCTCTGTATTGCGATGTGTAGTTTATTTCTTTTCTGGTTTTGGTGCATACTCGAGTAACTAATGTGGATGGCTTTCTGTTGGTAAGATAAGAAGCTATCAGCTCTAATGAAGTACCCCGAAGTCCATAACTATATAATTTATTTAACAGAATTTGGTGATCAACGTAATCAAATGCTTTACTTAGATCCATACACAATGCGCACGCTGGAATTTTATTGGAATTTTATTTCCTGCAGTCTTCTTAGTTTTTCGGTCCAATCAATTTAATCTGGTCACACTGCACCCTAATTGTCTGTTGTCAGGGATTTTTGGAGGGATTTTTTCGAGTGAAGTTCAGCGGCTGATTATATTATTTGCAAATTGATTCCTAGTGGATATTGTGATATAAAATTGGTGTAGTTTTGTGTCTCAACTGTCTACGCAACTGGACTACATATGAAATTATTGATAAAAGCGATCTCAGGATAGTGGAGCGGAGAATTTTATTGTAGTATTGACTACCTCCGCAAAGCTTACGGGGAAGGCTGACTCAATACAATTTGCTGCCAAATACTCCAAAAAACATTAGAATCTGTTACATCCGCATTCTAATGCATACTTAAGATTTCAAGAAAAATACTGATGACTAGGCAGCATGGTCTCCGCCTGTTCCGTAAGGAACAAACAAAAAAAAAAAAAGGTTTTTGGCGGGATTTTTTCGAGTGAACTTCAGCGGCTGTTAATATTATTTGCAAATTGATTCCTAGTGGATATTGTGATATAAAAGTGGTGTAGTTTTGTGTCTCAACTGTCTACGCAACTGGACAATATGTGAAATCATTGACAGAAGCGATCTCGGTGTAATGGAGCGGAGAATTTTATTGTAGTATTGACTACCTCCGCAAAGTTTACTGGGAAGGCTGACTCGATACAATTTGCTGCCAAATACTCCAAAAAACATTAGAATACGTTACATCCGCATTCTAATGCATACTAAACACTGACCTCTAATATACAAGTACGCTGGACTTCATATTATCGATGACAAAATTAAGACATTTGATTTTCGCCATTTTGGCGCTGATAGCAACGTGACTTAACGTGAGATTCCATGGAACTAATATTAGAGATGGGACATAGCCTTCGGTATAAAAATACGTGAGAATAATTTAATACTTAGGAGAACAAGAAAATCCCAATTATTTTAATTGAGATTCATTTCTAAGTAATAGAAAACTTCCTGTAAAGGTTAACTGAAAAATACTTTCAATCAGATTGCAAGCCATGAACTAGTGGATAGCGTGCTACTAAAGTTATAGCGCATTACTGTCAGATCAGTGAAATTTAAATATGGGGATAGGCTAACAACTTATCCTTAAAACTAGTAAATTTGAGCAAGTATCTGCTCGCTCAAGTATACTAGTTAGTTAATACTTACATTTACAATAGTTTGGATTCACTCGGTTGGAACATTCATACAAATATTTGCGTACGAATGAGATGGATAATAATTTACAACGGACATATTTCTCGCTCTCATCGCTGAGATCCTGTCTCTGTAGTGTTAAGGTGCAAATAAGAGTGACATCGCATTCCAGCGACGTGAAGACTTATATCAGTTTTCAACTCTGTTTCAGATTCAGATATAAATTGTTTGAAACATTTGTTAATACAATTATAATTATCATGATATTATTCCAGAATTAATTCCAGACAGGAACGAGGTGATTGATACAAGAAGAGAAAGGCCTGTGCTCAGCAGTGGGCGTAGTCGGACTGTGGATGATCATGATGATGATTCCAGAATTTAGTATTACACATTGCTTTTTAACATATTATTACTGATTATTAGGCATTCATATAACATTCATCACTAATACCAATATGAGATATTTAGTTGCAACATATTATGAGAAGTCAATACAGTAGATGAGTGATACGCCTTGCCAAGTCTACTAATTTGATATTAGTGTAATTTAAAAATATTACTAATACTCATATACTCGTATTAGTTAAAATAATATAATATTTCCAGGCGAACATATTAGTATTACCTAATCTTGAGAAATATCGGTATTAACCATCTCTAAATGTGTCAATTTTAGTTCCTGGGAACCTCGAGTGGGGCGCTTTGATTCGGCACAAAAATCAACTCTCATTTCATCTAATATATGTAGTCCAGCGTACTTGTATGATAGAGGTCAGTGATACTAAAGAATTAATGAAAAATACTGATGACTAGGCAGCATGGTCTCAGACCTTAGCCTGTTCCGTAAGGAACAAACAAAAAAAAAAAAAAAAAAAACATAATATACAATATTTAAATTACCTATTTAAATAATTGATCCGGTGTCCGGCGGACCATAAACGAAATATTTGCCTGTCTTTCGGTGATTATCGAATAAAAAATGGACAAACTGCAACTGTGTAGGGTATGTTTAGTTAAGAATACTCGGATGTATGTAGTGGTCAACACGAGTTTGCATGAACTCTATATGAAGTTGACTGCTAAACCAGTAAGTTGTTTTATTAAAATTAATAGGTTTTAATACGCCTCATACAAGTGGAATATTGTGGAATGTAATTAATAATGTGAACATCACTGACGGAGAATTCTGCAATAATAATAAGTTTGAAAGTCTCCAATCTACCTTGAGCAAGAATGATCAATGCTCATGCTTTCTCTTTAAGATAAGAGACCTACAGAAAACAATTTCAACCACTTCATTTGTTCTTAATTCTTGATTGTACACCAAAAACAAAACATTTACACAAAGTACGCTTGCAACATGAGCTGGTTGTTGTATGAGAAAAGAAAGAAGAAAATACATTTATTTGTGACCCGCACAGGAGACACTAGATAAGCAAAACAAACAATTATAAAAAAATAAATTACCCGTGCGATACCAAAAATGCTCCTATCTTAGCATTTGCAACAATATTATAAAGAAAATAATGCTGTACTGATATTCTGATAGGGCCCACTGTTGATGCCACAGACACATTCACGGAAAAGGAACATACAATACTTAAGGAATAAATTGCAATAAGATAAATAATAACTAAATAGTATAAACACAGATATTATATGTATGATTAACACCTTGTATGCCGGAACACAGATCTACGCGAGACACAATGGCTTTTTAATTGTGTCTCAAATACCGGCTACAAGGGGTTAAAAGGTATGATTGAAAGTTTTTCTTTGGCTTTTCTTTACATTATTCTGGAATGAAAAGCCTACAAGACTCTGTAATAATGTAAATTGCTATCAGTGAGAGAATTTTTACTATCGAATCAGTACTTCCAGAGATTACATTTAACAAACAAACATAAAAACAATTATTTCTACCTCTTATTAGATTACTTTAGAAAACAGAACAGTGCAAGACAAGTTATGTTGCAGTTTGTAACTGAAGACAGAAGACCGCTGCTCGTTTGTTACTTCTGCTGCACCAAACTCAAACAATGCTGCCGTTTCCAGAGAAAATGTCTGGAAGCTGAAGAGCTGTTTGCTCAGATGCTGGATGAGGATAATGAGGTGAAATATACTTTACTAGATTCTGGATGACTTATTTCAAAAGTCTGACAACACTTCTTGCTAAAGGATATTATGATAGGCAGCTGATTCATGTAAAATAATGGTATTTGGCCTGTATCTAGTTATCATGGACTAACACAAATAGTCCATTGACAAATATCTATAAATGGCAGCCAGGAACAACAACCTAACATGCATCCTAACATGCAGGCCTTTGTGGGGTCTCAATGTATGGTTAGAAATCTAACACTGGAATCATATTTTTACAGCCAAACCCTTTAATAAACCCAGATCTCTTTGAGTTTCACACTGGGTTTATTAAATCGCCGATAGAGCACATAAGTATTGTTGGGGAATGTCAAACAGAAAGCCATGCTACGAGTATCAAAGAAGAATTACCAGCTGATATTATTGAGCCAAAAGAGGAGCTTCACATTGATGGTATGGTTATTTTCTTTTTATTTGTCTTCTCCTTTTGAACCCATCTGATTATGGCTTTCTAGCCATAATCAGATGGGTTCTAAGTGAGAGATTATTATTGTGGTATTCCATTGAACAATCACATTATGTGGTTTAGCACTAAAAAAAAAATTTTTTTTTTATTGTCTGGTTCCAAGTTCAGGATTTGCCATCTCTTTAAATGGATCATATCCTGTTGTCTGTTTAGAAGGTTCTGGGCTAAGATATTGCTGTGCTTGCTCAGTCTCTGTTTAAACCTTTTTTTTTTTTTTTTTTTTTGGGTGGGAAATCATCCAATGACTTCTCCCGCCCTGGGTGAAGCGGGAGGGCGTGTCAGACTTTTACTGACTAAAACCCACCCGTGTTCCTTCAGTTGCTTGTGCCAGGGCCGCGGTAACTCTGTTTCAAATTTATCCGCGACCCTCTGTTTATACCTACATTGTGCATTTTTTGCATAGTTCTTCTTTTTTTAGTTTAGTTTCGACGGGCTGTTTCCGCAATTCCACGACTAAGCGCTTTTTTTGCGTACGGGTGGGATTCAGTTACATCATATGATCCACCCCAGCTCCTCGAGAAAGGCCAGCAGCGCCCTGGTGCGGCCGACTATCTCCTGCAAGGTACTGTGGCTTAGTAGTAGGTAAGGTGGCTTAGTTAGTCGTAGGGCCTTTTTCGTGAAACGGCCGTCGATGAAGGGCAGTGCCTCTTTGGCCTGCCTACATTCGCTATGGTCAATCCATAGCTTGCTGTGTTGATCCCTGGTGCTTTTTCTTACCAGACCGCGTAGGTACCCGAAAGGTAAAGACACCATGGGCTCCGGGCCCACCGGTGCCATACTAGAGCTCCTTCGAGCGAGCTCATCCGCAGCGGTCCGTTGACAAGACTCCTGCACCCGTGCCTGTACCGGTTTTTGATCCATCCGTGAAGATCCGCAGATCATCGGGGCGTAGTCCCTCGCAGTGGTTATTCTCGTGTAATTGGATTCTGTATTTTTTATAAAAAATTACTTGCTTGGGTATTCGGTCATTAATGGCTCTAGTTAGGAGGATTTCGTGTTGGAGACTCGAGCAGAGCGGTGTTTTGTGTCTCCCTTACCCCAGAGATCCAGTGTTTTAGTCTTTAGACGTACAGCAGCCATCGTCGCTTCCTGCTGTATAATCAGATGCAGAGGGGGAAGTCCAAGCATGGCCTCGAGCGCTGCGGTCGGGGTAGTCCTCATGCAGCCCGTTATCGCCATGCAGGCCAGTCTCTGCATTCGCTGTAGCTTGTTCACGGCTGTAGTTAGTTTAGTGCGAGGCCACCAAACCACGGCCCCATAGGTGATCATGGGCCGAATCACCACGCTGTACAGCCAGAGTATAATCTTAGGGGATAAGGCCCACTTCTTGCCTATCATTTTCCTGCAATGCCAGAAGGTGATGCAGGCCCTGTCTAATTTATTGTCTAAATGACTGATCCAGTTCAACTTACTGTCAAGAATGACTCCCAAATATTTGACCTCGTTGGAAAGCTGGAGCTCTGTATCGAACAGCTTAGGCAGGCGGAAGGGGGCTACTGCCCTTTTCTGGGTGAACATGACCAATTCAGTTTTAGTGGGGTTTACTGATAGCTCATACTCCCTGCACCATCGCTCCACTATACGTAGCGCTTGCTGAGTAAGCTTGCAGATTGTTCTAGTCACCTTCCCAGGTACGAGGATTGCGAGGTCGTCTGCATAACCTATTGTATAATAACGGTGTTCGTTTAGTATGGTGATGAGGTCGTTAATTACCAGATTGCAAAGAAGAGGGCAAGTACCCCTCCTTGTGGGCAGCCCCTGGCTATCAAAGTCAGCTACTGCTCTCCATCTAGACGAACCGCTCGTTTGCTTAGCATACGAGTATTAGTGATCCAGTCAATCAGCACTGGCTCTACGCCATGTTTAGAGAGGGCAGCACCGATGCTGGAGGAATTTGTCTTGTCGAAAGCTCCTTCGATGTCTATGAAAGGGCCCAGGCAGGTACCTTTCTGATGTATTGCTTCCTCTATTCGGCTTACCACCAAGTGAAGAGCGGATTCAGTAGATTTACCCGAGCTGTAAGCCTAAGCATGTTGGTTAGAGGTAATGTTATTAGAGCGCCGTCTCGGAACTACCTTTCACACAGTCTTTCCATGGTCTTAAGCAAGAAAGAGGTCAGGCTGATGGGCCTGTAGGACTTTGCGTTTGTAAGTCACTCTTACCTGGCTTTGGGATGAATATTGATTTCACTTTCCTCCATCCTTTGGGGACGTGTCTAAAGGCCAGGCACGCTCTCAACAGTGACACCAGTCTTTCTACTGCAGAGGCCTTAGTGCGAGTTTTTACTCACCGTCAATCGCGTTAACGTAAACCTCAATTTGTATTGAAACTGGATAAGCGCCGTCTGGTGGCGGTAAGAAGAAACCTCTTTTTTTTCTATATGTCGCATCAAGGCTGGCCGATAGATGTAAACCATCGGGAAGTCAGGATGTATTCCCTTAGGTTAAGACATCGTGTGTGGGCAGGTCGGTGGGTATAATCGTGCAAATGAAATCACATAAGTTATTCGATACACTGGGTTTATTCAAATAGACACAAGTTACATTATTGCTTACTAATTTTTACGGATCGACACTGATTCTACGACGTCTTAGCTCTACGGCTGTCTGTACTCAACTGCCATATTCCGCACCTCGCAAGTGCTTATAAAAGCGCCAATGCGTAGTTGCTATTGACTGCCGCTAGGGGCTTGCTTGTGATTTGTTTTGACGTCCGTACTATTGACTAAACCCGACACGGCCATCCTGCGAGACAGGCGTCCTCGTCTGTTCCTCATTGTCAGGTTTTAACAGTGTATCGAATCATGTGGAAATCCTCAATGGATGTCCTCAGCCCTTGGGGAAAGCTGAGGGGTCTGTCAGACTTCTACTGACTAAAACCACATGGTGTTCTCTAGGCCGTAATTCCTCGAGAGGCGAACGTGGAACACACACGTCGCCTTCTCGGGCCTCTCTCAGGTGACAGATCCCCAAATCCATCACCCGCAGGCTTCATCATCTTGTTCTCGCTCCATGCCATCTCATGGTCACCTCGTGTTGCACCACACGTCGTCCTAGTCCACTCCATCCTAGCAAGCGCCCATCATACAAGGGATGTTTTTCTGAAACACAAAATTTCCAAACAGTATTCGCTCGTCCAATCCTGACTCAAACTCACAAACTCTAGAGTGAGGAAACATTTTTAAACAATCAAACATGATCATTAAAATCTCTCTGTTCACTATTGAAAGGAACGAGAAATTCTATTTCCAATTTAAAGAAAATAGCAACCTCATCGATTTGGTACCTAAAAGCACCCAATCTGCGTGATTACAAAGTCCAAGTACCACTGATAGTCATTAGTGTCACATTTAATGAAACAAAAGAAACAAGACACTAGGCCTCTTATTCACGACCTTTAGCCATCACATAGCTCTGCTAGCCATCTCATAGCTCTCTTAGCCATATCATAGCTCTACTAGCTATGTCATAGATCTCCTAGCTATATCACAGCTCTCTTAGCAATCACAATTGCTCTACTCGCACATCTCCACGATATCGAGTCAACTCAACATTCTGAACTCAGAACCTGTTCACACAGAGCTTTAGTCTGTCCTATGTTACGTTATTTCATTATCCAATTCATCTACAATCTCAATTGGTACTTGAGCTTTGTGTGTCTTACCAACACGATCTACGAATAGTAATCAAAATTCAATTTTCGTAATGAGGACTTGACGATTCGAACGTCATCAACATGTTGGTGACCTCACCACACGCGTGACTGCGAGTTTACTTTCCTTCAACCTCATGACTCAATAGGAACTTTCTGCAAGGTTCCTAACACAAACATGAATTGTCTGACACCAGCCATAGTGTCACACAGACTTACAGGTGCCATACAGGCCTACCGTTGCCATAAAGACCAACAGTTGCCACACAGGCCAACAGTTGCCACACAGGCCAACAGTTGCCACTCGGCTCACAGTTGCCACACAACGCTCGGCTACACCTGACCAAACTAGATTATTGGGTTCGTGAAAATAGGGAAATTTGAGAACTCTTCTCTTTTACTAAAACATCACCCTGGGCCTTGTACCACTAGTTGCTCCAAACAAAGTTTAAAACTTATTCTGCAGCAAAAACTGCCAAGCCTACAGAAACCCTCGAGTAAAACCTCCAACGCCACGGCTCTCTAGCCGACCAGCAATTATATTGCTCTCACAATGGTCTCTCGGTCTCTCTCTAGGCCCTGACCTCCATCAGAATCCACTGGTACGGTCAAACGTAATACGTTCGATAGACTGAATTACTCGATACCTTAAGCTTGCTCATCATCATCAAATCCTTTTGACATCAACATCGACTGGTACATGACCCGCTGGCATCTGCCCTAACCTACCTTGTGCATACCTGTAGGTTCCAAGCGTACCTATTTAAAGCTTTCGGTGTATAACGATCACCGTCCTGTCATAATCACCTATCGTGTACCTAATACAGGTCCTATTTAGTTTTTGTATCAGAGTTTCCCACAAAACACTCCATTATATAAAGGTCCGACGATCAACAAGTTCAACAACTAAACAAAGTAATTGTAACAATGCTGTTACTCTTTACCATAATTCTTGCAATGCATACTCAACTCAAACCTCTTCGTAAACCCATCGCCACATGTTACTCATGAGGTGCGGTCCGGAACTTCGAGTATGAGTAGACATGTCAATCATATTTGGTCTCACTACCAATGTCATCAACTATGACATCCAATTCCCGAGGAACTTGGTGATCCGGGATCCTTCTCACAAGATTCACGCTTTCTACTCAAAAATCTCGGCATATACCGACCGTTCATATCAGGGGAACAATTAAGCCCGATATTATTTGCGTCTTAATAGCTCGTGTGAAGGAGCTTTACGAATTAATTCGGATCAATATTCTTAAAATCTCATCATTAACAGTAACCCTTTACTATCGTTCTCTAACTCAGTCTTTATGTAATGAAAACGATCGCGATATCTACCACTATCATAATATTACTTTGAAAGTAAGCAAGTGCATTCAGATCCAAAGACGGTGGTTGTAAATCGTTACGCAACGTAAGATCTGTTCCGAATACACGCAAATGACCAGTACCGTTACTAACTCGATACAATTGCCTTCGCCCAACGACTTTACTAACTCGCTTTGCCACTGAAAATGACTAGTTGTTAAGTCACTTTGGATAGATCATCTTCTTCATCATCTGCCCAGCCTTTGCCCAACCACATTGGGGTCGGCTTCCAGTCTTACCGGATTCAGCTAAGTGCCAGTGTTTTACATGGAGCGACTGCCTATCTGACCTCCACAACCCAGTAACTGGGTAACACGGTAACCCTTGGCAAGACTACTGTCAGATCTCAAGCTTCTGACCACCCGTAACGACTGTCATTTGATAACCTTGATGATCGACCAGTGCGGCTGTTATTATTTAGCCACGAGCTCATCTTCTTATGGGATATTTAATCCTAAAGTACGTACTGAATCAAATGTTGAAACTATTCCGCCAATAGGAAACTCATTAACTACTTGCTTTTTATTAAGTGTGTCTTAATTAGCTAGTGATAGTGCTAGATATAACCACGACCAACTCTGTGGTCAAACTTGAACACTCTTAAATTTTGAAATAGCATCTCTTCACTAGAGAACATTCGACCTCACTATCGAAATAAAATAGAAGCGACTCACCGAGTATTTCATTCCAAACTTGCGAGCGCCCGACTTCACAGCTGTGGTTGTAATGTTCGGCTACCACCTGCGAACTGCTAGCGTGCCGTCGGTCTCAACCTCTCAAATGTTGACAGTCCACCTTCGCATTCAGCATTTGAACCGCTAGCCTGCAGCAGAGGTTCCACTTCGACGCAATATGGTATCTGAAACATGAAAAACATTACGAGAGTATATGTTCACACAGTTATGTTAACCGTACTCTGATTTGATGGAAATTAACCGGTGCAGCGGTGTAGTAAACTAAACCGGCACAGCAAAATGGGCTATTGTGGACACCGAATGCGAGTACAGAGTCCCTGCTCAAAACATGAACCGCACTGACCACACAGTACAGGACCCAAGTGTCCAGGTAGGTAGACATGGGCTTTAGAGAATCCAATGAATGCCATAGCGTCAGTGGAATTTTAAGTCGCAATTAACGAGGTCTTGTAGGACTTACTACGTTCCAGATAGTTTGGCTTCCTGACTCGAAAAGAAGAATACTATGCTTCTCCTCAAACTTAACCCTCACTGCATAAAACTATCACAGTATCAAAACTAATCAAAATATTTCATTTGGAATTATCATAATTTCCAGACTGAAATGTAAGGTAGGTACGTCACTGTCACCATATCGTTCTAAACAATGATAGTCAGCCAAGGCCAGCCAAGGGTTATTGTCAGTGATAGTAGAACAATAACTCCTCAATAACACCAAAACTTGACTATTGATTGTAACTAAAGTGAAATTATGAACTGACACGGGCCACCCCGACGACCCACTTACCGCCATACCATACACAAAACCAAAATTTTGAATAATGAACACTCAAATAACAAAATGAAAACGACTCACCAGATTGGCATAAAGATCCGTGTGTATGGATCTTTCCACTCGTCCACACGCTCCTCCTTGACCTGTCCAGGTCCTTGGTTGTTGATAGCCTCCTTGCTGCTCCGTTACGGACTGTTTTTTTCATTATTTTGTTTTCGAGGGTAGTCGCAACTGACAGCGCGATATTTTTTTTGCAAGAATGTAACCGTTATCACTAGCATTGTTTTTACGTGTGATCTCATTAGCACGATCGAATCCCAATTCTGATGTCGCATCAAGGCTGGCCGATAGATGTAAACCATCGGGAAGTCAGGATGTATTCCCTTAGGTTAAGACATCGTGTGTGGGCAGGTCGGTGGGTATAATCGTGCAAATGAAATCACATAAGTTATTCGATACACTGGGTTTATTCAAATAGACACAAGTTACATTATTGCTTACTAATTTTTACGGATCGACACTGATTCTACGACGTCTTAGCTCTACGGCTGTCTGTACTCAACTGCCATATTCCGCACCTCGCAAGTGCTTATAAAAGCGCCAATGCGTAGTTGCTATTGACTGCCGCTAGGGGCTTGCTTGTGATTTGTTTTGACGTCCGTACTATTGACTAAACCCGACATATACATTTTGACATAAAAGATCGTTTACGGTATCACGAGTGAGTACGTTAAAAAACTCGCACTTAGGCCTCGGATGCCTCCTTATGGATCTCTTAATGTGCCCTGCCCACTGCCACTTAAGTTCTTCGAGCTATGTCGGTAACTTTGGTTCTCCTGCGGATATCCTTATTTCTGACATGATCACACAAGGAAACGCCGAGCATAGCCCTCTCCATTGCTCTTTGAGTGACTTGAAGCTTTCTGATAAGGCTCATTGTGAGTGACCACGTCTCGGTTCCATAAGTGATCATTGGCAACACACACTGGTCATAGACTTTTGTCTTGAGACACTGCGGTAAATTGGACGAGAAGATACCACGCAACTTCTCGAACGCCGCCCAGCCGAGTTGGATTCGACGGTTGACCTCTTTCTCGAAGTTAGACCTACCCAACTGGACCGTTTGTCCCAGGTAGACATATTCATCTAAAACTTCGATTGTAGAGTCTCCGACCTTGATAAGAGTGGGTGTTACATGGGCATTCACCATGACCTTGGTTTTGTCCATGTTCATTTTAAGACCCACTCTTTCGGAAGCTCTATTGAGGTCATCGAGCATTGTACTGAGGCTCTCCATGGTCTCAGCCATGACTACTATGTCGTAGGCAAACCGAAGGTGAGTGATGTACTCGCCATTAACGTTGATGCCGACCCCTGCCAGTCCAGAACCTCGAAGACATCCTCCAGCACAGCAGTGAACTGTTTCGGAGAAATGACGTCTCCCTGTCTCACGCCGCGCTGGAGAAGGATTGGTTTCGAGATCTGATCCTGAAGGCGGACTGACATGGTGACGTTTTTGTACAAACACTTCAACACCTTAATGTACCGGTAGTCGATCTGGCACCGTTGGAGAGACTGCAGTACAGCCCAAGTCTCGATCGAATCGAAGGCTTTCTTGTAGACCACAAACTCTAAACAGAGAGGCAGATTATACTCTTCGGTCTTCTGTATAACCTGCCGCAGCGTATGATTGTGTTCTACGGTGCTAAAGCCTTTTCAGAATCTGGCTTGTTCGGGAGGCTGGAAAGAGACAAACCTGCGCGCGAGACGATTCGTCATGACTCTTGAAAACAACTTGTAGACATGGCTAAGAAGTGAGATGGGCCTATAGTTCTTCAGTCGGGTATTGTCGCCCTTCTTGAAGAAGAGTACCACCACACCCCTGCAGCGTTTTGCCCTTGAGTATGACGGAATCAAACAGCTTCTGAATGCCCTTAAGGACCGGTTTCCCACCCGCCTTCAGGAGTTCGGCTTCAGGGCAACAGGACGTCAGCCTGTACGAGATATAATGATGATATATCATTATATCTCGTACAGGCTGACGTCCTGTATATCTTCGCTATAGTGTCGGGTCAATCTAGCTCTTGGGTCGTTTGCTAGACTCGCAACTGGTTTTCTGATCGATGTGTACAACTGCCCATAGAATGTCTCGATCTCCTTCAGAAGCTCCGGTT
The DNA here is from genome assembly GCA_948252205.1 of Orthosia incerta. Lineage (NCBI taxonomy): Eukaryota > Metazoa > Arthropoda > Insecta > Lepidoptera > Noctuidae > Orthosia > Orthosia incerta. Next base: position 11,986,812 of record OX411766.1, on the reverse strand, counting down.
TGGCGGATACGATCCTGCCATCGTCGGTCTTCAGTTTCGTGAGCTGGCTCTGCCCAATAGCCTTTATTTCGCTCAATCGCGTCTTTAATACGCTCGGTATTAAATTAGAGATATGTCTATTGAGCTGCCGGTATTTGCACGCCTCATCTGAAGACTGCAGGATCATCTCACGCCTCTCCTTCATAAGCTTGAGAGTAGGATCAGAGAGCTTTTTGTTTCTATGTGTACAACGGGTCCTGAAAAATTTAGACCCGACCGTATGGTCAGCTTACACTAACCCATCGCTGTATTCGTCCACGGAGCTCCCTAGGCACTCTAAACGATTCTGGTGTTCGAGCTGAAAGCTCTCGGGGTTTTAGACCTGGATCTTTGCTGGACGGAGCGTGGACTTCATCAGTCGAGAGCTTTCAAGCTTAATATTAATGTTTAATGTGCGTCTTACCTTTCGGTGATCGCGCCCGGTTTTCACCGAATTTATCACAGAGACATCATTGAACATTTGCTTCCTGGTTGACATGATGAAGTCGATCTCATTTTTGTTGCACCATCGGGGCTCTGCCAGGTCCATTTCCTGTGTTCACGCTTTCTGAAGAAGGAGTTCATCATAAAGAGGCCCTCCTTCTCCATAAAACTGGCCAGTAGGTGACTCGTCCAACTCCAAAGTGCCCCACTTGCAACTCATCGTCTCGTTTGCCCAGTTTCGCGTTGAACTCCCCCATGACAACGGTGTTTGTGTGGGGGTGAGTGAGAGAGAGAAGTGAGTTTTGAAACCATAGATGGCTCTAGAAATATCCTCATACATGGTCTCCACCTCGTCGGGGTGTGCCGAGGTCGGGGCGTAGACCTGTACCGAGTAGCGAATATCTCGAGGATATTCTGAGTATAAGGTACGCCACCCTGTTCAACACAATCGATCTTCACAACGTTATTCACACTGGACTTGTAGACGACAAACCCGACACCACCCTGGTACTGCCGGTCACCCTCTCGGAAATAGAGCAAGTTACCAGATTTGAGGATTATCGAGTCCTCCCCTTCTCTTCGGATTTCAGATAACCCCACTATACTCCATCGTAACCTGCTCAATTCCTCTTCTAGTTCGGTGATCTTCTCGTCAGTACGAAGTGTGCGCGTGTAGTACGTTGCCAGGTCCAGTAGTCGGCCATTTTTTATTTGTGCTATTCATGGGGGGGGGGGAGGTTTGCCATAATCGCCACGCTTGACAGGCGGGTTGCCGATCGCAGTATGGTGGTTATAGATGCACAGAGAACGCTGCTGCCCATTCTCTGGTTTGTCCCTTAGTCGCTTCTTACGACACTCACGGGAAGACATGGGATGGTGAAATTCTTTACGTCCGGCACCATACGGCATTTTATATAGTGCCCCAATTAATCACTTGGTCCATGACAAATATATAAATATAAATAATGTTTTTATTTATTATATGCTTTATTGTACACCTTAAAGTACAATTTTAAAAATAAACTTAAAACTAATACGCATACCTACAATGGGTAGCCTTATCGCATTCTGCGATCTCTTCCAGGCAACCTGGTACGAATAGTTATTTTCTAGACATGAAGTGGGGCTGTCATAGTGTGACAATAACAGTGTAAAAGTACTATTTTATAAAAGACTAGCTGTCCCACGCGGCTTCGCTCCCGTCAACTGGCTACCTACCTACCCATCTTCTACCCTACCCTACCTACCCCACCCTACCCTACCCTACCCTACCTACCCTACCCTATCCTACCTACCCTACCCTACCTACCTAACCCTACCTATCCTACCCTACCTACCCTACCCTACCCTACATACATGATTGTTGCGTAACTTAAATCGTTTACGCAGCGCACGCAACGGAAGCTCTTAAAACGGAATATTTTTTCCCGTTTTTGCAACATTTATGCTCCACTCCTATTGGTGTTAGCGTGATGTTATATAGCCTTTAACCTACCTCGATAAATGGACTATCCAACACGCTAATCTCAGGAACTACTAGTTGGAATTGAAAAATTGTAGGAATCATCTTTTTTTATCATTATTGTACAATCATCAGCAAATAACACTGTTGGGTGATTGATACTTTTTGGAAGATCATTTATGTACACCAGAAAGAGCGGAGGCCCCAATACGCTCCCCTGAGGTACACCGTACTTCACCGTTCTAGGTTTTGACCTATATTTGATTGCCCGCTTGGTTTTAATATATTTTTTTTTTATTTCTGTGTATTGTTGCCGGTTGCTTAAATATGATGTGATAAGCTCAAGACCATTGCCGCGTATTCCACATCTTTCTAATTTGTCGATAAGTATAGCATGATCAACATGATCGAAGGCTTTCGACATGTCCATATAAAGGACACAGATGGGTAGTGTTTTATCTACACTTAACATAATTTTATTAAGAAAATCATAAATAGCAGCATTAATAAACTTATTTTTTCTGAAACCTTTTTGTTCATCAACCAGTACATTCTTACTTTCGAGAAAACTGTACATTCGATGGTGTATTATTTTTTCTATGACTTTTGAGAATATCGGTATTAATGCCACTGGTCGATAATTTTTAATTAAAGTCTTCTCTCCTTTCTTAAACAATGGCTTATTAATAGATACTTTAAGTTTATCTGGGAAGACTCCTTTTTCAAAACATAAGTTTATAATATATGATAGTGGATGACAAATAAACTGATGGTTACTTGGAACAAAAAAACTCAACGAACGGAAGCAGTGACATAAAGAGCGAGAGTTGCCATAATATGATTTAAAATGTCCCCATTCGATTAAACATATTTAAATATGATTTCTTACTTTGGGTTATTTTGAATTTAATAAATTTGATTGAAAATATAATTAGGTACCTATATTATTTCAAAACAATTTACATAATGACTCGTACCCATGACGATGTTATGATTTACGCTTCAGCAACCTTATAACCTATAATCGAATTTCTATGAGCATGGTTATAGGAAGAGGCTGTATTTCACTTCTTCCGATCCCAAGACACTGTGACAGGTAAAGCTAACTTACACCTAAACATATACCCCATAGTAGAACTAAATATGCTAATTTTAACTCATACACACTACACACACTCACCCATTAGCACACTCTCCCATTAGCACACTCTCACCTTATACTCCCACATGTCACACTAATACGCGCATTTTTTTTCTCTGTATAACGCTCGTTCACGGGTTGGTGGACGATTCGCCCGAATTTACCTCGCCCGATTTGAGCGAATAATCCACTTTTAAAAATATTCATTTTTCTGTGTCGATTCGCCCGAAGTTTATTTATACACGAATTATCGGCGGGCGAGTTGTCCACTCAAAATTATTTAGTAGGCGATTCGCCCGAATTGTGTTTTATGTGTTTTTTTTTTGTGTTTTAATTGCGTTAAGATAAACTACACTCAAGTACTAAGTATTAAGCATTATATATTTTATTGAAATGAAATGAGACACAAAGTAATCAAAAATGTTTTTATTAAAATAACTACTATATGATTTGAGCACGTATTCAACATTGGGCACCCACTTAAATGGAAACTGATTGAATTGGCACCTGAGGTATACCACATACGGCACCTATCGATATTCTTCTTTATCGCACTTATACTCCACAAAATTAAATGGCACCTACGGATCAGTAGGTGCTTACTAGTCTTGAGACGTTTATTTTTTTAGAACGTCGAAATCAAAGATTCGATTAAATTCAGTACAGAGTTTAATGACATGATAAAAATATAAATTCATCTTTCGCTATTTTAGGTAGATGTTGACATTATCAGCATTTATACCCAAACCACCCGGAGGCCAGAATCATGAAGAAGTATTTGCAGGGCTAGAATCATAAGCGGTAGAGACTAACGGAGTACTAGGACTTCAGAATCGAAAATCGCCCGGTACTCTTTTTATCGCTCATGATTCCAGCCTAGCCTTCATGATTATAATATCCTGGTACTTAAGTTAGTCTTTACCGGTACCGGAATAACCTGATAGCGTATAGAACTTCTTTTTTTTTTTGTAGCGAATATTGCTGTCTCCCTCTTATTGTTTTGTCACCTGTTTATCATCTCTCAACGTTTTATGTGGTAATTACTTATTTAATGCATTGCTTGCCTCGTTTCTAGTAAAATATCTATTAACTTCTATTAATTCTTCATATTTATTTCCGATACGGGTGAGCACGACTGTACTTTTATATTTTTTTTCTCTAAAATAAAATTCGGGCGAATCGCCTACTAAATAATTTTGGAGTGGACAACTCGCCCGACGATAAATAAAATTCGGGCGAATCGACACAGAAAAATGAATATTTTTAATAGTGGACAATTCGCCATAGTTTGTTTTTTCTATTATTTAAAACTTATCTATTTATATTTGTATTTTTTTGCATTCAATTGCAAATTAATGGATCATAATATGGAATGCTAAGCGGGAGAGTGAAGTCTCCTAACACCAGCAAGTCATGCATAAAAGGTGATCTCCAATAAGTATATAATATATCATAAGTATGTAAAGCCACTTTCAAATTGTTTTTTTTTTTAATTGATTTTGCGATGTAACAAAAAAATGCTTTTTTTTTCGGAATAGAAGTTCTTCTAAACAATCGAGGTACAATACCATACTCAACAATATCTTACTTGAACAATATTATCCTACCCACACAATATTATTACCCATTTTATAGGGAAAAAAATTAACAAATGGCAACCCTTCCAAACACACATAGATAAAAATGTGGCTTCACTTTTGATGTGCGCGCCGTCTTTCTTTTTTTGTTGGTCTGAGTTTAGGGTAGGTAGAGTAGATAGATAGCTAGTTGACGGGAGCGAAGCCGCGGGGTTCAGCTACAAAAATGTTGCAAAAACAGGAAAAAATATTCCGTTTTGAGAGCTTCCGTTGCGTGCGCTGCGTAAACGGTTTAGGGTAGATAGATACCTAGTTGACGGGAGCGAAGCCGCGGGGGTCAGCTACTACTAAATATAATGGCAATAAAAATAAATTATGAATGACGATATTGCATGTAGTTGATTTGTTGTTGCAATGTTAGGATAGATTCACTCTTGCTTGACTGTTTATTTTCACTTACAGAGCTAGAAGCAGATTTTGTAAATCCAGACTATTCAGATGTAGAAGATATACAAGTAAAGCATTCTGATTCGGAAGACAATGTGTCTATAACGGAGTTTAAAACAGAAGTGGAAGAAGAACAAGACACAAACTGTAAGTATAAGTTAGTTAATCTGTATGTAAGTAAGCGAACAGGTCGACTTATTTGGCAACAGACACTTAAATACAGCAAAAAAAAAAAAATACAACCGACTTCTAAATAAAAACATTACAGAGTGATAAATAACTTCTTTTCGGCAGTCGGTGTTCCTGTTTTCTTTTCTTCTTTTTTGTTAAAGTTATTTTTCACTTGGTATTGTTTTTATTTGAATGTCGGCTGTATTTTTTTTATTTTTCACTTTATAGTTGTGTTACCTAATAACCAAGTTCTTTAGTAAGGTACCTATAATCTCAGAATAGATTACCCGATCATAAAACTTACCTTTCGTGTTTCCGAGCAGGTGTACACTTGTCCAGTACACAGTAAAAGGACTGTTTATTTTGCACGCTTATGTTTCAACGTATTTAGATATTGTTTGTTGATTACATAACTGTTTGCGTATTCATGTTCTTATGTTGATTAATACAGACGGATTATAAAAAACCGGCCAAGTGCGAGTAGGATTAGCGCACGAAGGGTTCCGTACTTAATTTGATTTTGTCTTAATTTATGTTTTCCAGTCAAATATTAATAATACCCGAGAGGGGTGACCTTAGTCCCAGGGTGGTGTCGGGTTTATCGTCCACAAGTCCCTTGTGAACAACGTGGTGAAGATCGAGAGTGTGTCGACCAGGGTGGCGTGCCTTATACTCAGAATATCCTCAAAATATTCGCTGAAGGTCATACAGGTCTACGCCCCAACCTCGGCACACCCCGACGACGAGGTAGAGACCATGTATGAGGATATCGCCAGAGCCATGCATGGTTTCAAAACTCACTTCACCGTTGTCATGGGGGACTTCAACGCGAAACTGAGCAAACGAGACGAGGATGAGCTGCAAGTGGGGCAATTTGGAGTTGGACGACGGAACCACCGGGGTCACCTACTGGCCAGTTTTATGGAGAAGGAGGGCCTCATTATGATGAACTCCTTCTTCAAAAAGCGTGAGTACAGGAAGTGGACCTGGCAGAGCCGCGATGGTGCAACAAAAAATGAGATCGACTTCATCATGTCAACCAAGAAGCAAATGTTCAATGATCTCTCAGTGATCATTTCGGTAAAAACCGGGAGCGATCACCGCATGGTTAGAGGCATATTGATTATTAATAATAAGCTTGAAAGGTCTCGACTGATGAAGTCCACGCTCCGTCCAGCACAGATCCAGGTCCAAAACCCCGAAAGCTTTTAGCTCGAACTCCAGAATCGTTTCGAGTGCCTAGGGAGCTCCGTGGACGACTACGCCGACGGGTTCTTGGAAGCTGTCCATACGGTCGGGTCTAAGTTTTTCAAGACCCGTCGTACAGATAGAAAGAAAAAGCTCTCTGATCCTACCCTCAAGCTTATAAAGGAGAGGCGTGAGATGATCCTGCAGTCTTCAGATGAGGCGTGCAAATACCGGCAGCTCAATAGACAAATCTCTAAATCCTTGAAAAAAAACCTCCGCCGCTTTAATACCGAGCGTATTAAAGACGCGATCGAGCGAAATAAAGGCTCCAAGGTTTTTTCAAGGGATCTGGCTATTGGGCAGAGCCAGCTCACGAAACTGAAGACCGACGATGGCAGGATCGTATCCGCCAAACCGGAGCTTCTGAGGGAGATCGAGACATTCTATGGGCAGTTTTACACATCAATCAGCAAGCCCGTTGCGAGTCTAGCAAACGACCCAAGAGCTAGATTGACCCGACACTATACCGAAGATATTCCGGACGTCAGCCTGTACGAGATTAGGATGGCTCTGAAACAGCTTAAAAATAACAAGGCGCCGGTTGATGACGGAATCACGGCTGAACTCCTGATGGCGGGTGGAAAACCGGTCCTTAAGGCCCTTCAGAAGCTGTTTGATTCCGTCATACTCGAGGGCAAAACGCCACAGGCATGGTGCAGGGATGTGGTGGTACTCTTCTTCAAGAAGGGCGACAATGCCCGGCTGAAGAACTATAGGCCCATCTCACTTCTTAGACATGTCTACAAGTTGTTTTCAAGAGTCATCACGAATCGTCTCGCGCGCAGTTTTGACGATTTCCAGCCTCCCGAACAAGCCGGATTCCGAAAAGGCTTTAGCACCGTAGACCACATACATTCGCTGCGGCAGGTTATACAGATGACCGAAGAGTATAACCTGCCTCTCTGTTTAGCGTTTGTGGACTACGAGAAAGCCTTCGATTCGATCGAGACTTGGGCTGTACTACAGTCTCTCCAACGGAGCCAGATCGACTACATTGAAGTGTTTGTACAAGAACGCCACTATGTCAGTCCGTCTTCAGGATCAGACCTCGAAACCAATTCTTCTCCAGCGCGGCGTGAGACAGGGAGACGTCATTTCTCCGAAACTGTTCACTGCTGCGCTGGAGGATGTCTTCAAGGTTCTGGATTGGAGAGGGCTTGGCATCAACGTTAATGGCGAGTACATCACTCACCTTCTGTTTGCCGACGATATAGTGATCATGGCTGAGACCATGGAGAGCCTCAGTAAAATGCTCGATGACCTCAGTAGAGCTTCCGAAAGAGTGGGTCTTAAAATGAACATGGACAAGACCAAGGTCATGGTGAATGCCCATGTTACACCCACTCCTATCAAGGTCGGAGACTATACACTCGAAGTTGTGGGCGACTATGTCTACGATCCAATTGGGTAGGGCCAACTTCGAGAAAGAGGTCAACCGCAGAATCCGACTCGGAAAGTTGCGCGAAATCTTCTCGTCCAACTTACCACAGTGTCTCAAGACGAAAGTCTATAAATATTATTATATAAACCAGTGTGTGTTGCCAGTGATGACATATGGCTCTGAGACGTGGTCGCTTACAATGGGCCTTATCAGGAAGCTTACAGACACTCAAAGGGAAATGGAGAGGGCTATGCTCGGAGTTTCCTTGCGTGATCGAATCAGAAATGTGGAGATCCGCAAGAGAACCAGGGTTACCGACATAGCCCGAAGAATTGCCAAACTTTAGTGGCAGTGGGCAGGGCACATTGCTCGCAGAACGGATGGCCGATGGGGCCGATAAGTTCTGGAATGGCGACCGCGAACCGGAGGACGATAAGTTGGAAGGCCTCCCACTAGGTGGACCGATGACCTGGTTAAGGTTGCGGGAAAGCGCTGGATGCGACACGCACGGGATCGGTCAATGTGGCGACGCCTGAGGGAGGCGTATGTCCTGCAGTGGACGTCTTTCGGCTGAAATGATGATGATGATGAGTGAAATATTTGTTAGTTTCATAAATAGTATTCTTTTTTATACGGGGTGGGCAAAAAATCGTGGACGAAACGAAACAGAGCTATAGTTGAAGTTATTTGCAGTTGGTCCTAAAGTAACAAAACTTTAATTTGATTTTTTTTTCTGCTAATTTCCCCAACTATCGCCCTGTTTCGTTTGATCCACGATTTTTTGCCCACCCTGTATATGCATGACTAGTTGTTGTCAATCAGACTTCTTGTGTTGTACCTTACTTTTGCATTTCGTATTGTGCATCAGTTTTGTGAATTCTAATTTAAATAATAATAAAAGTTGCCCTGACTGCAGAGCACACTCTTACTGCTGAATGTCTTATTACATAAGTTTTTGCCGAGAGAGAATTACACATTGAGGTTGTTTATTTTACTCTAAGACGCTTTTACGTACGTCTTTTTACATCGTTCTCACATATATGTTATTTTCCAACAAGAATGATGTAACCAAATACTTGGAATTAAAAATTATTTATGAAAAAGACTGTCCGTAGAGTTTCATTTGCACATTCTTCTCCATAGAGACCTAATGACGCTTGCAAATGTGCAACTAGATTCATCTTTTTTTTTCTTTGACAATTCAAAAAATACCTATAAGGTTTATTTGAAATAAACTATTTTGATTTTGAATGAAACATACAACGGTACGGTATCTTATTTTGCTTGATCTTTTGTGGGGTTTTTGATCATATCTATCAACAGATTTGCCTACTGTTTTGTTTGATTCCGAGTTCATCAAATTTGGCGGAAGGCACGGGTTGCGCGGAGAGTGACAAGTCGAAAATTTCGATATTTTTCAAACAGAATGGTATTTTATGTAAAATTTAATTATGCGGCGATTTTATAATTTTTTTAATAATAATAAAGAAAAACATCGATCGAGAAAAGATTTGATTGATTATGGCCAGATTAATCCTATGTAAACAGGGTCACACTGAGCTCTTGTTATGAGTAGAGCACAATTAGTTCAAAATTAAAATAAACTAAATTGTTAATTTTTAAATAATCAATTTTATCAAAATATTTTTTTTCTCCTATATACCTAATTTAATATCGATCATCGATACTTTTCGATAAGAAAAAAACGTATTTCTCTCAACGGTGGGAAAAAGATAGCAATATAATAATTCCGTATAAGTGAAAGGGACTTTCACAAAAGAGATCAACGCGCTACTGTAAAGTGGTGTACGTTACCCCAACAGGAAAGTGGCTCCTGGAGTGATATGAGTGGAACGTATAATTAGAGCGTAATCTGCTGTGAATGTGCGCTACATAAAAAACATGTGCGTGTCGTCGTTTTTGAAAAAAACTGAAAAAACGTTTCCTGCTAGGGTAACGTTGTTCCAGCAGGAAAATTCTAAACGAATGGTCGGAGTGAGAAATATTGTGCATGGGCAGAGAGCTTATAGTTGTGCAAGAATGTGCGCTGAAAATATAATAAGTGCGTAATTAGGTTTTCGAGATATTGCATTTCCTGCTGGGGTAACGTTTTGCAGAATCGTGTATCTCTGAAACTACTGTATGTGCGCCTGTAGAATAAACATACACGAGTAGCTCTTGATTTGTGCGTATTTGTGCCGGAATTAGATTTAAGAAAATATTTATAGTTTTCAAGAAATCGCACTTTTTTGAAAACCCGAAAAAAAATCACAGCGCCTAAATGAGAAAACTTATAAGCTCGCTGAAAACTGTAATCAGTCCATCTTGACGCTTGTATTAACCATAAAAAGTTTCAAAAGTATACATGCTTGCGTATTCCATATCGAATAATATTGCTAAAAGTCAAAACGACGGTGTCATGACTTTGACGGCAAAATACGAGAAACCGGCTCAACCCAAGATGGTAGGTGTAAAGCACAAATAAGAGAGTTTAGTCAAAAATATATAGTGAAAATATTCAGCTTGGAATGTTTCGCATTAAGTAGATTTAAACACAAAACTAAACATGTAAACAACGGCTGGTTATCCGACCAAATTCGAATGACTACAAAAAAGCGACGGATTCATACATAACGATGACCTTCTTAATTGGACGTATTAAACCTAAGCTGTTGTCCGTACAGTCGCGTTCAAACGTTTGGTGATTTGACCTAATTTTGGGGGCTATTTAAAAAAAAACATTAAATGCACCTTGTGACCATAACAAATGAAAGAGCTTGTTGATGTAGAAATTATTATTTTTCTTCCCTAAATTATGTTTCTTAAAGTAATAATGGCATCAAATTACAGATCAAATTACAAACCTATTAATCTCAAATTAATTAACTCAAACAGGATTCCGTATTTTCGATTTCCTTTAGGGTTCCGTACTCAAAGGGTAAAAACGGGACCCTATTACTAATACTCCGCGATCCGTCTGTCTGTCTGTCACCAGGCTGTATCTCATGAACCGTGATAGTTAGACAGTTGAAATTTTCACAGATGATGTATTTCTGTTGCCACTATAACAACAAATACTAAAAACAGAATAAAAATAGTATATTATGCAACTAGTGAATAAGGGACGGTTTTAAAGCGAGGGCCATAGATGAATCACGAACAAGTAAAGGATTCTATCAACTGAATCACTCCCTGCGGTCGTGATTCAGTCTTAGAATCCTGAGCGACGCGAGTGACTCATGGCCCTCGATATAAAGCCGTGTTATTCAAGAGTTGCATAATTTTATACCATGACTACGAGAAAAAGAAAGATTTAAGCGAAAATCACAATGAGTAATAATAAGTAAATGTTTTATTACCTTCAAAATTTACAAAAAATTTGAAAACTCAGGGTTTCACATTTTTTCTAGGTAACAGCATCTGTTTTTCAGGGGCTAGTGACTACCTCCGTTACGTTACATAATTATAATTAATTAAACACCAATACAATTAATATTAGAATTACAATCCAAATAAGTATTCACTAAACATCCCAGACTAAAATCAAAATCATGAAAATCATTATTGAAATCCTAAATATTAATAAACTGAAAATTAAATCGATGAAGAAGTTTGAAAGTCGAATATTCTTTGCACAAGGAGTTTGTATCGATTTGTTGTTGTTTTTGCATTGAGATGGACGTCGAATATATATTGGTGTATTCTAAATTCAAACACTAAAACAGTGAGTAAAAGTGCTTTTTATTCACTGTTTTCAGTGTATAAAATAAGCTTTTTAGAGGTGGAATGGTGTTAAAATATTTAAGTGGTGCTCCCATACAACAAACGTGATCTTTTTGTCGTTTTTTGCGATAATGGTACGGAACCCTTCGTGCGCGAGTGCGACTCGCACTTGGTTTTTATTAAAAACAACCACCATCAAATTTTTGGTCTTTAAAATACTTTTTTTTACTAATATTATAAATGAAAGTTAGGTATATTAATGAAAGTTGGAATAATGCCACTACTTTCCTAATGTTCTTACGTAATCAAGTGCCAAGTCACGTAAAAAAAGCTAGTAGAATGTAATCCAATAATAAGTTAATTATTTTAATACTTTTCTACCTCAGTGTACTCAGGCACAACACGTTTCAACCGATTCGTGAGTAAAGTTAAGAAGGTCATCGTTATGTATGAATCCGTCGCTTTTTTGTAGTCATTCGAATTTGGTCGGATAACCAGCCGTTGTTTACATGTTTAGTTTTGTGTTTAAATCTACTTAATGCGAAACATTCCAAGCTGAACATTTTCACTATATATTTTTGACTAAACTCTCTTATTTGTGCTTTACACCTACCATCTTGGGTTGAGCCGGTTTCTCGTATTTTGCCGTCAAAGTTATGACACCGTCGTATTGACTTTTAGCAATATTATTCGTTAACGCAAGCATGTATACTTTTGAAACTTTTTATGGTTAATACATGCGTCAAGATGGACTGATTACAGTTTTCAGCGAGCTTATAAGTTTTCTCATTTAGGCGCTGTGATTTTTTTTCGGGTTTTCAAAAAAGTGCGATTTCTTGAAAACTATAAATATTTTCTTAAATCTAATTCCGGCACAAATACGCACAAATCAACAGCTACTCGTGTATGTTTATTCTACAGGCGCACATACAATAGTTTCAGAGATACACGATTCTGCAAAACGTTACCCCAGCAGGAAATGCAATATCTCGAAAACCTGATTACGCACTTATTATATTTTCAGCGCACATTCTTGCACAACTATAAGCTCTCTGCCCATGCACAATATTTCTCACTCCGATCATTCGTTTAGAATTTTCCTGCTGGAACAACGTTACCCTAGCAGGAAACGTTTTTTCAGTTTTTCTAAAAAACCACGACACGCACATGTTTTTTATGTAGCGCACATTCACAGCAGATTACGCTCTAATTATACGTTCCACTCATATCACTCCAGGAGCCACTTTCCTGTTGGGGTAACGTACTCTGTAAAGTGTGCAATTTTGATTTGCTAACCATTATAACTTGACCTATTTAGATTATTCAATATTTATTACTTTGCCTGCCGGTGGAATGCTATCCCATCTTTTTTACTTGCAGGGCTGGTTGATTTTCCATACCATTTTACTGCACAATTCGTCTTTTTTTTAAGGAAAACCGTTAATAACTATTTTTTTTAAAGTATTAAAACTAGACATCGCTTGCGTCCCAACAGCTCTAATGTCTGGTCGACACTAAAGAGATCATACCGTGCACTGAGTTATATCAGCCTAAATATATATATATATACAAATGAATATATATATATACAAATGAATATATATATATACAAATGAATCCCTATTTCCCTTGGTCATGGCATCACGCGTGAACGGCTGGACCGATTTCGCTTATTAATTTTTTGTTGTGTTTGTTATTGTTAGAAGGTTCTTAAGAAAAAAAATATGAAAAAAAAATTGGTACCTTACCTATATAGGTAGGGTAGGTAAAGTAAGGTAGGGTAGGGTGGGTAGGGTACCTAGGGTAGGGGAGGTAGGGTAGGGTAAGGTGGGTAGGGTAGGTAGGGTGGTGCAGGTAGGGTAGGGTAGGTAGTGTAGGGTAGGTAGGTTAGAGTAGCGTAGGTAAGTTAGGGTAGGGTGGGCAAGTAGGGTAGGTAGGGAAGGGTAGGTGAATGTTTGGTGTTTTTATGGCAAAACAAAGTTTGCCGAGTCAGCTAGTATATATATAAAAATGAATCCCTATTTCCCTTGGTCACGGCATCACGCGTGAACGGCTGGACCGATTTCACTTATTCTTTTTTTTGTTGTGTTTGTTATTGTTAGGAGAAGGATCGCCAGAAAAAAAAATTGGTACCTTACCTACATAGCTAGGGCAGGTATGGTAGGGTAGGTAGGGTAAATGAATGTTTGGTGTTTTTATGGCAATACAAAGTTTGCTGGGTCAGCTAGTGATCAATAATAAAAAAGAACCCTTCTGTCATAGTGTGAACCATTCAAACGCCTGTTCATTTGATTCTTCTTAGAATTTGGTACTTACAAGCTTTATAATCACAGGGGCGCCCGTTGCGAAGAAACCAAAACTACTTAAACGAAGAACAGAACTAGAAGATGTTATTACAGAAGAGCAAAACAATGAACAACCAGACTCGAAAATTATCCCGACAACTCAAAATCGTACGTCCAAACAGTTTCCAAAATTTAAAGAATTTTCAATTTATAGAAAACCTCGAGTTAATAATTGTTATAGTCTAAATAATACTACTTTAGATACAAGTTTCTGTATTAATAGTAGCAAAGATAATGTTAAATGTAAAATATCGAACACAGGTAATGACAGTGATGATGTAAATAAGCATCGAAGACTGTATGTTAAAGTAAATCCTTATAAATGTGATGTGTGTGAGTATAGTTGTAGTCAAAAGGGTGATTTATTAAAACATGCTCGGATACACACTAATGAAAAACCTTATAAATGTGATGTCTGTCAGTATAGTTGTAGTCGAAAGGGTGATTTATTAAAACATGCTCGGATACACACTAATGAAAAACCTTATAAATGTGATGTCTGTGAGTATAGTTGTAGAGAAAAGGGTGATTTAACAAGTCATGTTCGTAGACACACTAATGAAAGACCTTATAAATGTGATGTATGTCAAGGCAGTTTTGCTTTTAGACATAGTTTAATAAGACATCGTAGGATACACTCTGGTGAAAAACCTTATAAATGTGATGTGTGTGAGTATAGTTGTAGACAAAAGGGTGATTTAATTAGACATAGTAGGATACACTCTGGAGAAAAACTTTACAAATGTGAATTATGTCATTATATTTGTACACGAAAGGGTTATTTAATAAAACATGTTCGAATACACACTAATGAAAAATCTTATAAATATGATGTCTGTATATAGTTGGTGATTAAATAAAACATGTTCGCATACACACTTATGAAAAACTTTTTCATAAAAAAATAAACCGACGTCCAACACGGAAGTCGGTGTTTATGGTACCTCTTGTTTTTATCTTTTTGCAACACCGACTTCCGGGATGAAAGTAATTTTTGTACAAACTTTTTCATAAAAAAATAAACCGACGTCCAACACGGAAGTCGGTGTTTATGATACCTCTTGTTTTTATCTTTTTGCAACACCGACTTCCGGGATGAAAGTAATTTTTGTACAAACTTTTTCATAAAAAAATAAACCGACGTCCAACACGGAAGTCGGTGTTTATGATACCTCTTGTTTTTATCTTTTTGCAACACCGACTTCCGGGATGAAAGTAATTTTTGTACTTTTTAGTGTTTTGCTTTGGAAGTCGGTTAATTTTTTATGAAAATGTTTTTATTTTTGTTTTTTTTTAGTTTTGGTACACCATGGCTAAAAAGTGAGCAAGCTCTATTGTAAGGTACCTAAAGGAGTCACAAAATAATGTCCGTGACCACCAGAGCCAATTGCTTCCATATTTGGTTAATAATTACTTCTCAATTGGTACCAATTAGTACTAGTAGAACATAATTGGTACCTTAGTAGTTTTCGAGAAAATTTACTTTGAAGGTACTGCGGTAGTCATACTCCATTCAGCAGGTTCACCATGAGCGCCGAAAAACGGGGAATGCTACAGCTATTCAACTATTTTTTTTTGTATACAAATAATTACTACCCATAAATGTGATTCATTTCATAAATAAAACAGAACTGAAACATTAGTATTTACCAAGAAATCGACGATGATAACATTCGCGCGCACGTACAGCAGGACCGTGACTTTGAATGTTGATTCTAAGTTTGGCAAGCTTGTCGCTTTCCTCAAACCTATGTTGGCGCATCAAATATGCGCGGGAAATGAAATGATAGGCAAAAAGACTAGTAACCAAGTCAAAAAAAATGTGGCTTAGTTGTTTATGACCTTTTGATACACGTCAAAATCGTTTAATAAATAAATATACCGTACTCTTTCCAGAGTATATTTCACATTTCATGCAGAAATAACTAGGAAAGGGAAATACTAATGCCCTTTTACTGCCACGAAATTGTAATAATATTACCTATTAAACACGTTATTAAATGTTACCCAGACATAACCTACAAAAATTCACGACTGAATATTTTCGGCATTCATGAACAAAAATTCTTGCACAAACTAATTCAGAAGATGACCCTGAATTAAACCAGATATTTTTCATTTAGAGTCTTAGGAATTTAATCTCAGCTAAAACAATGTATGGGTTTCTGCCATTGTCCTTTATGACATTTAATAGGGTATTATATTGAAATTATGACATTGTATAAAGTATTAATTTTTAATTTATTTCATTGTATAGAGTATTAATTTATGGGTTTTTGTAAGGTATTAATTATGACATTGTATAAAGTATTAATTTGGAATTTATGTCATTGTATAGAGTATTCAATTATGGGTTTTTGTAAGGTATTAATTTGAATTTATGAGATTGTAATAATTTTGATTTTATAACATTGCATAGTTGATTAATTGGAATTTATGGCATTGTGTAATTTTAATGATAATTTTGCATGCCTAAATTTGGTTAAATGGTTCCTGAGAAATAAAACAATCTGTCTGGCTCATTTTATTTATCAGACTTTTGAAGTTGAATCTGTACTTGCGTTTGTATGATGGCAACTTTACAAAACTGCGTATATCTCGGCAACTTAATGCCGAGAACTGGACCCTTTTTGCTTGGACACCCTTAAATAATTATTTTGGCGCCCCCTGAAGCTAGCGCCCGGGAAGAGCAACTCGGCCTACTCCACCCTCCCCTAGATCCGGCCTTGAGCTGGTAGATAGCTTGCAAGAGCCAAAATACTGTATTGTGTATTGTGAGGATTCATATATTAAGAAGGCAACCTATTTGCCTTATTAAGACTGGCAACAGATAACGTCTTTTAATGTAACTGAATATCGAACATAAAATAAATGAAGATTTTCTTGCTAGGCTTTTTCCGTGTATATAAAGGCTCTCCTCTGTGCTTTGATGGTTACTTCTAGATGAGCCGCCCATAAGGCAGGCACGTTGCTTCTAAATACATAAGATAAAAGTTATTTCTCTTTTATTTCGTAGCATCCTGACTACGTCCCCACAGTATATATATGTATAATTTAAACTAATTATATAATTGTTATGCTACTATCTTGTTTTTTTTTTTTTCAATGGGTACCCGCAACATAACACCTTGTATGTATCTCTGAAATAAGGTAAACAAGTTCTACACCTGTGACAAGTTGCTCTAATTGGAGAGCACGCTCCTACAACCAAATATCTCATAACATAATATGTTTTACAAGCTATAAATTACCTGGCTTTCGTATGTGTCCCGCCACTAGTTATCGATTTTTCCCCTAGGCGACGATACTGACCAATTTAAAGATCAGCGCGCCCTCGCCCGTATCTGCCTTGCGGTCAAACCACAATGCTTTCAATTTGTCGTCAAAGCAAAAATAAGTAAAGAAGCATGGCAGAATCTTCCCAAAATATATGAAGATACTGGACTATACAGGCGAATACTGCTTCATAGACAACTTCACAGAATGGAATTAAATTCATACACATCTGTTACTCAATATATAGAAGCTGTCATGACCGTTGTCCAGCAGTTAGCCGACATAGGCAAAATAATAGAGGATGGCGAGATTGCTGAACTAATTGCTTAGTGGTTTACCGAGTGAGTACAACACAATTGTAACCAGCCTGGAAACTTTCTGTTTAACTGGTACTTTAGAAAGCCTTCGATTCGATCGAGACTTGGGCTGTGCTGCAGTCTATTCAACAGTGCAAAATGGACTACCGGTAAACCTAAGTGCAGAAATGTTTGTACAAAAACGTGTCAGTTCGGCTTCAGGATCAGACCTCGGAAACAATCCTTCTGCAGCGAGGTGTGAGACTGGGAGACGTCATATCTCCGAAACTGTTCACCGCTGAACTGGAGGATGTCTTCAAGGTTCTGGACTGGAGAGGGTTAGGCATCAACGTCAACGGCGAGTACATCACTTACCTTCGGTTTGTCGACGATATAGTGGTCATGGCTGAGACCATGGAGGACCTCAGTACAATGCTCGATGTCCTCTGTGGAGCTTCCGAAAGAGTGGGTCTTAGGATAAACATGGACAAAACCAAGGTGATGTTGAGGCACTTTGCTCGCAGAACGGATGGCCGATGGGGCAGAAAAGTTCTGGAGTGGCGACCGCGAACCGGAAGACGTTGCGTTGGATGCCTCCCACCAGGTGGACCGATGACCTGGTGAAGGTTGCGGGGATCCGCTGGATGCGGGACGCACGGGACCGGTCAATGTGGCGACGCTTGGGGGAGGTCTGTGTCCAGCAGTGGACGTCTTTCGGCTGATATGACGATGATGATTATTATATAACTCTAAATAAATATAAAGTTTTAAAAAAATCGTGGAGTTTTATTACAAATATTTTGTAATGATCACTTTTAGTATGACCCATTCCCCCTTTTTCAGCGCTCATGGTGGTCCTGCTGAAGGGAGCGTGACCACCTTCAAAGTCGATTTTCTCGAAAACTACTAAGGTACCAATTTTGTTATATAATTATTTACCATTATATGGAAGTGATTGCGTGATTGGCGTTGGGGTCCGGCGGTAATCACAAAAATCACTATTTTATAGAAGTTAACGGGTCCGAACCACTGACTTATAAACCTATGGACTTGCCATACCTACGAAATTAGCGTGCATACCTACATAAATCGGGCAATTAAGATGGCTGCCCATTGGCCAATGAGGTAGGCCATTTGCAACTGCTTGACAGCACAACTACACAGATAAAAGTACATATACAGCACACAACTACCAATTTTACTCGGCAATCAACATGGCGACCGGTCACGCATAGACATGATTTTGACGTCACTCAAAAGTGTTACCAAGTTTAGTCCTTGACAAACATTTAGATGTCTCTCTTTTCATATGCAGCTCTTGGTTAGTTAAAAAGAGACAAAACGCTTTTTGACATGCGTGTGTCGATATTATAGATATTTGTATAACTATTCTTCATATAGTAGAATATGCCGTCTCCATAGTTTTCCTACCTAATGAGGTAGAAAACTATGGAGACCGGATCGGTTCGGACCCATTGGTCTCAATACGTCAAATATGAAAAACGGGCGCGGTTGCCCGCTAAAATAATCTTACAATCACGTCAATAATCAATTATCATGTAGTAAAACCATTTTTAAACGTATCAAGGCAATTAAGGCATGCAAATCACAAGCTTGATATCACATTTACTTGCAAATATAATTTATAAGTAACAACACAATCTATTTTGCCTTTTTAATTTCACCGCGTGGCAAATAACAATGAAACAACAAATGAAGCAATCAATAATGTCACTAGAAAAATTAAATTTAAAATGTCTTAAATTAAATGAGAATGTCAAGATAATGTATCATCATCATCATCATTTCAGCCGAAAGTCGTCCACTGCTGGACATAGGACTCCCCCAGGCGTCGCCACATTGACCGATCCCGTGCGTCTCGCATCCAGCGCCTGCCCGCAACTTTAACCAGGTTTTCGGTCCACCTAGTGGGAGGCTTCCAACGTATCGTCTTCCGGTTCGCGGTCGCCATTCCAGAACTTTACGGCCCCATCGGCCATCCGTCCTGAGAGCAATGTGCCCTGCCCACTGCCACTTAAGTTTGGCAATTCTTCGGGCTATGTCGGTAACCCTGGTTCTCTTGCGGATCTCCACATTTCTGATTCGATCACGCAAGGAAACTCCGAGCGTAGCCCTCTCCATTGCCCTTTGAGTGACTGTAAGCTTCCTGATAAGGTGCATTGTAAGCGAACACGTCTCAGAGCCATATGTCATCACTGGCAACACACACTGGTCATAGACTTTCGTCTTGAGACACTGTGGTAAGTTGGACGAGAAGATACCGCGCAACTTCCCGAACGCTGCCCAGCCGAGTCGGATTCTACGGTTGACCTCTTTCTCGAAGTTGGCCCTACCCAATTGGATCGTTTGTCCCAGGTAGACATAGTCACCCACAACTTCGAGTGTAAAGTCTCCGACCTTGATAGGAGTGGGTTTAACATGGGCATTCACCATGACCTTGGTTCGGATAATGTATATAATAATTAAATTCGTGCATTAGTTTGGTAATTTCACCTCGGCAAATAATACTGAAACACAACAATCAAGAAGCAAATAGTAATATCACCAGATTCATTAAAATTTAAATGTCAGGCATACAATGAGAATGTCAAGATAATATTAAATAATAATTAAATTAGTGAATTATTTGGTAATTTCACCACGGCATTAATAACAAAACACAACAATCATGAACCAAATAACAATGTCACTAGATTAATTATTAATTAAATGTCTAAATGAGAATGTCAAGATATATTTTTAAATAAATGTCAAAGTGAAATCAAAGTAATAATATTAATAATAGAATTAGTGCACCAGTCACATCAACAATATGTCCTTACATCCTCCTTCAAGTAATCCTGAATACTATAATAACATTTACATAGCTAGAATCTTTTTAATTTCTTTTTGAATTCATCGATGGATGGAGTTTCTAGTATGGACTTTGGCAAGTGATTGTACTCGTATATACGCGGCGCCATACTGAAAATGCTTATGGCATATAAGGATGTCTTATAAGATTTGCAACAAATTTTATCACTATGCCGCCTACTTCTGTACTTATCAAAAAGATGTTTGTTAGTTCTTGCAAAGCTAGCAATCTCATAAATGTAGACAGACGGCAATGTTAATAAATTATGCTTGATATAATATGGTCTGCAGCTTTCAGTCTGGTTGATATTAAACATACCCCTAATACACCGCTTTTGCGCCTTGAATGCCATATCCTTATTGGTGGAATGACCCCAGAATATAATACCATACTTTATCAAGGATCCCACCTAGCCATGGTATGCTGCAAGTACAGCAGAGGTGTTTACCGTTTTTGCTAGCATATGTAGGGCGTATAATTGCTTATTTAAATTTTGATTTAAGGTATCAACATGTGTCTTCCAATTCAAATTACAATCAATTGACATGCCTAAGAATTTTGTAGTTGCTATCTCATTTATTTTGTTCCCTGTATATTGTACATTAATGTCAGTAAATTGGGCTTTACGATTGCGAAATATCATAATTTTAGTTTTGTCAAATTCAGTTTCAAATTGTTGTTAATTAGCCATTTCATAATATCACTTAGAGTGCTGTTTATATCTTGTTCTAGGGATACCTTATCCTTACTTGTAAAAACGACAGTACTATCATCAGCAAAAAGTATTGAGAGATGATTGGTTACTTTTGGAAGGAAGGTCACAAATGATGAATAGCAGTGGGCCCAAAACACTGCCTTGTGGAACGCTTTGTTTGATTTCTCTGTATTGCGATGTGTAGTTTATTTCTTTTCTGGTTTTGGTGCATACTCGAGTAACTGATGTGGACTGCTTTCTGTTGGTAAGATAAGAAGCTATCAGCTCTAATGAAGTACCCCGAATTCCATAACTATATAATTTATTAAACAGAATTTGGTGATCAACGTAATCAAATGCTTTACTTAGATCCATATACAATGCGCACGCTGGAAATTTATTGGAATTTTATTTCCTGCAGTTTGTTGTCTTAGTTTTTCGGTCCAATCAATTTAATCTGGTCACACTGCACCCTAATTGTCTGTTGTCAGGGATTTTTGGCGGGATTTTTCCGAGTGAAGTTCAGCGGCTGATAATATTATTTGCAAATTGATTCCTAGTGGATATTGTGATATAAAATTGGTGTAGTTTTGTGTCTCAACTGTCTACGCAACTGGACAATATGTGAAATCATTGACAGAAGCGATCTCAGGATAGTGGAGCGCAGAATTTTATTGTAGTATTGACTACCTCCGCAAAGCTTACTGGGAAGGCTGACTCAATACAACTTGCTCAATACAATTGCTGCCAAATACTCCAAAAAGACAAAGACAAAGATATTTTATTTCAAGTAGGCCACCAAGCGGCACTTTTGAACGTTACATTTTACAAATAATAATAGTTGATTCTACCGTGCATTCGGAAAGTAGCTTGTAATGGAGAAGAATGCACAAGAAACTCCATACTTACTCTTTTAAAAAAAAACTTTTTACAATATTTAGGTACATAAGTACATACCTTGATGAATGAAATTGAGTTTATACAATACAAATATATTTATACAGTCTTCAGAAGGTCCAACAATAATTCAAAACAATAATGTTCTGCATATCACTTGTTTTTGCGCCCTAGTGGCTGTGGAGCAGGACTAGCATTTAGCCAAGCATTTTTATCATTGATGTAATCCCCCAACTTATAATATGCCAGCCTGCATAGTGTGCGTTTTATACAAGTTTTAAACTTCGTCTCATTCAGTTCAAGAATGTGGGGAGGAATTTTATTGTAACATTAGAATCTGTTACATCGGCATTCTAATACATAATAAAGAATGTTAAAATTGCACTAAAGACGAGGCGTTATGGTCCAAAACCTTAGCCTGCCCGACAAGGGCGAAGGAAAAAAGCCTGTTCCGTCAGGAAAGAATACAAAAAAAAAAAGGAGTTTTGGCGGGATTTTTTCGAGGGAAGTTCAGCGGCTGTTAATATTATTTGCAAATTGATTCCTAGTGGATATTATGATATAAAATTGGTGTAGTTTTGTGTCTCAACTGTCTACGCAACTGGACAATATGTGAAATCATTGACAGAAGCGATCTCAGGATAAAGTCAAAGTCAAAGTCAAAGCCATTTATTTGCATTAAATGCGGTACAAAGATGGTTTATATAAGTTATTAGCACAATGACACATTTCGCCATAAGTTGGCATGCAAATATTAATATATGAGTTAAGGTGCTTACAATAAGCAGATCTCATAACACATTATTTTTATTAGGTATTTAACCTGTTAAGTTTAGTAAACTCTTCAAAACACTTAGTTTACTTACTTAAGTAGACTATGAAATTATATGGTTAACAACACATAACATATAAATCAAATAATATCATAAAAGGCAGTAGGTAGAAATTACAACAACTATTATCAAAATAATCTACAATACATTCCTGTAATGATAAGATTGACATGGAGTTTTTTTTTGAAATTCGTTTATAGAATAAAAGCTGTGAGAAATGAGCCACTTTTTTAAAACTATACAGAATTTTCTGTAAGGGAGATCGGTTATAAAGGAGGGTATAGAATTATAAATAAGAGGCGCCATGTAAACACAACGATAGTGGAGCGGAGAATTTTATTGTAGTATTGACTACCTCCGCTAAGCTTACTGGGAAGGCTGACTCAATACAATTTGCTGCCAAATACTTCATAAAACATTAGAATCTGTTACATCCGTCTTCTAATGCATACTAAAGAATGTTAAAATTTCACTGAAGACTAGGCAGCATGGTCTCAGACCTTAGCCTGTTCCGTCAGGAACAAAAGCAAAAAAAAAAAAAAAAAAAGTCTGTTGTCAATTCGTTGTCATTGCATTGTCATAATATACAAAATTTTAATTATTTAAATAATTGTTCCGGTGTCCGGCGGACGATAAACGAAATATTTGCAAGTCTTTCGGTGATTATCGAATAAAAAATGGACAAACTGCAAATGTGTAGGGTATGTTTAGTTAAGGATACTCGGATGTATGTAGTGGTCAACACGAGTTTGCATGAACTCTTTATGAAGTTGACTGCTAAACCAGTAAGTTGTTTCATTAAAATTAATAGGTTTTAATACGCCTCATACAAGTGGATATTGTGGAATGTAATTAATAATGTGAACATCACTGACGGAGAATTCTGCAATAATAATAAGTTTGAAAGTCTCCAATCTACCTTTAGCAAGAATGATCAATGCTCATGCTTTCTCTTTAAGATAAGAGACCTACAAAAAACAATTTCAACCATTTAATTGTTCTTAATTCTTGATTGTACACCAAAAACAATACATTTACACAAAGTACGCTTGCAACATGAGCTGGTTGTTGTATGAGAAAAGAAAGAAGAAAAATCATTTATTTGTGACTCGCACAGGAGAAACTAGATAAGCAAAACACAATAATAAAAAAATAAATTACCCGTGCGAGACCAAAAATGCTCCTATCTCAGCATTTGCTATTATAAAGAAAATAATGCTGCACTGATATTCTGATAGGGCCCACTGTTGATGCCACGGACACATTCACGGAAAAGGAACATACAATATTTAAGGAATAAATTGCAATAAGATAAATAATAACTAAATAGTATAAACAGATATTATATGTATGATTAACACCTTGTATGCCGGATCGCAGATCTACGCGAGACACAATGGCTTTTTAATTGTGTCTCGAATACCGGCTACAAGGGGTTAAAAGGTATGATTGAAAGTACTTTATACATGAGTAGCTTATTTCTTTGGCTTTTCTTTACATTATTCTGGAATGAAAAGCCTACAAGTCTCGGTAATAATGTAAATTGCTATCAGTGAGAGAATTTTTACTATCTAATCAGTACTTCCAGAGATTACATTTAACAAACAAACATAAACACAATGATTTCTACCTCTTATTAGATTAGTTTAGAAAACAGAACAGTGCATGACAAGTTATGTTGCAGTTTGTAACTGAAGACAGAAGACCGCTGCTCGTTTGTTACTTCTGCTGCACCAAACTCAAACAATGCTGCCGTTTCCAGAGAAAATGTCTGGAAGCTGAAGAGCTGTTTGCTCAGATGCTGGATGAGGATAATGAGGTGAAATATACTTTACTAGATTCTGGATGACTTATTTCAAAAGTCTGACAACACTTCTTGCTAAAGGATATTATGATAGGCAGCTGATTCATGTAAAATAATGGTATTTGGCTGTATTTAGATATCATGACTTACACAAGTTGTCCATTGACAAATATCTATAAATGGCAGCCAGGAACAACAACCTAACATGCATCCTAACATGCAGGCCTGTGTGGGGTCTCAATGTATGGTTAGCAATCTAACACTGGAATCATATTTTTACAGCCAAATTCTTTAATAAACCCAGATCTCTTCGAGTTTCACACTGGGTTTATTAAATCGCCGATAGAGCACATAAGTATTGTTGGGGAATGTCAAACAGAAAGCCATGCTACGAGTATCAAAGAAGAATTACCAGCTGATATTATTGTGCCAAAAGAGGAGCTTCACATTGATGGTATGTTTATTTTCTTTTTATTTGTCTTCTCCTTTTATCTGCGATGGCCTTTCTAGCCATAATCAGATGGGTTCTTCGTGAGAGATTATTTTTGTGGTGGTCCACATTATGTGGTTTAGCACTAAAAAAACTTTAATTTTTAATAGTCTGGTTCCAAGTTCAGGATTTGCCATCTCTTTAAATGGATCATATCCTGTTGTCTGTTTAGAAGGTTCTTGGCTAAGATATTGCTGTGCTTGCTCAGTCTCTGTTTATACCTACATTTTGCATTTTTTGCATAGTTCTTCTTTTTTTTGTTTAGTTTAGACGGGCTGTTTCCGCAATTCCACGACAAAGCGCTTTTTTTGCGTACGAGTGGGATTCAGTTACATCATATGACCCACCCCAGCTCCTCGAGAAAGGCCAGCAGCACCAGGGCAGCCTGGGCAGCTTAGGAGCAGGTGTGCTGCTGTCTCATCATCCACCATGCATGCTCTGCAGAGTGGGCTGACCGTGATTCCTATGACAAAACGGTGCTTATTAAAGGACAAGTGTTAAGTGGTTACGGCTGTGACTGCACGCAACTGTGGCATAGTTAGTCGTAGGGCCTTTTTCGTGAAACGGCCGTCGATGAAGGGCAGTGCCTCCTTGGCCTGCCTACATTCGCTATTGTCAATCCATAGCTTGCTGTGTTGATCCCTGGTGCTTTTTCTTACCAGACCGCGTAGGTACCCGAAAGGTAAAGACACCATGGGCTCCGGGCCCACCGGTGCCATACTAGAGCTCCTTTGAGCGAGCTCATCCGCAGCGGTCTGTTGACAAGACTCCTGCACCCGTGCCTGTACCTGTTTTTGATCCATCCGTGAAGATCCGCAGCTCATCGGGGCATAGTCCCTCGCAGCGGTTATCCTCGTGTATTCTGTATTTTTTATAAAAAAATACTTTCTTTGGTATTCAGTCATTAATGGCTCTAGTTAGGAGGTTTTCGTGGTGGAGACTCTCGAGCAGAGCGGTGTGTTGTGTCTCCCTTACCCCAGAGATCCAGTGTCTTAGTCTTTAGACGTACAGCAGCCATCGACGCTTCCTGCTGTATAATCAGATGCAGAGGGGGAAGTCCAAGCATGGCCTCGAGCGCTGCGGTCGGGGTAGTCCTCATGCAGCCCGTTGTCGCCATGCAGGCCAGTCTCTGCATTCGCTGTAGCTTGTTCACGGCTGTTGTTAGTTTAGTGCGAGGCCACCAAACCACGGCCCTATAGGTGATCATGGGCCGAATCACCACGCTGTACAGCCAGAGTATAATCTTAGGGGATAAGACCCACTTCTTGCCTATCAATATCCTGCAATGCCAGAAGGTGATGCAGGCCCTGTCTAATTTATTGTCTAAATGACTGATACAGTTCAACTTACTGTCAAGAATGACTCCCAAATACTTGACCTCGTTGGAAAGCTGGAGCTCTGTATCGAACAGCTTAGGCAGGCGGAAGGGGGCTACTGCCCTTTTCTGGGTGAACATGACCAATTCAGTTTTATTGGGGTTTACTGATAGCTCATACTCCCTGCACCATCGCTCCACTATACGTAGCGCTTGCTGAGTAGGCTTGCAGATTGTTCCAGTCACCTTCCCAGGTACGAGGATTGCGAGTTCGTCTGCATAACCTATTGTATAATAACGGTGTTCGTTTTTTTTTTTTTTTTTGTAATGGATTTGCTCTTGACTCTAGCCTAGGTCATAGGTGACAGAGACAGAGTCGACGATGGAGTGAGCTTACCCAGAAGAAGCCTTTAGTATGGTGATGATGTCGTTAATTACCAGATTGCAAAGAAAGGGGCAAGTACTCCTCCTTGTGGGCAGCCCCTGGCTATCAAGGTCTGCTACTGCTCTCCATCTAGACGAACCGCACGTTTGCTTAGCATATTAGTGATCCAGTCAATCAGCACTAGCTCTACGCCATGTTTGGAGAGGGCAGCACCGATGCTGGAGAAATTTGTCTTGTTGAAAGCTCCTTCGATGTCTATGAAAGGGCCCAGGCAGGTACCTTTCTGATGAATTGCTTCCTCTATTTGGCTTACCACCAAGTGAAGAGCGGATTAACCATGGAGTTTCTTGCCGGTTCTTCTCCATAGGAAACGACTAACCCGAACCGTGCACCTTTTGTCGACGTTTTATAAGTGCCCATGTAGGCCTATGTAAAATAAAATAAAAAATGATTTTGTTTTTTTTTTGATTCAGTAGATTTACCCGAGCTGTAAGCCTAAGCATGTTGGTTAGAGGTAATGTTATTAGAGCGCCGTCTCGGAGCTCCCTTTCACACAGTCTTTCCATGGTCTTAAGCAAGAACGAGGTCAGGCTGATGGGCCTGTAGGACTTTGCGTTTGTAAGTCACTCTTACCTGGCTTTGGGATGAATATTGATTTCACTTCCCTCCATCCTTTGGGGACGTGTCTAAAGGCCAGGCACGCTCTCAACAGTGACACCAGTCTTTCTACTACAGAGGCCTTAGTGCGAGTTTTTACTCACCGTCAATCGCGTTAACGTAAACCTCAATTTGTATTGAAACTGGATAGGCGCCGTCAGGTGGCGGTAAGAAGAAACCTCTTTTTTTCTATACATTTTGACATAAGATCGTTTACGGTATCACGAGTGAGTACGTTAAAAAACTCGCACTAAGGCCTCAGATGCCTCCTTATGGATCTCTTAATGTGCCCTGCCCACTGCGACTTAAGTTCTTCGAGCTATGTCGGTAACTTTGGTTCTCCTGCGGATATCCTTATTTCTGACATGATCACGCAAGGAAACGCCGAGCATAGCCCTCTCCATTGCTCTTTGAGTGACTTAAAGCTTTCTGATAAGGCTCGTTGTGAGTCGGTCACGACACACGTCTCGGTTCCATAAGTGATCACTGGCAAATCACACTGGTCAAACTGTATAACCTGCCGCAGCGTATGATTGTGTTCTACGGTGCTAAAGCCTTTTCGGCATCTGGCTTGTTCGGGAGGCTGGAAATCGTCAAACCTGCGCGCGAGACGATTCGTCATGACTCTTGAAAACAACTTGTAGACATCGCTAAGAAGTGATATGGGCCTATAGTTCTTCAGTAAGGTAGTGTCTTGAAGAAGAGTACCACCACACCCCTGCAGCGTTTTGCCATTGAGTATGACGGAATCAAACAGCTTCTGAAGGCCCTTAAGGACCGGTTTCCCACCCGCCTTCAGGAGTTCGGCCGTGATTCCGTCATCACCCGGCGCCTTGTTGTTTTTAAGCTGTTTCATAGCCATCCATATATCATCATTATATCTCGTACAGGCTGACGTCCGGTATATCTTCGCTATAGTGTCGGGTCAATCTAGCTCTTGGGTCGTTTGCTAGACGCAACGGGTTTGCTGATCGATGTGTACAACTGCCCATAGAATGTCTCGATCTCCTTCAGAAGCTCCGGTTTGGCGGATACGATCCTGCCATCGTCGTTCTTTAGTTTCGTGAGCTGACTCTGCCCAATAGCCAGATCTCTTGAAAACACCTTGGAGCCTTTATTTCGCTCAATCGCGTCTTTAATACGCTCGGTATTAATTTAGAGATCTGTATATTGAGCTACCGGTATTTGCACGCCTCATCTGAAGACTGCAGGATCATCTCACGCCTCTCCTTCATAAGCTTGAGAGTAGGATCAGAGAGCTTTTTGTTTCTATGTGTACAACGGGTCCTGAAAAATTTACTATTACCGTACCCGACCGAATGGTCAGCTTACACGAACCCATCGCTGTATTCGTCCACGGAGCTCCCTAGGCACTCGAAACGATCCTGGTGTTCGAGCTGAAAGCTCTCGGGGTTTTGGACCTGGATCTTTGCTGGACGGAGCGTGGACATCATCGGTCGAGAGCTTTCAAGCTTAATATTAATGTTCAATGTGCGTCTTACCATTCGGTGATCGCTCCCGGTTTTCACCGAATTGATCACAGAGACATCATTGAACATTTGTTTCCTGGTTGACATGATGAAGTTGATCTAATTTTTTGTTGCACCATCGGGGCTCTGCCAGGTCCACTTCCTGTGTTCACGCTTTCTGAAGAAGGAGTTCATCATAAAGAGGCCCTCCTTCTCCATAAAACTGGCCAGTAGGTGACTCGTCCTACTCCAAATTGCCCCACTTGCAACTCATTGTCTTGTGGCGGAAATTACTTGGACCACCACCTTACAATTTGGAGCAAAACGCTGTCGCTTATGATTTTGCGCCAGAGCCTAAAATCAGGTGATCTTTTGTTCAACGTTACGTCAGCGGCGCACGGACACCGGGCGACGCGCCTCAGTCTTCAACTACCTACCCTACCGTTCGCGCTGCGCTTATAATAATTACTACTTATTTTATATTCTTTGTTAAAGTTGCTAGTACCAGTCTTGTTATACTTTCTTTGCTTTTAATATACTGCTTTCGTCTATCTCTAATAACATTCTTCATTTCTTCGTCTATCGCACTCATTATTCCCGCTAACCTTCGCTTGCTATTATAGTGCTTAATAGCCCTGCTATACGGATTAGATTCCCGTGTAGCGTAGGAATAAGTTTTACACTTATACCCTACATTGGTGACCCCGACTACCGCGTTACTCAAGACTTCAAGACACCGCTGGACCTGAAGAAAAGAAGTGTGCCTAGCGTTTATATTGGTGGCTGACGGATGAACAGGAAGTGGTTGGTACAAGAAATTAGCGGTGAGCGATTTTAATTACATTTTACAATGACTGGGTCGGACGCTTACGTCGACTGTAAGGAGGCACCCGCCACCTCAGGAGAGGTAACAGCGGTTGGAATGCCATTGCGCTGTCCGTCATTTTGTCCAGAGGAGCCGGCATTGTGGTTTGCCCAACTTGAAGGCCAATTTATACTATCTAGAATTACTAGCGATTCAACAAAATTTTATTACGCAGCTACTCAACTCGAGACCAAATACGCCTTGCAAGTCAGGGATATTATCACCAAACCTTCCGAATCTAATAAGTTCGAAAAATTCAAAACAGAACTCATAAGTCGGTTGTCTGCGTCTCAAGAAAAACGAATACAACAGCTCCTACTCCACGAGGAGTTAGGTGATCGCAAACCGTTGCAATTCTTGAGGCACTTGCAAAGTTTAGCTGAGCCATCAGGTGCTGCCGAATTTGTCAAAAGCATATGGACTAACCGGTTACCCCAAAACATTCAAACGGTAATCGCTTCTCAAATTGCTGATTTACAGGTCGATCAATTAGCCGAGATAGCGGACAGGGTGTACGAAATCGCTCCAATGACACCGCAGGTAGCGAGCACGTCCGCTTCCGCTAACGCTCTTTCTTCGGACCTGGCCAAGCAGGTGAGCGAGCTCACAAAGCGGATAGACTTGTTCACTTCACGCTTCAATGGCAGAGGAAGGCAACGCTCACGCTCAAGGCCACGCAACAACCATAGAAGGTATGATCGCTCTAAATCCAGACCGCAGCAACCACCACAGAACCACCCACACTGTTTCTACCACTATACATATGGAGACAAGGCACAAAAATGTAAACAACCATGCTCATTCGCGGAGGAAAACAGGAGGGGCGGTCGCATGTAGCGGCCAACGACTGCCCTACTACTTCTTCAGGCCGTCTATTTATTACGGATCGGACGTCAAAGATGCAATTTTTTGTGGACACTGGCTCAGACCTATGTGTTTTTCCCCGGTCAGCTGTCAAGACGCCCTGCAAACAATCTAATTACGACCTGGTAGCGGCAAACAGTACAGTAATACGCACTTACGGCACGCTGCAACTGCAATTAAACTTAGGACTCAAAAGGACCTATAGCTGGAACTTCACAATTGCAGATGTTTCAAAAGCCATCATTGGAGTAGCCTTCCTAAGTTTTTACAATTTATTAGTAGATTGTCGAAATCAACGCCTGATCGACCACCTTACCGCCTTGTCAGTTCCAGCTGTACACTGCAATTCAGTCGACATTGCTTCAGTAAAGGCAGTGGTAGGAGACACAGATTACCATCAAATTCTGCGTGAGTATCCTGAGATAACGCGCCCACCAGGTAAACAGGTGCCGGGCAAACACAATAAGCTGCACTTCATCAGGACGACGCCAGGACCACCGGTAGCATGTAAGCCTAGACGCCTAGATCCTTCTCGACTGCAGGTTGCTAAGAAGGAGTTCGAGCAGATGCTCGCAAGTGGAGTAGCACGGCGCTCGGAGAGTCCTTGGTCGGCGCCGCTGCATCTGGTGAAGAAGAAGGACGACGGATGGAGACCATGTGGTGACTACAGGGCACTCAACTCTAGAACAATACCTGATAGGTACCCCATTCGCCATATCCAGGCTTTTTCCCATCAATTGGCAGGCTGCGCAGTCTTCTCGACTACAGACCTCGTAAAGGCCTATAACCAGCTTGCAATAAACCCAGAGGACATACCAAAAACCGCAATAACCACCCCCTTTGGACTATACGAGTTTCCCTTCATGACCTTTGGATTGAGAAACGCAGCTCAAACCTTCCAAAGGTTCATTGACGAAGTCCTACTAGGTCTTGACTTCTGCTATGGGTACGTCGACGATATTCTGGTGTTCTCAGCGACTGTTGAAGACCACAAGGTGCATCTACGTCTATTGTTCGATCGCCTGAAACAATACGGTGTCGTCATCAACACATCTAAATGCAACATCGGACAACCAGAGGTGACTTTCTTAGGATACAGTGTGTCAGCTGAGGGTATAAAACCACTTCAGTCCAAAGTGCTGGCCATCCAGGAGTTCCCGATACCCAAAAAACAATGCTCAAAAGAAATACAGCCCGTACGATCGAGAGCTGCTAGCAGTGTATGAGGCAATCAAATACTTCCGTCATATGGTTGAAGCTAGGACATTCACGATTTTCACAGACCACAAGCCACTTATCTTTGCCTTCAAAACAAACAAGGAGAGTCTCCCACCAAGGCAGTTCCGGTACCTAGACTACATCAGCCAATTTACAACGGACCTAAGGTACTTACCAGGCAGTGAGAACATTGTCGCTGACGCACTGTCACGGGTAGAAGAGGTATCTGCTGCCATCAACTTCGAGAACCTTGCACGACTTCAGGATGATGATCCAGAACTGCAAGACCTCTTACTCCGTGGTACCATGCTAAAATTAAAAAAGATAGCAGCTACCCATACCGGGAACTTACCCGTGTATTGTGAGATCTCCTCACAGGTGCCACGACCCTATGTAACACCAACCCTACGAAGGGAAGTTTTCAATTCACTGCATAATCTACACCATCCTGGGAAGTCCGCTACAGTGCGACTGGTGACGAAACACTTTGTGTGGCCAGGGATTCGCAAGAATTGTAGAGAGTGGGCAAGGCAATGTCTAAAATGCCAGACGTGTAAAGTCACACGTCACACTAAATCCCCACTTTCCTCTTACCTGACCCCATCCTCTCGTTTCTCCCACATTCACCTCGACATCATAGGGCCCTTAACCCTTTCGTGTGATTTCAGGTACTGCCTTACTGTCATCGACAGGTTCACCCGATGGCCTGAGGCGTACCCCCTCAAGGACATCACTGCGGAGACATGTGCAGCTGCTCTGGTGACTGGTTGGGTGGCCCGGTTCGGCTGTCCTGCACGGATAACCACCGACCGTGGTCGCCAATTCGAGAGTCACTTGTTCAAGGCTCTCACTGCCTCGCTGGGGGCAGACCACTTTCGCACCACTGCCTACCATCCAGCAGCGAATGGCATCGTGGAACGGCTGCATCGCCAGTTGAAAGCCGCCATCATGTGCCACACCTCCTCACCGTGGACGGAAGCTCTTCCACTGGTACTTCTCGGCATGCGTAACTCCTGGAAGGAAGACATCCAGGCTACGCCGGCCGAACTCGTCTACGGAGAAGCACTTCAACTTCCTGGGCAGTTCCTATCTTCGAGAGAGGACTTCACTACAGCTGACGTCACCGAGTACGCTAACCGTCTACGATGTCACATGACCAAGCTGACTCCTAAACCAACTACGTGGCATACTACATCACCCTTCTACGTGCCACGAGATCTGCACTCTTCCTCTCACGTCTTCCTGCGAAGAGACTACGTACGGCGCTCACTCGAACCACCATATGTAGGACCCTACAAGGTTTTACAGAGACACTCAAAGTACTTCACGATTAACGTACAAGGGAAGCCGAATAATGTATCGGTTGATCGCCTGAAACCGGCCTACATGATGCGTGAAGACGCTCAAGAGAAACCTGCCACAACTACAGACACCACCACTCCTCCTACAAGTGAAGAAAAGAGGACGAGGAGTGGGCGGCGAGTTGCGCCAGAGCCTAAAATCAGGTGATCTTTTGTTCAACGTTACGTCAGCGGCGCACGGACACCGGGCGACGCGCCTCAGTCTTCAACTACCTACCCTACCGTTCGCGCTGCGCTTATAATAATTACTACTTATTTTATATTCTTTGTTAAAGTTGCTAATACCAGTCTTGTTATACTTTATTTGCTTTTAATATACTGCTTTCGTCTATCTCTAATAACATTCTTCATTTCTTCGTCTATCGCACTCATTATGCCCGCTAACCTTCGCTTGCTATTATAGTGCTTAATAGCCCTGCTATACGGATTAGATTCCCGTGTAGCGTAGGAATAAGTTTTACACTTATACCCTACAGTCTCGTTTGCCCAGTTTCGCGTTGAAGTCCCCCATGACAACGGTGTTGTGTGAGTGAGAGAGAGAAGTGAGTTTTGAAACCATAGATGGCTCTAGAAATATCCTCATACATGGTCTCCATCTCGTCGGGGTGTGCCGAGGTCGGGGCGTAGACCTGTACGAAGTAGCGAATATCCGTAGGATATTCTGAGTATAAGGTACGCCACCCTGGTCGACACACTCGATCTTCACAAGGGACTTGTAGACGATAAACCCGACACCACCCTGGGACTGCCGGTCACCCTCTCGGAAATAGAGCAAGTTAGTCCAGTAGTCGGTGTTTATTGTTGGGGTAGCCGGATCTCGTCCGGAGATTAATCACTTGGTCCATGACGTATAAAATTAATGTTTTTATTTATTATATTCTTTATTGTACACCTTAAAATACAATTTTAAAAAGAATCTTAAAACTAATACACATACCTACAATGGGTAGCCTTATCGCATTCTGCGATCTCTTCCAGGCAACCTGGTACGGATAGTTATTTTCTAGACATGAAGTGACAATATAACAGTGTAAAAGTACTATTTTATGAAAGACTAACTGTCCCTACCTACCCTACCCTATCCTACCTACCCTACCCTACCTACCCTACCTACCCTACCTACCCTACCCTACCCTACCTACCTAACCTACCCTACCCTAACCTACCTATCCCTACCTACCCTACATACATGATTGTTGCGTAACTTAAACCGTTTACGCAGCGCACGCAACGGAAGCCCTCAAAAAGGAATATTTTTGCCCGTTTTTGCATCTTGCGTTTTTGCAATTGAAAAAATCTTTTTATGTTGGATAGTCCATTTATCGAGGAAGGTTATAGGCTATATAACATCACGCTAAGACCAATTGGAGTGGAGCATAAATGTTGCAAAAACGGGAAAAAATATTCCGTTTTAAGAGCTTCCGT
Organism: Orthosia incerta; assembly: GCA_948252205.1. Taxonomy (NCBI): domain Eukaryota; kingdom Metazoa; phylum Arthropoda; class Insecta; order Lepidoptera; family Noctuidae; genus Orthosia; species Orthosia incerta. Next base: position 11,952,131 of record OX411766.1, on the reverse strand, counting down.
TGCGTGCGCTGCGTAAACGGTTTAGGGTAGGTAGGGTAGATAGATAGCCAGTTGACAGGAGCGAAGCCGCGGGGGTCAGCTACAATAATGTTGCAAAAACAGGAAAATGTATTCCGTTTTGAGAGCTTCCGTTGCGTGCGCTGCGTAAACGGTTTAGGGTAGGTAGGGTAGATAGATAGCTAGTTGACGGTAGCGAAGCCGCGGGGGTCAGCTACAAAAATGTTGCAAAAACAGGAAAAAATATTCCGTTTTGAGAGCTTCCGTTGCGTGCGCTGCGTAAACGGTTTAGGGTAGGTAGGGTAGATAGATAGCCAGTTGACGGAAGCGAAGCCGCGGGGGTCAGCTACAAAAATGTTGCAAAAACAGGAAAAAATATTCCGTTTTGAGAGCTTCCGTTGCGTGCGCTGCGTAAATGGTTTAGGGTAGGTAGGGTAGATAGATAGCCAGTTGACGGGAGCGAAGCCGCGGGGGTCAGCTACTACTAAATATAATGGCAATAAAAATAAATTATGAACGACGATATTGCATGTAGTTGATTTGTTGTTGCAATGTTAGGATAGATTCACTCTTGCTTGACTGTTTATTTTCACTTACAGAGCTAGAAGCAGAGTTGGTAAATTCAGACTCTTCAGATGTAGAAGATATACAAGTAAAGCATTCTGATTCTGAAGACAATGTGTCTATAACGGAGTTTAAAACAGAAGTGGAAGAAGAACAAGACACAAACTGTAAGTATTAGTTAGTTAATCATTATGTAAGTATTCAAACAGCAGCCTAATTGCGTAAGTGAATTCTCCAAAGCAAACGAGTCGATTCCTTCAAATAATCAGAATCATTTCTTTCAACTTTTTTGGTATTGCGAAACTAATTTGGAAAAAGTACAAACATCCTCCTTTGAGTTCATCTACTGCGTTATGTTTCATCAAACTCGAACATTACACAATAGGTACCAATAGTGAAGTTTATCTCGATTCTTCCGCTTTCGTTCATCTTTACAATAAATTCTACATCAAAATATTGTATGTAATGAAAGGAGCAAAACCTTTCCGTTTCAGAGTGTAATATGCAATACGTAAAGTCGTTTTTGGGAAAGAATCGACTTGTTTGCTTTGGAGAATTCACTTACGCAATTAGGCTACAGGTCGACTCATTTGGCAACAGACACTTAAATACAGCAAAAAAATAAAATAAAAAATACAACCGACTTCTAATTAAAAACATTGCAAAGTGGAAAATAATTTCTTTTCGGCAGTCGGTGTTCCTGTTTTCTTTTCTTCTTTTTTGTTAAAGTTATTTTTCACTTGGTATTGTTTTTATTTGAAAGTCGGTTGCATTTTTTTATTTTTCACTTTATAGTTGTGTTACTTAATAACCAAGTTCTTTAGTAAGGTACCTATAATCTCAGAATAGATTACCCGATCATGAAACTTACCTTTCGTGTTTCCGAGCAGGTGTACACAGTACACAGTAAAAGGACTTTTTATTTTGCACGCTTATGTTTCAACGTATTTAGATATCGTTTGTTGATTACATAACTGTTTGCGTATTCATGTTCTTATGTTGATTAATACAGACGGATTATAAAAACCGGCCAAGTGCGAGTAGGATTCGCGCACGAAGGGTTCCGTACCATTATTGCAAAAAACTTAAAAAAAACACGTGTGTTGTATGGGAGCCCCACTTAAATATTTATTTTATTCTGTTTTTAATATTTTTTGTTATATCCGCAACAGAAATACATCATCTGTGAAAATTTCAACTGTCTAGCTATAACAGTTCATGAGATACAGCCTGGTTACAAACATACAGACGGACAGCGGAGTCTTAGTAATGGGGCCCCTTTTTCCCTTTCGGGTCCGGAACCCTAAATTGATTATTATTATTAGAAAATACTATATTTTATTCTATAAGTATACATTCTATAACATATATACCTCGAACATATTGGCTCTTTGAAAAAGTAGGCCTTTTCGAAGTTTTTATTTTGGGAATTTGACGTTCTGCGAAGTTGACGTTTTGAGAAGTTAGTGTTTTGCGTCGTGTTTACAAGTTGAGAAGTTGGCATTCTGCGTCAGACCCAACCAACCCAACGTAAGAACCGAACAACTTTAGAACTTTCGACCTAATTCATATTTTTTGCATCCTGCCGCATGCTCTCTCTTGCCAACTGTATTTGTACAGAAATAAATGTCTTTGTTGTATAGCTATTTAAATTTAGTTTGATTCAATATTCCTGACTGCAGAGCACACTCGTACTGCTGAATGTCTTATTACATAAGTTTTTGCCGAGAGAGAATTACACACTCAACTGCCCTGGCAGTTGAGTGTGTAATTGTCTCTCTGATGGTGGCACATGTGTTCGACCATTCGGCTCCCTTCATGATGGTTGAGTTGAGTGGAGTCAATCCATGTGTCATGTTCGTGAACGGGCGCCATCAGATAGATGGAATGGGTAATCACTTGGTTGCCCCGGCCTGTTTTCAATTATTTTATTTTGAGGTTGTTTATTTTACTCTAAGACGCTTTCACGTAAACGTCTTTTTACATCGTTCTCACATATATGTTATTTTTCAACAAGAATGATGTAACCAAATACTTGGAATTAAAAAAATATTTATGAAAAAGAGCAAATTTACGAATGTGCAACTAGATTCATCTTTTTTTTTCTTTGACAATTCAAAAAATACCTAGAAGATTTATTTGAAATAAACTATTTTGATTTTGAATGAAACATACAGCGGTACGGTATCTTATTTTGCTTGTTCTTTTTTGAGGTTTTTGATCATAGCTATCAACAGATTACCTCCCAATAGATACCGCTTGCCTACTGTTTTGTTTGATTCCATGTTCACCAAATTTGGCGGAAGGCACGGGTTGCGCGGGAAGTGACAAGTGCGCCGTAATTGGCTATTCAAGGTCACGGTACCTGTCGTAGTGATGGGACATACGCATTAAATGTCGATAAAAATATCCATATTTTTCAAACAGACTGGTATTTTATGTAAAATTTATTAGGCGGCGATTTTATAATTACTTTAATAATAATAAAGAAAAACATCGATCGAGAAAAGATTTTGATTTTGGCCAGATTAATCCTATGTAAACAGGGTCACACTGAGCTCTTGTTATAAGTAGAGCACAATTAGTTCAAAATTAAAATAAACTAAATTGTTAATTTTTAAATAATCAATTTTATCAAAATTATTTTATTCTCCTATATACCTAATTAAATATCGATCGTCGATTCTTTTCGATAAGCAAAAAACGTATTTCTCTCAACGGTGGGAAAAAGATAGCAATATAATAATTCCGTATGAGTGAAAGGGACTTTCACAAAAGACATCAACGCGCTACTGTAAAGTGTGCAATTTTGATTTGCTAACCATTAAACTTGACCTTTTTTAGATTATTCAATATTTATTACTTTGCCTACCGGTGGAATGCTATCCCATCTTTTTTTTAACTTGAATTCGTCTTTTTTTTTTTAGGAAAACCGTTAATAACTATTTTTAAACAGAATTAAAACTAGACATCGCTTGCGTCCCAACAGCTCTAATGTCTGGTCGACACTAAAGAGATCATACCGTGCACTGAGTTATATCAGCCTAAATAAACAGAGGTGTGGTGCGCGTAAGTTGTCTTCTATGCGGAATCTATTGGGAGGTAATCTGTGTCTCTATCTATATATATATAAAAATGAATCCCTATTTCCCTTGGTCACGGCATCACTCGTAAACGGCTGGACCGATTTCGCTTATTTTGTTGTGTTTGTTATTGTTAGGAGAAGGTTCATAAGAAAAAAAAAACTGAAAAAAAAAATTGGTACCTTACCTACATAGGTAGGGTAGGTAAAGTAAGCTAGGGTAGGTAGGGTAGGGTAAGGTGGGTAGGGTAGGTAGGGTGGTACAGGTAGGGTAGGGTAGGTAGTGTAGGGTAGGTAGGTTAGAGTAGGGTAGGTAAGTTAGGGTAGGGTGGGAAGGTAGGGTGGGTAGGGAAGGGTAGGTGAATGTCAGGTGTTTTTTATGGCAAACAAAGTTTGCCGAGTCAGCTAGTTTATATATAAAAAACTGGCCAAGTGCGAGTCGGACTCGCGCACGAAGGGTTCCGCACCATTATAGCAAAAAACGGCAAAAAAATCACGTTTGTTGTATGGGAGCCCCCCTTAATTTATTTTATTTTAATTTCATAATTATTATTTTTTGAAGTGAATATACTACTAAATATACTGTGAATATTTCAAGCGTCTACCTGTTGCCGTTATTAATATCGAGCAAAAAACGGCAAAAAAATCACGTTTGTTGTATGGGAGCCCCCCTTAAATATTAATTTTATACTATTTTTAGTATTTGTTGTTATAGCGGCAATAGAAACACATCATCTGTGAAAATTTCAACTGTCTAGCTATCACGGTTCATGAGATACAGCCTGGTGACAGACGGACAGACAGACAGACGGATCGTGAAGTCTCAGTAATAAGGTCCCGTTTTTACCCTTTGGGTACGGAACCCTAAAAATGAATCCCTATTTCCCTTGGTCACGGCATCACGCGTGAACGGCTGGACCGATTTCACTTATTATTTTTTTGTTGTGTTTGTTATTGTTAGAAGGATCGCAAGAAAAAAAAATTACGAAAAAAAAATTGGTAGGGTAGATGAATGTTTGGTGTTTTTATGGCAATACAAAGTTTGCTGGGTCAGCTAGTGATCAATAATAAAAAAGAACCCTTCTGTCATAGTGTGAACCATTCAAACGCCTGTTCATTTGATTCTTCTTAGAATTTGGTACTTACAAGCTTTATAATCACAGGGGCGCCCGTTGCGAAGAAACCAAAACTACTTATACGAAGAACAGAACTAGAAGATGTTATTACAGAAGAGCAAAACAATGAACAACCAGACTCGAAAATTATCCCGACAACTCAAAATCGTACGTCCAAACAGTTTCCAAAATTTAAAGAATTTTCAATTTATAGAAAACCTCGAGTTAATAATTGTTATAGTCTAAATAATACTACTTTAGATACAAGTTTCTGTATTAATAGTGGCAAAGATAATATGAAATGTAAAATATCGAACACAGGTAATGACAGTGATGATGTAAATAGGCATCGAAGACTGTATGTTAAAGAAAAACCTTACAAATGTGAAGTATGTCAGTATAGTTGTGGACGAAAGGGTGATTTAACAAAACATGTTCGTAGACACACTAATGAAAGACCTTATAAATGTGATGTGTGTGAGTATAGTTGTAGTCAAAAGGGTCATTTAATTAAACATAGTTTGATACACACTGGTGAAAAACCTTACAAATGTGATGTGTGTGAGTATAGTAGTAGTCAAAAGGGTCATTTTATTAAACATAGTTGGATACACACTGGTGAAAAACCTTACAAATGTGACGTATGTCAGAGTAGATTTTCTGTTAAAAATAGTTTAATAAGACATAGTAGGATACACACTGGTGAAAAACCTTATAAATGTGATGTGTGTGAGTATAGTTGTAGTCAAAAGGGTCATTTAATTAAACATAGTTGGATACACACTGGTGAAAAACCTTACAAATGTGACGTATGTCAGAGTAGATTTTCTGTTAAAAATAGTTTAATAAGACATAGTAGGATACACACTGGTGAAAAACCTTATAAATGTGATGTGTGTGAGTATAGTTGTAGTCAAAAGGGTGATTTAATTAGACATAGTAGGATACACTCTGGTAAAAAACTTTACAAATGTGAAGTATGTCATTATAGTTGTACACGAAAGGATTATTTAATAATACATGTTCGAAAACACACTAATTAAAAATCTTATAAATATGATGTCTGTGTATAGTTGGTGATTAAATAAAACATGTTCGCATACACACTTATGAAAAACTTTTTCATAAAAAAATAAACCGACGTCCAACATGGAAGTCGGTGTTTATGGTACCTCTTGTTTTTATCTTTTTGCAACACCGACTTCCGGAATGAAAGTCATTTTTTCACTTTTTAGTGTTTTGCTTTGGAAGTCGGTTTATTTTTTATGAAAATGTTTTTATTTTTGACTTTTTAGTGTTGGTACACCATGGCTAAAAAGTGAGCAAGCTATATTGTAAGGTACCTAAAGGAGTCACAAAATAATGTCCTTGACCACCAGAGCCAATTGCTTCCATATTTGGTTAATAATTACTTCTCAATTGGTAACAAATAGTACTAGTAGAACAAAATTGGTACCTTAGTAGTTTTCGAGAAAATTTACTTTGAAGGTGCGGTAGTCATACTCAATTCAGAAGGTTCACCATGAGCGCCGAAAAACGGGGAATGCTACAGCTATTCAACTGTTTTTTTGTATACAAATAATTACTACCCATAAATGTGATTCATTTCATAAATAAAACGGAACTGAAACATTAGTATTTACCAAGAAATCAACGATGATAACATTCGCGCGCACGTACAGCAGGACCATGAAATGTTGATTCTAAGTTTGGGAAGCTTGTCGCTTTCCTCAAACCTATGTTGGCGCATCACATATGCGCGGGAAATGAATTGATAGGCAAAAAGACTAGTAACCAAGTCAAAAAAAAAATGTGGCTTAGTTGTCTTCGACCTTTTGATACACGTCAAAATCGTTTAATAAATAAATATACCGTACTCTTTCCAGAGTATATTTCACATTTCATGCTGAAATAACTAGGAAAGGGAAATACTAATGTCCTTTTACTGCCACGAAATTGTAATAATATTACCTATTAAACACATTATTAAATGTTACCCAGACATAACCTACAAAAATTCACGACTGAATATTTTCGGCATTCATGAACAAAAATTCTTACACAAACTAATTCAGAAGATGACCCTGAATTAAACCAGATATATTTCATTTACAGTCTTAGGAATTTAATCTCAGCTAAAACAATGTATGGGTTTCTGCCATTGTCCTTTATGACATTTAATAGGGTATTATATTGAAATTATGACATTGTATAAAGTATTAATTTGGAATTTATGTCATTGTATAGAGTATTAATTTATGGGTTTTTGTAAGGTATTAATTTGAATTTATGAGATTGTAATCATTTTGATTTTATAACATTGCATAGGTGATTAATTGGAATTTATGGCATTGTGTAATTTTAATGATAATTTTGCATGCCTAAATTGGGTTAGATGGTTCCTGAGAAATAAAACAATCTGTCTGGCTCATTTTATTTATCAGACTTTTGAAGTTGAATCTGTACTTGCGTTTGTATGATGGCAACTTTACAAAACTGCGTATGTCTCGGCAACTAAATGCCGAGAACTGGACCCTTTTTGCTTGGACACCCTTAAATAATTATTTTGGCGCCCCCTGAAGCTAAAAAAAAATATCTTTCCACAGGTGAGTTATCGACTAGCATATTGAAATTATTGTACAGGGAATACATTTCATAGGCTGTCTGGAAAAAAGGTATCTAAGTTCTAAATACGTCGAGGACGTATAGTGTCATTTAAACCATTCTATTTAGTGAAATAATTAACTTTTATACGTTCGCTGATAGGGCTATGACAGTTTACGTACTTACGTTCTGATGTTAGAGATGTGACAAAAGTCACGAGAAAGATTTATCGATACTGTATTTTTATTTTACTTACTTTAATTTATTTCATAAAGTTTATTTGCTTTTTGTGATTATTAATCTAATATCGATTGTGCACAGGTTTCCTAAGAGTAATTATTTAAGAAATAAGTGGATCAAGAATATGAAACGAGCTAACTGGACACCTTCACTATATTCTCGCTTGTGTTCACTGCATTTTAATGAATCATGCTATCGCTATCCCTTGACCCATTTATGGACACAGGTTGATGAATCATGTTAATTTTTACATATTATTGTTTTAAATTAAATTATTATATTTAAACAATACTGTTATTATTATTTTTTTTACTTTTATATACATATTCGTCTGTAAACTTTCTTTTCAGTCTTCATCAGTATATCAATCAATACATGTCGGTACAGTCGTACGAGTGTACCAAAAACTGTCACTTTGATCTCATGATGTACCTCGTTTTTGCGCAAGGTATGAATAAACATTATTATACAACTCGTATAATGCGCAGAAAAATTACGAAAGAATGGAATTGTACTCTTACAATGACTGATAAGTTCACTCTTTGTACAAGTACACATTCACTCTTTAAATAATTATAAAGATTCCCTACAAAAAAAAACGTAAAATTAGCCGCAGTCAGGGACGATTCTTACAGACATTTGACCAAATTTGTAGATCGCTCCAAAACTAAACTCAATAATAACGATATGACAGTGGCACAGATAAGTATCTATAGCATACTCGGTCACACTGGCACAAAAGATGGCATAGACAAAAGTATATCTATCTCTTTTTGCTTATGACGTTATCTGTTAGTGCGAAAGTGAATACCGATATTGAAATTGCGTCTTAAACACGTTCCGTCTAGGTATTACAATGTCTCTGGTTTGAAATGTCCCTTTAGGCAAATGATTGTCTGTGTTAGGACACTTCGCTCTTCCGATGTTTGTTTTTACATTAATTAGGTGGTACTTACAATTTCAGGAATAGTAATTTAAAATAAATGAAAGATCAGGGTTATCTACACATTATTAATTTTGAATCTTAAAAATAACATAATGGTAGGTTGGAAGGTAATAGATTGTGTTTTGTGTATGTGTTATGGTAGCTACGTGTAGAATGTAAGTGTGCGAGTCCGTGTGCAGAGTATGTGTGCGAGTGCGTGTGAAGTGTATGTGTGCGACTGCGTATGTGGGTGCCAGAATTACGAAGTATGCTACAAGAGGGCTTCGGTGACCTCATAAGTTAGTGGTTTAATCCAGTTTATTATGATTGTTTTACACTCTTTATGTTTCTTATTATAAACGTAAATCTCTTTGTTCAATCGATTGTACAATTGAGCTGAACGATTTTTGTACTGTATCTGAGCAAACTTAGTTCTAGTTTTTGGAATCTCCGCTATGATGTCCCTCTTCTTTTTAAGGTTAAGCTGGGATCATAAAAAAGGGTTTTATGTTTTTAAGGACCGTTTTAACAATGTATACTTGCCTCACCGAGAGTAAATGACTAATTTCGTAAAGACTTTGATTAGGATATCTAAGGTTTTTGAAATACATTATTTTTATCAGAGCTCGTTGAGCCCGCTCAAGGTCCAAAATTTTTGTCTTAGCCGCATCCCCCCAAATAGGGATGCAGTACGCTAAGACAGATTGTATTAAAGCTACATAAATTTCGTTGAGTAGGTGTCTGGAAGAATTTCTGGTGATGGGTACTTTTTTGGGCACAATAGACCTGTTCAAGATGGGGGTACCACGATAGGTTGTGATCAAACAATTATGCCAAGATACTTGGTTTGTGATACCCTGTCTAGTGTTGGGCATGAGCAATTGTTTTCGACATCACACGTATGTACTTTAATGCTAAAGTTTGAGCTAGGTTGTGAACGATGTGATATACTGAAGCACATGTAATTAGTTTTAGCTGTGTTAAGTGTGAGCAGGTTATTTTTGAGCCATAAAGACAATGTCATTCCAACTTCAGCACTTCTGGCAACGTCGTGCCAGGACTTTCCAGTAAAGACCACAGCGGTATCATCTGCATAAGCAAAAATTTTGGCATTATTGATTTTTAGGTTGCAGAGGTCGTTAATGTAAAGCAGGAAGAGTGTAGGGCCAAGTACGCTTCCCTGAGGAACACCGAAAGTGACATTTGCATCATGGCTAACGTGTTCACCCACTTTTACCATTTGCTTCCTATTTGTGATGTAGTCTATAAAAAGTTTGAGTCGGATTCCTCTCACAACCGAGGCTTCCAATTTGTGTATCAGGATGGGAACAGAGACGGTGTCAAACGCCTTTTTTAGGTCAAGAAACACGGTCAGACATTTGCGCCCACTGTCCAGATTATCAGCTACCAGAGAGCTGAGGGCAATGACTGCATCCTCAGTTGAGACTCCTTGCCTGAATCCAAATTCGAACATACAGCGAAAATTATTAATTGCTTACCAGATAGTGTAATTTTAGTTATATCACCATATTATAGTGTAATTTTAGCTATCATCCCGCATTTCTTCTCGCTATTGGGAATATGTTCGAGTTTTAATCGAACACACAGCGGAAATGCATAATTGCATCAAAAGCAAGTATGCACTTTCGCTCGGTTACCAGTTCGCGTTTAGATCTCGTCAGAGACACCACGCACTCGTAACCAAACCAATAACAATCTTTACCATACATTTTTACCGGTAATTTAGCCAAATAGTTTATAGTTTACCATAATTCACCATTTCGTTCTAAGTGTTATATAGTGTTTCAATGTAATTGTTTACCTTACAATACGAGACTTTAACTTTTACCATATTCTATCATTATAAGAAAGGTGTGTTAGGTCACCATAGCACCAAGCATTACTTTCTACAGTTTCATAAATAGTATTTTTGTTTAATACGGGGTGGGCAAAAATTCGTGGACGAAACGAAACAGGGCGATAGTTGCAGTTTTTGCAGTTGGTCCTAAAGTAACAAAACTTTAATTTGATTTTTTTTCTGCTAATTTCCCCAATTATCGCCCTGATTGTTTGATCCACGATTTTTTGCCCAACCTGTATGTGCATGACTAGTTGTTGTCAATCAGACTTCTTGTGTTGTACCTTATTTTATTGCATGTGGTATTGTGTATCAGTTTTGCGAATTCTAATTAATTAATAATAATTGCCCTGACTGCAGAGCACACTCTTACTGCTAAATGTCTCATAACATGAGTTTATGCCGAATGACATCGCGAAGATTAAAAAACAATGACCAGTCTTGTTTTCTGTCTGCGTACTGTACCTATATGTCGTTCGTTGATTTGTGTGTGCCCTGGCAGTTGAGTGTCTAATTCTCTCTCTGATGGTGGCACAAGTGTTAGATCATTCAGTTCCCTTCTTGATGTTTGAGCTGAGTGGAGCCAATCCATGCGTCAAGTTCGTTACGAGAAATAAAAAAATATCGTTAACGGGCGCCATCAGATGGAATGGGTCATAACTTGGTTGCCTCGGCCTGTTTTTAACTATTTTATTTTGAGGTTGTTTATTTTACTTATAAGACCCTTTCACGTTCACGTCTTTTTACTTCGTTCTCACATATGTAATTTTCCAACAAGAATGATGTAACCAAATACTTGTAATTAAAACTTATTGATGGAAAAGAGTGTCCGTGGAGTTTCTTTCACATTCTTCTCCATAGAGACCTACTGATGCTTGCGGATGTGCTACTAGATTCATCTTTTTTTTTGTTTGTCAATTCAAAAGTACATGTAAGGTTTATTTGAAATAAACTATTTTGATTTTGAATGAAACGTACAAAATTTTAAATTAAATTGGGGTAACTTATTTTGCTTGATCTTTTGTGGGGTTTCCGATCATATGATCAATAATAAAAAGGAATTCTCCTGCCATTTAAACGCTTATTCATTTGATTTTACTTAGAATGTGGTACTTACTAGCTTTATAATCACAGGGGCGCCCGTTGCGAAGAAACTACATGTACGAAGAACAGAACTAGAAAATGTTATTACAGAAGAGCAAAACAAAAATGAACAACCAGACTCGAAAATTATCCGGGCAACTCAAAATCGTACGTCCAAACAGTTTCCAAAATTTAAAGAAGTTAATAATAGTAAGAGTCTAAATAATACTACTTTAGATACAAGATTCTGTAATAATAGTGGCAAAGATAATATTATATGTAAAATATCGAACAAAGACAATGACAGTGATGATGTAAATAGGCATCGAAGACTATATGTTAAAGAAAAACCTTTCAAATGTGAAGTTTGTCAGTATAGTTGTAGTCAAAAAAGTGATTTAACAAAACATGTACGTATACACACTAATGAAAAACCTTATAAATGTGATGTGTGTCAATGCAGTTTTGCTTTTAGAAATAATTTAATAAGACATATTAAGGTTCACAATGATGAAAAACATTACAAATGTGAAATATGTCAATGTAGTTTTGCTCAAAGAAATCATTTAATAAGACATATTAGAATACACACTGGTGAAAAACCTTACAAATGTGAAGTATGTCAGCATAGTTTTAAACTAAAGGGTTATTTAATAAAATATGTTTCGAATACACACTAATTAAAATCTTATAAATATGATGTCTGTGAGAATAGTTGGTGATTAAATAAAACATGTTCGTATACAGCCTTCATACTGTATGATAAACTCAATATCAAGCAAACCAATGAGAAGCCCAACAACAAACGGGCACCATCAGGTTCTCCACCGGAATCTACTAACAGTAAAAGTAGCATGTCCTTTAGCAGAACCAACAAGAAAAAGAAGCTGAAAGCAAATAATCCAATTATTAGTTATATGAAACAAAGTGATAAAACAAATATAGATGAAACTAATAACTACACAAATGAGGCACGAAATTAACAGTAAACCCCCCTCTCCTAAAGAAAAAACATGATCTCCCAATACGGCTGGTCCCCGCGTGAGTAATCGACTAAAACCCTTTTTGCATTAAAATGGAAATTACACCACAAAATTAAATAAAAGCACTGGCCAGCGCCGCGGCCGCCTGCGCCGCCGCAGTCGCCGCTACGAACGTTCCGCATGTCGCAGGAAAGAAAGATGGCAAATTGTGATAATGCATGGAGCCTATGCCCAATCTTGGGTACCCAAAAATTTAACTTAGTATCTCTAGAGTCTTTGTACTTATTATCATAATTAATTCTACTGTGTTAGTTTACTATATTTTTATTAATTTAAAAATTTCGTATTGTTATTTATCTATGGGATCTATATTTCTTGTCACCGAAATTTATATTTATCATTAAGGTGTATCAATAGATAGATAGATAAATAAATAGATTATCTATTTAATTCATAAATGAGAACAAAAAGTGTTCCCATTTATGAAGTATCAAATGAATGTTAATATATGTGTAAAATAAGAGATGGTTGATTAAATTGTAGTGCATTAGATGAATATATAAACTTCGTTCTTATAATAATAGTATTATTGCTTAAATAATAGCTTTTTGCTAAGAATAGTAGATCTGTCACCAAATAAATTGATTATCGATCCCTGACTGCTTTTATTTCGTTCAGTTATTAAAATAATAGTACCAATTTAATGTTGGAGTTTTAACAAATTTAAAGTTTAAACAATAAATAATAACATTAGTATTTAGTAGATTAAAATTAGTTAAATTGAAAATTTGTTATTTAAATATTCACTAACATAATATAATAGCATTTAATTAACCGTTTTTTATTTATTTGTTATTTTAATTTTCCATTTATTTTTATTTATTTATTAGATTGCAATTATTTAAATTTAGAATTTATCATTTAAATATTCATTTACGTTGTAATAGCATTTAGCTAATAGAAATTGTTTTAATTTATTAATTAATGAATTTAATTTTTGTTCTCCTTTAATTATTTCTGGTAATTTATTATATATTTTCATTGACATTACTAATGTACCTACCTACTTATTGAGTGCATTTTTAGCTTAGAGCTTGGTAGATTTAACCTATTTTTATGGCGTAATGTATATCTTGACTGTATATTTTCTCTTGTCGTGTAAAAGTGTTGGTTATTTCGAACGAATTTGCACATTTCTAGAATGTATAGGCAGGGGAGGGTAAGTAATTTATGTTCTTGGAAATGAGGTTTGCAGCTATCGGTATCGTCTATATTTACTAGGATTCTAATAAGTCTTTTTTGCAATGTGAAAAGTGATGGTGCATCTGTGCTGTTTCCCCACAATATCACGCCGTAACTGAGCCACGCATATGCATAGGCATAGTAGGTAACAAGTGCAGTTTTTAGGTTAGTAGTTTTTTTTACTTCACGAAGGGCGTATGCAAATTTGGATAGTTTTGATTTAATCTTTCTAATATGTGATTTCCAATTAATGTTTGTATCTATAGACAGGCCAAGTAGGGTAAATTCATGAACGACTTCTATTGTTTTGCCGTTGTAAATGAAATTTATACCTAATGGGGTTTTTTGACGGGGGTGGAAGGGTATTATTTTGGTTTTAGAGAAATTTATTTCGAGGTTAGGTCATTCATCCAAGTCATTGTTTTTTTAAGGGTATTTGTTAGGTCTTCGCTCAAACCATCGTTGCTTCGGCATGAAGTAAGGATTGAAATATCGTCGGCAAACAAAACGCATGGCCCCTTAATGGTTTTTGGTAGGTCGTTTATATAAATAAGGAATAGGAGACATCCTATTACACTCTTGTCCGTTCTTCTCCACGTAGGCTTATTCCGAACGGATGGTAGAATCACTTTAATAAGATCCAGCCTTAGTTGTCCCCCCAGCGACGCCCTGAGCCGAGGTTCGACCCCACAGGGGGTAGCCCTCAGCGTTGTCGCTTAGGTTTAGAAATTTGTGCCTGGCTGGAGGCTATATAGCTTAGTCTCCACAGGGAAAGCCCGGTTAAGTAGTTGTCAGTCGCTTTGACCGAACTACGAGATGCCCCGTAGAAAAAAAAAAAAAAAAAAAAAAAAAAAAAAACCTATTACACTCCCTTGGGGAATAGAGGCATTAATTGTTTTGCTGTTTGATCGAATATTTTGTATTTCCTTAGTATTTTCATTATAAAATTCTATTTCGACCTGGTGTTCTCTTTTTGATAAATAGGATTTAAACCATTCGTGAGCCTTACCGCGGATCCCTATGCCTTGTAATTTATTTAATAAAATGCCATATTGCACTTTATCGTAAGCTTTGGTCATATCTAACAGTAAACCTACGGCGTATTTTTTGTCATTTATTATATTTAAAGCTTCCTGTATGTATTTGTAAATTGCTAGGACAGTAGATCGGTTTTTGCGAAAGCCGTTTTGGCATTCGTTAAATATTTTATATTTTTCGCAAGTGGAGTAAACGCGATTACACATAGCTTTCTCAAAAATTTTGGAGGCGGTTGGTAAAAGGGCTATTGGACGGTAATTGTTTGGATCCGTTTTGGAGTTTTTTTTTGTGGATTGGTTTTATTAGAGCTTTCTTTAGGCTTTACTGAGATGAGAGTGAAACTCGGGGTAACGTTGTAAATACATGCAACGTGGAACTAATAAAGGTAATATTAAGGATACATTAAGGGCTTGGTTTTATAATTTTAAGGATGTATTAATTATAAGGACATGTTAAATAGAAGAACTTGGTTATAATTATGTATAGGGTACATTAATTGTAAGAGTTCAGTTATAATTATAAGGCAAATTTAATTATAAGAATTTGATTATAATCATAAGGTTACGATAATTGTAAGAGCTTGGTTATAAAAAGTAGATAAATATCATTAAGTTTAGTTTAGTTGATTATAGATGATATGTTTGACTGGTTTGATTAGGTTTTTTCTGGGTTTTCCTGTGCAACAAATGTTGGACCATTATGATATTGTATTCCCAGGGATAAATTGGAAGGTGTGTGTTTTTATTATTGTAAATATTGTTTGATATAAGAATTTTATTATGTCGTAATTAAGGAGAAAGGGATTTATTTTGAGGGGGCATGTTGGAGTTTAACAAAATAAATCTATACTATTTCAACACTGTCTTTCTCTCTCTAATCCATAAATCTTGTTTTTAATTCGAGCGCCCCTTGTCAACACTTGGATGAAATTCCTAGTTGGTCTTTGTACTGATTAGTGAAACACACCTTCTGGTATACTAAGTTGAGGATAATAAACTGTTTTTATATGAATCCTTAATAATCCCTTAACTCTAACATTTAATACATCAATTTATAATTTTAATGAAAATATGTTCAAAGAGGCGGAGACAAACTGGCGCGCTTTTAAAAATTTACCAATCCGGCCTCAACGATGGATCGTAGGTAAATCCGATATGGGAGCTTAGTTAGGGCACCCCGACACGGACAGGTTAGGTTCGATGGGGAAATGACGGGAGCTTAAGTTCGCTCGCTTTGCTCGCTCACTTCAGCTTCCGTCATCTCCTTCGTGTTAGGTTACTGTAGACCCTGCATATAGTATATAGGAGCCCGCGCCCCGGGGCTCCGTCGACTTTTCGTCATATTTTCTAATGTTATAATATATGATATATTGGTGATCTCTTTAAATTAGTTTGCTTAAATACTTATTAGGACAAACCTTTATAATACATCCAAAAACATTTATGTGTTACTAGACCCTATATCTCCATGATTTTAGGTGATTTATTGTGGAATTGATTTTATATTGTTTGGTGACTAATCTACTATTTTGCGGGCAAACCTTATTATTTAAGAAACACAAAACTAATTAAATTGGCGATAGCTTAAATGATACCCTTTATCTATCTAATTAACTATAGTTGTGATCTAAAATTGTGATCAAATTAAATTGTTTAAGTAATATTATAATTGAAAAAATTGAAAACAAATTAAAATTTAACTACCTAAACTAAAATCAAGTAATATGAAATTGAAAAATATGTTGTTAGTTAATTTAATATAAATGTGATTTCTTTTTTAATACAACTGTTCTAATCAGTTATATTTTTCGGCTAGTATTTAAACGTGCGAAAAAAAATTCAAATTAAAGTTGTAAAAAATACTGAATATGGCTTACTGAAATACTAAGTGGGCGACAAACAGTGGGCGAATACAAATGTTTAAAACAGCGACTTGAAAATATAAGTTTGACGACAGGGCTCCTTTTTCTGTCTGCAGGGTCTAAAGTAACCTAACATGAAGGAGATGACGGGAGCTAAGTTCGCTCGCTTTGCTCGCTCACTTCAGCTCCCGTCATCCCCTTCGAACCTAACCTATCCGTGTCGGGGTGCCCTAAGTTCCCGAGCTCGCTTCGCTCGCTCTTGGACACGAATAAACCCGAACTCCCGCACTGCACAGTGATGTCGCCTCGATAGTTGTTTAGCTATTTTCAAAATAATAATATTCTAAAATAGAAAAAATAGAAACCCAAATACAATTAAAGTATGTAACAATATTATTACCGCAGCTCACAAAAATCTCCTAAAAGGTATTACTCAAATCGGATAAATAGTTACTTACTTAGTATAATAGTCGCCCATTCAGTATATTTTTCCCTCGGTTAATAATTTCCCATATTTTTCGTTTAGTCTACATTTGACAGATTCTACTTTTGACATCATAGTCTATTTTCGACAGATTCTACTTACGACAGATTCTACATTTGACAGATTTAGAAAGAAGTGAGATACAGGAAGTCTAGTTCTAGTTAGGGGGGGTTTGGTTTCCGCACTTAGTCCTGGATGGACCTTTGTACGTGAGCCATGGCGGCCGTTGGGTGGTCATTCCATCCAGCCCACCTCCCTCCATAAGTCAATTAGAGCTCCTGGTTTCCTCAAAACATCCGTGTACGATCTGGGTGACCCGAGGGTTCGTGTCCTTATTTGTGCGATAGCTGTGCACTCAAAGAGAACGTGCGCGACGGTTTCCTCGGCCTCCATGCATGCTCTGCACAGAGGACTGTCCGTTATGCCTATTGTGTGGAAGTGTTTGTTGAGTGAGCAGTGTCCCGTGATGGTCCCCGTCACCAGGCGCAGGCCATTCCTGTCCAGGCGTAAAAGACGCCTGGTAAGCTTACTGTCCAAGGATGGCAGAGCTTCTTTGGATTGCCTACAGCCCGGTACCGAGGCCCACCAGTTCTTTGCCTGTGTGGGTGAATTCCTGTAGCCACCTGCGTATTTGGTTGAAGGGGATGGGTAGCGCAGCGTTATTTTCATTTTGATATCGTTGCTCATGCTGAGATAGGAGCCTTTTTGGTCTCGCACGGGGTAATTTATTTTTATTTTTTATTATTGTTTGTGTTTTTCTTATCTCGTGTCTCCTGTGCGGGTCACAAATAAATATTTTTCTTTCTTCTTTCTTTCTTTTTACAACAGGCTCAGGTCCATAGACCTCCGAGCTGGATCCGCGTCTCGCAAGCTGGTCAGCCGCGTCGTTGCCCAGCGATCCGCTGTGTCCCTTTATCCATTGTAGTTTCACCGTGTTACGGCCGACATTTATTTGTTCCAGTGCGTTGTGACATTCTAGTACTAGTTTTGATGTAATGTATTTTTTCCGTAAGGATTGTAGGACTGATGCGCTGTCGGAGAGTATCCGTATGTGGCTGTCCGAAACCCTCCTGGCTTCTAGGGCATGGACAGCTTGTATGATGGCCACACACCCCCCTGATAGATGGTGTTGAATCCTCCTAGCGGTCTGGATATATTTATGTTGAAATCGTGTGAGAAGACTCCGACTCCGGTACCCGAGTCCGTTTTCGATCCGTCAGTGTATATTCTCATCTCTTTCGGGCCAGAGTAGTCACATCTTTCCTGTGTGAGTATTATGTTATAGTGCCTAAGGAAGTGGTGTGTTTTTGGGGCTTTGTCGCATGGTGATGCTAACATCGGTTTACGCTTGATCGCATCTTCCCTTATGCGTGTGTGCTTAATTCTGGAGTCTTTATTTAGGGAACCTGATAGGTGGAGTCTAAAGGTGGCTAGGGCTGCCTCCTCCCGCACAATTAGGTGTAGAGGTGGCAGCCCCAGCATTGCCTGTAGGGCGGCAGTGGGTGTGGTTCTCATACTACTGGTAACTGCAACGCAGCGATCTCTTTGGGCTGTGCTGAGGTCTGTCCTGGGCCACCAGACCAGTGAGCCATATGTGATGATTGGTCGGATGACTGTGGTGTATAGCCAGTAAGTGACCATGGGGCTAATCCCCCAGTTCCTGCCTAGCAGTCGTTTGCACTGCCACAGGGATATGCTGGCTTTTGTTGTGATATGGTTCATGTGTTTTGCCCAATTCAATTGTTTGTCCAAGTAAATGCCCAGGTACTTGGTTTCGGTTGAAAGGCTTAGGGTTGTTCCGGAGAAACGCGGTAGTTGCAGTGTCATCAGTTTTCTCTTTTTTGTGAATAGAATTAGTTCAGTTTTTGTGGGGTTCACCGAGAGTTGGTGCTCGTTGCACCATTCCTCTACTATTTTCAGGGCTTGACGCATGAGATTGCATAGAGTGTTTTCGTGGGTCCCGTTTATTATTATTGTTATGTCATCCGCGTAGCCAACGGTGAAATAACCTTTGTCGTTGAGTGTTTTGGCACGGTGGTTTAGTTCAAAATGAGCCACGAGTTTTTTTTTTTTTTAAGTGACCTCTCGCAGTTTCAATCAAAGTGATTGGTTACTGCTTAACCGGACTAGGAGAGCCACCAGATGGCCGAGGCTGTTATTTATAGTCTGCGCACGTAAAGAAAAAGTCGGTACAAAATTGTTGTAATTAAAATCGTGTTTTAAGGGCTTATCTTATGTACTAGACATTAGATTCTGTACATAAAAATGATATTATGTGAAAACTACATCATCATCATCTGCCTAGCCTTTTCCCAACTATATTGGTCGGCTTCTAGTCTTACCGGATTCAGCAAAGTACCTACCAGAGTTTTACATGGAGCGACTGCCTATCTGACCTCCACAACCCAGTAACAGGGGAACACGGTACCCCCTGGGCAAGACTGGTGTCAGATCTCAAGCTTCTGACTACCCGTAACGACAGTCAAAGATCTTCAAATGACAGCCGGGACCAACGGCTTAGCGTGCTTACTTCCATAGTTCCCGTGGAGTTGCGTGATCACCCGATGCTTTTAAAATATTGGAAGTAGCGGTAGTTTTTAACTTTTGTATAAAATGGACTACGCAACCTAAATACAATTCAGTTTGTAAAAAGTGCCCGATCAATAATAATGTACTCGGCAAAGTATTGGTCCCTGCCGACGGTCCACCTAGAGGACTGCCGAAAGGAAATTCAAAGAAATGAAGTAGTTCCCCTGGAGTTGCGTGATCACCCGATGCTTTCAAAACATTGAAAGTAGCGGTAGTTTTTAACTTTTGTTTAAAATGGACTTCACAACCTAAATACAATTCGGTTTGTAAAAAGTGCCCAATCAATAATAATGTACTTGGCAAAGTATTGGTCCCTGTCGTAGGTCCACCTAGAGGACTGCCAGAAGGAAAACAAAAGAAATGAAGTAGTTCCCGGCTTAGCGTGCTTACTACTTACTTGTTTCAATATATAATTGTACGAAGATAGAAGAAATTTTCTGTGAGCCGCTTAATGCTTTCTGAAGACTGATGTGCATCCTTGAAGTCCCAAGAATAGTTCCTGAAGACTTATCGCTGAAAACTACCCTATGTTCTCAGTGATTTATTCTAGAAGTGAGCGCTTGTTTATTTAACCAAGAATACGCGTTCTGAAGCCTTACGAAGATTTACGTCTTTCACGTGGAAGAATAGTTCCTGAAGACTTATCGCTGAAAACTACCCCTATGTTTTTAGCGATTTGTTTGAAAATTGAGCGCCCGTCAAAATTATAGAAGACGCGCGTTTATAAGTCTGATGTGCATCCTTGATGTCTGAAGAATAATTCCTGAAGCCTTATGAAAACAACCCTTATGTTTTCGGTAATTTTTGAAGATTGAATTTTCGTCAATCAACGGAAGATACGTACTCTGATTGAAACCATGCATGCTTGCTGCATGCATGGTGTATGCATGTTTGATTGCTGTATGCATGGTGTATGCTTGTTTGCATACTTCATACAGCGAATTAAAACACAAAAAAAAATTGTGTTCAATCAATCTTTTATTATGGTAAAAAATACAAATTTCTTTAATGTGATAGATGAGTATTTCAATTAATATGGATATGAAATGTATGCCAAAAGACGATTCTGACTGTGAACTTTCTGCGATATGGTGGTTCTGCCTTTTAATGACTATCGATATGAAATTTATGCCTAAAGATGATTCTGACTTACAAAATTATACTAATAATAAATAAATAAAATCCATTTATTGCAGACTAATTACATGTCCATAGTTGTTAGTAACAAAGGTCTTAAAACTATGTTAGTCAACTTATTGTAATAGTGTCATCTCGTCACGTGAAGCTGAATGACTCTCCCCAGCACCTCAGAGTCAGGCCTCACAGAAAACATTCTTAGGATTCCGTTGTCGCTCCCCCGAATCCGACGCATCAGAGAAGCAGTGAGTTCAATAATTATGAGTTTTGAATGTATAAATGAGAGTATGCCAAACGATTTTGCTGCGAAATGAAGTTTATGCTATCCGTTGTTATGCATAATAATATTATGACATAAAAAGTTCATGTCCGTAAGGATTGAGGAGCCTTTCGTAGCTTAATGAAATTAATATACTTATTTAGTAGTAGGTTTAGAAATTTTGTAGGTTCGATCCTCGATTTTGTAGTATAATACTTCAAAAGTTACATGAACATAAAGGTGGCTCCTCAATCTAAATGTTTGGATTGAGGAGCCACGTCAGAACTAGGAACATCATGGATTAATATTTACCATCATTTGGTATGATTTTGTAGCATTTGCGAGTATTTAGTAGACAAAATCTGAGCTCGGTTGCATTCAAATCAAAAAAGTTACCATACATTATATGTGGCTCCTCAGACCATACATGCGACTCGTCATTTTTCAAAGAAGCAGTAGTTTAATTAATGCGAGATTTCTTCGTCATTTAGTAGTTAGTGTGTTAGAATTTGTAGCATAAGGACAAAGTAATTTAACTGAGTGAATTTAGTAAATAAACGCATTTTATTTGGCTCCTCAATCCTGACGTTACTGTAGGTACCTAACTGAGATCACAACGTTACTGTACCTTCCTGAGATCACAACGGAATCAAAAACCAGAGACACTAAAATTTAGTATGTATTTAGTGTCTCTGGTATTAGTAGTATTAGTAGTTCTGGTGGTGTAGTCTGGTATTGGTTAGGGTTCTGGTGGTAGTATTTAGTAGACACTAAATACTTAAGTAGAGATCAACATTGTATATATTCGGTATCTGAAAAACAAATTACTTTTCGATATTCCTTTAGAATTCGCTATTAAGGGTGACCATGTTATATGAATGAAACCAGAATAACTAGTTTTTGAAATTTAATATTTTACAAATTGACAATATCGAAATATAGGTATGTACAGAGATTCTCCATATGTTTTAAGTATTTAGTAGTCAAGATCGACATAAATCAAAGAATGAATTTGTTATTATTGGTTGTTTTAACGAATTTTACAGTGAGCATATTTTGCAGTGTGACTTATATAGTTAGTGAGAGCCTGAAATAGCCAAGTCAGAAGCCTGTTGGGTTCCCAGAGGTGGCTAAATTAACTCTGATACCAGATGTGGCTATACATCCTCACATGAAAAAAATCTAATATCTCATCCTTCCAGTAGCAAATAGTACCCCCAAAAGTCAACAATTATGACGTGATTAATATTAGTTCACTAGTGGAACTGTAATTTATATATATCTAATAAATATAATTTTTACGTTAAAATTTATTTATAACAATGTGGGAGATGTGTAGAAAATTAAATTATGATTTAAATGTTAAAATAATAAAATATATTTCGTCCTAATCTTTCTGACCGTCCATGACATCCATCCAAGTGAAAAACCAAAAACAAATAAATATCTGAAACTTGTTTAGGTTGAGGTTGCTACAAATATATGTGTGCAAATAAGAGCTTTATCCCTAATGAATGTCAGGTTTCTAAATAAATGCTATAGAGGGTAGGTATGTAAACGATTGTTACCGTCCTCCAACCTTGGATATACCAGCTTGACTTAATTCTACAATACGTATAGTTCATCTTTTGTTTTGAATGTTAATCTTCTAATATATTCATAATTAAGTATTCCGAATGATTAAAACCTCTTAGGACAACATCCGCTTGTCATCTTTCTGTGTATCAAATAAATAATAAACTTAATTATTACGCATGATTCTTTGATAAATATTACTGGTAATAATTGTAATTTAATATTAGTTATTTTATTAAGTAATTCAATTTGATTATTTCATGAACATAAGTTTATTGGAATAATATAAAAAGCGGATGTGTTAGGCAGTTTGAATTGTTGGCGGTGACCGCCATTGTTGACACTACGAATTGTAAGACAAACGCTAGTCAGCTGTCAGATTGTATTTTTGAAAATAACTGCGAATAAACACTTTTTATATTGTATGAGTGCCCTTTCTGTTCTGTGACCAGCCTATCCTGACCACTGGTTCACAAGATATTAATTTGCAGATATCCCCGTATAATGAGATGAAATAAATAAAATATATTTATTTGTTTTGAAAGAGACGAAAGGATTTTTTTAATATACTTTATTCATGGACACCCTTCAAAACTAAATGTTAGGAAATTAAAGACTAGTTAATAACTTCATAGATTTTAATATTTTTTTTATGGCAGATTATACGTACAATTAGTATAAATTTATACAAAATAAGATGCTTTTTGGTCCAAATTTCGTCACAAATATATGTAGATTACAGGCAAATCTAATTACCGAAGCATCTCAATTGAGGAGCCAGTTAAAATCTGCCATATCTCCCAATTCATTCAATTTTATTTACTGATTTTTGTCCTACAAATCTTTTATACTTACTACTAAATGACGAAGAAATTGCGCATTAATTGAACAACTGCTTCTTTGAAAACTGACGAATCGTATGTATGGTCTGAGGAGCCACATATAATGTATGGTAACTTTTTTGATTTGAATGCAACCGAGCTCAGATTTTGTCTACTAAATACTCGCAAATGCTACAAAATCATACCAAATGATGGTAAATATTAATCCATGATGTTACTAGTTCTGACGTGGCTCCTCAATCCAAACATTTAGATTGAGGAGCCACCTTTATGTTCATGTAACTTTTGAAGTATTATAC
This sequence comes from Orthosia incerta, assembly GCA_948252205.1. Classification (NCBI taxonomy): domain Eukaryota; kingdom Metazoa; phylum Arthropoda; class Insecta; order Lepidoptera; family Noctuidae; genus Orthosia; species Orthosia incerta. Next base: position 11,928,354 of record OX411766.1, on the reverse strand, counting down.
TACAAAATCGAGGATCGAACCTACAAAATTTCTAAACCTACTACTAAATAAGTATATTAATTTCATTAAGATACGAAAAGTGGCTCCTCAATCCTTACGGACATAAAAGTTCTGCTATAAAAGGTAGACCCCTTGCAAAAATACCCCGATTCAAAGAGAAGAAAAATGCGCATAACTTTTGAACAGCTGAACCGATTTTCATCACACATAGTTACGGACACTTAACAAAGTCATATTTTAAACAACAAAAAAGACTAAATCAAAATCGGTTCATCCGTTTAGGAGCTATGATGCCACAGACAGATACACAAATACACATGTCAAATTTATAACACCACTCTTTTTCTGTCGGGGATAAAAAATAAAACATGCATCACGATTATCGACTCATTTATTGTGGTACTAGTAAAAACGAAAAATATTTACAAGAAATAAAACTTATTACTATATTTTGAGGACTTTACATGAATATGATCAAGGCAAACAGCACTTGAGTAAAGTGTACTTTAAAAATGCGATATATTTGGGGCGTTGTCCCATTAAGACCTATCAACTAGAGCTTTTGTAATAAGAGGAGCTACACTGTAGTTAAATCTAAAAGGTTAGACAGAAATAATAATATAATTAGTTCACTAGAGAAGAGCAGTCGTGGCCCAGTGGTAAAGGCCGCGACTTACAAGTTGTAAGTCACGGGTTGGAGCCCAGGCAGGCGCTTTACTTTGTGTAAATTATTTCATCACCACTGCTCTCAAAACGGTGAAGGCAAACATTGTGAGGAAACCGGCAAGTCTTAGAACCAAAAATTCGAAGAGCTGTGACAGCTCGAACAGCCGCACGGGTCGATCTTCAAGGTTAAGCAACGCTTGCCGAGGTCAGTCCGTGGATGGGTGACCATCTTTACATAGCGAGTTTCTTCCATGTCTCGGTAAGCACGTTAAGAGGAAACGGGGGCGGAGAGCGCCGACTGCATTTCCTTAGTAAAAAATCATAATTCGAGGTTTGGCTGTCGTCTCTTTCCTCCTCTAATATTGGACCAAATTAAGAGATATTCCGTAAACTGAAAATTAATGATATAAAATATGTCCCTATGTTTTCCTTTTTGATAAAACATTATCTTTAGAAGCACTAGAGCCCTCATAAAATGCTCAAAATTGCGATGTAAACAGAGGCTTAGTGTGCAAATTTGACAAATATAAATGAATACATAGTATATATCTTACTTTACCAGTTTATGGCATATCTTTTAAATTGGTCCAATATTGGAGGAGAAAAGAGACGAGAGCCAAACCTCGAATTATGACTATTTACTTTTTTTAAATTCAGTCGGCGCTCTCTGCCCATATTTCCTCTTAAGCCGTTAGCCCCGGCTGTCATTTGAAGATCTTTGACAGTCGTTACGGGTAGTCAGAAGCCTGAGATTCGACACCAGTCCATGTAAAACACTGGCACTCAGCTAGAAGCCGGTTAGACTGGAAGTCGACCCACATAGTTGGGGGAAGACTAGGCAGATGACTAATTTGGAAGTAGAAAAACAAGGTAATAGCACTCGATGGGACAACGCCCTTTAGGGCTGCACTAGTCGATAATTCTTCCATACAAACGTAGTCTGGTGATTACTTCACTGTTTGACGATATACGTTCAAAATAAAAAATATCAATCTGTCATTAGCCCTGTATGGAAAGCAAAAGGTAAAAAAAATGATTGAAAGTTATGAGCATCGAAAGTTCCATATTGTAACACATATTTTACGCGTCTTTGGATGGAAATAAATACCATTGAAGGAAAATTGCAAAACAGCTAAATGTATATTTTCAAAATAAAATTATAAGCAACAATGCAAATAATTTTATTTTGAAAATATATATATTTAGTAGTTTTTTCATAATATCCATACTCCCAAAGGTCTGTTCATAAAATTTCGCGCGCTCGTTTTCGTCCTAAATCATCATCCATTACGCTACAAATTTGCAATAGTGCTAATTCATACGCGCACTAGCTTCTTACTGCTCATCACAGCATCTATCTCTTTCGTACGTGTTGTCGGATGAGATAGCATGCATTTTAACCCCGCGCACAAAATAGTTCGTGCCGTCGACTAGTGTAACCTTAATATTCATTTTACAGAGTAACATTCTTAAAGAGACCAGCAATTTTTTTTAAATTGTTTTCTTTTAGTAACACAAGGATAAATTGACAACATTGAAACTGTAAATTTTACCTCGTGTTAGCAACAATTAAAGCCTTGATAACATAGTCTGGATTACATGTTATTTTTGCATTGTTTTAAAAAACATAGGCCCCTTGTCTAGTTTAGGAGGCAGCAGTTCGCCCTTGTTTTTGTCTCTCTGTACAACATTTATTATTTTAAAATCTGTGTACTGAATTATTTTAATGTAAAATGTACAAATAAACAATTTTATTATTATTATTTATTATTATTTGTTTATAAAAGTAACCCTAAGGCGCGAATAAAAATCGCAAAATAAAACTCGCGCGATTTTTTTTCCGCGCATTCTGTGACCAATGGAAATATATGAAGCTGCACGCACTGCGGAAAAAAAATCGCGCTCAAATAGTACAAAAAGATTCGCGCGAAAAGTAAAAATCGCAGTGCGTGTTAAGCCTTAATAAGCTCTTTTATTTTTTTCGAGCTTTATATTTTTGGATACTAACAGATCTATATAACTTATTAGAAATCGCATGAAAAAGTACAAGTTTTACATAAATCACATTGAGAACTATTACAATATTATAATATCACAAAAGCATTTTATTTTCTTGAAAGACTATCATGCACCCTTAGGCCGTTTGTTCACGACGCGACACACGACACGTCAAAATGTGGACACGATTTAGAGCTCCATATATTTGTATGGACCGTTTTTTCATTGAACCGAATTTAACAACACCGCAATACACGCGACACGATTTACAAACGCTTTTTCGGCTGTGTCGACGCTACTTTTTTGGCGTGACGATTTAGGGGCTGTACACAATAAGTATAAGCTTGTTGACGACACGACACCGAACCGCACGTCTCACGCGTGGTCAGTCACTCACACGCTTATAGAACAATACAAGGGCACTGCAGTGTCTTTGCAGAATCGTATGCAATTAAAAAAACGAACGGACGACAGATCGTCTGCAATGTTTCGTGTGTTAAAAATCGTGACCGCAAATCAAGTCGTGCGGTGCCTCGTGAACAACCGACCTTAGAATGAAAGTGACCTAATAAAAAAGTTACAGGACTTTTTTATTATATTTGATTTTGCTATAAACTAACATTAAAAAGCGTACTCTAAAATAAAGCCCTGCGGTAAAATAGATCCCGAGTTATGAAATGGAAACTTTATTACATAAAATTACAGTCAACACTATACCCTTTGAAGACTTTTTTGCTCATTACCCAAAATTTTTTTTTTAAGTCACTTTCATTCTGAGCACAGTATAAATATGGACGAACAGTACGGAAACTACCTACAAACGCTCGAAACGGCACACTAACACGAACATGCGCATCGACGGAGCCCATAAGCGGCTCGCACTACTGACAGCACCGCGGACACTGCTTAGGGGTCTCGTCGGTGCGCATGTTTGTGTGAGTGTGCCGTTTCGAGCGTTTGTATGTAGTTTCCATACTGTTTGTATATTTATACTGTGTTCTGAGGGTGCGTATTAAATATTAAATAGACATAGACGAATGACAAGTTCTAAGGCTAATCGTAGACTAAAAAGGTTCTTAGCAATATCATTGAAATATAACATAGCTTATCTATAAATTTCGATTACACACAGGGCTCGATCTAGCAATTACGTGACTCCGGGCATAGACAATATTTGCCGCCCTTGGCGCCCTTTAAAATGTCGTCTTATAAGGAGGTAAATTCTACAAGATATTCTCTATCGATAAAAATGCGGTTTTTAACCGTCGGATCGGATAAAGCTGTTTTTATGACAACTTCGAGCGAAGTGAGCCCGAAAATCTCACCTAAGAATTTTTGCAACATTATGAATGTTTTATTTAACGGCGGGTTACAACAAGAACCAATAACATTAGACAGCGAAGCGAGCTTGAACATTTTTTTTTACACTACTCCAAGAATAAGTTAGGTTTTCAGATGAAATGAAAAGGGCTGTTAGTGCAGTTTGGCCGCCCCTCATTTATGCCGCTCTGGGTATTTGTCCGGCTCGCCCCCCCTTAGATCCGGCCTTGTTTACATATACTGCTTATTTTTTTTATAACCATCAAAACTGTTTCCAACTATTACAACTTTTTTTATTAAAGTTAGGCTATTGATTGGCTTGACCACTATCTCACCTGATGGTAAGCGATGATAGAAGTCAGTGAAGTCACCTATCCACACTTGACTTAACCTTTTGTGTGTTTGAGACGTGGATCCACGTTCAAACCTAAAAAAACTTTTTAAATTCGATTGTGTGAATTAAACCTTGGGTTTTTGTGTCAATTTGGTGACGCGTGCGACTTGTATCGGCAAATGACGGTAATAATTATTACGGCCCGGGAAACAAAGACAATTGTTATGTTAAAAATAGAAAAAAAAAGTGTGGTCATAAGAATACCATCAGGAACAAAGTTATACACACCAGATACTCGAAAAAGAGAGATATAAAAGTCACATTTAACTAACACATGATTTGAAACAAGTATGGCGGCCAGCGCTTGACGATAATATCCGAACTACGCCGAGCGGAACCGAACGTCTCGAGATATACCGCTTTTCGTGACGATTTCTACCAGGCAACTCCTACCGTATGCCGCGTTAAGGCGATATTTACACCCCAATGCTAACGCAGTACTGGCCGTGCGCCCGCTCGATGCCAAAATATCAATATTGAACCTCCTTTTGATCAGTTTTGTTTGCAAAATATTATTTGATTTACATATGCTATGTTAGTTATGAAGAAATTCTAGCCAACAATTTTTCTGTGTAAAAATATTTTTAAACATCCAAGTCGTTCTGGAGGAGTTTCAAAAGTTGCGAAAAAATATCGTGTCGTTAATTATTTTTTTCAAGCAAAACTATTAGTTACACGAAAAAAACCTTGTGTTCAAAATTATGGACATGAATCAATAATATTTTTTTTTTCAAACCTTTTAACCTAGCTATTATTAAGGAGTATGCTTTAGAAAGTTACCGTTTACGGCCTTAAAGCGTATGTAGGCCCTTAAGGACTTTCGTTCAAAAAATCAGGGGGGTGACCATAAGCTCTTATAGCGGTATCAATTTGAGGTCAAGTAAGCGACAGATGTACACGTCAGATACATCTGTCCCTTATTCGATCTCAAATTGATACCGCTCTAAGGGCTTATGGTCACCACCCTGATGTTCTCATTTTGTCAAGTTAGGTGAAAAAAAAATATTAATTAAATTGTTGATTTCTGTTAGCTGAAATTTGGATGGTTATAAAAAAATCAGGTTGGATAATAATTCTGAAAGAATTTGAACTGTGAAACAGCAAAACTTAATAATCAGTATTTTTTTTTTATAAAATGATTATGAAACTTGGAGCGTGTAACAATAAGGTCTTAAGTAAACATTGTTTGCAATCGAATTCGAACCCTGATGTTAACATTATACTAAATTTATATAAAACTTGATATTTTGTTATTTTTTAGCAAATTTCCTTGACATAAACTAGTATTATATTTCATTTTTTGTAACGGTAGGTTACCGTTTGGACACTATCTCACCTAATCGAAGTTGTTTCTCAGGTTACTCTAAATGATAAATACAAAATCTCGTACTACCCACATTTTCACTTCTCTACAACAGTCGCCCCCTACAGTTGTCGGCTCCACAGTGACAGTAGAGTACCTTCCCAGGAACCGAACCGACGTCATAGTTGTAGTTCCAGGTGAGTTCAGTGCCGGCGCGTATGTAGCACAGCGCGAAGAATGCCACCCAGGGGAAGCGCGGGTCGTGAGTGTCCACGAACACGTTCTGTACGAACACGTTGGGGCAGCAGGAGTGCTGAAAACAAGACAATTGGTTCATTCAAGTTTGGGGTCTTCGCTTCTTCAATTTATTCGAAACTGGGGGGCCGGACGGACGGACGCTGGGAGGGGTCCCAGCGTTTCCTAGTGCTAGTGTCTTTACGCCCTTTCTCTCAACATGACCAAACCATCTAAGCATACTCTTTTCAACAGGGATGATGTACCTACAGTCTTAATTTTTTTTCTGTCGGTTGGCAGATAAAACATTGACCACGTATTTTTTTTTCAACGTAAACTAAAAATAACGACGTTACAGTGCGTTGAAATTTCGCGTGACGTCACGTTTTAGTACATTTTTTATTTACAAGTGACGTCACAATTACCAACTTTGTTGCGCTTTATCTTTGTCCATTTGTATTGATTTGATAGCAAAAAATACGTGTCCAATATTTTTGGATGATCTAACTGACGGTCTAAATATTATTCCCTTTATTTAACAATTTTCTTAATAATTACATTTTTTTAAATACTTTTATAAAACACATACAAAAAAGAAAAAGCATTTAAAAATATAAAAAACTAGCTGACCCGGCAAACTTTGTTTTGCCATAATAACACCAAACATTCTTCTACCCTACCCTACCTATCTACCTTACCTACAATACCCTACCTTCACCCTACCTACATACCTACCCTACCTAACCTATGCTACCAAAAAAAAAACTACACACGAACCATCCACTAAATAGTCCGAACAAAGCCTAAACATTTGGTTTGGATAGGTGAGTCCGTTCTGGAGTTATAAAATTACAACGAAAAGTGGCATTGATTTTTATATAAATAGATAGAAGATTGTAGCCCTATTATTTTTACCTAGGAACCATCCCAATTATTGCCACTAAACTTTTGTGAAAAATTTAAATGTAATTAATACTTACATTGAGATATCTGCCAATATTGCCTTGAACCTTAGCGTCCATGATGTAGCACGCCTCGTCCTTACCGAACAACGTGCGAACAGATCTGAAAATAAATGTAAAAATAATAAATAAACTAAGAATGAGGGGATAGAACTGTAGTTGATTAAACAAGAACATGCAATTTTTATAACCAATTCTAGAAAATGTTAATTTTACACACAATTCAATAACAAATCGATGCATAGCGCGCCATCTAGTGGTATTTATTTGAACCAAATTTTATTTGTTAGCGCTGGGAACCCGTGCCTCTGGTATAGCAATGGTTAAGTACAACTATTTTCTTAATGTCCCTCGACAATCATCGCGTTTCCGAATACAAACGAATGCTAATTTACATGTCCATCAATTATTAGATTTTTCGTGTATAATAATTTGAATTCAGAACTAAGTACTTTATTGTTGTTTTGATTTCCGTGTGAAATATATAGAGCTGTAATAAATTGTAGTTCTAAAAACAAAAAGTCGCTAATCCTGAAGATCTTGGTAAGGCTAATGGGACAAACTATTTAAACGCGCCCGGTAGAATTAACTTTCATTGCTTGTATTTTTTTTTTTAACTTTCAAAAGTGCCGCTTATTGGCCTAGTTGAATAAATATTTTTGACTTTGACTTCGGCTTTGACTTTGACTAAATTATTGCATTGTCATCGGTCCTTGATAAGTGTGCAGTTTCAAATCAATCAATCCCACGTTTGGAAGAGGGGTGAAAATCACGTTCAAAGATTCCGTTACATTGATACATAGATACATTCCAAGCTAATAAAAGCGTGTTAAAAATAACATCTTTCCTCCCATTTTAAAAATAAATATCATTACATTAAAACAGTATTAATAACTCTATATATTTCCAAGTTGATTGAGAGCGTCCGTCTGCACCAAGTACAAAGGGCAACTGATAAAAAGCCGACGACTGAGAAGTTTGCCGAGGTACATTCATTTTTTTTGTACTGTACATACATCTCTGTACAGAATACACGAGTGATGTTATATTAATATTACTTACTTGTATTTAGAAATATATTCGTTAGCTCCCATGTTTGTTTGTGCCATGAATCTTGAGGGTTCTCGTACTGTAAAAAACGAAAAAATATTATTTTAATCCAAAACACGTCCATCACCATCTTCACTAGCCTTTTAATGATCCCACTGTTGGGACACAGGCCTCCTCTCTGTGAGAGGGAATGGGCCGTAATCCACCACGCGGGCCCGGTGCGGGTTTGTGGATGATGTAAACTCAAAAATTATAATCAACCTTGTAGCCGCATCTACCACCAACGAACTTTGACACTAATCTTGCATCGGGCAAGCAGTTTTCGACGCGATTTGAACGTATAAAAGAAAAAATCAAAAGTTTCCAAAACGCCTGACATTTTTTTTTAATTCATACTTTTTAAACTTGGCTTCGATCAACAATCTATCGAACACATAATTATGACACGATGTCTTGCAAAAATACCCCAATTAAAACAGTAAGTAGCCCATAACTTTTGAACGGCTGAACCGATTTTCATCAAACGTAGCTAAGAACAATCCCGATAATGTCACATTTCAAACAAAAAAAAAATACTAAATTAAAATCGGTTCATCCACTTAGGAGCTATGATGCCACATTCAGATACACACGTCAAACTTATATCACGCCTCTTTTTCCGTCGGTGGTCAAAAAACAGTCCGACAACCGTTAGTTGCCCACAAGACACAACACCCGTCTGGTTGAAGGATCCTCCCTTTTCAATGGAGATTTGCGGGGCTTGCCACCCTGTTGCACATATCTCCAAAACCTTATCACTACACAGAAAGGCCTCTCTTTTCTCCTGCCAATCCTCTCTGTCTTTGGTGATCTCTGGCCAAGTTTTCCCCAGGACACTTAGTTGGAACGAAGTTACTTTTGCTTTATAATAAGGGGCACAATGAAAAAACATAATAGAATATTGTTTACATAGGGAGCAAACAACTATTTTAAAGGCGAGAGTGTTGTTAGGGTTCCCTACCCAAAGGGTAAAAACGGGACCCTATTACTAAGACGCCGCGATCCGTCTGTCTTTCTGTCCGACTGTCACCAGGCTGTATCTCATGAACCGTGATAGCTGAAACTTTCACAGATGATGTATTTCTGTTGCCGCTATAACAACAAATACGTAAAACAGAATAAAATAAATATTTAATTTATTTGGGGCTTCCATACAACAAACGTGATTTTCTTGCCGTTTTTTGCGATAATGGTACGGTACCCTTCGTGCGCGAGTCCGACTCGCACTTGGCCGGTTTTTTTAATTTGGCACGCGCTCCGTATTCCAGCCAGTCACTTGTTCAATACAATGTGCCCGCCAATACAATGTTCGGACCGCACTCGAAATAGAATTACAATCGCTCATTAGCCATTCACCTCATACATTCGTCTTAATCGATCTAATTATTTCAATGTTATGTCTTATGATTCCTAATTGAATGTAAATAAATAAACGTAACGTTCTTGTTCATAAGTTACACTTACTTATTTTCTCATAGACTGTGATAAAAAGTAGAGTCTCCACCTTGGGAGCAACACTATTTTAAGCTCGAGCGGAGCGGAGGATTCTACTTTAGAATCCTTCGGTCCGCTCTGGATTAAAAAAAAACACTCTAGCCTTTAAAATAGTTGTTTGCTCCCTAGGTAAACAATCTACTATTTTATGCCATGACTGATAAATGTATAAGTCTATACTCTCGTTCGTTTAACAACGTTGGTTAAGTGATTTAATATAACCCTTTAACAAACGAGATACAGTTCAATATTAAGGCTCGAGGCTAAATAATAACAGCCGCACGGGTCGATCATCAAGGTTAAGCAACGCTTGACCATTTCAACATACCGAGTTTCCTCCGTGCCTCGGAAAGCACGTTAAGCCGTTGGTCCCGGCTGTCATTTGAAGATCTATGACAGTCGTTACGGGTATTCAGAAGCTTGAGATCTGACACCAGTCTTGCCAAGGGGTACCGTGTTACCCAGTTACTGGGTTGTGGAGGTCAGATAGGCAGTCGCTCCATGTAAAACACTGGTACTTAGCTGAATCCGGTAAGACTGGAAGCCGACCCCAATATAGTTGGGAAAAAGGCTAGGCAGATGATGATACAGTTCAATATTAAAATGAATAAAACGTAACATACCTTCTTCATCATCACTAATAGTAATACAGTCGTCTTCAGTATTTTCTTTCATCGTATCTTTCTCCTTTTCTTTGTCGTCAGTCTTCAAGTTTAGTTTGTCTTTTTTAGATTTCTCGCGTCTACGGAGACGTTTACTGGAAAATATAAAATATGTGTTTAAATTAAAATATGATCTGCCTCGTTGTCTTAGTGTGAGGCCTTGGGTTCGATGCCCGGCTCGGGCAAAGTGTTTTTCTTTTTTTGAGGTGGTTTTGCTCTTGACTCTAGTCTAGGTCAGAGGTGACAGAGACAGAGCCGACGATGGAGTGAGCTTACCCAGAAGAAGCATGTTCACTCTAACTTTGAAGAGATTCGGGTTGAATTGCGTTCGGAAACACAGACGCAGGTAGTGAGTTCCATTCTTTCGCTGTGCGCATTATGAAGGATGTTTTGGAAGCGCTTGGTGCGAATTGGTGGAATGTCAACAAGGTAAGAATGGTAACATGCAGTGCGTCTAGATGTCCGATGGTAGAAGGTGGCTGGTGGGATGAGGTCGTGGAGTTCTTGAGCACACTCACCGAAGTACAGTTTGTAGAAGACCGACAAGCAGGCAACCTTGCGGCGATGAGCCAAGCTATGAAGCTTGGCATCCACCAGTTTAACGTCGCCAATGAGCCTCTTGGCTCTTCGTTCCACCGAGTCAAGCGCGGCAAGCTGATACTTCGCTGAGCTATCCCAAAGATGGCTGCAATACTCCATGCAGGATCGGACTTGCGCTTTGTATTGGGTTATAAAAGCTGTCCAGGCGTAAAGTATCGCTTCACTCTATTTAGGATGCCCAGTTTTGGCCGCAATTTGGGCTTTGAACTTAATGGAGGCGCCGAAGTTGAGACTGGATGTTAAATCCATGCCTAGGAGCTCGAGCCGATCAGTCACAGGAACAGACGCACCCCGAAAAGTAGGAGTTTGATCGAAAGAACTCCTTTTAGCGGTAAAAAGACACGCCTGTGTTTTGGTGGCGTTAAAGGAGACCAGATTGTCATCACCCCACTGGGAGACAAGGCTTAAGGTCAAATCTGTCCGCTCCACCATAGCCTCCCTCAAGGAACGAACTACATCCACGCTGTTTTTTTGCGCTGGACAAGTATCTCTCTGAAACAGTACTGTCATCTGCGTACCCAACAATACCAGACTGAAGTAGGTCATTGATGTGCAGCAGGAAAAGAGTTGCAGAGAGAACAGACCCCTGAGGAACTCCGGCATCAATAGCCATAAGGTCAGAGGAGCAGCCGTCAATGACTACTCGGTTTGACTAAGGAAGTCTGATATCCAGCTACAAAAACCAGCGGGGATGCCATAAGCAGAAAACTTACTGAGTCCAGTCCAGACCCTGTCAAATACCACAAGAAGATCGCCAGTTGACCGTCACCGGCGAAAGCCATATTGATTGACGGTCACTGAGAAAATTATTGTCTTCAAGGTAGGTCAGCAACTTACTGTTCAGTACCCTTTCCATAATTTTGGACAAAATGGAGGTAATGGCGATCGGACGGTAATCGGCAGGGTCTGAACGGTTGCCTTTTTTGGGCACTGGTTGCTCATTTGCAAGCTGCCATGATTTTGGCACCGTTTTTTTTGAAGAGAGAGGCGGAACAAGCGTATCAACAGGCGCACACTGCTTCAGCACTCTCGCTGGAATGCCGTCAGGCCCGCTGGCCTTGTTCACGTCTAGACTTCACAATACTCTCCGGAACTCTTTAGTGCACAGCGAATTCCGGCATCGAAGAGTCACAATAAGGTACAGTACGTGGTTGCTTGGAGCTAGCGTCCAGACGTGAATTCCTAGCAAATAGAGATGCAAATAAATTTGCTTTCTCACTCGCAGAGTGAGCCAGCGACCCATTAAGTTTCAGCATTGGAGGTAAAGTGGGACGACACAAATTGTTGCTGAGTTTTCCATCTGGAATTTTTCAATACCAGCTCGGAGCGTTAATTTGTGCCAGGTTGATGGCAATATGCTCGCCCTCTATTGCATGGGAGTCTGTCTGTCTTTAAGTCAAGAGTGAATAGATTACTTCTCCGTCGACCATATCATCGCTTAATATCCACCAGAGGGCTTAGTGCGAGTTCTGTCTCACGCTATATCGCGTTAACGTAAACGTCAATTTGTATTGAAACTGGATAAGCGCCGTCTGGTGACGGTGAGGAGAAACCCCTTTTTTTGTATACATTTTGACATAATAGATCGTTTACGTTATCACGAGTGAGTACGTTAAAAACCTCGGAATAAGCACACAGGTGTGATTGGCGACATCTCGCGTCCGGCCCTGGTTCAGGCCATGGTACGGAGCGAGAGGGCGTGGGAAGTCGTCACCTCCTGCGAAGCAGTAATGCTCGCGTAAAAAAAGTTACTTACCTGAACTCCGAAACGCCAAGTCCAATGTATCCCGGTCTGAAGTCATCATCTTCTTTGTCAGTCTTAGAGGCGGTGTCATCTTCTTCCGAGGATGATGGTTCGTCATCGATGCTCTCTTCGTCGTTCTTGCCTTCTTTCTGTGTTGAGAAGATATAATATTTGAGAAAGGAATGTTAGAAAGGACAGTGAAACAGTAAGCACAGTTGAATTCTGAATCATACTTCAGGCAATGGAACCAGTTTAAAATAACCGGTTATTAAATGCACCTCATATTTTTATCTTTTCAGTTAATATTTTTATCTACACCCATGCTATAAATCCTCTATAAAAGTTCTTGAAACAGTTAGCTTATTGCCAAGATTAAAACAGCCAGTGTCATAGTAACCATAATATCATCCAAACGGGTGTAATGTTGTACTAAATTTCATAATGCAACTCCTTTTTACTCATCGAACAGCCACATTCTAATGGCATCTTTATGAATTTCAAAAAAAGAACATTGTCATGCACGCGCGTTTCACTACCACAGCGCCATAATTAAAAAAAAAACTTATTCGAATTTTTGAATTGATTTCGTATCCCGCCATTTTTGTTCAATATTGAAAAAAATATATATTTTTTACAAAAATGAGTGATAGAAGTTTTGATAACACACCACCAGATATTCCGAGTACATCAGGATCTGCCAACATTCAGCAAGGTGCAAATATTCAAATGCATTTTAATAATTGTACGATCCAAAATGTAAATAATTATTACAATAAATAATTATATTATTACCTATACATAGTTTGTTTGTATTAGATACTCATTAATTGAACTTTCCATGAATTTACATAGAGTTCTTACAACACTGTACAATAGCCTATGGTTTCAGAACCTTTATAGAGGATTCATATCATGGGTGTAGATAAAGTCTTGTACTGTTATAATTAGGTATTAAAACACTCATGTGTTATAATTAGGTATTAAAACACTCATGTGATACTATTATCACACTCGGCTTCGCCTCGTGTGATAAACCCACGTTCGTGTTTTAATACCCCTTATTATACAACAGTTGCATAAATAACTATTTTAGCATTCGGGTTTTTTGTTTTTATAATAATTTGTTTGTTCACTTTTTAGTTGTGGTACCATGTGGGTAAGTTCTATAGTTAGGTACCTATAAGGCCCATAATGGGACTTTTAACAAGCATCTTTTTGTCTTAGGGATCACGGACAGCCCACTGTGCAGAGCATGCATGGAGGAGGACGAGACAGCAGCACACCTGCTCCTAAGCTGCCCAGTAATCGCTGGTTACAGAGCTAAATTCCTCGGTGACCCAGATACAATGCAGGGGATAGTTGGCAATACCAAGGCGCTGCTGGCTTTTCTCGAGGAGCTGGGGTAGATCGAGTGAGGAAGACGAATCCCATCCGTACGCAAAATACGCGCTTAGACGTGGAGTTGCGGACAACAGCCCGTCTTAACTTAACTTAACTAAGGCCCATAATGACTTAATGAAACTTATGGAGTTCCTTTGAGTGCCGTCATTTATTGAAGAGTTATGTTGTATATTGCCGAAGTTCTTTATCAGATATTCACTACTTCGGGAAAATACTCTTCAAACTCAAAGAGTATTTTCAAAATCGGTTAACGATTCACGGAGAAATCAGGGAAAAAAAACATGCAATCGGACATAGAGCCTCTGCCTTTTTGGAAAGCCAGTTAAAAATAAATTTATCTTGACATGTGCCACGGGATTCCAGAGCTAACAAAGAATGTTTGGTTCAAATAAATGTCAATAGATGGTGCAATATGCATTGATTTGTTATTGAATTGTGTCTAAAATTAAACATTTCTAGAATTGATCAGATAAATAGTATGTTTTTTTAATCAACTCTCTCAAGCATAAAATTATGGAATATTGGGCTCTTAGGCGCAGGCCACACAGAAATGGCGTCGGGTACGGACATGGCTCGGGCGGCTTTCTATTCCATTCAAATTTCAAACAAAATGCATAGAAATAAAATGCAATTTAGGACACACGGCATGTCGTCGACAACGTCCGCGCCCGACGGCATTTCTATGTGGCCTGCACCCTAATTCACATTACAAAGATTATTTGACCGGACCATTTACAATAGATCCCAATAGATGGCGCGGTTTTAAATTTCTGAGGCATGACATTTTTTTAATTTGTATTGTAACACATTTTGGTACAGTTAAACTGTAAAAACGTACAAAAAATACTATAAAACAACTCGTCACTGTATTTAACGAAAAAGATAGTCACGAACCGAGAAAACCCTTTTACTTGCAAGTCGCTGCTAACACCATCTATCGCCGTGGAACGGAACCGAACGCGATCGAAGTACTTATAAAAATAATCATCTTAATCAGACTACAAACGCTAGTTACGTCGGCACGGTTTCTTTGCATGAGATGAGGCATCTGTATGCTAGTATTATATTATCTGTGCCCCTGCCAACCTCTTCAGAAAATACAGGCGTGATATTATTTTTATTAACATACCTTGTCTAGTTTCTTGTCAGCCTCAGGAATGTCCTCCTCATATCCTTCTTTCATTTGCTCCACCACTTCTATGTAATCCAATTCTGCTAGATATTCGTCACCTTCGTTCAGTCCATCCTGAAAGAAATAATTAAAAATTTAAGTGAGCAAAAATATAAATAGTCGACGGCACGAACTATTTTGCGCGCGGGATTAAAATGCATGCTATCTCATCCGACAACATGTGCGAAAGAGATAGATGCTGTGATATGCAGTAAGAAGCTATTTCACTTACGAATACACACTTTTGCAAATTTATAGCGAAATGGATGATGATTTACGACGAAAACGAGCGCGCGAAATTTTATAAACATACCTTTGGAAATATGGATATCATGAAAAAACTACTAAATGTATCTGTTCAAAATAAAATTATTTACATTGTTGAACTACTAATTTATCCCTGTATGGTGACTGTTTTGCAATTTTCCTTATGGTATTTATTTGCGCCCAAAGATGCGTTAAAATTAGTGTTGAAATATGGAACTTTCGACGCTCATTACTTTCAAATATATTCTTTTTTACTTGTTTACAACCATACAGGATACATAGATAAAGATGAGACAAATTGATATCATTTTTTATTTTGAAATTACACCGTCAAACAGTGAAGTAACCGCCAGACTACGTTTGTATGGAAGAATGATCGACTAAGGCAACCTTAAGGCCCTTCCTTGGCTCGGAAAGCAAGTGTAGTTTCTATAACCCGTAATATTGGAATTTTCAGTTCAAAAGCCCGACTTGCCGGGATCTTCTTCTTAGCGTGTCGATAGCAAATATAATATAATAAATGTTAATTTTGGCTCAGAATTCAGCTACGGTAACAGCATTCGGTGACGCAGTCATAAGGCCTTAATTCCCGGGATTAGTAATTAAGACCGGGATCAAAATCTCTAGCTCCCACGTCTGTTCCAGTTATCTCAAATAAGGTAAGGACAATTTATGTACAGTACAACTATTTTCTTAATATCCCTCGTCAATCATCGCATTTCCGAACACAAACGAATGTTAATTGCCATGCCCATCAATTATTAGATTTATCGTGTATAATAATTTGAATTCAGAACTAAGTACTTTATTGTTGTTTTGTTTTGATTTCCATGTGAAATATATAGAGCTGTAAAAAGGCAGCTTTCCTCTCATTTCTTAAATTAATTACATTATGTTAAAACAGTATTAACAACTCTATATACTTCCAAGTTGATTAAGAGCGTCCGGTCTGCACCAAGTGCAAAAGGCAACTGATAGAAAGCCGACGACTGACGAAACACGAAGTTTGCCGAGGGACATTAAGAAAATGTTTGTACTGTAATTCTGTTAGTTTGATCGATCTTATTGCACCCTTTATAAAACCATATTATATTAGAACAGCTTAGACTCAATTTAAGATAACATTAGGCATTTAAATAATCCCATTTTACAGCTCAATCAACCGATTTTGACTTCTTTTGCGTTGGTGATATGACAAATGGCAGCTGTATTGAACAGTTAGTTTTGGTAACAGGTTTATGCTTTTTATGACATCCTTATGCTTACGGGATAGAACTCAAAATCGGTTGAACGGACTGTAAAAAGGGGTTGTTAAAATTTCGAATGTTATTTCAAATGGAGTATAGTATACAGGGTGTAACGGGAAGGGGTGATCTTATTTTAAAAACTGCTTCTGTTCATGTAAATGAGCAAATTTCTCTGAGTAAGTCATAGGCAAATCCCAGAAAAAAAACGGATCATCCATACAATGTTGCCATCTATAAAATTTCCGTTACACTCTGTATATGAGCAGATGCAATAAAACAGTAGTATAGCCCAGCTTTGCCCAGCAGTGGGCAAAGCTGGGCTGTCGATGATGATAATGATGATGAAGTATTTCTTACCAGATTAGCCGTAGCATCCGTGAGCAGATTGCCAGCATACACACATAGGAAGGAGCCTTTGGGCACGTCGTTCAAAGCCCGGATACCCCAACCACGGTTCGGAGTTTTGAACACCTTAAACCAAATTACATTATTAAAAAATGCTTCATGGTAACATACCGAAATATTCTAGAAATTAATTCTTTAAGGTGAAACCGATCGAGGTTTATTTGGTACTTTTTCTTCTAACTTAGAACAAATATGAAAACATATTTTGTTAGTAAATATTTTTTTTTTTAAATCAACCTTTTTTCGTATTCTTCTCAGCAAACCCTTTCAATATCAAATGATACCAATATCATGGCAGTGCACAAAAAATAACTAGTCCGCCATCTTGGGCCGTCCGCCATATTTGATTTAGAATGACGTAACATAGCTAACCATGCATTGTCATCCAAACTAAACGTATATGCAAAATTTCATCTTAATCGGTGGAGGATAACTGCTTCCAAAATTCAGTTGCAAGATATGACCCGAACACATTTACATACATACAAACATAAATAGGAAGTTTTTAAAAGCTTGTAAAATGGCACCTATACTTAATCGATGAACATAATGTAGAATTTAACAAAAACAAAGTGTTCTCATAATGGTTTCAGTATTTTTATTCAGTGGAACCATTATATCTCCATTATTCAACCATTATTATCTCAGAAACGGTGACGTTTAGGAGAAAAAATGTAGAGACCATTTTTATAGATAACTGCATAATCTACAATTTTTGTCCAATCTATTTTTATCATAAAACTTAACGTTCGGCTAATAAACGCAAAAAACCCATATTTGCGAACTTTTGTTTTTGTTTTTTAAAAAACGTTGCCCCACACTAGGAATTTCTTCCTGTATCGTGGGTGCGTTTACAAACATGAACATGAACTTGAATTATTTTTTTCTGCAAATGTGGGTTCGATGGGGACTTTTAACATTTAATTTATAATGGTTTTCTGAACATTCGTACCAATTTTTAGCTCTATGCGAATTAATGCACTTTGATATGTCTAATTTGGCCGGACTATAAATAAAAATATTAAGTTTTTTTTTTTTTAAAAGAAGCTTTTGAACTAAATTGAATAACATTTGTCAATACACATCCAATGAGCCCAAAAACGATGGTGCTATCTTGTCTGGTTGAGGAGTTGCTATGGCCACCTTCCGGCTCCATCATGAGACCAAATCCATATTATTCAGTTTCCAAATTTACATAAGTATGTTGGGGTAAATAAGGTAACACCAAAGAACAGAACGGTTTAAGGATTTCAATAATAACAGTTTAATACCCTTTGCTTTCAAAAAACCAAAAAATTCTTCAAAATCAAAATGTTTTATTTTACATAGGCCTACATGGGCACTTATAAAACGCCGACAAAAGGTGCACGGTTCGGGTTGGTCGTTTCCTTATGGAGAAAAACCGGCAAGAAACTCCACGTTTACTCTTTTAAAAATTTGGTTTGGTTTTACAATTGAGAATAGAAGAGTGAAAAGGTTACTTCTAGGCAAGCGTGCTCCATCATCGACCACATCATCGCTTACCATCAGGTGAGATGGTGGTCAAGCGCGAGCCTATATAAGAGAAAAGATAAAAAAAAAACAATATTTCCATGTTACAGCATTAGTGCTTAGCTATGGGGGGACAACGTAGGCCCGACAATAATTCGTAAGAAACTAAAAGATGTATATATCGAAAGGTGTATGTAGGACATGTGGTCCCTACTAAGGTTGACGGAATACTGTCCCATGACAAGCTAGGAATTTCAGTTTCAAGTGTCGACTTAAGGGCTTAATCATAAATTATATAGTTTATAGCTAGACAGAGAAGGCTATAGTGTTGAGAAATATTGATTTGATTCTGTTAAATACCAAGAAAGTATGCCAAGTTTCAGCTTTATCGGTTGCCAGGAAGTGCTTGAAAAATCGATGATGAATAGGGAACATTACTGCCAATAGGGAACTATCCGCAAAGCTGCGCTCAGATGGCGCCACAGGTTTCTGCGTAAACAAACTAGAGAAGGGCGTTTTCGGTTTTTTGCGCAAACGGTAATGTATGTGTTTTCATATCGATATCGAAAACGGTTTTCAGATATCGATATCAGTAGTATAGTTTGCAAAAGTTAAAATGTTATTTAGATGAGCAAACTAACAACGAACACGAAATAATACTTAGAAAGATAGGTAACGCATATGGTTCCTAACGTTTGTGAAGTTTGCGTATTGTTCGTAGTTCGTACGTTTTCGCATTGTTATGGTTTTAAGTTTTGAATTAATCGTTTTTTAGGGATGTGTCCGATATATCAAACGTAACTTATATCGGATATGAGTTAGATATCATATCATATCAATATCTATATCCAAATAACCGATATTACAAAAGCTGTATCTAATAAAAACCTTACTAGCGTGTGAGAACGAATAATTCAAAACTTAAAACCGTAACAATGCGAAAACGTACGAACTACGAACAAAACGCAAACTTCAAAAACGTTAGGAACCATATGCGCTATCTATCTTTCTTAGTATTATTTCGCGTTCGTTGTTAGTTTGCTCATCTAAGTAACATTTTAACTTTTGCAAACTGTACTAGTGATATCGATATCTAAAAACCGTTTTCGATATCGATATGAAAACACATACATAACCGTTTGCGCAAAAAACCGAAAACGCTCTTCTCTAGTTTGTTTACGCAGAAACCTGTGGCGCCATCTGATAGTTCCCTATTGCCGAACACACAAAGAAAGCAAGGTAGTAAAAAAAGACACTTACCTGTAACTTCAATTGTAGCGGATGTTGCGCGACGCGATTTAGACACGTATGCTTGCATTTACACCTGCGAATAAAATAAGTTGATCATTATTAAGAAAAAAATATATGTCTGAGAAAACTCAGATATATTAAAGCCTACAGCAAATGCACTAATAAAAGCATTTGACCTTCGAATATTTGAGAGTGATGGTCCTTTTTATCAGGATAGAAATTAGTTAATGCAATGTGGCGATAAGAGTCAACATGTAATGGAGTTTTTTCTTTTTTGTGACAATCCCACGGCACTATTCCCAATGGTCAAACCATTGCAACTCCTGAAAGCCAGAATCAACAGTGGCGTCCACCAGAAAAGCGCCGAGGCAATGAAGCTCGACGAAGTCCCGGAGAATGAATTTAACTGTCTTGGATCCCGCAACGAAATTAATCAGAAAAGCATAAAGGAGGAGTAGGAAATCAAAAACATAATTTCCACCTTTCTTCATATCAAACAGGAGACAGAACAAACAAGGCCAACAGGCACAAAGGGTCGTTTACAACTGGGATAAGCCCAGTTGCCTAGCACCACGGATAAAAAATTACATTAATAATAATGGGTCCTAACATTGTGAACTTTTATATTTCATGATTGCAATAATAATAGGTATGGCAAAACGCTTGAACGCACGGAAATATGTTCTACTTTCCAAAAGGTCCGTATAATAAATAACTCCGGATGCAGCCTGTACATAATCCGACATAATATTGCGTTCATTCTGCCAAAGAATACACTCCCATAAGTTATGATGTGCAGATTGAACATATTCGCAGTCAGATGTAGAACATTGACATTGGCAATGGAGGTATGCGGATCAGGGTAACCAACATGGCAACTTCCATTGAAACGGGAGATTCCTCCGAACAGACGGGTGTTTTGTATGGGGCTCTACTCCCTATGCAAAAAGTTTTTTTTTTTTTAAAGTCTGTAGTTTCGGCCTTCGTTACGGGCGTTTCCTACTCCGTATCACTTACGGACGCATGATTCGTTTGGGGCCCGAACTACTAAAGTATGACAACACAATTTGACAGTTATACCTACTCCCTACGTGTTTTTACCCGTCCGAAAAATTTATCTCAACCCTTGTTGTTTTCACTCCGAAGTTGCGGAGTACTTTCGGACGTGGCCCGTTACTTCGTTGACGACAACTGCCCGACGATTGTTGTCGGATTGTTGAATAATATGTTCAAATCGCGCTGAAAACTCTGCTTGTGGGATGCAGGATAGTTCATATGTGGCGTCATAGATGTTTAGACGCTTCAACTCTGTCTCAGTGTGATTTTAGTATTTTTAACATGCTTTGTATGTATGTATCTATGAATCTCTGTAACGGAATCTTTGAACGTGATTTTCACCCCTATCAAAACGTCGGATTAATTTGAAACTTTGCACACTTATCAAGGATAACGATGCAATCATTAAAAGAGATATTTTTCCCATTATCCTTACAATGACCTTCAGGATTCGCAATTGAACTAAAAAGTAAAAAATAGTTTAAAAAAACAAAAAACACGCTTTAATAGAAAACCCAACTAAAAAGGAGAAATTAATGTATATAGGTATATAAAATAGAAAGTATTTATGTTCCTTATAGACTCCGAAACGGATGGACCGATTTTAATGAAATTTTCGGCTGATAATCCTGTAAAGTTTGGTGGCGATCGGAGCATTTTTTTTATTTTGAACGCAGGCGAAGCCGCGGGCAGAAGCTAGTTTTCAATAAATTTAAATTAAAAATAGGTAGATTAACATAAAAAATATTTTATTGTAAAAATGGGTTGAAAATTGCTGGATAAATGCCTCCTTTTTCTCCTTCCGAACCTCTCAGTCTTGCGCAATCTCTGGCCAAGTTTTGAGCCTTACGACTGATTTTTTAACAGTCTAGTAATTTTTGTCTAATGAATAAATATGACAGTTGGCATCACACTAATAATAAAGGCCAAAGTTTGTGAGTGTGTGTGTGTTTGTATATTTATTTGTTTGTTCTTCACGCTCAAACAGCTCTACGGATCTGGATAAAATTTGGCACAGAGATAGATTGTAGTCTGGAATTTCACATAGGATACTTTTTATCACAGAAATATGTTCCCTTGGGATAATTTTTCGACATTCACGCGGGCGAAGCCGCTGTCAGAAGCTAGACACACTAATATTATAAAGGCGAAAGTTTGTGAGTGTGTGTGTGTGTGTTTGTTTGTTACTGCTTTACGCTCAAACGGTTGGACGGATCTGGATGAAATTTAGCACAGAGATAGATTATAGTCAGGAACAGCACATAGGATATTTGCTGATTTTTATCCCGGGGATATGTTTCCTCGGGATAATTGTCGACTTTAACGCGGGCGAAGCCGCTAGCAGAAGCTAGTATTATATAAACAAACGCTGTGACATAGACTACTTTTTATCCCTGTATTCCCACGGTAACGGGAAACACGCGGGTGAAACCGCGAGGCGTCCGCTAGTCTATACCAATATTATAAAGAGGAAAGATATTTTTGTTTGTTTGTTTGTACCGAATAGGCTCCGAAACTATTGGGCCGATTTAAAAAATTATTTCACTAATAGAGAAAGCTACATTGTTCCTGAGTGACACAGGCTATTTTTTATATCCCGAAAACGGGTCCTGTGGGGTGGTCCACGGGAGCGAAGCCGCGGGGAACAGCTAGTATGCTATAATGACGCAGTCTAGACTTACCTAGAATTACACTCGTAGATCCCAGAAGGCAACGGTTCAGGGAGTCGTTTGTACACATAGCCTACATTAGGTCCAGTTAGACCGATGGTGCGAGCTCCCTCTAGTGTCATCTTCCAACAAGCGCATTTTGATTTATCCTGAAACAAAATATATTTAGTTAATACTGTGTAGAAGTGCATGGTGGCCAGTAGGGAATATTTTTTTTTTTTATATTTGCTAAATAAAATAATTGTGGTTGCGTGACGCACGGGACCGGTCAATGTGGCGACGCTTGGGGGAGGCCTATGTCCAGCAGTGGACGCCTTTCGGCTGATATGATGATGACAAAATGAAATAATTATTAACTTAAGTAAACAAATATGAAAGATTTTTTAGGGTTCCGTATCCAAAGGGTAAATACGGGACCCTGTTACTAAGACTACGATCCGTCTGTCTGTCTGTCACCAGGCTGTATCTCATGATCCGTGATAGCTGAAAGATTGTGAAAAGTCGCAGGATTGTCTAAAGTGGCCCCATGATGGGCCATAGAGTCGCAGGTTTATCCATAGTGGCCCAAGATGGGCCATGGATGATGGTGCATAGTGGCCCCTGGCGTTACATAGTGTCGCAGGATTGTCCATAGTGGTCCATAGCGACCCATTGTGGTCAATAGTGGTGCACGATGGGCCATGATGGCCAATCTTGTTCTTTATTTGTTTCCTCACCTGACAGTCATCAGTGCAGTCGCAACCGCACAGGAACTCGGGCTCCAGGTTGAGTGGTACACCAGCGGTTGGAGTTCGCTCAGTGTTGTACGAACAGAACTCTGGCAGAGAATCGTCGTAGTAATTCACGCAGGGCACCGGGACGTTTTCTTTGCCGTGCGAGAGGTCCTGTGAAAGAAATCTAGAGTTCCTATATGCATATAATGAATATCATATGGACATTTATTGCTCATAGTGTAGACATGGCCCATCATGTGAATGTATCATTGTCTAACAAAAGCCATCATGGCCACGATGGCTCATTGGCCCATGGCAACATGTTGGTCCATTTTACTTTTACACAACGATGTAAAACTAATATGGATCAACATGTACCATCACGACGACCCATCGGGTGATTGGGTTTTCATGAATCATGGGCCATATTGCCAACATGTATTGTCATGTAAGAATGGGTCATTGGTCAAAACGAGGCATTGTGTAAATGGGTTCTTGGCCAGCACGGGCCAGTGTTTGGCTTACCTTCTTCCCCACGAGACATTTATTCAGCACGAACTCAGCCAGACAGTGCGTACCGTGGCTGAAGTCAAACAGATCCACAGGGAAGTCACTTTCTGTCATTCGCAAGTACTGATGTAGCTCGCGCATGTTGCGCAGGCGACGGCCGCACGGCGCGCGGTACATCACCTCTTTGTTGCCTTTGAAGCGGACTATTTGCCTGGAAACAAAAGACAGAATGCATATTAATTTAGTCGAAGTCAGAGGATCAAGAGGAGATCGTGGCTGAAAAAAATGCATTTCCTAAGTTTGCCGTATGTCATGAATGCCCTGATTTTCATCCTTATTAGTGACACTATCGGATGGTGTAATAATACAGTGTGTGTTATTTTTTTCAAAATCAAAGGCTTCGATCCCAGGCTACGAAAATTGATTTGGCTCATTGCCACTTCACAAATACAAATACAAATACAAATACAAATACAAATACTTTATTGTTTCAATTAGAAATTACATTACATGTTAATGTGAATGGAGTCCCCCCTTTAGGCAAACAATGCCTGTATTAGAAGGCTCCGCTCTTTCAACATCATTGTCTTACACTTATTCTAACTCGAGCTGATACGAGTATTATAGTGAACTGTGACCTTAAGGGTAAATATGCAATGTAAGTACACTTTTCTGTGTTTATATTTAGCCTAAACATACCAATCCTAAGAAAATAAAAATATATAAGTAAAGTTGAAATTTAAATTATTAACTGTAAAATAAAACTTATAGAACTTATTCCCAGTCTGTGCAGGTGCTGTAAAGTGTGGTTTGGTAAGAAATTGGTATTACGTGTAGTATGTGGTGAGGCGCGCGATGTGGTGTGATGTGTGGCGTGGTGCGTTTTGTGTTGTGAGGTGTGTGATGTGTAGTATGGTTTGTGGTGTGGTGGTGTGTGGTGTGGTGTGAGTGGTGTGTGTGATGAGGGGTGTGTTATGGTATATTTCGGCTACCCAACGTTTTCCAGGAGTGCTTCGGTTTCCTCATAGGTAAGTGGTTTTATCCAGTCTATAATAGTTTTTTTACAGTCGTAGTAACTTTTATTATATACATAAACGTGTTTATTAATTTTGTTATACAGCTGGGTAGAGCGTTTATTGAATTGTTTGCATGCAAATATAGTTTTAGTTTGGGGAACTTTGAGAATTAAATCTTTTCTTCTTTTAGCTTTTTGCTTATCATTATATGGTATGTTTTTATGTTTTTTTAGTATGGTTTGGGTTATGTATAGTTTCCTTACAGAGAGTAAATTACTTAGTTGGTATAAGCTTGTAGTAGAGAATCTTTTATTTTTAAAATACATTATTTTTATTAATGCACGCTGTGCTCGTTCTATGTTTATAAATTTTGTTTTTGCTGTACCGCCCCAAATTGGGATGCAATATAATAGTACAGACTGGGCCAGTGCTACATATATTTCATTTAGGAGATTTCTGGGACGGTTTTTACAGCTCTCTATTTTAGTTGGAACAATATGTCTGAGGGATTTAAAGATCCAACTGAGTTTCCTTATCCTTCCAGAAATCTGTTCAAGCTGAGGGTACCAGGACAGTACTTGATCTACTACAACCCCAAGATATTTAGCTTTAGCCACCTTCTCAATGCAAGGACAATCACAGCCTACAGTAGACCTATCTCCACAAATGTGTACCTTTAAATCTAACTCTTCAATAGGCTGTGTTCGGTTACTGATACTAAAGCATATGTAATTGGTTTTATTAGTATTTAGGGAAAGTAGGTTACTTTTTAGCCATTCAGCTACCCGAGCCAATCCTGCCTCTGCTCTCAGTTTTACTTCGTGCCAGGATGCACCAGAGAACACAATAGATGTATCATCTGCGTACGAAAATATTTTAGCATTTTCTATTTCCATAGAACAAAGATCATTAATGTACAGGAGAAAGAGGGTAGGCCCTAAAACACTACCCTGTGGGACGCCGTATGATACATCTACCTCGTCACTGGAGTACTGTCCTATTTTTACTCTTTGTTTCCTGTTGGAGAGGTAGTTTTTGAGTAAACTGAGGGCTCTCCCTCTTATCCCAGCTTTTTCCAGCTTGTTCACAAGGATTGGGACAGAGACGGTGTCGAATGCTTTTTTGAGGTCTAAGAAAACAGACAGGCATCTGTTTCCTTTGTCAAGGTGCTCAGCTACAAGAGAACTTAACGCAGTTACTGCATCTTCAGTAGATACACCTTGCCTAAACCCAAACTGTGAGTTAGATAAAAGATTAAATTTTTTGAAATAATTAATTAGTCTAATGTTTATTAATTTTTCAAGTACTTTTGATATCGACGGTAAAACGGAAATAGGCCTGTAGTTGCTGACATCGTCACTGTCCCCACCCTTGTAAACTGGGGTTATAACGGATTGTTTTAGTGGAGCGGGGAAGACACCCTTCTGAAAACAGAGATTAGTAAGGTGAGTTATAATGGGGACAGCTTCTTTTCTTATGTACTTTAAGAACTTAATTGGTACATTATCCCAGCCAGGGGCACTTTCTGATTTCTGATTCATCAGAATACTATCTACTTCATAATCGTCCGTATCAAGTAGTACGAAGGTATTAAGTTGTGATCCTAATGCATTTGTTTGGTTACTAGGGACATTGTTTAAATCAAGATTAATTTTTTGGGCAAGTTGTTTTCCGATATTAGCAAAATAAGCATTAACATAGTTTATTGACTCTATGGGGGTTGTTTTTATATTTAATAATTCTAAGTTTTGACTTTTTAATCTATTTGAGTATGTGATGGTTTTTATATTTTTCCAAAGTAATTTGTTATTGGACACTGATTGTGCAAGTAAGTTTCTTTCATATTTTCTTTTCAATTTTTTTATTAAATTATTGCAGTAGTTCCTGTATCTAGTATAAGTTATTTTTAAGATTTCGTTATGAGGGTCATTGCGATATTGTTTTTGCATTTTATTTCGGTTTTTGATACAACGAAGGATGCCCAAGGTAATCCAAGGCTTTATGATACGTTGATTGCTTGGAATATTTCTTAAATTAGTGTTCTCGTTTATAACGTTGGTTAGTAAATTAATAAAACTACTGATTAATAAATTTGGATCATTACAAAATAACAAGTCTGATAAATTTCTTGCCTGTAAATCTTTTAAAGCTTGTTCATAGTTCATTGTAATAGAGGTTCTTTTTATGATTTGAACATTTTTTAACTTCGTTATAGAGATAAATGTTGTATAGTGATCAGTCACCGTAGTGTGAAGGATAGCTATAGATGCCGAGAACCTTTTGTGGATTTTAAGCATAAAATGGTCAAGACAGCTTTGTTCCCTCGTGGGCAAAGTGTGCCCAGGAAGTATACCGAAAAACGATAACATATTAAGGTAGTTAATTCTACTCTTAAGCTCCTGGGATGACTCGGTCTCTTTATATTTGAGGTTAATATTTATGTCACCAGTTATTATAATGTTTTTTTGTGATGTTAAAGTGTTTAATTGTGTGCTGAGGGAGTCAATAAAGTTGTCGGTATTTGAGTTAGATGGAGATCGGTAGATACAATAAACAATATTACCCAACACGTCCAATCGTAGACAGGATGCTTGGACCAACTGAATTTCCTCAACTTTAGGGTTTAAAGAGTCCTTAACATATACAACTACGCCGTCATTCTGGTTCAACTGACGAGTCGTCATGTACGAGTGATAGTTGTTTATTTGCGGAATTGCTTTATTAGCATGCAATCTACATTCCGTTAGGACTATAATGTCCACTTCAAATTTAAGGGTAGATAAAGTGATCAGAAAGTTGTCAAAATTACAGTAAATACTGCGTATGTTTTGAGATATTATGGTGAGGTCGCTTTTATTTACACATATATGTTTATGGAGTTCTGTAGAGTCGCATTCCACTGTACGGGCAATTTCAATGCTATCTATTTCAGAAACAGTATGTAGTGTATTATCCATTTACAATTAGTGTCAGTTGAATGATCGTCAAGCTTAGGTAAGTATTTATTTCAATGTGTTTAGACAATAAATAGCCATGTATTGAGGTTTTAATTTGTGTTGTTTTGGTGGGCTGTATTTTTATTTTACAGGATTGTAAAACGTGTGCGTGGATGGGTATAGCTGTGTTATGTATTTGTGCGTTTTGTGATTTGTAGCTTTTTGTGGGTACGTGTGTAAGTAAGATATATATGTATAGTATGCGTGTATGTATAATGGGGTTTCGTTTTTTATCTGGGAAGTCATAAAAACCAATTAAGTAAATCTTTAACCAATATTCAGTGGGAAATAATTTCAGATGATACAGTGTTACAAACACATTCAATGTTAAGAGAAAGCAATTTATAAGGTTAAGGGGTAATAGTCATTTGTCTAGCAATAGTTTATGTACCTGTTCTTCACTTCTTATAATTATAGTTGGCGAATTTTCATCCTTTTTAATGTAAACCTTGCCGTAGGCAGTCCAGCAAAACTTGTAGATTCCAGCTTTACTTAGATCACGTGCCAGGAAGTGAAGGCGAGAGCCTTTAGCCGTTAGATGTTCCGATATGAAGACCGGGGTGTCTTCTTGGCTTTTAAATCCCATGTGTTTACTACTTAATTTATTTTTATGTTTTATGTTGAAGGCCTTGGCCATTTTCAAAGTCTCAGTCTTAAGGATTGTGGAGCCAGTTTCAACGACAATAGGTGTATTTTGTTTTTCCGCCGCTTTTCCGCGTACTCGATATATGTCCTTAATGTCATATTTTTTTATGTTACAGTGTATGTTTTCAAAAAGGCACATAGCCATTTCTAGCAAATCTTCTTTGGTCTCCCCATTTTTTCTCGGTACATTTTTAATCATTAGGTTACTTTTTCGACTTTCAGTTTGCATGTCCTCAATCTTATTTTCTAGAATGGAGATATATTTTCTGTCTTCTTTAGACTGCATTTCGAGTCGGGTAATCTTCTCTTGAAGGTCCGAGTTTTGTGCTGTCAAGAACGCAATCGAATTTTCTATGTGTGCGTTTGACTGTTGAATCTCCTGTAGTTTTGCATTTATTTTTTGTGTCTCTTTCCCTTGTTTTTCATTAAAGGACGAGAGCATTTTTTTCATCTCTTCCTTAAATTCATTTAACTGTTTGACTAGTGAATCATCCATATCATCTCTGCTTCTTTTGACGCGTTGGAACACATAGTTAGGTGGAGTTTTATGTGTGCCCGTTAAGTTAATTTCCGTGTCTGACACAGATTTATTCAGGAAGTTAGAATCCGAAGTGTTCATTATTTCTTGGTAGGAAATCAAAGCAACTTAACTTACTGTGATGGTACGATACTGCAGAGTCGCGATGAAGTGTCGTGGTAGGCAGGCGGCGACGCGGAGCAGTCTTGTGGTAAGCGGGCGAAGCGGCGACACAGAGCACGGCGCCGGAGCAGGGTAGAAGTTGTGGCGCAAAGCTGTGTACTATAGAGCGCTAGCGATAGCCAAGTATTGCTGTGTGCGTGACTAGTCCGCGCGGCCGGCCTCAGCGCGGTCAGAAAGGGATAGCAATTATTTAGACTGTTCTCTTTCTCGCGGGTCGAGGTTCGGGGCGCTTCTGACGCGGTGACTCCTCGCGCAGTGTTTTTTTAATTATCTAGTCTAATGTACTTGTAAGTAGAACTATTATCGCAGTTGGAGTTTTAAAGGATTTCTTAAGAAATTGGACAACACGTCTGTACTGTGCAACGGTTTGGACGAAAGAGAGACACTCTGGACCATGCTGGCCCATTGCCATTTCATACAACCACTTCAGACTCTGGACCATGCTGGCCCATTGCCACTTCACACACTGGACCATGCTGGCCCATTGCCACTTCACACTCTGGACTATGCTGGTCTATTGCCATTTCACACTCTGCACCATGCTGTTCCATTGCCACTTCACACTCCGGACTATGCTGTCCCATTGCCACTTCACACACTGGACCACTCTGTCCCATTGCCACTTCACACTGGACCATGCTGGCCCATTGCCACTTCATAAACTGGACCATGGCCCATCATATGTTTTTAATAGTATTTATTATTGGCTTACCTTTCCCATCCGCTCAGCAGTGGTTTGGCCAACGGGTTGTAAGTCCTCAACTCCTTTAGTGAGAGCACGTCGCTCCGCTTGCATTTAGGACTGCATCTGTGTGGGAACATCCTCAATGGTCTCACCGCGTGCTTTGGTGTGTAGTACTGCGAAGAAAAATAGGCATAATTAGATGGTTTAAGTATCTTTGTTCATTTAAAATATTTTCTGTATCTATTCTGTATTATTCAGTATTATTATTTGACAAAAAAAAAAAAACAGAAAAATTTTTGCTGTTTCCCTTGTTGACTCGGAAGTGCCGTGCTTGACAGACGCAGAGAACGCCTGGAAAGTGGCTTGCCCGGATACGGATCGGCCCGAGAACCCATTTTCCCAGAGACAGTGGGATGAGCCGCTCTGCAGGTTGGTACGGAATAACCTTATTAATACGTCTACCAATACTGCTGAGCGTGCCCGCTTGTTGGCTGTGGGTGAGTGGGAGTCGGGCCTCTGGCTTCAGGCACTACCGTCGCCTAACATAGGCACTATGCTAGGTGACACAACCTTCCCACTCGCTACATGCCTGCGATTGGGCGCTCCTTGTGGGGCTCCACATCGCTGTCAATGCGGTGAAGCAGTCGACTGCCTCGGACACCATGGCCTTTCTTGTAGTAAGAGTGCAGGTTGGATTGCGCGGCACGCTAGCATTAATGATCTCATCCGTCGTGCTCTTGCCACCGCCGGAGTGCCAACTGTCTTAGAACCCAATCGCCTGGCACGCTTTGATGGGAAGAGACCAGATGGTATGACCATAATGCCTTGGAAATTGGGTAGGTCTTTGGTGTGGGATGCAACTTGTGTCGACACCCTTGCACCATCCCATCTTCCTAGCACGGTGGGCTGCGCTGGGGCGGCTGCTGCAGGTGCTGAAAACCTCAAACGGCGCAAATACAACAACTTAATTGGTAATTATGTGTTTGAGCCGTTTGGGGTTGAAATACTAGGGCCGTGGGGTCCGAGTGCACACCTATTATTTCGGGATATCGCCAAGCGGTTGGTCGACTCTTCACGAGACCAGAGGGCTGGCCTTTTCTTTGGCCAAAGAATCAGCATTGCCATCCAACGTGGCAATGCTGCCAGCCTTCTAGGCACTTTTCCTGTTGACAGCGATGTGGACGAATTTTTTGACGCTCCGTAATTGTACATGTTTATTCTTATTTTAGTTCTAATATTAGTTTGTAAATAATAATGTACATATGTAAATAAATATCAGCATAGACATAATCATAATAAATATTTTACCTAGCTCAATGAGATGAAGCGTCTATAACAATTTGGCAGAACCCGTCCGAAAAATTTAATCGTTACGAAGTAGGGTTCACTCGGAAGTTCTGGAGTAGGTACTTTTGGACGGGCTTGTAACTTCGTTGACGGAGTAGTACGAGTATATAAAAGAGCATCATTGGATTTTTAAAAATTCCATATTCCTAGCCAGGAATCGAACCCGCTAAATTAAAAAAAAAACATGTAGCGGCACCAACGCCGCCACTTACGAACCAATGACATGACGTCACACAAATCCTGCATCGCGCAAGTAAAGTTTGCGGCGCGATTTGAACACATACAACATTCCGACAATTACCGTTGGGCAGTTGCCCGGACCAGACACAACACCCGTCTGGTCGGAGGATCCTCCCTTTTCTATGGAGGTTTGTGGGACTTTACACCCTGTTCCACCTACCCCAAAATCACATACTGTAAACAAAATTCGGTACTGTCTCTGATTAAAAAAAAAACTTTTTTGTAGGAAATCATCGAAGACTTCTACATACAATTGATGGCATGAAACAATCTTTGGAGAATATTCTAAACGGAATAAAAATTATTGTAATGCTGAATATTTATTTCGTCCTATCTTGCTTACTCATGCAGTACCACATCACATCATCAGCCTATTAATGTTCCCACTGCTGGGACACAGGCCTCCTCTCTGAGAGGGGAATGGGCCATTATCCACCACGCGGGCCTAGTGCGGTTTGGTGGATGTCACATGTCTTCGAATTGTTGGTTCTAGGATATGCCGGTTTCCTCACGATGTTTTCCTTCACCGTTTTGAGAGCAGTGGTGATGAAATAATTTACACAAAGTAAAGCACCTGCTTGAGCTCGAACCCACGACCTACAACTTGTAAGTCGCGGCCTATAGTATGACATTGTATGACAAACTGTTTCTTGCGCAATGGTTCGCAGAGCCTAACTTCAAAGACACAAAGATCCGCTGTGACTACTATACGTTTTAATCAGAATTCAGCAACGTCAACAGTGTTGTCATTTGCCTCACAAAGGTCCTTCAGGGGGCAGGTGTTGTTGCACAGAGAGTACAACTAGAGATGAGGCATTGATTGGGACGTAGCTCCGTAATCGCAATCATTGGCGAGGCTTGAGGGAGGCCTATGTCCCAACAGTTTACGTCTTTCGGCTGAAATGATGATGATGAAAAAAGAACTTACCACAACTCTGCTGGTAACCTGGTGGGGTCCTACAGGTTGGTGTTCCGAGGGGGTGGGATGAACAATCTGCTGCGACGGCGGGATCACTTGAGGGGGCGCCGATGTCGACTTCTTGGCGACTGCGCGTTGGCGGCGTATCTCCTGTGGGACGATATTTTTTTTATGTGAGAGAACTATAGATTCCGTTCAACGGGTTATTTGGCAGATGAAACAAGTGATTGCAGCAACGTAAAATTACGATTACGGATTCGATTATTGACACATGTAATTGGTTTGTAAAACCGACTGTATTTTTTTGCTGTCGATTAAAATATGTTGCGAATTCTGTGCCTTTTTCTTTTTTTATTCGACACGAAACAAAATAAACAACTATATTTTATTACATGCATATCAACAAATAAATACTCGTAATTAAATAAGATTTAACAATTTAAATATTTATTTTTTACGCATTTGAAAGTTAACTTATTTATCTATGTAATCCACCTCCGTGGCTTATAAAGCACGTTTTTACACTACAAGACTCTAAAATAAAAATAAAAAAATTACATTACTGTTAGTTACGAAATGACTTTTGTATGGATCATTATGTAACTGGCAGAATGATACTGAACCTGTTACCTCTCGAAAAAGCGCGCGTTGGTTGTGTGTATAAACTCTGTGGTTTTTAGTCTGAACGTTTCTAATAAATTGTTGTTGGAACTTATTTGCATTTAATTAAGTAAGCTCATCAGGTAGTGGAAAAAGAATCATTCGTGTCTCGCATAAAAAATATTTTAACACTCGCATGTAGGTTTCGAAATTAGCTGTATAGCTTGTGTTAAAATCTCGACTTTTTATGCTCGACACAAAATGTACTATAAGCCGTTGGTATGTGCTTGAAAAATGGATTATTAGTTTCCGGACACACATACGAAAGTGAGTTAGTATAAACCTTGCAAAAAGTCAAAAGGGTTCTCACCTCATTATGAATCTGCATTTGTTGCTGCCGCGGAGTCTGTCCCGACTCTAGCTTGATAGACTCCGGCTCGTCCGACCGTGTGTACTCCACGTATGGCATGTTGAACTGTGAAAGAAAGTTATTGTTACAAGTTTTGTTTATCGACAAAATTATTTGGCTTCACTATAATAATATATAGCGATATAGATTCGGAAGTCGGTGTCAAAAAATGTAAAAAAAGAGGTACCAAAGACGTCTCTGAAACGAAAGTAATTTTTGCCCTTTTTAGTATTTTGCTGAAAGTTGGTCTTTTTTTTAATTTTATTCACCCTGATTTGAGCATTGGTCCAGGGACTGTTAATAGAGGTCCATGCTCGGTCATAGTGGTTCATACTGGGCCATGTTATCCCATGTTAGTCCATGCTAGGTTTAGCAGCAGCGTGGTCCAGCATGATGCATGATGAGCCATGCTGGTCCATACTGGGCAATGTATTTTTTTGTTCGTACAGTGTCGTCATCTGTCTCGCTCTACAATCTCTACTCATCCTGGGCTATGCCTTGCTCCTCGACATGGTTCTGCGATGGGGAGCAATAATGTGCCAAGACTTAACATGACAGTCCATGCTGGGCTATCATGGTCTAAAATGGCCTATGATGGTCCATACTGGCTTATGATGGCCCATTTTGGAACACGATGGGGGAGCTATAATGTGTCAAGACTTAACATGACAGTCCATGCTGGACCATCATGGTCTAAAATGGCCTATGATGGTCCATACTGGCTTATGATGGCCCATTTTGGAACGCGATGGGGGAGCTATAATGTGTCAAGACTTAACATGACAGTCCATGCTGGGCCATAATGGTCTAAAATGGCCTATGATGGTCCATACTGGCTTATGATGGCCCATTTTGGAACACGATGGGGGAGCTATAATGTGTCAAGACTTAACATGACAGTCCATGCTGGACCATCATGGTCTAAAATGGCCTATGATGGCCCATTTTGGAACGCGATGGGGGAGCTATAATGTGTCAAGACTTAACATGACAGTCCATGCTGGGCCATAATGGTCTAAAATGGCCTATGATGGTCCATACTGGCTTATGATGGCCCATTTTGGAACACGATGGGGGAGCTATAATGTGTCAAGACTTAACATGACGGTCCATGCTGGACCATCATGATCTAAAATGGCCTATGATGGTCCATACTGGCTTATGATAGCCCATTTTGGAACGCGATGGGGGAGCTATAATGTGTCAAGACTTAACATGACAGTCCATGCTGGACCATCATGGTCTAAAATGGCCTATGATGGTCCATACTGGTTTATGATAGCCCATTTTGGAACGCGATGGGGGAGCTATAATGTGTCAAGACTTAACATGACAGTCCATGCTGGGCCATAATGGTCTAAAATGGCTTACGATGGTCCATACTGGCCCATGATGGGAGATGATGGTCCATTTTTTTTTTTATGCTCTTGGTACTTACCCTAGGTTGAGCCTTGCTCCTAGGCATGGGCCTGGGCCGGTGTCTCTCTGCAGCTCGCAGCTCAAGGTACAAGGGAGCCAGGCGAGTGGAGCCACGGTAGATCCATTCGCGTCGTCCGTCACCCACGAACATCACTTGAGCTAACGATGCGTCTACTCGGATCACCCGGGATGACCACCATTTTCCTTGAAAAAAAAAGATAATCAGGACAGATTAACTACTAAGTCACAATGGTCCTTAGTGGACAATGTTGGCCTACAGTGGTCTCTGCTGAGTCACGATGGTCAACGCTAGGCCATGGTGGTAAATAAAGGCTAATGACAAGCTATGTTGTCCCACAATGATCCACAATGGGTCACGAAAGTTCATGCTAGGTTACAGCGGTCGATGTAATTTTTTTTAAATATTTTACTCACCGTTTCACTCAAGTCTTAAGATGCTGTCCCTCGTGCAGCCTCAGCATGGATGTCTCATGATACACTAGTAAGTACTCTCTCACGAAATCCCTCGAGAACGGATGTACTTCCTCGCATACTAGGTTTGAACTATCACAGACTAGGTGGGTGTATTTCTGTTACATAAATACTTGCTAACCAGCCCATTGTTCCTTCACAAGTTTTTTTTTTTTTTTTAACGTTGCCCCACACTAGGAATTTCTTCCTGTATCGTGGGTGCGTTTACAAACATATAAACTCACATACACAACACCCAGAGCCGGAACAACTATCTGTAGGTCATACAAATATTTGTTCCGTGCGGGAATCGAACCCGCGACACGCAGCGCAGCAGTCAATCGCTCAACCACTGCGCCAACCGTGCGCCCAACAACGTTTGAACATGTTGGCCCAGAATATTTCTTACATTGGTCCAAGCTGGCCTAAGTTGGTCCTTGTTGGGTAATGATGGCCCATGCTGGACCATCATGGGCCATGTTTATCAAGATTTATTCAATACTTTTACTCACCATTCCACTCGGTCTTCAGATGCTGCCCTTCATGCAGCCTCACCATGGGTCTCTCAGGGTACGCCAATAGGTACTCTTTCACGAAATCCCTCGAGAACGGATGTACTTCCTCCCACACTAGATTTGAACTCTCGCAGACTAGGCGGGTGTACTGGTGTTGGACATATTGGGCGTAGCCGTCATCGAAGAATACTAGGTATCTGAAAAATTAATAAGTATATTTTTGTCTGTATCGTTTACACGTCCTATCCTACTAAACACATCCAACTACTAATATAAACGCGAAATTTTGTGAGGATGGATGGTTGGATGTTTGTCCCAACTTTGTCTTGGCCATCGCTGAAATCAATGTTTTCCCATCGTGAGAAAACCAGGACTATTAATAATGATTTAATAATTCTAATAATATATTGATTAATAAAATTA
This sequence comes from Orthosia incerta, assembly GCA_948252205.1. Taxonomy (NCBI): domain Eukaryota; kingdom Metazoa; phylum Arthropoda; class Insecta; order Lepidoptera; family Noctuidae; genus Orthosia; species Orthosia incerta. Next base: position 11,892,321 of record OX411766.1, on the reverse strand, counting down.
TTAATTAAAAAATCTTTTTTAAAACAAGTTCTTTTCGTATTCTTCTCAGCAAACTCTTTCATTTGATACCTATATCATGGCAGTGCACAAAAAATAACTAGTCCGCCATAATGGATTTAGAATGGCGTCACTTAGCTAACTATGCATTGTCATCCAAACTAAACGTGTATGGAAAATTTCATCCTAATCGGTGGTGGATAACTGCTTTAATATTCAGTTGCAAGATTTGACCCGAACACACTTACATACATTGCAAGTTAAATAAAAGCTAGTAATATAAGTCTGAAATCGCCAACCCGGATTGATGCGGGCCCGATTGAAAAGGCCCGCGCATTGATCACCACGCTTGGGTGATCAATGCTTCTAAGGAGAGGCCGTTGCCCTGCCAAGAGTCAGTAACGATCTGCAGCCGAATTGCGTAAGTATATTAACCAAAGCAAAAGAATCGATTCTTTCCCAAAACCGACTTTACGTATTGCATATTGATACGAAAAGTCGTTTTTGGGAAGGAATCGATTCTTTTGCTTTGGACACGGGGTCTCATTGCTAACAAAGTAAATTTGGTTCAAATAAATCGTACTAGATGGCGCGACATGTACACACAATTCAATAAATTGTGTGTAAAATTAAAATTTTCTGGAATTGAACATAAAAATTATATGTTCTTGTTTAATCAGCTCTCCTAAGTACAAAATTATGGAACATTGGACTCTTAATTCACATTTGAAAGATTATTTCAACGGATCATTTAAAATTGATGCCAGTAGATGGCGCATTTTTTAATTTCTGAGGCATTCCACCCGATTTTTTAAATTTGCATTGTAACACATTTTGGTGCAAATAGACTGTTAAAAAGTGCAAAAAAATACTATAAAACGAACCTTCACTGTATTTAAAGAAAAAAATATTCTCGAACCTAGTAAACCCTTTTACTTGCAAGTCGCTGCTAACACCATCTATTGCCGTGAAACGGGATCGAACGCGATTGATGTACTTACAAAAATAACAAGATTAATCAGATGAAAAACGCTAGTTACGTCGGCACGGTTTCTTAGTATGGGATCATCTGTATGCTAGTATTATATTATCTGTGCTTTGGATAATATACTTACGCAATTCGGCTGCTGGTGTTATTATAATAAGACTTACCTATAATTATTGACTGGGTTGGGTATTTCGGCCACTACACCCGAGTAGAAGGACTCACGTTTGTTCGAATTCTTGAATATGGCTATAAGACGTGTACCTGTGCAACAGAAATAAAATGGTTAGTAACCGAATGGGATTCGCACTATTGACCTCCCAGTACAATCTTCACTTTTCAATTATATAATAAAACCGGCCAAGTGCGAGTCGGACTCGCGCACGAAGGGTTCCGTACTATTATCGCAAAAAACGGCAAAAAAAACACGTTTGTTGTATGGGAGCCCCACTTAAATATTTTATTCGGTTTTTAGTATTTGTTGTTATAGCGGCAACATAAATACATAATCTGTGAAAATTTCAGCTGTCTAGCTATCACGGTTCATGAGATACAGCCTGGTGACAGACGGACAGACAGACAGACAGACAGACAGACGGATCGCGGAGTCTTAGTAATAGGGTCCCGTTTTTACCCTTTGGGTACGGAACCCTAATAAAAAACTTTTGTTTTTGTTAAATAATCCTAAACATTTATATTTTATTTCTTAAAATTTTCTTAACTCCATTTGCGATAACATTAGAAGTTTAAATTAGCCCATTTTACAGCCCGTTCAACCGATTTTGACTTCTATTGCGTTGGTGATACGACAAATGGTAGCTGTAATAAACAGTTGGTTTTGGTAACAGGTTTACGCTTTTTATGTCATCCTTATGTTTACGGAATAGAACTCAAAATCGGTTGAACGGACTGTAAAAAGATTTGGAAACGTGTCTAATATTATTTCAAATGGAGTATAGAAGAAAATAGAGCGGATCTTTGTGTCTCTGAAGATGGTTTTGTCAACTATTGCGCAAGAAACAGTTCAACTGCATAGAGTAAGCGAGATAGGATGATGACAAACGTAAGCGAGTGAAAGAGACAGTTATACAATGCTATCTTCACTTTCAATATTGACACAAAATAGCTACTGCACAGGCTCTCACTGACTTATAAACCTATAGACTTGCCATACCTACGAAATTAGCGTGCATACCTACATAAATCGGGCATTTAAGATGGCTGCCCATTTACCAATGAGGTAGGCCATTTGCAACTGTTTGACAGCACAACTACACAGATAAACGTACATATACGGCACACAACTACCAATTTTACTCGGCAATCAACATGGCGACCGGTCACGAATAGACATGATTTTGACGTCACTCAAAAGTATTACCAAGTTTAGTCCTTGACAAACATTTAGATGTCTCTCTTTTCATATGCAGCTCTTGGTTAGTTAAAAAGAGACAAAACGCTTTATGACATGCGTGTGTCGATATTATAGATTTTTGTATAACTATTCTTTATATAGTAGAATATGCCGTCTCCATAGTTTTCCTACCTCATTGCAGGCTCTTGCAGCTAATTCAGAGACACAACAATCGGTTGTAAATATTATACCCTGATTTACTAACCAATAGTCATTCTAACGTCAGCAGGCTCAGAGTACGCGATACACCTTGCAGGAAGCACCTTCCCATTGGTCTTGACTTTATGGTCGAATTTCACCTTACACATCGAAAATTGCATGCCCTGAAATATAAAACAAGTACTTTATTAAAAAATATTATTTTCTAATTTATTTAAAATTGCATTGTCACGAGAAACAAACGAACCAGTGTTCGATTCAGCTAAAATTTTGGAAAAAAAAAAAATTGTGGTAGTAAGCAAGTTAAAGGGTAAGATTTACAAGTCCGTGATTAGACCTGTCGTACTGTATGGATCAGAATATTGGGCTGTGAAAAAGATGGATGAAAAGAGATTGCATGTAGCAGAGATGAGAATGTTGAGATGGATGTGCGGAGTGACGAGAATAGAAGTGAGAAATGAGTATATTAGAGGAAGTTTGAAAGTGACAGAAAGTTGAAAGGAAACCGTTTGTCCTGGTATGGTCATCTGATGAGGAGGGATGAAACGCATGTTACTAAAAGAGTTATGAATATAAATGTGGATGGATGGAGAGGGAGGGGACGGCCAAAGAATAGATGGATGGACTGTGTGAGGAGTGATATGAATGAAAAGGGAGTCAGTGATAGCGTGACGGGGGACAGGACGGTATGGAAGAAGAAAACGTGTTGCGCCGACCCCAAGTAACATGGGACAAGGGCAGGAAGATGATGATGACCTAATAAGCAATTTCTATTGTAAGGTAATGCAGAAAGTTATGCCAGAATAGATTAACCGAATGATAAAAAACTTGAACCGGTGAAATGAGCGTATACCAGGATAAACTGTTCATAACTGAGTACCCCTTTAGAGCGTACCAGCGTGATATACATATGGCGTAAACAATAAGCAGACATGCGATTGCAGCAATCCCAAGAGATTTTCCGTTGTTTATTGAAGAGTTCTGTTTTATATCTCCGAAGTTCATCATCAGATCTTCACCAAATTAAAATAGGACCACATGAGAATCACTAGCATTCAAATACAAAATAATCATAGAAATCAGGGGGGTGACCATAAGCTCTTAGAGCGGTATCAATTTGAGATCGTATAAGGGACAGATGTATCTGACTTGTATACATCTTTTGCTTACTCGATATCAAATTGATACCGCTCCAAGAGCTTATGGTCACCCCCCTGTTCACCTAGTAACAAGTTTTGAGATGACACAAATAAAAAAACAATATATTATACAGTCGAATTGAAAACCTCCTCCTTTTTGAACTCTGTCAAAAATACTGTAAGTGCTAACATACCATAAAGTCTGTTTTCGCCGAAGGATTGGGCAAAGGTGCCCTATAAGAACAGCCACATTTCGCTTGTTGTGTTTAAGCTTTATGTAATAGGAGACACGCAAATTATCAGCTACTGATTCTGGGTTGCACCTGTTATGGGCCTTCACGGGATGCCCAGGCGGCAAGGGGGCGGGACATCTCGCCCGGTGCAGGTTCCTCTGATAGCTTCACTACTGATATGTTACTCACCCGAGGGCGCCGCTGCTGATAGATTCACTACTGATATGTCTACCTGCTATAATACTCACCCATCTAGGATTCTTGGGCATTATCTCTAACACCCTGCGCTACAGCCAGGTTCCGAAGGCGTTCTTCTTGGCGTACACCGTTATGACCAGGCAGAGAGGGGGGCGGGATATCTAGCCCGGGGCGGCTTCCGCTGATAGCATCCCTACTGATATATCAACCTACTGCAATACTCAACGAGCTAGGATTCTTGGGCACTATCTCTAACACCCTGCTCTTCAGCCAGGGTCAGAAGGCGTTCATCATGGCGTACACCGGTATGACCAGGCGGAGAGGGGGCGGGATATCTAGCCCGGGGCGGCTTCCGCTAATAACATTACTACTGATATATCAACCTACTACAATACTCACCGAGCTAGGATTCTTGGGCACTATCTCTAACACCCTGCCCTTCAGCCAGGGTCCGAAGGCGTTCTTCATGGCGTACACCGGTACGCCCACGCGGAGAGGGGGGCGGGAGATTTCGCCCGGGGGCGGTAACTCTGCCGGGGCGGCTTCCGCTGATAGTTTTACTACTGATATATCTTTCTGTTGGATAGAAAAAAAAAATATGTTGATCTTCAGTTCTTCCGTTTGGTGTGACGCCATAGAGCAGTTTCTTAAACTGGTGGGAACGAAAATTATACAGAGAGCTGTCAGGGTTTTCAAGCAAGCATATTCAGGGTGAAATTTGATAGCTGAGTACGGGCTCCCTTCTACGTTCTGATTGTGTTCACCGGGGTGGTTTCAATGAAGCAAAAACCCTCACACTTCCCGATATTTTCCCCAAAAGTCCAGGCACCTTTTGAAGGTATCATCCCGTTAGCAAAAAAATGATGCAGCTTGGTGAGAGAACATCGAGAATATATATAGGTCAGCTCCTTCAATCGCATTCTATGAAATACAGAACTGGCCAAGTGCATGTCGGACTTTGCACATTTAAGCAATCGCGGTTTGGTACAGAACCCTGAACCGCAAAATCAAGTTGGTTGTAATAGAAAAAAACCGGCCAAGTGCGAGTCGGACTCGCGCACCGAGAGTTCCGTACAAACCTCAGCTTAAAGAATACAGTATTTGATATGAATTTAAATTTAATACCTCTACGCGTTCATGAGGAAAGGGGTAATAAGTTTAAAATTATTAAAAATATTTTTATTATACGAGTATGATGTAACTAAAAATTTACGGTTTTCGCAATTTTTCCTTTATCTGTGCTATAAGAAGTTGCTTCGTACCAAATTTCAAGATTCTGAGTTCACGAGAAGTACCCTGTGTAGGTTTTGATTCCCTTGCGAGTGTCGAAAATTTGCTGTATCTTTTGATTGCGTTGGCTTAGAAGTTTGATTTTTCACAGCTTTAAGGAACATTAGACCTGAGTATTTGATATAAATTTCAGCTTGATACATCCACGCGTTCCTGAGAAAAAGGGTCTTGACAGACAGACAGACGGACAACAAAGTGATCCTATAAGGGTTCCGTTTTGTTTGTTCGAGGTACGGAACCCTAAAAATGAGGGTAATTCAAAGAAAAATCTGTTTTATCAATACATTGATATTTGTTAGTAAAATATACGTAATAATAAACATTATCACCAAATTTAAAGTTCATAGGTCAATTGAGAAATAAAAAATCTTCGGCACGTAATTTTGCAAAAAAATATCTGACTTTGGCAGCTTCTCATTTCTTTTACTTTGTTTTCCAATATTTTTATAACAAAAAATTCAATATTTTTGTACTCAACGAGCTCTAAACAACGATACACCATTCGATGGGGGAGGTCAATTTTTTTTTTCGCTCCCCCCTTTTGTTGTATGGTAACCCCATTAAAAATATTTTTTGACAATTTGTATTGCTTTGGGTCAACAAGATACTTATACTGTGAACATTTTAAGACTGCAGCACCAACCGTTTGACTGTTAAACTTGAGTGACAGACGACGGACACGTGAGTGACAGCAATAGGGCTCCGTTTGGACCCTTCGGGTACGGAAACCTAAAAATGCACATTAAGTATCCTACCTTTAATTTTAGTGTCCTTCTTTAATGAGATATAAAAGGCTTACAAAAAGTCAATAAGAATTGTACTTACGTCATCATCAATTTTGGCATCTATTGCTGATATCGTAACTGCAGTATCCTGCAAATAAAAAAAAAAATGATATTCATAAAATCAAAACAGACTTTTACACTAACAAACTTAAAATGGCTTTTTCTTATGGAGGTAGGTAGATATTACAGAACACCACTTACCTAACCTTGTAGCGTATCAGAGCTAACCTAACCTTGTATTAGAGCTAACCTAAACTTATATCAGAGCTAACCTATCCTTGTATCAGAGCTAACCTATCCTTGTATCAGAGCTTACCTAACCTTGTATCAGAGCTAACCTTAATTTATATCAGAGCTAACCTAACCTTATATCAGACCTAACCTGTCCTTGTATCACAGCCAAACTAACCTTGTATCAGAGCTAACCTAATCTTGTATCAGAGCTAACATAGTCTTGTATCAGAGCTAGCCTAACCTTGTATCAGAGCTAACCTAACCTTGTATCAGAACTAACCTAACCTTGTATCAGAGCTTAGATATACAACAGAAGTCTACAATAAATGACGATGTTTTTATTTGTAATCGGTTGAAATTTTTTGTAGAAATATTTATTTTTCGTCTTGCTTTTGGACAATACTGGCGTAAAATCTCCGTCACGAGAAGCTAGTTACGTAGCGACAAATAAATCAACAACAAATAATCTCAAATTCAATCAACTCAAAGAAACATACGTGTAGTAGGAAACTAAAGTGCAATTTCACTTGGTCGGGTTATATTTTAGCGACCTATTGCGTTGTCGTCTAGTGTATAATATTTTTTGTGGTACTGGAACGCGTCTGTGTAGTTGTTTTGTGTTGGAACGCGAATGTGTTTACAGAATTTATACTACGGTTGGTGAATGTCACAAAGCCATTTAAGCTACTTGTACCTTTTTGACACGCTTTTATCAGCTTGGTTTGTGGATCTACGAATTTATGTAACGGAATCTTTGATCTTAAAGCGTGTTTTTTTTTACCTTTTTAACTATTTTTTTGTATGCAAGTTACAGATATGTTTATTTTCGCCCTTATGCTACGTTAAAATAGGTCATAATATTAAAGTATGGATTACCTTATTTTCGCCGGCATCCAAAGGTGCATATCCCAGAGGTATAGCGGGTCGTTTCGCAGGCATCTGGTCACTGGCTGAAGACAAACGACGCTTGTTTTGGCGAGTCTGTAAGTTATTATAATGTTTTATATGTAAAAATCAATGCCACTTTTCGTTGTAATTTTATAATCAAGAACGGGCTCACCTATCCAAACCAAAACCAAATGTTAAGGCTTTGTTCGGACTATTTAGTAGATGGTTTATGTGAAGTTTTTTTTTTGGTATGTTAGGGTAGGTAGGGTAGGTAGGTTAGGTAGTGTAGGGTAGCTAGGGTAGGTTAGGTAGGGTAGGGTAGGTAGGGTTGGGTAGGTAGGGTAGTGTAGGTAGGGTAGTGTAGGTAGGGTAGTGTAGGTAGGGTAGTGTAGTGTAGGTAGGGTAGTGTAGGTAGGGTAGATAGGTAGGGTAGGGTAGGTATATGGGTAGATGAATGTTTGGTGTTTTTATGGCAAAACAAATTTTGCCTGGGCAGCTAGTGTTTTATAAGAGTTAAGACACTCTTAAAGTCATCATCATCTTCCCCGCAAGTGTCGCCCCATCGACCGGTCCTAGGCGTCTCTTATCCATTGGATGCCAGCAACCTGAACCTAGTCATCGGTCCACCTATAGTGCGCGCGGAACTAGTTGGCCGCGCCTTAGGTATGTGAGCGGTGGGACGGAGAGGAAAAGGCACCAGTAAAACCCGGGATGTCCCATTGACAATGGGTGTGATGGCCAATTGACCCATTGACCATTGTCCTAACCCGCCCCCTCACCCCTGTCGCCACCTAAGGCGCGGCCAACTAGTTCCACGCGCAATATAGTGGGAGGCCTTCTAACGCAGCGTCTTCCGGTAAGCGGTCGCCCTACAGAACTTTACGGCCCCATCGAACATCCGATAAAAATAATCCCAGGCTTGTATTCCGTGAAATCCTTTTGAATAAAAAAACCGGCCAAGTGCGAGTTGGACTCGCGCACGAAGGGTTCCGTACCATAATAATAAAAAACGTTGTTGGCTCCCATACACCAAACGTGATCTTTTTGCGGTTTTTCTGACACTTAAATATTTATTTTATTATGTTTTTAGTATTTTTGTTACAGCAGCAACAGAAATACATCATCTGTGGAAATTTCAACTGTCTAGCTATCACGGTTCATGAGATACAGCCTGGTGACAGACAGACGAACCGTGGAGTCTTAGTAATCACATCATACATCATCAGCCTATTAATGTTCGCACTGCTGAGACACAGGCCTCCTCTCTGTGAGAGGGGATGGGCTTTAATCCACTACGCGGGCCCAGTGCGGATTGGTGGATGTCACATGTCTTCGAATTTTGGTTCTAGGACCTGCCGGTTTCCTCACGATGTTTTCCTTCACCGTTTTTGAGAGCAGTGGTGATGAAATAATTTACACAAAGTAAAGCACCTGCCTGGGTTCGAACTCACGACCTACAACTTGTAAGTCGCAGCCAATACCACTGGGCCACCACTGCTCTCAGTCTTAGTAATAGGGTCCCGTTTTTACCCTTTGGGTACGGAACCCTAAAATGTAATGTAATATCGCTTGTCAATACACATCCAATGAGCCTAAACACGACGGTACTATCTTGTCTGGTTGAGGAGTTGCTATGGCCACCTTCCGGAACCATCATGAGACCAGCTCCATAGTGCCACATTACTCCAATGTTTCCAAATAAGTACACCAAGTTTCAGGTTAGTCGGATACCAGGAAGTGATTCAAACATGGATAGAGAAGCAAGGTAATATAAATCTTGTTCAAACTTACTTCAATTGCCTCGGATTCGGCTTCGGCAGGAGGGGTCGGCTCTTCTACTCCGATATACTGAAACAAAGAGAGTTTTTGTATTATACATATTTTTGTTAGGGACAGGCATCGTATTAGCGCCGGTTAACACGATGCCTGTCCCTACCCAGAGGTTGTGAAGGTCCCGCTCTGGGTTGTGAAGGGCGGAAAAGCAGTCGCTCCACGAAATATCTATACTTATATTATAAAGAGGAAAGCCTTTTTTGTTTGTACCGAATAGGCTTCGAAACTACTGGACCGATCTGAAAAATTCTTTCACCAGTAGAAAGCTACATTATTCCTGAGTGACATAGGGTATTTTGTAATCCCAAAAATGGGTCCTGTGGGGTGGTCCACGGGAGCGAAGCCGCGGGGAACAGTTAGTAATATTATAAAGAGGAAAGATTTTTTTGTTTGTTTGTACCGAATAGGCTTCGAAACTACAGGACCGATTTGTAAAATTCTTTCACCAATAGAAAGCTACATTATTCCTGAGTGACATAGGCTATTTTTTATTCCCGAAAACGGTTCCTGTGGGGTGGTACACGGGAGCGAAGCCGCGGGCAACAGCTAGTATTGGTATAAAGCTGCATCTGGCTAGACTGAGAGCCGACCACAACACAGTCAGGAAAAGGCTAGGCCGATGAATGATTGTATATTTCCCATAGTTTTCGAGGACACCAATGCCGAAAATGAGGTCGAAATCAAAATCCAAGATGGCGGCCATGAAAACTGCCGTAGTTTTCGAAGGCACTGATGTCGATAATGACGCCAAAATCAAAGTCCATAAGTTTAACAAATTATAAATATTACATGTGTTAAGATCTCGCATCTCGTGCTTAAGGTCGTATGCTCAAATCCGAGCAAGTATCAATGTGACTTTTTCAAATCCATTAAGTACTTTCTAAGATTATCTTGGACGTCACTGAGAACGGCGAAGGAAATTGAGGAAACTTGGTTTTAGAGTTAATATAAATTTGAAATCGCCAACCCACCTTGAGCAAGCGTGGTGATCAATACTCGTGCCTTCTCTATACGAGAAGAGGCCTTTGCCTATAAGTATCACTCACTTGAGAATCAGTGGTATCGCATATAATTATGGGCGGTAGTAGTTGCTTTCGACACTTGAACGTGGCTTTAACTCATTGTGAAGCTTGTCTGTTAGACAAGATAGAACCATCTATTGGCGAGAGGAAGAAACTAGCACTAGCGAGTAGCGGAAGTTATCATTTCGAATATTCGTGTCACCTAAATCTTTCTATGCCGAACATTCTGCAATGTTCCAGTCACGCCGAGAACGATCTCGAAAGTTCTTCTTGAATGTCTGTCTCAGAAGAGCATTCGGGCAGGTTCTTGTCGTGTCTAGAAAAGTCAGGAATGTTCCAGAAACGTCTTTTCGGGTTAAAGGGCGGTCGGTTTCGTCATGGGGCAGTTTCAATTTGGAAGCGATTCGGAGCGATCAAAAGCTACTGCATTTAAGGATGAAGATATAACGCTGGCAAAAGATTTACTTTTCGAGTCGGTTGATACAACTCGCCGAAAAATTAATAGAAGAAAGGAGGGTAGAAGCCGAAGAGACATTGAGGATATCATTACAGTGATAAAGGAAGCGGATCCGGAGTTACTTCCCATTTTTGTAGCCAGAAATCTCGGCAAACTGCCACTACTAGACTTCTGAGAGATCTGTTAAAACTACAGGAAGAAGTGGCTATGGTGGTTGAATAAATTATCCTTGAATCCTAGCTCGTGTATTACTTACTTGAGCATCAGTTGTATCGTATATAACTAAGGCGGGTAGTGGTTGTTTTCGGCACTCGAATGTGGCGTATAACTCGTTGCGAAGCTTGTCTGTTGCTACCTGACACTCGTTTAACATGGCGTCGATTTCTTTGCTGTCCTCTGTAATCAAAGAACATAATTTGAATCATCTATACTAATATTATAAAGAGGTAAAGTTTGTGAGTTTGTGACGTTGTAAGGAGAATTTTCAAAATCGGTTCAGTAGGTCCAGAGATTAGGACCTACTGAACCGATTTTGAAAATTCTTTCACCAGTAGAAAGCTACATTATTCCTGAGTGTCATAGGCTACAAAATATTTTCCAAAAAAATAGAGATCCTTATGAAAATTGCAATAATGTAACCGAAGGTAGCAAAATGTTGCCTATAAAATTCATTCTTTGGCGTGCGCTGAGAAAACTATTGATGATAGATAAAAAATATTAGGTACGTAGGATTGGGTAGGCAGAGTAGGCAGTGTAGGCAGGGTAGGCAGAGTAAACGGAGTAGGCAGGGTAAGCAGGGTAGTCAGGGCAGGCAGAGTAGGCAGGGTAGGCAGGATAGGCAGGATAGGTAGGATAGGCAGGGTAGGCAGGGTAGGCTCGGTAGGCTGGGTATGCAGGGTAGCCAGTTGACGGTAGCGAATTCCCGGGGGTCAGCTAGTTATAGTTTATTTTAAATTGCCTTCAAATATCTTTCTACACACTGTGTCTTCATCTATCATCAAACTTTCATGCCGCTGATCTACTGGAAAAAAATCCATTTGAATTTTGAAATAGCAGTATCGTAGTGATCTTCGTCTTCTTGACTTTACGGGGTATTTACGTCAAGAGTGAATAGGTTAATTCTAGGCAAGCGTGCTTCACCGTCGACCACATCATGGCTTACCATCATGTGAGATAGAGTCTGGCAAACGAAAGTAGACGATCGAATTATTTGCAAACTTTTGATATGGCAATGCTATACTAATGTCAACATAAATTTTTGGTGATTTGTTATGGTCTTGATAATAGCATTTATTAAGTGACAAATTGAATAAAACAATTAAATGTGGATTGCGGGAGAAGTCGTTTCGCATGATGTCTAAATATCAAGAAAAACATCAGGAGAATTATGTGTGGTGTTAGATTTCATAAGTTAGTATGACGCTAATAAGTTGAATAAACCAATATTATTATAGAATACTGTTGTTTTTTTTATTGATATTGATACATAATGTCTAAAATATGACCTATCTCAATTAGCTATAGTATTTTTACTCAGATGAAATAAAATAAATAATGCTAAAGTATCAAATTAGGTTATTCCAGGTACAGGAATACTAGTTTTGGGGTTGCTATGCTAATATTTTTAAATTTGCCGCGCATTTTCAGTCTCTACTTTCATTTGCCAGACTCTAATGGTCAAATGCAAGTCTATCGTTAATAAGAAAAAAAAAACTGGGAATCGGCTCCACGACCCCATATTCAAGAGTCGCGCTTGCAACTCTAGAACAACGCGAGTTAATTTTTTGTATTTGTTTTCATCCTTGGTTTTTTGTTTGTATTTTGTTGTTACACTAATACTCACGTTCAAGTTTCTCAATCTCATCATCCAACATGAGTTGCGTCTCTTTGAGTCGAGCATCCATGTCGTATTTCTTCCATGTCTCGTTCAAAAACTTGGATAGATTGTCTTCTACGAATCTGTTTAAAACAAATAATAAGCATTTTTTAGCAAATTTATATAAATCTTAAATAATATTATAAAGTGGTAAAATTGATTGTTCGTTTGTACGAAATAGTCTCTGAAAGAACAGAGCTATGAGCCCTTAGGCGAGCCGCATATGTACGTTTTCCGCGTTCGATTGCCGAATTCGTTTTCCGTATTCGGAAACCTGAATGCACCGTACGCTAAAAAAATACATTGACTGCCTGCTTAATCCGTACGTACGTATCGAATGCCAGCGCGCGCGTTCGTGAAAATTCCGAACAGGAAAAAAAACTAACGTCTGCTCTAGGTTCACGGAATTCCGAATATGTATTCCGTATTCGGAAATCGAATGCAGAAAACATACGTATGCGGCCAACCTTAGGGCAAGGTTATTTCCATGGAGCGTAAGGGACAGAGGTATACAAATCCAATGAGCACTTTAAAATATAATAGCGAAGCGCTGCGTACCGGAGAACCAATATGCGAAGCGTTTATTACGTACTTTCAATCTACATTTTTAGATACTAGCCCTAGTCATTCAATTTCTTCACCCCCTCTTTCTACTGAATCTTCCAGCCTATCTATACTAATATTATAAAGATGAGAGATTTTTTTGTTTGTTTGTACCGAATAGGCTCCGAAACTACTGGACCGATTTAAAAAATTCTTTCACCAATAGAAAGCCACATTATTCCTGAGTGACATAGGCTATTTTTTATTCCCGGAAACGAGTCCTGTGCGGTGGTCCACGGGAGCGAAGCAGCGGGGAACAGCTAGTCTGATATATGTAGCATTTTAGTGAATATTGAGGAAGTTTCTAACTTGCTTCATATGTTGGATACTTCTAGAGCGGCTGGCCCGTATAATATTACATCAAAATTTCTTGTACGATGTTCGACTTCGATTGTCCTACCTATCTCGATTATCTTCAGGAAAGGCTTAGATACTTGTATTACTTGAACTTTTAAAATCGGCTTTTATAACGCCTATTCACAAAAAAGGAGTCAAAACCGAAATTGTAAACTACAGGCCGATATCCAAGCTCTGTATTGTGGCAAAAATCTTCGAAAAGATCATCTTTAACCAGGTGTATGTATAGTGCTCTTAGAAATTCGTTTAGTTCCGTTCAACATGGTTTTTTGAAAAGAAGGACTACCCGTCACTAACTTAATTCTGCTCAATTTTTTTTTTACTGACGCCATGGATAAAGGTAAGCAGGTTAATGTCGTTTATACTGATTGCTGTAAAGCTTTTGATCGGATTGACCATGAGACTTGAGTGACGTGAGTTATATGGTATGGGAATATGAGGCGATTTATCAGATGGTTTCCTTCTTATCTGGAGACCAGATCCCAAGCAGTAGTATTAAGCAATTATATGTCTGGTTGGGTGCCTGTCCCCAGTAGAGTCCCACAGGGTTCATTGCTCGGCCCATTACTTTTCATTATCTATATAAACGACATCAACTCATGCTTGATTTCATAAAACTTGTTTTGCTGACGATATGAAAATCTATGCCACAACATCATCAAATGCGGTCGAGATTGTACTTCAGGATAATTTACGTCGTCTGGAGGCTTATTGTCGTGGGAGTAAGCTTGATCTTAACCCTGCTAAATGTTCGGTCCTAAAATATTTTCGAGAGCACCCAATTATACCTTCATCGTATATCTTAGGTGATCAAATACTACCTAGAACGAATTGCATCCGAGAAGTGGGTATCGTCTAACCTAGTAGCTAGGTCGAGGAGGCCAGACAGGCAGTTGCTTCATACAAAATACTGGTAATTTAGCTGCATCCGTACGTATAACTTTACAGGAAATTATACAAATAAAAGCCACTTACTTAGCTCCCTTCTCTCCAATAGTTTCCTTGGGTTCATCAGTCGACATATCTTCGTCTTCAGACTCAGAATCTGATATCTCCACCAGATCTTGAGATAACTTTTTCATCTCAAGTTGTAGTAATGGCGTTAGGTCTTTTATTCCTTGGATTAGGTTCTGTAACAAGAAAAAGAAGCATTAGTTCAATATGGCCCATACTTCTATTCAAGTCGAGTTTGGGTCCAGTTACCCTTTGCACAGATAATATCAAGTATTGATTGATTTCAAGTATTGATGGTTGCTTGACTGCAACCCAGTCGGAATGATTATTCCCACATTTTAACAAATCTAAGAGTAAATTACTCCGCTGAATAATGTTCCATAGTTGATTGGTTGGTATATCATCACATCATCAGCCTATTCATGTTCCCACTGCTGGGACACAGGCCTCCTCTCTGTGAGAGGGAATGGGCCGTAATCCACCACGCGGGCCCAGTGCGGTTTGGTGGATGTCACATGTCTTTGAATTTTTGGTTCTAGGACATGCCGGTTTCCTCACGGTGTTTTCCTTCACCGTTTTGAAAGCAGCTGCTTACCTGGGCTCGAACCCACGGCCAACAACTTGTAAGTCGCAGCCGATACCACTGGGCCACCACTGCTCTCATTACAATAAATAAATAATATAATACTAGCATACAGATGCCTAATCCCATACAAAGGTTTCTTCTAGGCAAGCGTGCTTCACCGTAGACCACGTCATCGATTGACAACAGGCGAGATAGTGGTCAAACGCGAGCCTATAGTGAATAAAAAAATAAAAAAAAAAGAAATAAAAAGAAACCGTGCCGACGTAACTAGCGTCTTGTCTGATTAAACTGATTATTTTTCCAAGAATATTGATCGCGTTCGGTTCCGTTCCACGGATATAGATGGTGTTAGCAGCGATTGCAAATAAAAGGGTTTACTCGATTCGTGAATTCTTTTTTTTGAATACAGCGACGATTTATTTTATAGTATTTGTTTGCATGTTTTTACAGTTTTATTGTAACAAAATAATCGAGTGGATGCCTCAGAAATTTAAAACCGCGCCATCACGTTTATATTAGCATTAGTAGAGTTCATGAAGTCCTACGAAGTGCAGGTGTATGGTCACCTGGAGCACTCTTAACTAATGGGTCCTGTTAATGTTCCCACTGCAGGGACACAGGCCTCCTCTCTGTGAGAGGGAATGGGCCGTAATCCACCACGCGGGCCCAGTGCGGGTTGGTGGATGTCACATGTCTTCGAATTTTTGGTAGAACCATGGTAGGACATGCCGGTTTCCTCACGATGTTTTCCTTCACCGCTTTGAGAGCAGTGGTGATGAAATAATTTACACAAAGTAAAGCGCCTGCCTGGGCTCGAACCCACGACCTACACTCACACACCACACTCATATCTGGTATAATATACCAGATGTGAGTGCGGTGCCCCAGTCTGGATGCTTTGTATTGTACTCCCAAGTTGAATATTGCTTATGACACAATATTAGGAGCCTTCGGCATTAATTTCGATATTTATTTGTTACTTTACCAAGAGTGTTGATGGCGAAGAGAAGAAAAAACTAAAAAAGAACTTCACCGATTTTACCAAGAGTGTTGATGGCGAAAAGACGATTAAATTAAAAACCAAAAAGATTACCGTGGTTTTCAGGGGGTGCTGATATCGAAAATGAAGTAAAGGTTTTTTGTGATCCAAGATGGCGGCCATGATTTTCATGGTTTTTGGGGGTGCTAATGCCGAAAATGCGGTCATCTTTTCGTTATGCTTACCTTAGTCCTATCAGTGACCGCATCAGCGCACGGCTGGCACACCAAGGAGCGACTCTTTTTGCCTGCAACGTAGTGAGCTACTACTGCAGCATCAGCAACTTTGAAAGGCCCTTTGCCGTCACCCTCGCATAAATAGTTGATACATTTGGACGTTTCTCGAGCTTTTTCTAGTTCTTCTGTTGCATTATTTTCTGGATCTGTAAGAATGGAATATGTAAGTTAAATTTACGCATGTATTTTTGAGGGTTTTGGCAGGAGTGTATATTAAAGTTCACCCCAATTTCACTATACTCCATTTGAAATAAGATAACGCTTTTTAGGGTTCCGTAAAAAGGGTAAAAACGGGACCCTATTACTAAGACTCCGCGGTCCGTCTGTCTGTCTGTCTGTCACCAGGCTGTATCTCATGAACCGTGATAGCTAGACAGTTGAAATTTTCACAGATGATGTATTTCTGTTGCCGCTATAACAACAAATACTAAAAACATACTAAAATAAATATTTAAGTGGGGCTCCCATACGTTTTGATAATGGTACGGAACCCTTCGTGCGCGAGTCCAACTCGCACTTGGCCGGTTTTAAAAGAAGATGTAGTGACTTAAATTGAAAAGAGTATGTTAAGATGGTTTGGCCATGTTGAGAGGATGAATGAAAGGCGACTAACGAAAGCTATTTACAAGGCAGACGGGAATGGAAACGCCGGGAGGGGACGCCCCCTAGAAAGACATACATAGATCTTATTAGTGATGTTTTGCAGAAAGGCCAGGTGCAGTACTCATAACCGGCGTGTGTGTATGAATGTGAGACGGACAGACAGACAGACAGACGGATCGTGGAGTCTTAGTAATAGGGTCCAGTTTTTACACGAATGGGGACTTGTGACGAAAGATCTTCAAATGACAGCCGGTATCAACGGCTTAACGTGCTTTCCGAGACACGGAGGAAACTCGGTATGTTGAAATGGTCACCCATCCACGAATAGACCTCGTCAAGCGTTGCTGAATCTTGAAGATCGACCCGTTCGGCTGTTATTATTTAGCCACGAGCTCCGAGCTGTTTTTGGCAATCTAACTGACGCACTAAAAACATTTTTTTAGTCACGGTATTTCCTAATAAAAAGAGCGATAAACGTGAAAGGTTTTTGTTACTTACCAGCGTCTTTTGCAGCATCTTCGTCGTCAGAATCTAGACTGAATATTTCTAGACCCAGTTTAGGTTGAGACTGTGTTGAAGTTTGAGCCTGATCGTTCATCTGAAAATCAATTGTAATCGATTACGTAAGAAAATAATTTTATACTTTCGACGCTTAAATAATGTAAGGGTAAATTTTTAATCACCTGGTAATTTTATCAGATTTTGAATCAAGTTATATCGGATGTTAGTATATCAGTAATCAATAGAGATCGGAATAGGTAAAGTATATTTCCCTAAAGTTCGAAAGAAGTAAGTAATATAGAGTTGATAATACCACCTCAAAAAGCCCGGGATCTTAAACATGACGATTAAATCCCGGGATTTACTCTACCTATTCCGATCAAAAAAAATAATTAAAAAAAATGGTTCGTTTATTTTAAAATATTATTGTTTCTTTAATCTATATAATTACTAGCTGACCCGGCAAACTTTGTTTTGCCATAAAAACTCCAAACATCCACCTACCCTACACCTACCCGACACCTACCCTACACCTACCCTACACCTACCCTACACCTACCCTACACCTACCCTACACCTACCCTACACCTACCCTACACCTACCCTACACCTACCCTACACCTACCCTACACCTACCCTACACCTACCCTACACCTACCCTACACCTACCCTACACCTACCCTACACCTACCCTACACCTACCCTACACCTACCCTACACCTACCCTACCATATTTTTTTTTTTTTTTTGGGATGAAAAATAGATGTTGGCCGATTCTCATAGATACCGGATAAGCACAAAAAATTTCATCAAAATCGGTCAAGCCGTTTCGGAGGAGTATGGCAACGAAAACTGTGACACGAGAATTTTATATATTAGACTAGTATTTGCTTGTTGCGCGAGCTGCAAGCAGCTCGCGTGTTGTTGTCCCTACACCCGCGTGTTGTTGTCCCTACACCTACCCTACACCAACCCTACACCTACCCTACACCTACCCTACACCTACCCTACACCTACCCTACACCAACCCTACACCTACCCTACACCTACCCTACACTTTGTTCCAAAAAACATAACCCTAATGTTTGCTTGTCGTCGCCAGGCACTGAGTTTCGCTTCACCCACTCAACCTTCGTTTCGCTACGGAGGTCGCCGGCTCGCTTCGCTCGCCACCTCCCCCCTGCGCTGCACTCGGTCTCGTAGGTTCGCTCCATTCGGGGTCCCTACGCTGCCTGGTCCACTCCCACCATACAGGTTTCGACGACCGATATTAGGTAGGGGAGGTTGGGGAGAGGAGGGATGAAGGGGGGGAGAGTGGGGAGTTTTGAAAAATGATTCCGGCTAAAGCATTGCCCCTTTATATGAATCTGAAAAAAGAAATGTTCCAAGTCTCTCAACTTCCGAGATCCGCTTAGAGGGGGGGAGAAGGGGGGCGAGGGGGTCAACTTTGAACAATGGTTTTTACTTTTCCGAGCTTCCTCTAAACGAATCCGTAAAAAAAACTGATAAAAAAAAGATTCGCTGACACGGGGGGGGGGGGGGGGGGGAAAGGGGGGCAAGGGGGTCAACTTTGAAAAATGGTTTGTTTGTGACTAAAGCATTTCCCCTTTATATGAATCTGAAAAAAGAAATGATCCAAGTCTCTCAACTGCCGATATCCGCTTAGAGGGGGGGAGAAGGGGGGCGAGGGGTTCATTTTTGAAAAATGGTTTTTACTTTTCCGAGCCTCCTCTAAACGAATCCGTAAAAAACAAAAAATACGGGTACCTTAGTTTCCGAGATACGATAGAGGGGGGGAGGAGGGGGGAGGAAAAGGGGAGGTTTGGGACTTTTCCCTTACTCGCGAGAGTTACTTGTTTACGAATCTGTCAAAATATACCCACCTCCCCCTCCACCATCTGGGAGAACAATTATGTCAATGAGTGAGTGAGTCAGTGAGTGAGTCAGTGAGTGAGTGAGTGGTAATCCAGCTTTATATATTATAATACTAGCTGTTCCCCGCGGCATCGCACCCGTGGACCACCCCACAGGACCCATTTTCGGGATAAAAAATAGCCTATAGTCACTCAGGAATAATATAGCTAGCTTTCTATAGGTGAAAGAATTTTTTAAATCAATCAGGTAGTTTCGGAGCCTATTCGGTACAAACAAACAAACAAAAAAATCTTTCCTCTTTATAATATTAGTATAGATAAAAATGAAAACCTATTTCTCCTGGTCACGCTATAACTTAAGAACGGCTTTACCGATTTCAAACATATTTTTTATGGTAGAAGGTTCTTACATAAAAAAAAAATAAGAAAAAAATATTAACATTATTTAATAATATTGTAGGTAGGGTAGGTTAGGTAGGATAGATTAGGTAAGGTAGGGTAGGGTAGGTAGATAGGGTAGGGTAGGGTAGGTAGCGTAGGTAGGTAGTTAGGGTAGGTAAGGTAGGGTAGGTAGGATGGTAAGGTAGGCAAGGTAGGTAAGGTAGATAAGGTAGGTAAGGTAGTTAAGATAGGGTAGGGTAGGTAGATTGGGGTAGGTAGGGTAGGGTAGGCATTTGACGGGAGCGAAGCCGCGGGCAGAGCTAGTAGTCACACTAATATTAAGTCCGCCATTGTACTTTTGTGCATGAAGTTTAAATAAATAAATAAAGGCGAATGTTTGTGAGTGTGTGTGTGTGTTTGTATGTTTGTTACTTCTTCACGCTCAAACGGCAAGACGGATCTGGATGTAATTTGGCACGGAGATAGATTATAGTCAGACAGCACATAGGATACTATTTATCCCGGGAATATGTTCCCTCGAGATTATTTTCGACATTCACGCGAACGAAGCCGCTGGCAGAAGCTAAATAAAATCTGTATTATTTATTTTCTCTGCTAAGTGTTTTGTGTGTACATAAATAAATATAATGATGTAAGTTTTGTTTATGTAAACACACATATAAACAGAGGTAACATCACGCCTGTATTCTTCAAAGGCTTAGACAGAGGTGCACATATACGCCGAATTGAGGAGAACTACCTCCTTTTTTTTCGTCAGTTAAAAAGAATGTACAACGCGGTCCTTTGGTTACACACCAAAACAAGCTTACTACAATCTCAACTCTAAGAAGATTTTTGTCTACGCAACAAACATCTATTGAAATGATCCTAATACCAATTCTAGCATCAAAGTTAACTGGTCTTTATGCATACCAATAAAACTTGTAATTGCAAAACATAGAATACGTATTTCCTTACCGTAGTCTCAGGTATCACCATTGGTTCGGCGGCACTGACAGTTTTGATCGAAACTTCACTAGTATTCAACCTCGCCTGAAAACATTAAAATAAATTAATAAATAATGTTATGTATTAAATAATGTAAAAATAGCAGCTTTACCAGCTTTCCTCCCATTTCGAAATAAATTACAGTACCTGGGCGACCGGGCTCTGCTCGAGTGAAAATAGTGAAAATGACGTTTTCTAAAAACCGGCCAAGTGTGAGTCGGACTCGCGCACGAAGGGTTCCGTAGCATTATCACAAAAACGGCAAAAAAAACACGTTTGTTGTTTGGGTACCCCACTTAAATATTTATTTTATTCTGTTTTTAGTATTTGTTGTTATAGCGGCAACAGAAATACATCATCTGTGAAAATTTCAAATGTCTATCTATCACGGTTCATGAGATACAGCCTGGTGACTGACAGACTATATAATTGGTCCCTAAATATATTTTGGTTGCAATGGAATTTGAACTGTCATATTTAGACATTGAGTTTATATTTCAAAAATTTAGGTATACTCACAGGCTTATGCGGCGGCGGTTTCGGTACCCCACTGATAACAACTTCCCCCTCTTTAGTCGTAATCTCTGACGTACTTCCAGCGGAACCGGAACACATGATCTCTATGCCAGTTGGTATGTTGACGTTTGTAACTTCTCTATCGGGTGAAGGAGGTTTGTCGTTTGATGTTGTCTCTGGTTCCGGTTGTTTTTCTACTTCTTGTAAGTCTGTGGGTAAATTGAAAAAAGGAAGAATAAGAAGGAGAATTGATACTTATTTTAAGTAAAATAATAAGGTTTTCAATGGCATTTTACCGAATGGTAAGTAGTTATAGGAACCCGCGTTTACACAATCTATTGGATATTTTGAAGATTTTTGGAACGAAGTTCCTTAGCGTGGCGTAGGAGTTGCCTGGCAGAAATCATCCCTCATAGCACAGATAATATATTACTAGCATAAATATTGTCGGCGACGAAACACAGCGGTGTAGTATAAACAAAGACAATTAGTGACGTTATCAGATGTCCAGTGTAAACAGAGACTATCAGTGACGTAATTAGTGTGATAAGAGAATGGACAATGTTTAGTGTAAACAAACGCGTTATAAAAGAACTCAGCGCAATAGTAGTGAAACTATGGGTATGTACAGTTAAGGGTACACTAGTCGAAAATTCTTCCATACAAACGTAGTCTAGGGATTATTCCACTGTTTGACAATGTACGTTCAAAATAAAAAGTGATACCAATTTGTCTCATCATTATCTAGCCTTGTAAAAAAAGATTAAAAAGTAAAAAAAGAAAATGTTTGAAAGTTATCTGCGTCCAAAGTTCCACATTTCGACACTAATTTTAACGCATTTTTGGGCGCAAATAAATGCCATAAGAAACGGAAAATTGAAAAACGGCCACCATACAGGGATAGATTAGTATTTCAACAATGCAAATAATTTAATTTTGAACAGATACGTTTAGTCGTTTTTTCATGATATCCAGACTCCCAAAGGTCTGATTATAAAATTTCGCGGGCTCGGTTTCGTCCTAAATCATTATCCATTTCGCTACAAATTTGCAAAAGTGTGTATTCGTACGCGAACTAGCTTCCTGATGCTCATCACAGCATCTATCTCTTCCGCACGTGTTGTGGGTTGATATAAAATGCATTTTAACCCCGCGCACAAAATAGTTTTGTGCCGTCGACTAGTGTAACCTGAAGGTGCAAAAGTGCAGTGACACTACCAAAACAGCAGCGTCAATTTTAGGCAGTAGAATTTAAGCTTTGCACGATTAGTAGGTATAATCACAGAATACATAATAGTACAAGTACAGAAGAGTCACTTCGCGCAACAATTCATAGAAATAGAGACTCTTGCTTGTAAGCAACAAAGTGCAATTCAGCTCGCATAAGCGCTCAGTGCCTAACGCGATATTCACATAAACGTTGCCGCTCTTTTCTAACGCGTAACTCTACTGCTGTCTGGCGCGGAGTGACGAGCTAGGGTTGTCGGCTTGTTGCTGCTACTATAAGATTTATCGTCTATCTACTTTTTGCTGTACATACTTAGGTAGGTACCTAATTATTAGTATTTCGCACCCCTTTAGACACCCCAAAAAAGCTTATTTAAAAAAAAACGTTGCAATAGCTTATCTTTCAACATCTTTCGGAACTATGAAAGGAGATATTATCGATTCTTTGTTCTCTACTTTATTTAGAGACCCGTAAACACAACTGCATCTTTTACAGGACTAATTATAAGATCGTTTAGAAGTCATCTTTCTTTGCAAATATCACAGTACAAATAATAACTCGGCTAGCGTGCGAGCCGAGCGGTAAGCACCAACCAACTGCGATACGATACTCCTTTTCACACGGAGCGACGGCCGATTGTACCTAAACTGCGGAGTGAGACCCCCTGGTATAATCTATACTTTAATATTATTTCCCTATAATTTACAATTTTTCTGGAAACAGATTCTGAACTCAGATCTGAGATCTGGAACAGGGCCGTTCTGGTCTACTCTTTAATTTCTATACAAAATTTTAAATCAGTTGTGGATAATTAAACTTCTTCTACAAAAATTAGCCATTTGAGTTTTGGAAGAGTAAGACTGCACTTTTGACCCTTGACTGTACGAATGTAAATAATCTAAACTACATTTGAAATAACATTAGACAGGTTTCCAAATCTTTTTACAGTCCGTTCAACCGGTTTTTAGTTCTGTCCCGTAAACATAAGGATGACATAAAAAGCATAAACCTGTTACGATATATCACGAACTCAATAGAAGTCAAAATCGGTTGAACGGGCTGTAAAATGGGCTAAATTAAACGTCTAATGTGATTGCAAATGGAGTATAATTAGGTATTAGCACTTTCAATAATTAACGTTTGTCTTTTATCTTGTAAGAAGTAAACAATATCTCTATTATGCTTGAATCTCATAACTCTAACAAGACTGCTAGTCCACTTAGTGTGTAAAGTTTATATACTTTTAATGTATTCCTGTAAGAAAACTTGAAATTTGTGAACAAAACCCTAGCGAGAAGCTGCGTTGACCTGGAATTACTTAAAAAAATAAAAACCTGAAAAGGCTCTAGGGCTCTAGCTACGGTAATCTATCTATATATATAAAAGAGAAAGTATGTATGTATGTACGATCCTTATAGACTCCGAAACGGCTGGACCGATTTTAAAGAAATTTTCAGACACCGATTCGATTGACCTGTAAAGTTTGGTGGCGATCGGAACTTTGTTTTTTTGAACTTTGAACGCGGGCGAAGCCGCGGGCAGAATCTAGTGTTCTATAAATGCTCATAGGACGGTTACGTGCACAATTTCCGCTGATTTTACCAATATCGCTGTGATTGGTCAATGCAAATTTGTGGGCATGGCTTCGCTTAGCAATAAAGCTATAAATTGAGCGGCATTTAGTATGAAAAACACAGTCGGTTTTCAATCGTCGTGTAAGAAACTTGAAGAATAAAAGAAGTTATCTTGTCAAGAAGTGTTTTCTTCATCCTGGTCTGGGAGTGAACGGGTCCGCAGTGGTGTGCCGACTACGAAGTACGGGATCTGTCCCAGTTCGTACTCGAAAGAGTGCGTTCGAAACACAGATGCCTCATCCCATAGACAGAAACGGTGCCGCCGTAACCAGCGTTTTTCAACGACCTCGACGGTCTATTCACTAATAGTTCATCGACCACTTTCGGTTCCGTACCACGGCGATAGGTGGTCTTAGCAGTGACTTGCAAGTAAAAGGGTTTACTCGGCTCATGAATATTTTTTGCCCTTAAATACAGTGTCGATTTGTTTCATAGTATTTTTTTGCTCGTTTTAATAATTTCGTTGCACCAAAATTTGTAACAATTCAAATTTAAAAAATCGAGTGGAATACCTCGAAAATTTAATACAGCGCCATCTATTGGAATGGATATTGTGTTATCCTAATATACGACACAGCACTAAGTGGTTTTCGTCTACGCAGTATTAAGTTGTCACACACAGCGGTGACTGGACGTCTCCCCATCAGTGCTATGTGCTTACTGATAATCTGGTTGTTTTATTATAAACCCCAACCCCTAACTAGTGAACACCACAGATATTAAATGATCTGTTCAAATAATCTTTGAAATATTAATTAGGAGCCCAACATTTAATGATTTTTCAATACAGTTGTTAAACATGGCGTACTTTCAGAGGCTATAATTATGATTCGAAAGTTAAATCTTACGCATAGGCATCTTTCTGTTACGCGGTCGTGACTTTTGTTTACGAGCTCGATCATTATGTTTGCAGTTTAGTTTTAAATTTATAAGTCAATTTAAAAAGTTTAGTAGCAAGGAGTTTTCAAACATAGAATAAAATGGGATAGATTTTCTACGAGGAAAAATGAATGATTCCGTACGTTTTAGCATTGAATTCTCAAAAGTCTTTTAAATGGTTGTTTAATATATTTAATTACCAGTTTTAATTTAATTATTTTCACATCAACATTTGTCAAAAATCGAACAGGCTGTATAGGCTGTTTTCGTTGAAAAAAAAAATGTTCAGTTGCAAAAACGCGCCATAAGTTAATTTAAAAAAGTTTATACCATTCCCCCTCTAAAAAGCTTATTTTATTCACTGAAAACAGTGAATAAAAAGCACTTTTTCTCACTGTTTTGGTGTTTGACTTTAGAACACACCAATATATATTCGACGTCCATCTCAATGCTATACAACCTCCTTGCGCTTAAAATACTCGATACAAACTCCTTGTGCAAAGAATATTCGACTTTCAAACTTCTTCATCGATTTAATTTTCAGTTTGTTAATATTTAGGATTTCAATAATGATTTTGATTTTAGTCTGGGATGTTTAGTGAATACTTATTTGTATTGTAATTCTAATACTAATTGCATTGGTGTTTAATTAATTATAAGTATGTAACGTAACGGAGGTGGTCACTGGCCCCTGAAAAACAGATGCTGTTACCTAGCTCAGCTTCAATTTATAAAAATGTGAAACCCTGAGTTTTAAATTTTTTTGTAAATTTTGATGGTAATAAAACATTTATTTTTTATTATTCCTTATGCTTTTCGCTTAAATCTTTCTTTTTCTCGTAGTCATGGTATAAAATATAGTATGCAACTCTTGAATAAAACGGATTTATATCGAGGGCCATGAATCACTCGCGTCGCTTAGGACTCCCTACGGTCGTGATTCAGTTGATAGAATCCTTCACTTGTTCGTGATTCATATATGGCCCTCGCTTTAAAACCGTTATTTATTCACTAGTTGCATAATATACTATTAGTAGCAAGGAGTTTTCATACATAGAATAAAATGGGATACGATTTTATACGAGCAAAAATTAATGATTCCGTACGTTTTAGCATTGAATTCTCTTTTTTAATAGTTGTTTAGTATATTTAATTACCAGTTTTAAGTTAATTATTTTCACACCAACGTTTGTCAAAAATCGAATAGGCTGTATAGGCTGTTTTCTTTGTAAAAAAAATATGTCCAGTTGCAAAAACGCGTCATATTGAAAATTTTATTTTTTGTGAATAATGAAATCTAATTCTTTGATTTGTTTTTACTGTTTCTCACAACTGTATTGAAAAACGTCGTGTGATACACGGGTGTGTAGGTTATTGCAAACGAGCTGTCATTAACAAGCCTGAGCCGAAGGCGAGGGTTTTTAATGACACGAGTTTGGCCTACTTTCCTACTTTACCTACTTTTCACCCTTGTATCACAATGTACTATTGTGCGTGAGTTGACTAAACAAGAACATAAAATTTTTATGATCATTATGACACTTACCATCTTCAGAACAGCTGCTCTCATCCAGATTCACGATATTGACGACAGATCTACCTTCTTGATTGCCTGAAGATGAAACCTTGATCTTTAAGGGTTTGTCTTCTTGGGTCTTGGTGGGTTGGGTCTTTGTCTTAGCGAGAGTTGGGTCGATCTTGCTCGGTGATTGGTTAGACTTAGAAGGAGATAGGGCCAGCTGGCTCGGTGATTGATTGGTGGTTGAGTCGGAGTTCTTCGGGGATTTCGACGGTGATTGCTTTTGTTGTTGTTGGTCTGAAATAAGAGGGCAAATGATTTAGATAATTAAATATAGGTACTCTTTATTGCTCTCAAAACGGTGAAGGAAAACAAACATAGTGAGGAAACCGGCATGTCCTAGAACCAAACATTCGAAGACATGTGACGTACACCAACCCGCACTGGGCCCGCGTTGTGGACTACGGCTCATTCCCTCTTTCACAGAGAGGAGGCCTGTGTCCCAGCAGTGGGAACGTTAAAAGGCTGATGGTGATGACTGATGATGAAGCCGTAGCATATCTATACAAATAAATAAATTTGAAGTGTCTATTTGTAATCAATACTTAGAATAAATCTGTAGAAAAGTCGTTTTGTACATCGAAAATATTTCCAATAAATTGTTAAAGGATAATCAACAGAACCCATTTCTAGCACGTTTGGAATTTTTGTCTGTTTAGTTGTGCACGCATCACCTAAAATGTACGAAACCGTTGTAGATAACTTTACACATAAAAACTGTGCGTAACTTGAAGTATTACTAAGTTCTTGTTGCAACGCAATCGGTTCACTCTATCAAAAGATAAGAATTAAAAGTGTTCAAGAAGTAAAATATCACAACACACGTAATTCAGATACTCGGACAGTTGAACTCCATATTCGATAGATGGCGTTGACCATTTGACATCATTTTATGAATTGCTGTCTTAAGATTAACCGCGGAAGAATGACACTAGAAAAAAAATTGTAGGTATGGTAGGTAGTTGACCTTGACTTACTTTTACATAAGGAAGCGAAACCGCGGGCACAGCTAGTGTCTAAATAAGAGCTTTTTACTAAATGCATTTTTTGCGCAAATCCCTAATTCTTTTTCCGTAATAAATTAGTCTAATTTTACAAGTTACTCCTTATAACGCAAGGCTGTTCCCGCTGTTCTTCTCCAGTTGGTTCTACGTCACCCTCGTTGTCCAACAGTTGTACTGTCTCTATGTTCATTGGTTCTGCGGGTTCTATAGATCGCTATTCTTCAGCTATAGTACTGATAACTTACCTTCACCCTCCTTGCTTGGTTCAGCCACAGGCTGTTGTTCCTCAGTTGGTTCTACGTCACCCTCGTTGTCCAACAGTTGTACTGTCTCTATGTCCATCGGTTCTGCGGATTCTATAGATGGCTATTCTTCAGCTATAGTAATGATAACTTACCTTCACCTTCCTTGCTTGGTCCAGCCACAGGCTGTCGTTCCTCAGTTGGTTCTATGTTACTCTCGTTGTCAGACAGTTGTACTGTCTCTATGTCCATCAGTTATGGTTAGTTCTATAGGTCGCTATTCTTCAGCTATAGTAATGATAACTTACCTTCACCCTCCTTGCTTGGTTCAGCCACAGCCTGTTGTTCTTCAGTTGGTTTTACATCACCTTCGTTGTCAAACAGTTGCACTGTCTCTATGTCCATCGGTTCTGCGAGATCTATTGGTTCTACTGGTAGCTATTTTTCCGTTATAATAATGATAACTTACCTTCATCTTCCTTGCTTGGTTCAGCCACAGGCAGTTGTTCTTCAGTTAGTTCTATGTCACCCTCGTTCTCAGACAGTTGTAACGTCTCTGTGTCCATCGGTTCTGCGGGTTCTATTGTATCCATTGATTCAATTGGTTGCTGTAAAAATAAATAAATTAAAATACTTACTTTAAAAAAATAGTCTCTTGATTACGGAAAAAGAAGAGAGAGGCCTGTGCCCAGGATTGGGACAAAATAAGTTTTTTTTTTAAAAGAAACTTTGTCCCACACTAGGAATTCCTCCTGTATCGTTAAGCATTTTTTAATCTATGTAAGTTTTCTTTTTGAGTGAGTGCCTCAATACATATCAGTTGCAAAATAGAATGTGAACTTTGGTCCACATTCTAACTCAGAAGGTCCCAAAACTTATTTCAAAGTGTTGGGCAGTTCTCACAGTCGTAATGAATGACGTGACAAACGCCCGCACAAAGCACTCGTGACAGCCGCGATGAGCTCGGTCCAATATTGTCCAATATTCCCTGTAAAATCGAAATGCACATTGAGTGTGTGTGCAAAATGACGCTTTGTTCGTAGTGGACTCTCTGTCTGCGGTGCGCCGCCGCTCACGTACTTTGTAGTCGTAACCTTCGAGCTTTAAAAAATCTACTCCTCCAAATTCCTTCACACCGTACCGGTTTTATGTCCAATTCATACGCTGTCTCAACAATAAAGCTCTGGAAAGCGCTACCCTTCAGCATTAAAAAGGCTGAAAGCAAATTCACTTTTAAAAGAAAAGTTCGTGACCATTACTTGAGTCAGACTAAATAGCTCTCAATGCTCTCATCTTAGAGACAGAAGTCTAGTCATAATAATTATTAATAGGTTTCTCTTTTATTATTGGTATTTATTAGTCTATTTTATTTGTATATGTGTATTATTATTATATATGTAAGTATATACATTTTCGTATACTAGTTGTTATTTTTAAATATTATTTTGTACCCATTCACAATGTTGTCCTTTTTAACCCAAAGGTTGACTGGTAGAGAATGTCTTGTGGCATTAAGTCCGCCTATGTGCCACTATTGTACATGAAGTTTAAATAAATAAATAACTTTGTCATGTAAGACATTGACTTTATTTTTCCAAAAATTTAATTATAGGTACTGAAAAAAAAACTTTTTTTCAAAATACTACTACCGACTTCCAAATAATAAAACTACAAAGTTTTGATATTTTTGGAAGTTGGTGTCTTTCGTAGGTACCATCTTTTTGCGTTATGGACACCGACTTCCAAAAATAAAGTTATTTTTCACTTTGTAGTTTTCTTATTTTGAAGTCGGTAGCATTTTTATGTAACAAAGTTTTTTTTAATTTTTCACTTTTTAGTTGTACCTACCTAATACGCAAGTTGTTTAGTAAGTTTCCTATACACCAGAATAGATTACCCGAATATCATGAAACTTGAACAAAACCGATCAAATGAGAGATCTGCTTACCCCTTAAGAGCGTACTGGCGTGATGTTATTTATTGAAGAGTTCTGTTGTATATCTTCGAAATTCTTTATCAGATCATCTTCAAATTAAAATGGGACCAATTTCGGAACATACTCTTTCAAACAAAAAAAGAATTTTAAAATCGGTCCACAATTGACGGAGATATCGGTGAACATACATAAAAAAAAACATACTAGAAGTCGAACATAGAACCTCCTCCTTTTTCGAAAGTCGGTTAAAAAAAGGAATTTTGTCTTACCATGACATACTTTCCTCCTTCATCCATGATGACCGACGGATACTCTGCATCCTCTGTATCCTTATTGCTAGGAGTTTCTAAGTCCTTGCCTTCCTGGACTGGGTTTGAGTCTTCTGACTGTTCCGCTGAGATTTGATTGCTGCTTTCTGTAAATTTTAATAATTAAAATACACGTGTATTCAGCGATCGTTGTGCCGATAGTCGCGTCAGCTAATGGCTTAATAGCCACGAGCCTCGACCAACACCTTAGGAGGCTCTCTTTGGGCAGTTGTGAAATGAAATGAAATGAAATCGTTTATTTGCTAAATGTAGGTGTACAGATTAGATGTTCTTTTAGTAGAGAGTCCCTATACATTTTGCCTTGCGGCATGCAAATTTTTTTCTTTTGTAATTTACAGAAACATCAGTTTTTTTTATTAATTATCAACATTTCAAAGCAATAACCGGTCCAAACATAAAACATATAAAATGGCTTGAAACAGGAATGAAAAATGATTTAGGTTATTAGCGAAACATTGTTTGAATACACAATAACCAACATTATAGACAATAATATAATAATAATCAATCATAACGATGATCA
Source organism: Orthosia incerta (assembly GCA_948252205.1). Taxonomy (NCBI): domain Eukaryota; kingdom Metazoa; phylum Arthropoda; class Insecta; order Lepidoptera; family Noctuidae; genus Orthosia; species Orthosia incerta. Next base: position 11,861,799 of record OX411766.1, on the reverse strand, counting down.
CCATAAATGGAAGTTATAAGATTGAGATGAATAATATTAGTAATGTCAAAATAATAATCAGATGTCTAACAAAATCTCTCTTGTATCGGGCAAGGACTTGATCCAGAAAACGGTACTCAATACTCAATACATTTATTGCTTCCACATGTGAACTTAGATGGTAGGTACAAATTTAGACCATTGTGGACCCTGTCGGGCACTGCAAAAGTAGGAGAGAGGAAGAGGGCTTTTATTTGACTAAGTACATATGTATTTAGTAGATTAAAATTAGTTACTCCTGGACATGGCGCGTATTATTCAGATGTTCTCTCTCTGTTCCCGACACCGGGAGGCCTCTATTTTTTTATACACAAGCCTCTCGGCGCAGTTCTTCTACCGAAAAAAGTTGTGAGATCGAATGTAAAACAAAATCGGATAATTTCTTTAGTAGGTACCTTCCTTAATAATTAGGTTACAAACAGGCACATTAACCGACTTGGTTTTACTATTACATAAGGGATCGATATTATTGTGTTCTTAAAAAAACTCAGGCTTCTAGCTTTATCCACAATGAAGTTTCAACCGTCCTTTTTTTTTTTGGTTGGGAAATCATCCAATGACTTCTCCCGCTCTGGGTGAGGCGGGAGGGCGTGTCAGACTTTTACTGACTAAAACCAAACCGTGTTCCTTCAGTTGCTAGTGCCAGGGCCGCGGTAACTTCTCTTTCAAATTTATCCGCGACCCAGACAGGCATCGGCCCTATCGGACCCCGTCACTTTTGCTGACATCTCTTTGAGGCGCGCGTGGAACACTACGCGCCGTAAACTCAGGCTTGGTCCTTATCGGACGGCGAGCTTCAAGTTTCAACCACCCTGGGGCACTTTCACCTTAACATAAAAAGACTACGGCAACTCACCATCATTATCAAAATCATCGTCATCATCGCCATCATCATCATCTTCCGGTTCCTCATCATCTTCTATCATCCGTCCCGAAGACTCGGCCAACAGCCCCAGGCTGTCAGATATATCTGGGACTTCGTCTGCTGTGTCTGGAGTCATTTGAATGATGGGTGGTGGTGTTTGTTCTGTGAGGATTTGAGCCTGGCTTGTGGATGCTGAAAGAAGGGTTGAATTTCATAGAAATAAATTATTAATTAAAAAACTGGCCAAGCGCGAGTCGGACTCGCGCACCGAGGGTTCCGTACAAATGGCTAAATTCACCAACATAATTAGGTAAAAAATACCGAACATTGCTCTAACGAAAAGATTTTTTTTACTTTTCTAAGTACATTTTATAAGTTGGTCGACTATTACTCGTAAACTTGTAAGGCCTACTTAGTTGTGATAGTTTTCCTTTTAATTTCGTTATATATAGTACTGCCTTGAATTTTTTCACATATCCAAATGCAATCATTTAGCAGGCTCTAACAAAAATTTGCAATTTTTGCAAAATTAACAAAAATTTGCAGCTTAATTTTACGCAGCGGATCCCTGAATCGAAAATTGGTTTTCACAGACCCTTAATATTTTTGAGTGGCCTATTTAACTATATTCTTCACACCATGGGATCGACGAGAAAAAAAACAACAGCCCTACTTCACGTGTCCTGTACACGTGAAGTAGGGCTGTTGTTTTTTTTCTCAGGATCAAAAAAAATATTTTCATCATTTTATTGTACCACTTAGTCGGCGTTTGTCGGATTAATACGTATATTAATGCCAAATTATAGCTTTCTAGTACTAAGGGTCTCTGAGCTAAGCTGCAGCAGGACAGACAGACATGGCGAAACTATAATGGTTCCTTGTTGACTACGGAACTTTCTATTGATATCCATATCATGGAGTGCATGAATGAAATATATTAGGCCGCCATCTTTGGCAATCCGCCATATTGGATTTAGAATGATGTCACTTAGCTGGCATGCATTGTCTTGTCATCCAAATCAAACGTGTATCTGTCATGGGCCAAGTGATTAATCAGTGCACTATATTTAATGCCTAGGCATCATGAATCAATGAAGTCAAATCAAATCGCATAGTAATGGATCCTGATAGCAAGCGAAGCGAGCTCGGTTGCTCAGCTCATCCCGACACGGATTGAAAATTGTCACCTACTAGCACCGCTCTATTTGGAGAAGCTTAAGAAATTTTTGAAAGGGGAATTCCCCGAAATCTCGTGCAACAGACAAGGCGTGCCGCAGCGGGCGATGACGTAATCGCAAGACCTATTTAGAGTTTCAAGGTCGTAGCTCTGGGTTCTAGATATTTCATTGGCTTTTATAAAATGTAAAAATATAATTATTATGTATTCGCATTACTATGTGTAACTTATTTCGTCACCGCTGCTCTCAAAAGGTGAAGGAAAACAGCGTGAGGAAACATGTCTGTCCTAGAACTAAAAATTCGAAGACATGTGAAGATTACCAACCCGCATTTTTCCCGCGTGGTGGATTATAGCCCATTCCCTCTCACAAAAGGCTTGTGGCCCAGCAGTGGGAATATTATAGCCTAATTATGCATTAAGAATAGCGTTCTCAAAAAGATTGGGGCGGAGTAGGTTATCTAAAGGACCACAAAAAAGATGCCAATGGGTCGCAGTGTCTGAGTTATTTCTCGGCCCCTCCACAAGATAAGATAAGATGCATTAAGTATTCTTCTTGAAATATTTCGTGCGTCTTTTTTTTACTGTTGTCTTGTATTACCTAATCCTACCATCATTTTCCTGCCCTTGTCTCATGTTACTTGGGGCCGGCGCAACACGTTTTCTTCGTCAAACCGTCCTGTCACGCCATCACTGACTGGATTTTCTTTCATATCAATCCGCACACGGCCATCCATCTTTTCTTTGGCCGCTCCCCCTTCATCCATCCACATTTATGTTCATAACTCTTTTAGTAACATGTGTTTCATTCCTTCTCATCACATGACCATACTAGGACAAACAGTTTCCTCAGTTGCCACTTTCAAACTTCATCTAATATACTCATTTCTCACTTTATCCATTCTCGTCACTCCGCACATCCATCTCAACATACTCATCTCTGCTACATGCAATCTCTTTTCACAGCCCAACATTCTGATCCATACAGTACGACCGGTCTAATCACGGATCCGTGGGTCGCAAGCTGTTGTTCCTGTCGCTATTTCATCCATCCTGAGTTGATCCGTCCTACCAATATTATAAATGTGAAAATTGGTGAGTTTTGATGTTAGGCTGTCACGCAAAATCTCCTGAAAGACTCCTGCTCAAACTGTACAGTAATTATACCTTAAAGTCAAAGTCAAATTGTACTTCAATTAGTCAATTGAGTGGCACTTTTGAAAGTCAAAATTCTTTATAGTTAAAAAAAATTAAATTCATTATACAGTCCATTCACAAATACATCAGAACAACACAATATGCTATCACACTAACATTATAAGGCGAAAGTTTGTAGGCGTGCGTGTGTGTGCTTCTATGATTGTTATTTCTTCACGCTCAAACGACGGCTGAACGGATCTGGATGAAATTTGGCACAAATATAGATTATAGTCAGGAATAGCACATAGGATACTTTTTATCCCGGGAATATGTTCCCTCTAGATAATTTTCGAATTTCCCCCGGGCACAGCCGCTGGCAGAAGCTAGTCTATAGTCTATCTATACTAATATACTAATAATAGTAATATAGTAATCATATTATAAAGAGGTAAAATTTGTAAGTTTGTATGTAGGGGGTAATCTCAGGAACTACTGGTTGGAATTGAAAAATTCTTTTTGTGTTAGATAGTCCATTTATCGAGGAAGGTTATAGGCTATATAACATCACGCTACGACCAATAGGAGCGGAACATAAATGAAAAATTTTGCAAAAACAGGACTACTTTTTTGAGGGCTTCCGTTGCGTGCGCTGCGTAAATGGTTTCAGTTATGCAATCATGTATGTAGGGTAGGTGTAGCGTAGGTGTAGGGTATGTGTAGGGTAGGTGTAGAGTAGGGTAGGGTAGGTAGGATAGGGTAGGTACGTAGCCAGTTGACGGGAGCGAAGCCGCGTGGGACAGCTAGTAATATTATAAATAGGAAAGATTTGTATTTTTGTATGTAACGGATAAACTTAAAAACTACTGGACCAAATTCAAAAATTCTTTCAATTTTGGGAAGCTCTATCCCTAAGTGGCAATGTTTACTTTTTATCCCTGTATTCCCACGGGAACGGGAACTACGCGGGAAATAATTTATAAAGATATAGCTTCAGTTAGCGGCTACGCCTGCGTGAAAAGTATTTAATCATCCCAAGGGAACACTTTACCGGGATAAAATGCCTATGTGCTATTCCAGACTATAATCTATCTCTGTGCCAAATTTCATCCAGATCCGTTCAGCCGTTCTGGCGTGATTGAGTAACAAACATACATCCATCCAAACTTTCGCATTTATAATATTATAGTAAGAAGTACTGATTCCACACAAATGGAGCCGCGGGCGACAGTTAGTAAGTAACATATTAATGAAATGTTGCATTTTCATAGCTCCTGACATTTCATAAGTGCAGATGTAGGTAGGTTTAAGCAAAATAAAATACTTTGGATAACTTACCAATGGGCTCCAGAACTTCATTTGCATCATCCGCAAACATTTTTTCCAAGTTTTCTTCAATTGTTTCTTCTACAACAGTATCTTCAGCTTGCCTATCATTTTCTGCCACAACATCACCGTCATTCACCATCATCTGGACTTCACTTACTGCTGAAACAATTACTATTGCTTCTTGACCTACTGCAGTTTCTTCTACTGTGACATCATCAGTGGAAATTGCTGTTTCAGTAACCATAGCTTCCTGATCTACTGATATTTCATTAGCTGTGCCATCACCAGTGGCAATTGCTGTTTCAGTAACTTTAGCTTCTTGATCTACTGATTTATCATTTACTGTGACATCATCAGTGGCAATTGCTGTTTCAGTAACTTTAGTTTTCTCTTTTAATGACATTTCCTTTGCTGCATCATCAGACACAATTTGTGTTTCAGTAACCATAGCTTCCTGATCGACTGATTTGTCATTTACTGTGTCATGATCAGAGTGAATAGTTGTTTCAGTAACTTCCATGTTTTGGTCTAATGATTTATCATTTACTGCATCATTATCAGTGACGATTGTATCAGTAATTACAGCTATCTGTTCTACTGGTTTTTCATTTACTGTGACATCATCAGTGGCAATTGCTGTTTCAGTAACTTCAGCTTTCTGATCTACTAGTTTATCTTCCACTGTGTCATCAGCGGTAGTTGCTATTTTAGAAACTACGGCTTTCTGATCTACTGATTTATCATCTACTGTTTCATCATCAGCGGCAGTAACTGTTTCAGAAACTACAGCCTTCTGATCTACTGATATTTCATTTGCTGTGTCATTATCATCGGCAATTGCTGTTTCAGTAACTACAGCTTTCTCATTTGCTGTGTCATCATCAGTAGTAGTTGTTGTTTCAGTAACCAAAACTTTCTGATCTACTGGTTTGCATTTCACTGTGTCATTGTCAGCTATAGCTTGATCAACTGCTTTTTCACCGCCTGAATTATCATCAGGAACAGTTTCATCTACTATTTTCTCAAGTTCTGTCTCCTCATCAAAGTTTTTATAAACGTCATTAAGACTGACCATAGATTGGTCTAGATCCATAGAGAATTCTGTATCATCCATGTCTATTAGTTCTTGTGTTGGTATTTCTAGCATTACATCTGGTTTGTGCAAACCGTGGTCAGTTTTGATAGGTACAGGCGAATCTGCACGATATATTGATGAGTTGTTGGGTGAAACATCATCAGTTTCAATGTTTTTATCTATGGGGTCTTCGGTTTCTTTAATTTCTTCAGGTTTTTCTGTCTCTATTTTATCTTTTGATTCTATTTCAAGTGTAGTATTTTTTGGGATAGTTTTTTCAAGATCTTCTGTTAGAACATTGTAAATACTAGAAACAGTAGTTGGAGCTGTTTCTGCAGGACTATTGGTAGACTCTTCAGTAATATTAGTTTCTACAACGAATTTCTCTTTTAGGTCGTCAATTTTGATTTCATCATCAATTATTTGATCAGTATTTTCTTTTTCAGATTCAGCTTTATCAATAAGTTTTCCTGCAATTTTATCTTCAGATGTTGTTTCATTAATAACCTTAATTGTCTCAGTTGTATCTACATTTGGCAGATCAATTATTTTCTCACATGTTTTGACTTGATCATCAGTTCGATCCATATTTTTAACTTCTTCTGTTGATACATCTACATCATCCTTTTCTATATTAGTTTGGTCATTTATTGTGTGAGTTATCTCTTTTGTTGCCATTTCAGGATGATCATCCATTGGCTTATCTATGATCTTTTCTTCGATCTTAGCCTCATCTTCAATCAAGTGACCAGTAATGTCTACATCCATAGGGGTACAGCTATCATCTTCATCATCTTTTAGTAATTCTCCTTCTTTTTCATCATCAACTTCCATTGCTACATCACTTTCAGGAACTTCTGCAGTTTTTTCTAAAAGGTAATCATCTAGCAGCACATCATCATCGTCTTTACTAATTTGAAATTCGTTTTCAGGAGTTATAATAGAACTTTCGATGCTTTTCGCAGGAATAGTTACAGAACTTTCCCCTTTACAGTCAGTTTCTTTTTTTTCTAATGTAACATCATCATTTATTTTACTCAATATAACATCTGTAAACGATGGCACTTTGAAATTTGCAACCTCTGTGTGAGAACTACTTTGAGATTCTTCTAGAAGCTGGGCTTCATTAATAATATCTTTTGGAACTTCTTTTGCATGTTTATCTGTGGTAACCTCGTTTAGAAGATTAATTTCTACTGATTCTGTTTCTTTTATTGCCTCAACTATACTTTTCTCTACCAGAATCTCTGCAGCTTCAGCTATAAGTTGCTTTGCGGTGTTCATTTCAGATTCTCCTACTTCTTTTCCCATACTTTTCTCTTCAAGAGTTTCTTTAGGTTTGTCTCTGACTTCCATTGCGCTGTCTGTTTCATGTTGTTCTGACTCTTCAACCATACTTTTCTCACCAAGAATCTCTTTAGCCTGTGCTATCAACAGCTTTGAACTTTTTATTTCAGTTTCTGCTACTTCTTCAACTATACATTTCTCTCCAAGAATCTCCTCTGCTATTACTTGGATTTCACTACTTATATCAGGTTCTTCTATATATTCGACCATACTCTTCTCTCGAAGAATCTCTTTAGCCTCTGCTATAACTACCATTTCGCTGCTTATTTTAGATTCTTTTTGCTTTCCAACAATATTCTTCTCTTTAAGAACCTCTTTAGCCTGATTTTCTTCTTTAATTTCTAATTCTTCTAGTAAATCTGCTTCTTCTAAAACATTGCCATCATCTTGATTCTCACTTCCTTCTATCGGAATATCCATTTCAGGGCTACTTATTGCTTCTGCATTCAAATCAGTTTCTTGCAAAAAGCTTAGTTTCTCAAAGTCCATCTCGGGGCTATTTATCGATTCAGTATTTAAGTTATCAGATTCTTGCAAGACATCAAAATCCATTTCTGGGCTGTTTATCGCTTCCGTATTTAAGTCAGGTTCCTTCAAGAGCTCATCTTCCAACCTTTTGTCATCATCAGCCCATTTTTTAGTTATCACATCAGAAGATTCTTCCAGAAGTTGGTCTTCAGATAGAATATCATCATTCTTTGCATCAGCGTCGTCATCATCCCATCTCAGTTGCATATCATCATCTTCAATTTCATCAAGATCATCTGCCTTTTTGAGATCAAATTCACCAGGTTTGTGAAGAAAAGGAAAGCTACTTTCAAATTTTTTTGCAGTAACAACGGATTTTGATGTTTCACTGACCTTTGTTTTGGCTGCATGATCACCACTCCCTTTGCCTAAATCGGTATTTATGACTTCCATAGACATTCCCGTCAACTCAGTTTCAGGATCTGGTTTTTTCAAATCTTCTTGCAAAATGCGTCCTAAATATCCAGAGCCTTCTGGAACTGCTGGCCAAGGCACATTTCGCTGGCTGCTTGTAGGAGAAATGAAAGATAATTCGTTACCCTCAGTTATTACTACAGGGATTTTGTTACCTACGGATATCCGGTTACCTAAGAACTTATTAGTGTCTTTTTCTTCTTTATCACTCATTGTTAACTAATAGATTTGAAATCAACACATAAAATTGTCAATAATAATAACTTCATTCAGTATACGGTTTTTTTTGCTAAACACTGTGGAATACGTAGATTAGCTTGGCTTCTTACAAATGATATTGTGTGAACTATTATTTTCAATATACGCACTGTGGAACCGTATTTTTAGTGGTAACTAAATAGTAACAATCTTGCACCGACAGCAAAAACGCATCTTTTGCCATGGCATTTTTCCGATTTCATTGAAAAGTTTGACATTAGTTGATTTTTTTTTTTTTTTTTTTGTTTGTTCCTTACGGAACAGGCTAAGGTCTGAGACCATGCTGCCTAGTCATCAGTATTTTTGACATTAGTTGAATTCTATCCTGTCAGTATCCTGTGGTTTGAAGTGACAGTTTTTAGGTGAGTCTTGCCATAATCAAAAAATCGAACTTTTTAACTGTTAGTCGAGCACCCTTATTTTTTACCCGACTGCGGGAGGGTAAAGTTTTCCGAGCGTATGTATGTATTTTACTAATCCCTAAACACCGACTTCATTTAAAATCCGGCCAAATGCGTGTCGGACTTCGCACATATAGGGTTCCGTACCAGACCGCAAAGTTAAGTTGGTTGTAATAGGAAAAATGATGGAATTTCTAAGAAAAATCTGATTTATAAATATATAGATTGGTAATTGTTTGTAAAATATACGTAATAATAAACAATAGCACCAAATTTGAAGTTAATACGTCAAAAGAAAGTTAGGGGCCGAGTCACCCACGTCCGTAGGAGTGTACCCTTTGATTCCCTACACGTGGTCACCGGGTGGTGCAAATCAGGTGACATCTGGTCGGTTCGGCTGAAGGCTTGGTAGTTGGGGGCCCAAGTAGTGTGCCAGCCACGCACGAAAGGCTGCCTCGCCAACTGTCGAAAAATCCCGGCATCCATCGGCAACCATCGTGCTGGTTGGCGACCAGATGGTGAAGGCCCGATGGACATTCCGGGGGTGCTCGGGCGTCCCTGCAGTCTCCGGCCTAGTGCCCCAACAATGGCGTCCTTTCAGTGCGTGTCTGTAGGTTAGCAGCGTGGAACCTCGTCTCACTTCCTTCTCCTCTCATCCATTCACTCAAATCATTCAATAAAATGACAAGGAAAAAGAAAATAAAGTGCACGTCACCAACATTAGAGGTCTGCACTCAAATCTCTCTGCAGTCCACTACCACCTGGAGGCTGAGAAACCAGCACTGTGTTTTCATACGGAGACGCAGATAGCGAGTCTTTCAGACGTTTCGTACTTATCTTACCGAGCGTTTACCCTGGAGCTTAATTATAAAACACGCGCGGGTGGGTGTATGTACGCCCGTGATGACACTTGATATCGGCGTCTCCGTAACCTTGAGGACTCCAGATTCTCTACGCTTTGGGCTCTGGTGGACACAGGTCTGGATAAAATTATCTACGCCTGTGTCTACCGTTCGCATAGCGGAGATCAGGAGACAACCAGGCTCACAGAGTACCTCAGTGAGGCGGCTGATGCGGTACCCTTCCACCCAATTAGTGTTACTGGGGGACTTCAATGCCCACCACCAGGAGTAGCTCTTCCCATACCAGTGCACTGGCTATGCTGGACGGGAGATGCGTAAGCTTTCGCTTGCGCTAAACCTTACCCAGCTGGTCCATGGGGCAACGAGGGTGCCAGATGTTGATTCGCACACGGCCAATTGCTTGGACCTTCTGCTGACAACAGATCCAGACCGATACTCTGTGTCAGCTTCACCTTTGGGTAGTTCCGACCATTTTCTGGTGAAGTCTGTGTCCGTCTACTCCCCGCCCGATCCCAGCCCAAGAGGTACCCGGCGGGTTTGAAGGTACAGGTCAGCAGATTGGGATGGCATGTGATCTTTCTTCCCTTGCCATCCCTCTTCGCTTTTGGCAGCCTACTTGCTTTTCTTCGGCTGATCCTTCGTCGTGCGCAGACGCCGTGACGGGTGTGTTGCGTCAGGGAATGGAGTGCTACATTCCGTTCTCAGACGTAGCGATGTCCAGCGTTGACCGGCCATAGTTTGGCAAGGAATGTCATCGCGCCGACTCGCTTAAACATGAGGCGTACCTGGCATGGGTCGACGCTCGATCGCGCAAAGCGATTGACGGGGGTCTGAAAAAGAAAGCCTACAACAGGGCTGCCAAGTTCTGCAAGAAGGTGTTGCGAAGCGCTCGGTTCGGCCACATTGGCCGAATAGGGGCCAAACTTGCTTCTTACCCAGCAGGTAGTAAAGCCTTTGGATCCATGGTCGGTCGAATCAAACTTCTGCCGTCCCTCACTACCACCACTGCTGAAACCCGATGGGTCGCTGGCCCACACCGCTGAGGAGAAGGCAAATTTATTTGCCTCTCTTTTTGCGGAATCTTCGCGACTGAATCCTGGTGTTTCGCGGCCCCCTCCTTCTCCTGATGGATGCGAGACGAGTATGTTGGACATTCGTATCCATCAAAAGGACGTCCGTAGGGTGCTGCGCAACCTCGACGTGAACAAGGCTAGCGGCCCTGACGGCATACCAGCTATGTTCTTAGAACCTGTGCGCCTGAACTGTCTCCGATCTTGACACGCCTATTCCGCCTTTCCTTAGCGACCGCCAATACGGCTTCCGCCGAAATCGGTCTACTGGGGATCTTCTAGCGTATGCCATTCACATATGGAGTGAGGCCATCGAGAGGCACGGGGAAGCGCTTGCCGTCTCCCTCGACATCTCGAAGGCGTTCGATAGGGTTTGGCACGAAAGCCTTATCGGATTGCAGACTTCCTGAGAAATCGGTCCATTCGTGTGGTTATCGATGGCTGCTCGTCGGACCAATTGGATATTAATGCCAGGGTCCCTCAGGGGTCGGTACTCTCAGCCACATTGTTCTTGTTGCACATAAATGAACTGCTAAAACCTTTGGGTATGCAGATGACAGCACTGTTGCTGAGAGATACTTGTCCAACGCACGGGCCACTGGGCCTCAGGTCCGGTCTCTCCGTGAGGCCATGGTGGAGCGCTTGAACTTGTCCTTGGAGGCAGTCTCCGAATGGGACGATGCCAATCTGGTCAAGTTTAATTCTGCTAAAACCCAGGCGTGTCTTTTTTCCGCTAAAAAGAGCCAATTTTACCCGGCTCCAACTTTCCGTGATGTAACCGTGCCAATAACGGACCATCTTGAGCTTCTTGGGGTTACGTTGACATCGTCTCTCAATTTTGGGCCATACATTGAGGCAAAGGTTCAGCTGGCTACTAAAAAGTTGGGGATCCTTGCGAAGGTACTTCATGCCGCAACAGCTGCTCAACTTGTATCAAGCGCAAGTTCGATCGTGCATGGAGTACTGTTCTCATCGCTGGGACGGATCTGCCAAATACCAGCTTGATGCACTAGAGTCGATTGAAAAGCGGGCCAAGAAACTCATCGGCAATGAGACACTGGTCAAGTCAAAGCTCCAGAGCCTTGAACATCGTCGCCAAGTTGCCAGCTTGTCAGTTTTTTATCGGTTACATTTCAGGGAGTGTGCGATGGAATTGCATGATTTAATTACGTCCAGCCCGTTCCATCATCGGACTACCAGACGTAAGGCGATGCGTCATCGGTACATGGTGGACATCCCACCCATATGCACAGGAGTGGAATTCCCTGACGGAGTCTGTTTCCCGATAGCTACAATCTAGGAATCTTTAAGTCAAAAGTGAATGGGTTTCTTCTAGGCAAGCTTGCTTCACCGTCGACCACATCATCGCTTACCATCAGGTGAGATAGTGGTCAAGTGCAAGCCTATAGTTAAAAAAAAAATAGAATATTCTACGGAACAAAATTTTGTAAAAAAAAGGTAATTTTGGTGGCTTCTCATTCCTTTGTTTTCCAATGTTTTTTAAAACAAAAACAAAACTGTATTTATCTATTCAACGAGCTTTAAACAATTAACAACGGCACCTCACTTGATGGGGTAGGTCAAAATATTTCTATCACCACATTTTTTTTTTTTAAACTTGTATTAAAAACACCTGAAAATATTTTTAACAATTTGTATGGCTTTGGGTCAGCAAGATACTTATACTGTGAACATTTGAAGACTATAGCTACAACCATTTGGCTGTAAAACCCATGTGACAGACGACGTACAGACGGATAAGTGAGTGACAGCAATAGGGCTCCGTTTGTTCCATTCTGGCACGGAACCCTAAAAATGAGGGCACTTCAAAGAAAAAATCTGATTTAAAAGTATTTTGGTTTTGTTAGTAAAATATACGTAATCATAAACTTCCCATGGCTTTGGATCAATGAGATTCTTAAAAATAAACTAAACAATTTAAGACTGTAGCTCCAACCGTTGAGCTGTAAAACCTGTATGATAGACGATGGAGAGACAGACAGACACGTGAGTGACAGCAATAGGGCTTCGTTTGAACCCTCGGGTACGGAACCCTAAAAACTAAAAATAATAGTTCTACGAAATATATGCTTTAAGGCGGAGGCCAAAATTCTTTGAAAATTCTTGTTTTATTTTTATTATCTGTTATTAACGGATGTTCCATACTTCTTGCTTCAGCTAGTGAGACATGATTTGGTGAAAAAAAGAGATAAGAAAGATATCTTTGGCTTACTCTGACTCAAAGTCACCGAATCTGTGAACCTGGAACGTAACCATAAATATTTTGTTTGCTTTGGCCTTTGATTGACTGCCGATTTCGCTTGCAATTTCAGCGGAATTATGTCGAATTTCTAATTAAAGTAACGAATTCCAGCTAAATTGTGGCACAAAAATTTATTCTAAATCTGTAATTTCATTGGTGCATCATCATCATCAATCTTCCGCGTTCGATTTCATTCCTGCTAATTAGTTGCCTCCAATTAGTTTTTTCGCGACTACCACCGTAAATATTGTTACGAAATAGTATTTGTTCGCTAAATTAACGTTCTTGCTTCGTTCTAGTGCGTTTTATCGTGTGTTGAAGTGCTAAAAATTATCGAAATCAGGTTCGTTTCTGACGAGAATCTTAGTGGTGTAGATAATCATGAATAGTGGTAGTTATGTCTCACCTCGTCTCATGGTCGGGGCTGCTATTGTGGGGATCGTTGGAGCCGCCGGAGTCTTCATTTACGAACAGATCTACGCTGAGAAGCGGAGATCAATGCTAGGTTAGTAGAACACCTTTTTTTAACCTACCTACAAGAGTTTTCTGTAAATGTGCAAATGAACACCTTCATAATGAATAAATTATTATACAAAAGCCTAAAACTATTAAGATTTTACCAATTTCATACTATTGAACTTTGCAATGTCATGTAAGGTTATGTTTTTGTTGTGAAGAAAAACTATATCTTCAATATGTAAATAATTCTTATCGGTTTTTGAACTCAGTCTTTGCTATAAGATAGTAACACTGATGAGTTTTTGAATTGCATTTAATCTTATCATAAAATCTCTCTTGGTATGACAACATGTGTCTACCGTGTGATTACGGGCTGAGAGAAGAAATTAAGTAACTTATTCTCTTACAAAAATATATTGTTACATGCACCAAAGGTGAATTGTTCCTAAAGTGCAATCATCCTTTTCTTTTAACATACATACTTATTAGCCTTACAAAACTCCAATTGGAGGTAGAACTGCCTGACTCGGCAACTCAAAACTGATTGTTCTGGCACTATAAAATTAAGAGATCTGACTCCCCCTAATCTGGTGGTAAAGTATTGCTAGGAAGAAGTAGATACACACACACACATAAATTCACCTTTTTCCCATGATGATTAGGTAGAAACTACAGAACTCCACCTGCACCATTTTCTTTTATGTATCTAGATACAATTAAATAAAATTGAAGTGTCTGTATGTAATATCAAAATAAAAATGTTTTATTGAATGCATGTGAAAGTTTATATGGTACTAATAACTAAAACAATTATTTAAGATTTTTGTCTGTCTGTTTATTCCGGGTTATCTCTGAAACAGCTGGACCAATTTTGACGTGACTCACTGGTAGATAGCTGCCGGGCGAGCATGGCCTCTGTGTTAGGCTTGAGTCACCCATTTTATCACAGTTTTGCTCCCAAACCATGATAAAAAGCCTGTCACAGTAGGCCATGCTCGCCCGTCTGATGTTATAAGGAGTAACATAGGCTACTTTTTATCCCAGAAAAATACATATAAATAATCAACAATTTATTTTTATTTATATAGATTGCAAAACGTAGTCAGTAAGTCAAGGTTCAGTCCAATGTTTGCCTTTTTCCTAAGTACCTGTCTTATTGGAAAATGCACATTAATATTATGCACACCTCAGTACAAATACTTAAATATCACTTGTTAGTAGAATAAATACTTTGATCTTTAACATAACAAGGATATCAAAGTACTCTTAAGAACTTTGGATCTCTTTAGAAACTTATGGATCTTGAATGGAATGCAAATGTTGATGTATTTTTTGTATTTATTTATTTATTTCATTACAATTGCTGTACTAACAGTTTGCACCAAAGCGTACAGCAAGCCAATAACATAAACACTTATACTACTGCGGCCTTGTATATGTCTAAAGCATTCGACCATGTAGATCATGGTATACTGCTAAACAAATAAGAGCGATATGGAATTAGAGGAACTGCATTAAACCTATTACAATCTTATCTCTCGCACTCAAATCACAGCATTCGATAGGCTATGTGCAAGCTCGAAAGTTGAAAGAACATATATGTCACGTCCTAGAAAAACTACTTTCGGTGTTCCCCAAGGTAGCATTCTTGGCCCTCCATTGTTTAACATTTACATCAATGATATGATATGCCTAAGGTCAGTAAACATCAGATGGTCTTAATTGCTGATGACAGCACTATTTTATTCTTGAAAATGACATAAATGACGATCTAAAAAATATAATAAATTGGTTAATTAATAATAATCTAAAAATAAATCTTAACAAAACTAAAATAATGACATTTAATCAAAGAACAAATAAACCAAAACTGAATATAAAATATGGTAACCTAGCAATCTCTGAATGTGACATCGCAAAATTTCTGGGCCTTTACATAGATAATCATCTGACTTGGAAACAACATATCGATGCTTTGTCAAAGAAGCTTAGCCAATTTGCATATGCTCTGTACAAACTATCAAAAACGGTTAACCGCATTACAGTACAAATAGCTTACAATGCTTATGTGGCTTCTGGCATTAGGTACGAAATCATTTTCTGGGGCAACTCCACTGACAGAGACATTGCTTTTAAAGCTCAAAAGAAATGCTTGCGATCTTTTACCAAATTGCAATCGGTTGATAGTTGTAAACCATTGTTTAAGGAACGTTTTTTGCTCACTCTACCGTCTATGTACATATATGAAATGGGAGTGTTTGTTCGCTGTAACCTGCATTTATTTGAAAAATTACGCTCTTGCCGCTATCAGAATACCATGCATGTTACCTCTCATAAAACCGCATTTTTCGGCAAAAGTGTGCTAGGTATGGCCCCAAAAATATTTAACAGTATACCAGCAGCTATTAGAAATACAGAGTGTCTGGGATTTAAGAGGTCTTTGTTTAAATTCCTTGTAGATAGATGTTACTACTCCATCACTGAGTTTACTACTGATAAACAGAGGTATGACAGTTCCGACTTGTCAATTAAACGCTTATGATTTTATTTATTGATTATGTATGAATGTGTTTATTTATCTAAAATTGTAATGACCTGTTTACCTAATTGACATATTTAAAATTGATTTATTTTTTAATGTAATCTTTTGACACGCCACCTTAATTGTATTATTTTATTTATTATTGCTTGCTTATGTTAATTTTGTACGCCTTATATTGGCAAAACATAGTGCACATATTATAATAATATACCAACTGTAACCATACCTATGTTTTACAAAATAAAAGATTGATTGATTGTTCTTTTATTTGGAATTAAGGTTACACTAGTCGATAATTCTTCCATACAAACGTAGTCTAGGCTCTAGGGATTACTCCACTGTTTGACGATGTACATTCAAAATAAAAAAATGATATCATATGTCTCATCATTATCTAGCCCTGTATGGAGCCAAACAATTAAAAAATATATATATTTGGAAGTTATGAGCGTCGAAAGTTCCACATTTCGACACTAATTTTAACGCATTTTTGGGCGCAAATAAATACCATAAGAAGGCTTAAAATTGCAAAACGGCCTCCATACAGGGATAGATTATTAGTTCAACAATGCAAATAATTTTATTTTGAACAGATACGTTTAGTCGTTTTTTCAAGATATCCAGACTCCCAAAGTAAAATTTCGCGCACTCGGTTTCGTCCTAAATCATTATCTATTTCGCTACAAATTTGCAAAAGTGTGTATTCGTACGCGAACTAGCTTCCTACTGGTCATCACAGCATCTATCTCTTCCGCACGTGTTGTCGGTTGATATAAAATGCATATCAACCCCGCGCACAAAATAGTTCGTGCCGTCGACTAGTGTACCCTTAAAAAAAAATCTAATGGTCATGTAACTCTGGTGCCCGTGGTAGGTAATGATAACATGAATTACAGTTCACCAGAATTCCATCCCCTAGCAATTGAAACACATTATCAATTTGTGATACCAATAAAATCAAGGAAGGCAAGCATAAAAAAATAGTTATTTATGCTACAAGTGCGGAAAGTAGGTGATTTCCGATGAGGGGTATTAGCGAAGCGAGTGAGTGGATAAATCGACACGAGTCGGAAATCATCTTACGCACGTGTATCATACATCATTTTACTATGCATTGTGCGAAGAAATAAAAATAATAATTCTGAACCAAGCAAGAAATTAACAAAATGGCGCTTATTCAATGGCGCTCAGCATATCCACAGATTAACTAATAGTTCATAGTTCCTCGGGCATATCTACTGCGCATGTGCAAATAGCTGTCACGTCGTAACGCAAAAAGGCACGAGCAAAATATTCATTCTGCCAAACATATTTAATGAATATTTAAAATTAATTTATTGATCAAAATCTAAATCTAGAGTAATTAAAAACGCCTTTAATGAAGTATTAGTTTTGTTTTACCTTTTATATGAATGATAATCTGTACTTAACTAATTTTTAAAACTTTTCTCAAATAATAAAAACTATCGGCGGGCTGATGTTGGAGTTAAAAATTAAAAAAGTACAGGAAAAAAAAGCACTAGTAAAAAAAAGTGACACTTTCCGCGAATTTTGGCTGCTTGGAAAACGCTCTTTTCGAGGACATGCTTTGTAAAATCTATTTAATAACAATTAAATTAAGTTCTGTCAAAATTAAATCAAAATCACGTTAAATCAAAATTTAATCATAAATTCAATTAAATTAAATACAAATTAAACTGAATTTAAATCAAAAGCTTGTATGTAGCTAAACCTTTAACAAAGCTTATCCTAGTCGCTTTTTTTATCCTCCTCCGTCTTCTGTTTCAGTACGAGAAGTAGCAAGACTGGACAAGCAAGTTTCTTCAATGAGGACAGAATTGGAATCTCTGAGAGAGCTACAGAAAGAGACGTAAGTTGACAATATCATCATCAGCCGGGCGAGCACGGCCTACTGTGACAGGATTGAGTCACACATTTTTATCTCAGTTTTGGGATAAAATGCGTGACTCAAGCCTATCACAGAGGCCGTGCTCGCCCGGCAGCCTACAGCAGTCAACTGCTGGTTATAGCCGCCATCTCCATTCGCACTCTTTCTGACTAAGAGCTAACTTAGTTTAGCTCACAAAGTCAAGACATTTTAGCTTAGCTCGCCAAGTTAAGATATTTTAGCTTAGCGCGCAAAGCTAAACTGGGCTCGTGGTAGATGCGTTTTAGGCTTAGCACGCACTGCGGATTTATTCGCGCGATTTTTTTCTCCCATTCTGCGATCTATGGAATTGTATGAAGCTGCACGCATTGCGGTAAAAAAATTGCGCGGCAATAATACTGCAATAAATTCGTGTTTTGCCACAGAATCCACCGCACCGGCGTGGCTTAAATTCGCGCGAATATTTTGAGCTCTATGAACAGGTAGAAAGAGACAAATCAGTGCGTGTTAGTTAAATTCAGTACGCGGACAAAAATTCGCGTGAATTAAGTCCGCGCTGCTAAAAATCGCAATGCGTGTCTTAACACAAGGCTTACCTTACCCTTCGGCTTCGCTCCTTTGGCTGATCCCTCAGGATGAAAAATAACCTATGACACTCAATAATAGTCTAGCCTTCTATTGGTAAAAGATTTTTATTAATTGGATTAGTACTTCCAGAGATTAACTATAAAAAAAAAAAACAAAAAAAAAACCACTTTATATTTATTAGTTTAGAAGTCTCTTAAAACTATCCCTTTTCTCCCTGTGAATTCAGACATGCTATGAACGAATTGATATAGATCAAGACACGTGGCAGCGTGTCAAGCCAAGTTCAAGCAAAAAGGAACTGGAGACGCAGCAGCTGTGTATTACACGAACCGTTTGGAGCCACTTTTGTCATCTTAATAACTCAAAATCGATTTAATATAAACACATGAAATTTGGTTAATGTATTTTATCCCCAAGATGATCTATAAACCAAAATTGCATAAATATAGCTCAAACGGTTATTTAGATATTAACGTCCAAAAATCGTAATTTTTATCACTGACTCTGGACTAAAAACACTCACTTTAAACACAATTTCTTGCTTGCTATAAAGCATAAAAAGCAAGAAATTGTGTTTAAGTTTATTTTAGAATGTTTTATGTTCCTGTGCATAAATTTCAGGATACAGAACTTGGCACCCATTAAGATCTCAATTCTTTTGTTGGCGTAGTCAATAACCGCACATATTTTTAGTATTGAACTTGGCTCCTTTTTTCATATTTATGTTTTTGATGGTATGAGTTTTACAAGAACCGTTCATGTTCATAATATTAGGTCATTACATATGAAATTGGCGTTTTGTAAGGGAGGAACATAAAGTCGTTTTTTTTAATACAATATATTTATTTAATCAAAGTATGTACCATTGCTATCTATGCACTTTTACCATCTCAGAGGTAGTTCATTGAGCCCTTTACTAAAAAAACCATTCGGACGGGAATCAATAAAATCTTTGAAGGCGCTTTGGACTGCCCCATCGGAGTTGAATTTTTGCCCTTGCAAGAAGTTATCCAAATTAAAAAAAAAAATGGTAATCTGTTGGAGCAAGGTCCGGGGAGTACGGTGGATGTCTTAGACATTCCAATTGAAGCTCCTTTAATTTAGTAGCCGTCTGTTGTGCAGCCTGCAGCTAACTCGGACGTGGTTTGCGATGGATCCGCTTCCACAATAGCCTTCAATTCTTCATTATCAACTTTGGTCTCCGGTCGTACACGGGGCTTGTTCTGCAGGTCGAAATTTCCAGAACGAAAACGTTGGAACCAAAAACGCACTGTGTTTTCTTTTGCGACACCGTCGCCATACACATCATTAATCCTTCGAGCCGTTTCTGCAGCACTGGTGCCACGATGGAACTCGTACTCGTAAATAACGCGATATTTCAAGTTTTCCATTTTTTTAACTGACTAGCGCAAAGAAAAAACCAAATGAGGAAAAAACAAATCAATTACGGTTTTCCAAACACAAAAGCATGAGTAAAAAGCTGTATAAATTTAAAATTGGAATTCTAAACCAAAGAGGAGATATTTGAGATCAAAGTGGCCAGTACGACAAAACGCCAATTTCATAGGTAAGGATCTAATATTACTAAATATTTGTTGGGGATTGGCTCCACTTTAAATTACCTATTGTTCTTCATACATTGTAATCATGAGCCAACAACCGACCCACTAAATTTATGTCACGGTTCATAAATATGAAATTTGCATATTTATCTCTCATTTGACTTGCTGTATATATGCAAATATCGGCAGATAAACTATCTCATTTTATTCCAGTGTCATGTGTATAATATTTTAGTTCAGATAATACTTAATTAAATTGGGAAAATTAAACGATTATTTATTTTAGCAACAGCATTGTGTGTGTTTCATAGTTATCATGTCATTTATCAACTATCTATCTTAATTAAAATTACATATTGTTAATTAATATTGCTTGTAAACATAATTAATGCATTGTATACATAATTAATTTGAAGAGTCTGTGTGTGTTAGGTTATTAGTGTCTGTTATTATATATTATTTGGATGTTTAGGGCAATCTCCAGAATAAACACAGCTCTAACGATATTAAGTTTATTACTTATTACAAAACGATATTTTAACTTTAATACACGTGCGAGTCAATAGTCCTGCCTACTTCATACGTCGTTTAGCGCAGACTGGCGTGGGCGACCGAGGGGCGCTACAAGCTACAAGAGCGCGGGGAGGAGAGAGGGGGTGCGTCGAGGCGCTACGCGCTCGTCGCGCGGTTCGGCAAACTTCGTATTTCTTCGGAGACATTTGTTGGCAGAGCGGCCGGACTGTAGATATAAGCCTACAAATGTATTGTAAACATAACGAATTTAATATGAACATCAATTAACGCCATTCTCTTTTATATTTTCCGTATCGCGGTACATCCTTAAATAGGTATATTGTTTGTGTCCAGCAGGTCATCTAAGGTGCAGATAAATAGACACTTGTGGCTCACCAGCAAAAGGCATATTGTCTAAACAGGACCACCACACTCGCATTGGATGTTTAATTGGTCGATAATCCCCCACTTCGCTGAATTATATATAGAGACGCAATTTTTTTTTTCGCGAAATCTGTTCAGTGCTTTCCATAAAGGCCACTGGAATTAATTCACTGTAAACATATAGGCCAGTGCAATTATCGCAATGCAAACATAACATAACCTTAACTAACCATACCTTTTCACTTGCTGTCCAGAACTAGGCCCAGATACTTCATCTGGTCCCTGACCTCGATCTTGACGGCCTCCACGATTATGTGGGCGTCAGGAGGGTAGCGCTGCCGAGGCCCGTGAAAGAACACGGCTTCGGTCTTGTTCAGCGCCACCCTCAATCCTCAAGCTGGTGGATCCTCCCGTCGACTATAGATCCGCCAGCTGAGGCCAGACAGGCCATAGGCAACATAACATAACCATAACCTGAAATTGGCTTAATGTAACGTACTCAACTTGTTTATCCATTTTATGTATAGCTGTTGGTTTTCCATGTAATTGTTATGTACGGAATAGGGGTAGCAGAATAATACAACCGGTATAACACAAGAATGTATATTCGACTGGCGCAGCAGTCGTTTGCACAAGTATATATACCTATGAATATTATGTAGGTACCCACATAACATTCCTCCACCTTTAATCAGAAGTACTTCTTATAATCTACAGTAGTTCTGTTCCGTTTCGACCGAGCATCTGGCTCAGGTTCGATAGAGGGAACTGCCGGAATCACTTCCTCTTCAGCGGAATCGTCGCCGAGTACAAGCGCTGATGCCGGCGCTTCAGAGTCCACAGGTGCCTCGTCCACAGAGACTTCAGGTAGCTGCTGCCCGGAGCTCGTCGAGTGTGAGGGTATTACAAACGCGGGAACGATCTCCTCGCATGGCCCATCTTCCCTCCCTCTATATTTCAGCAACTGATTAGTGTGCCTTTTGATAGTAATTTCTGATGCACACAGTTTCACTAAATACACTGCTTTTCCTATTTTTTTAGTGATAATACCACGTGACCAATATTGTTTTTGCTGGCTATAAAGTTTAACCAAGACTTGGTCACCTACATTAAATAAAAGTTTGCGGGTACCACGGTAATTGTTAATCTGCGAACACTGATTTTCTTTTACCACTGTGTCGAGTGCTGTGTCGGATGGCGATGTGGTATGCGGTGTCAGGAGATCTAGTCTACATCTCAAATTATGACCGAACAATACTTCAGCCGGTGATCTGTTTGTGGTCGTATGTTTGGAATTTCTGTACCTCAGTAGGAATTCTGATAGTTTTATATTTAAATCTCTCAAATTTGTACCTGATAATAAGTATGATTTAATTGCTTTTTTAATATTTTTTTACATAACTCTCCGCTTGTCCATTGCTTGCCGGATTATATGTCGGTGAAGTTATGTGACTGATGTTATTTCGTGTACAGAATTGGTTAAACTCGTACGATACAAAAGAAGTACCGTTATCTGAGCAAATCGTATCAAATAAACCAAATCGTGACATTACTTCGCAAAGTTTTTCAATAACCACTCGCGAAGTGTAACCCGACGAAACATCAAAACACTCTACCCATTTGGAATATGCATCTACAATTATTAAAAATGTTTTGCCGCTAATTGGTCCTAAAAAATCAATGTGCACACGGTGCCACGGCTGGGCTGGAAACGGCCACGGAGTGAGGGGAGATCGCGGGGGCGCGGCGCGCTGCGACGCACACACGGTGCAAGCGCCGATGTGTTGTTCGATAGCCACCGACATACCTGGCCACCAAAATCTATTGCGTGCCTCTTCTTTCACTTTAGAAATGCCTAAGTGTCCTGAGTGCAGCTCGGTTAATACTTTATGTCGTAGACTTTGAGGAATAACCAATCTATGACCTCTCATCAGACAACTATTTTCTACTGATAATTCTAACTGGTGGCTAAAATAATCCTTCAATAACGGGTTACTAATTTTACTCGGCCAACCATTTGTCAAATAGTTGATGACGGTTATAATAACATTATCTGTTTTTACCGCATCTTGGATATCTGTCAGTGACAAAAATCTCTCACCTTCGTAAACAAAACGCACATAACTAGATTTATCTATTAGTGACTCATCACGCTCCCGCTCCGAGCGTGTGACGTTTGTTTTTAAATTATCGGGTACTGATCGACTTAAGAAATCTGCACAATTATGAGCACTGCTTACATATTCTATTTTATAATTGTATGCAGATAGGAAAATTGCATATCGCTGTAAACGATTTGCTGATATCTCGGGAATGCCCTTTTCTGGATTAAAAATCGAAACCAGGGGTTTATGGTCTGTTCTTAAAATAAAAGGTTTGGTTCTACCATATAAATATTGGTGAAACCTTCTTATACCAAATATTATTGCAGTTGCTTCTTTTTGGATTTGGCTATAGTGTTTTTCCGCTGCATTTAGAGATCGAGAAATATAAGAAATAGGTTTTTCTACACCACCTTCGACCTGTGATAACACGGCGCCTAACCCGGTCGGTGATGCGTCTACCGTAACTATTAGCGATGCTTCTGGATTGAAATGTGCTAAGGTGGTCTCAGATACCAATTCGCGTTTTATATTTGACACTGCTTCGTCATGTCTCTTAGTCCATGACCAAGGCTCATTCTTTTTTAACAACTCATGCAGTGGACTTAAAATCGATGATGCGTTTTTAATGAAATTTCGGTAATAGTTCACCATACCTAGAAATGATTTTAATTCTGATGTATTGGTAGGTACCCGACTTTGCAAAATAGATTTAATTTTCTCCGGTGATTTATGTAATCCATTTCTATCAATGATAAAACCCAAATAGGTTACGGATTCCTGAAAGAAGGTGCATTTATCTAAATTTAATACCAGGCCAGCTTCCTGTAACCTACGGAAGACTTCATTCAACCTACTAATCATCTGTTTTTTGTCCTGCCCGCATATTAAAATATCGTCAAGGAACAATAAAGTACCATTTAAACCTGATAGCAGCGCTTCCATGTTTCGCTGAAAAATGGCCGGTGCACTAGCTAGGCCAAACACTAAGCGAGTATACTTAAACAAACCTTTATGCGTGTTTATGCAAGTGAGCATTTGTGACTTCTCATTTAGACACAACTGATTGTACGCATGCGAAAGGTCTAATTTACTAAAGTACTTGCCGCCATGTAGTTTTGAAAACAGCTCGTCATACCTAGGTAGGTAATGGATATTTATCGACAAGTAACTGTTTATTAATAGTCACGGAATAGTCGGCACAGAGACGTATAGAACCGTCTCGCTTTAATACTGGTACTACTGGACTGGCATACTCCGCGTATTTCACGGGTACTAATACACCTAAATCTACGAGACGGTTAAGTTCCTTTTCCACACTATCCCGAATCGCAAAGGGTAAAGGTCTCGCTTTAAAAAAAATCGGTTTTGAGTCTGGTTTTAATGCTAAATCTACCTTCACGCCTTTTAAACAACCTAATTTGTTTCCAAATAACAGTGGGTACTTGGAAAAACTACCCGATAAAAAATCGTTACAGTTATTTATCGAACATATTTGCTAGCAAAACCGTGAAAAAAAATCTCTGCCTAATAAGGGAGGCCCTCCATTCCGTACAACATAAACATCTATTATGCACGACTTTTCGTTATACGTGAACAATAGTTTTATTTTACCTGCAATATGTAACCTATCGCCGTTGTAACTATGCAAAATGATATCACTGGCTTCTAACGTTATGGTTTTAAAGTGTTTAAGGTACGTTTGCTCAGAAATAACGGTAACTGATGAGCCCGTATCTATTTCAAAAGTTATTTCGATACCATTGACACAAACAGATTCCCGCATCGGTTCGCCGCGAATGGAGCGAATATTACAGCATTCATGTTTACCATCATCGCTAGCATCCTCATAGCACTCGACATAGTGTTGTTTATCCACTTTTTGCTTGCACATCCGTTTAAGATGACCTTGAAGGCCGCACTTTTTGCACTTATACCGCGCAAACCGACACGACGATGCTTGATGGTCTGTGTACCCGCAGGCGGTGCACCCGCTACCGCTACTGCCGAAGCCGCGAGCGCGCTCGGCGTTATTTGCGGGTCTCGCCGCTCCCTGCCTACGCCACGGCGCGATGCTCCCGCGCGCTGCGCCAGGCTGCGTTGCTGAGTCTGAGTCCATCTTCAACACTTGAAATGGTGTACCCCCGTCCGGCTGCCGTGTAGTTTCTTGTGCCCCCATGCGAGCACTGCGTACGCCTTCTGCTATTTCCAAGGCCTTGCTCAGCGTCAACTCCGACATCGCCTTGGTAAATAGCTTATCTCTTCCCGGTCCAGGTGCCATGCCCAGCACAAATCGGTCGCGAAGCTGCTCGTCCAGATTTTGCGCCGTGAACCCGCAGTGTATTGCCAAACCACGTACACGTGCCGCCCACTCTGGCAACCCTTCACCGACATGTTGTGTGGCGCTGTGGAACTTGTACCTTTCAGCAAACGTACACAACGTAAAATGTCCGTCCAACAATTTAACTACCTCGTCATAGCTTAAGGTACCGACCTTCTGCGGTAAAGCTAGATCGCGTATCAATTTGTAGCTTGATTCCGAGCAGTTACTTAGTAAAATAGCTCTACGTTTGCAACCGGCTTTATCTGCATCTACCCCAATTTCATTTGCCAGAAACCACTGCTCGAGTCTTTCCTTGTATAGCTGCCACTCTTGGTTTTCGTAGTTGAACACTGTCAAGGTGCCGACTGAAGTGGATACTCTCGCCATTTTTAAGATAAAGTGCGCGTGTCTCGTACTTTTTCCTCGTCGCCAACTGTTATGTACGGAATAGGGGTAGCAGAATAATACAACCGGTATAACACAAGAATGTATATTCGACTGGCGCAGCAGTCGTTTGCACAAGTATATATACCTATGAATATTATGTAGGTACCCACATAACAGTAATAAATAAATAAATAAACAACCAAAAATCACCGTTAAGGTTACACTAGTCGACGGCGCGAACTATTTTGTGCGCGAGATTAAAATGCATTTTATATCAACCGACAACACGTGCGGAAGAGATAGATGCTGTGATGAGCAGTAGGAAACTAGTTCGCGTACGAATACACACTTTTGCAAATTTGTAGCGAAATGGATAATGATTTAGGACGAAACCGAGTGCGCGAAATTTTATAAACAGACCTTTGGGAGTCTGGATATCATGAAAAAACGACTAAACGTATCTGTTCAAATTAAAATTATTTGCAATGTTGAACTACTAATCCCTGTATGGCCATTTGCAAATTTCCGTCTTCTTATGGTATTTATTTGCGCCCAAAAATGCGTTAAAATTAGTGTCGAAATGTGGAATTTTCGACGCTTATAACTTTCAAATATATATATATATATTATTTTTTGGTTCCATACAGGGCTAGATAATGATGAGACAAATTGATATAATTTTTTATTTTGAACGTACATCGTCAAACAGTGGAGTAATCCCTAGACTACGTTTGTATGGAATAATTTTCGACTAGTGTAACCTTAAGAATCCTCCTTCGCTTTCCAGGAACCTGCGTCGTCTAAAACACAAGAAGGCTCGTAAGGAGCGGACCGCAAAGAAGTCTCCCGCTGGTGACGCAGCCGAAGTGGCTGAGCACAGCTACGCGTCGGACTCCGAGTATTTCACTGACTACCAGTCTGTGTTAGGTAAGCAAAGGAGACTATCCTAAATTTTGGTACGAAGTTGCTTGCGGTAGGTGTGATGTGATTCGGGCGATATTGTAATACTGACTCCATACGGTTTTCTCGTTCTTTTAGTGTATCACTTTATCAGGCGTATACGCACACCGCGCGATTTCTCTTTTTACCCCAGTCTTGTATATATGTATATATATAATCTGAATCTCGGAAACGGCTCCAACGATTTTCATGAATTTTAGTATGCAGGGGGTTTCGGGGACGATAAATCGATCTTGCCAGGTTTCATTTTTAGAAAACGTTGTTTTGTTTTCTTTCTTTTTTTCTATATTTTCACCCGAGCAGAGCTCATTCGCCCAGGTACCTACTTAATATTAAAACGTATAATAAAGTTGTCTCGACGTTTTCTTTCGATTCTGATAGTTTCTCTTGCCATCATCATCAGCCTTTTTTAAATGTTCCCACTTCTGGGACACATGCTTCGTGTCTGTGAGAGAGAGGGATACTTTCCATGTATATGTCGCAGCCATATCTTATAACACGCCGTATTACAAAAAGGCGCGGCCAATTGAAAAACGTCGCTGTTTTGAAATGCGGCTATTTTCGTTCAGCTGGATTTCAATTCAGCTGAAATAACGTACGCCGCGTTGTATGGGCACTTCGAGTTTGTCAAAGCGGCTTAGTAACGTGGCGCTCATACAAACGGGCGCATCTTCGATACGCCGCTTTGAAATCTGACACGCGCTGCATGATCACAACAACAAAAATGGTGTCGCAATCGACAACGATGTCACAACGAAGTGCAAATAACATTGGATTTAGAAGTGCAAATTTGATTGGAAATAGTACTTGACTTTTTTATTTTGGATAGTATTTAAACGAGCGAAAGTAAATTCAAATTAAAGGTGTAAAAAATACTGAATATGGCTTACTGAAATACTAAGTGGGCGACAAACAGTGGGCGAATACAAATGTTTATAACAGCGAGCAGTGGCTTGAAAATAAAAGTTTGTCGACGGAGCCCGGGGCTGCTTTTTCTGTCTGCAGGGTCTAAAGTAAACTAACGGGGTGCCCTAAGTTCCCGAGCTCGCTTCGCTCGGTCTTGGACTAATTCGTTGTTCATAGATTTATAGTCACCCTACATTGCTTCTTGCTGACAATAAAGCTAAACGTTGAAAGCCACTTTGTAGAATGTATCGCCACCACAATCCGGCTGTACGAATGGAAGCCGGATTGCGACGTTTTTCAATCGGACGCGCCTATATGTAATAGACAATGTGAGAGTGTGTACACGACATATACATGTAAAAGTTTCGATGTTTGTTACTCAATAACGCTTTAGCAGCGGAACGAATTCGGTGCATATGTATGACCTGAATTAACATAGTTATGAGATACTATTTTGACCTGGTTGCGTGTTTTCGAATACCATTCGCACGAAGACCTTGCGTTCTTATCGCTGACACCGATATCTATCAGACAACCTTTTTGTAATATGTAGTAATAGTTAGTATCTAATTTTCTATATTATTTTGGGGCATCCAGGCACAGACGGCGAAATGGATAGCGAAGAGTTCTACGACGTACCCACAGATGACGACGAGGACGACACTCTCAGGGAATCTCTGCGCAACGGACACGCGGGCAATGAGTTACTTGACGAGGTAAATATATACGGACCGTCATGGCGACCATCTCAACATACAGAGACTCCTACGTGCCTCGGAAAGGAATTTAAGAGGAAATAGGGGCAGAGAGTTCCGTTTTTTTTCGTTCGAAATGTCGGAATTTCAATTTTTATTTTGAGAAATAAATGTCATCAAATTAAAAGTCTGTGAGAATGATGATCACAATAATATTATAAAGGCGAAAGTTGGTGAGTGTGTGTGTTTGTATGTTTGTTACTTCTTCACGCTCAAACGGCTGTACGGATCTGGATGAAATTTGGCACAGCGGGCATATGTTCCCTTGTGGTCATTTTCGACTTTCACGCGGGCGAAGCCGCTGGCAGAAGCTAGTTATTAGTTATGCAGTAATAGTTTAAATCAAAATTATTAATGCTGTTTTATTTTGTTTTCAGGAAGTATTAGAAAAAGACAAAGTCGAAACACCTGCCACTACCATAAAAAATGCGACATAGCTGTAGTACTTATACAGGTAATTTATTTTATACTATTTCAACATATTCTTAACATTCAGTAGTGTCCGACTGAAGGTCTGGTCTGGCCTAAGACCAGGCAGAAGGTAGAAACGTTATTTGGAGGGGGGGGGGGAGGGGTGGAAAGTCATCCAATGACTTCTCCGATTCTGAGTGGAGCGTCAGACTTTTATAATACTCACAACGAATCTTTGTGACTCTGAATTGGCTACTTGACCCTGCGCAGTAGCTATTGTTGTGTCGAAGGTGAAGATAGCATTGTATAACTGTCTCTTTCATTCGCTTACGTTTATCGCATCGTCCTGTTCAAAGTAAAAACATAAAATGTTAAAACTAAAAACAAAATTCTAAAGGTAACATACTTTTTTCGGAGGTTCGTTCTTAAATATTAAATATTAGTAAAAAACGTAATAAATAAATCGTTTCAAAAACTAATAAACTATTTAATTTAATGTCTTTGTTTCTAAAAATAGTATTTATTTATTTTTTATTTATTTATTTATTTAAGTATACATTTATAACTTTACAGGTCATACCTAAGGCGTTATACAATGCGAGAAAAGAGAAAAAAAAATACACACAAACGAAACATAAAAGAATTAGGCAAAATTAAATATAAACAAATAAAAACTAATTTATATAATGAAAAAAAAAAACACGATACCAAAAAACATTGACAAAAAAAAAAGATACAAAAACGGAATAAAAATAACGGAGAAAAAAAAAATAAGTATATCAAACAGAAGTAAAAAAAAAATGTACAAAGAATACATAAACAATTATTCACTAATCTAACTTTCATCCATCTTCTCACTAAAACTTAAAAATTCACGACACACATCTATCCACCTCCCAGCAAACAGGTCACACTCCGGTGCTGATGTCAGAAGGGCATTTAGCAATGTGAGCGCCTGAACTAGAGGCGAGTTAGCTCGGGACACCGTACGTGCCGAAGGTACGGCCAAAAGCCGGTGACTTCGTGGTCTAAGCTGTTGTTTGGGCACCACAGGAACAAACAGCCTCAACAACTGCGCCACGAGCTCCTGACAATCGGACTCTCCCCGCATAATACGGCAGGCAGAGATAAGCAAGAAGTACTTACGCCTTACTTCGAGAAAATTAAAATTTAAAACACCAAGTAGAAATTTGGTAGGGTATAAGAAGGGGTAATATCCGAAGAGTTTTTTATATAGAAAACGAAGAAAGGCTTTTTGGATTTTTTCAAGAAGTAAGGCGTAAGTACTTTCATATGGGTTCCAGATCACTGATGCTGATTCGAGTTTACTCCTGACTAAGGCCATGTATACAAGTTTAATGGCATGTGGATTGGTAAACTCGCGCATATTTCGAAGGACAAATCCTAGCCTTCGATATGACTCAGCAGCAAGTGTCCTCATATGCTCATGAAAGGTGAGCTTCGTGTCGAACAGAACTCCGAGATCCTTTACAGAATTAACGCGGGCTATCAGATCACCGCCTAAAAAGTACTCTTCATGCCAGGGATTACGCGTGCGACTGAAGGTCATAACGCTGCATTTAGCAATATTGAAGAGTAACTTATTATCCATGCTCCACTGATAGACCGCGTCAATGTCTTCTTGCAGAGTAGTTGAGTCTGCTACTTTTTCCAAGCCAAATATTAACTTAAGATCATCAGCGTAAAGTAAACATTTGGCATGTTTGAGGACCTTCTCAAGGTCATTGACCATAATGATAAATAGCAAGGGTCCCAATATGGAACCCTGACTTACTCCAGATCGAGTATGATATGGTGCGGACACAAAGCAACCATGTCGAACATACTGCTGACGATCTCGTAAGTAACTTGCGAAGAATTTTAGTAACTTCGGAGAAAAGCCTAAGTTATTGAGCTTGGTGAGCAATACGTCGTTATCTACCCGGTCAAATGCTTTTTTGAAATCAAAATATAGAACATCAACCTGTATGCCTTTATCTAAGTGCTGCGATATAAGATCCACAAGCGTTAGAAGGTTCGTATTAACGGAGCGGTTAAATCGAAAGCCATGTTGGGAATCGCATAGAAATGGTTGTATCTGGAAACTGATAAGCCTGTGTAATATTGATTCGAACAGTTTTGGGAATGCAGAGAGTATAGCTATGGGCCGATAGTTTTCTACGTCAGAAATTACATTAGATTTAGGTATAGGTTGGACTCGCGATACCTTCCAACGCTGTGGATACTTTCCGGTAGATAATGCCAGATTAAATATATGAAGTACAGGTGATATTAGATGATCTTTACATCCTTTAATAATGTATGCGGGAATGTTATCTGGTCCTACGGCAGAGTTAGGTTTTAGTTTATCTATAGCTGTATCTACATCACTCGTTTTAATTGCATCAATATGTACAAAGTTAGAATGGTTTTTCTGATTGTTACTGTCTGTTTTATAATCTAAAAGAGGGGCGTCGGGTAAGAAAACACTGGAAAAAAATTCGGAAAAAGCATGTGCAGCATTACTGCCAGCATATTCTTTCCCATTATAATTCACCCTGGGCTCAAAGCCACCTCTGGCTTTGAAGCTGTGTATATGTTGCCAGAAGACACGAGGATCACGCTTAAGTTTGGTTTGAATGTGCTTGATGTATTCATCATATGCGACCGACATTCTTTTTTTAATACTTGCCCTAAGCATGGAAAAATTGAGATAATCATCACGGTTTTTAGTTGATTTCCACTTACGATGCAGATCAGATTTACGTTTAATGTCATTTATTAGTTCTGCTGTGAACCAAACCGGGTAGCGTCGACATGGCTTCTTGGGCCTGTGTTTTTTTGGTAAACATTCGTCAAAGATACCGTACAAGATGTTATAAAAAAATCTACAGCAGCGTCAACGTCACTAGCGAGAATCACGTCTTGCCACGACGCCTCAGATATTAGTTTGTACATCAATTCATAGTTTCCCTTGCTTGGATCAATTTTATCAGAACCCTGCGGATGCGTCGTATTACTAGGTGTAAGGCATACTTCTAATGGCGGATGATATGCGTCTCGTTGTGGTACAAGACCTCCACCATCAATTTCAACCACATCGACACAGCTAATGCAATCAGACACCAGCACTACATCTAACTTACTTCCATGCACATTCATCACCTCAATAATCACTGCACTTTTTAATGAATCGATTATTTTTTCAACTTTCTGAAACCAACACATATATATTTCGTCGGACGCTCTTGGATGAATATACACTACACAAACGTAGAAGGTAGAGTCACTCGTCGTAAAACGTGCCCACAAATCCTCTCCGGCTGGCGTCTCCAGTTCACAACAGCGCGTCATTGTGATACCGGGCCGCGCCGCAAGCAGTACGCCGCCACCAACACCGGTGGCGCGGTCCCTACGTAACACACTCCACCCGTGGCTCGCAACCTCCGTGTCCAGTACGGAACTCGAGAGGAACGATTCCGTCACAGCTATGACGTCGCTGGCGTGAGATAAGAGATTATGTCTAAAGAAATTCAGCTTAGTATTCAAGCCTCTAACATTTTGGTAGGTCAAATTAATTCGCCGGCTTTGTTTCTTGTTGACCACTGGATGAACGGGCTTGAAGTTTGTTTGGTAGTCTTCGAAAAAACCATTCCTTAACTCTCGCGTTAGTAGGCCAGGTATCTGCCGCCGTAGCTTTTTCGAAGAACTCTGCTGGAACCCCAATCTTAAATGACTTATGGTCACCTTTTGGTTTAAGCTCTTCCACCGTGCAGTTACCTGTTGAACACAGCTTTTGCAGGTAAGATTGAATATCAGCGGCTCCTGACATCATGTTCCATAGATGAACGAATTTGCGAAATTCCACGGCTTTAAGTGGAGTAATCTCGGGTCCCGCGGTACCACGAACAGAGTTATACCGCTTAGACTTACGGTTACGTACTTCTACCCACTTCTCATTCGCAACATTATCATCAGCTGTTGGTGGTGGAATTACTTCATGGTCATCCAGGTGTACAGTTTCCGTAACAGGCCCGATAGGCTGTGTAGAGTTATTGGGTTGCGAGGGTGTATCTGACAACTCGTTTTCTATTTGCACAGAGATGGTACTGGTCGGTGGTAATAACTTTTGGTTGTTTTTCGGTGAGCTATGGTGCTTAATCTTAGGAAGGTCAGGTATCTTAGGTTTAGTAATGTGACTATACAACTGTTTGTCATTTACATTTACAGAATCTAGTTGGGCAGGTATGCCTGGAGAAATGATGAGGCAGCGGGTACATTCTCGTGTTTGCTCTAATTTATGTAATTTTTCGTTGCAAGTTTCAATCTTTTTAGTGCAATCAGTAAGCGCGATATGATACTGTGCAATAGTAGATACAGCTTCAGTAAGCTGTTCTGTTAGAACATTTATTTGTTCGCGGAGTTGCTGCATTTCTAATCCCGTAGCAAAGGGCGAGTCTCCCGGAGATAGCGGAGATAACGGCGGTGGGGCGTGACTTTTATTCCGGGCCGAAACGTTTTTTAATATGATCGGCGTGCTTACTGAGATCGGCAGCTCATAGTTCCGAGCACCTTTTCTAGCAGCACAGCAACATTCTGGGCAAACCCAAGTGGCTCTTTCCTCTAGCGTAAGCTGCCGATTATTACATAGGTAATGGTAAACTTTAGTACAGTCTGACATCGCGCATTCAAGAAAAGCATCACCCGATACCAATTCAATATTGCATGCAGAGCAAATCATAATGACCCTTATTACGACGAGTTAGCCAGCAAGTCAAATAGCAATATTAATATAAAATTATTAGGTAATAATAAAAATAAAAAAAGTGCGTCTTCCAAGCGAAGCTTCGGCCGGTCACTCGGAACACCTCTGCCTGCACCTGCGTGCGTCCCGCGCCTCCCGCACGTACGTGTGAGCAAGCGCTGCGTCTGTGTGCGTAGCAGCGAGACAACCGCGGGTTGTCGTAGGTCAGGGATTGTAGACGTTGTGCGAATATTTTGAAAATTATTGTCTAATTACTCACGATCTACGTGGAGTTTTAAATTGGTACAACTTGTATTTGAAAGTCCTTTTCTTCAGCTTTTCACAGGTATAACTCACTTCTAAAACTAATCACTTTAAACTATTTTTATGATTAAAAAACTACGGAGCAAATAAAAAAAATAAAAAAAAAAAAAAAAAAAAAAAAACGGTATTGCTCGAACGACGAGTGTGTGAATGGTTTATGTATGTATGTAGGTTTCAAGTTGTATCGATAACAGACTTAGGCATAGGATATGGTGCATCACTAATTTTGTTTACTAAATTATAGAGGAGAAGAAAAGATTACTTTAAAAAGAAAGAGACGCAAACATGCGGTGGGCGTTTTCACCTATAAACTTGACCAGTGCAAAATGAACTCGGATAAATCCTGTATCAGAAAATAAATCTAATTATGTTCATGTAACTATTAACCTATCAATGAAATGTTATGCCATTTTTCTGGAAACTCGAAGTCTGGCTGTTGTTACCATACCAACGTTTTGTACAAGGGACCATTATAATATTTATTTGATATTTTTTTATTGACTGACGCGGAAATGTTTACGGCTCACAGAAGTGGTCGTTACTAATTCGAAATTGTCAAATGGCGACCTGTATTACCTGTATATGATCTTTTCGTCATATGTGTTGACAGACATCGCTCGCCTGTTATTAGGCGTCTAGGGGCTGTGTGTTCGCTGTACTTAAGGCGCAGATTCCCTTGAGTAGCTGATTTTAAAATGAGAATCACGTCTAAATGGCTAGTCGTAATTTTTTGAAAAAAATATATGTTATATTAGACTATTTTCTTAATAATTTGATCTGAGCAAATTTTGAGTATTCTTCGTATAACATAGTGTAATTAATTTGTAAAGTTATGTCTAAAACGGACAAAAACACGACAATCACACCAAAACCGCTGGGCGTATTTTAATGAAATCAACACCATCTCAAAGACAATTTAATTATCTACATTTTGATCTGAGGCTTTTTTTTTAAAGTCATAGAATAATAAGGAAAGTACAAATAACTACTAAATTTCGGGTCGCGCGGGTGTGAAACGAGTGCGCGTTTTGTTCCCTCAAGGTCGTTGGCGTTAGTCGTCGTCTTAATACATAAGTAAAATCTAAAGATGTTTTTTCTTCTTTTCCAGTGCGTGTCGTCGCCAGTGGGAGGTTAGTATTAGAGTGTTAGTCGGGATAGGGGTATAACCACCGTAGCTAGAATAACGTCGAAGACTACGACTTAGTAAGCGAACGCATAAACAGAGTCTAGTTAATATATTAACTTTTTTTGAGGGTCTTGTAAACCCAACTTGCAAGAATAACAAAGCTCAGAGTTGTTTGCTAACACAAGCTTAAATAACGTATGACATATTGTCAATTTAACCACGTGTTAAGTCTGCCGCAAGTGGACCTAACTCGTGTTAGCAACTAACTCGGAATTAAGTCTGCCGCGAGTGGACCTAACTCGTGTTAGCAACTAACTCGGACTTATGTCTGCCGCGAGTGGACCTAACTCGTGTTAGCAACTAACTCGGATTTAAATCTGCCGCAAGTGGACCTAACTCGTGTTAGCGACTAACTAGGAGTTAAGTCTGTCGCGAGTGGACCTAACTCGTGTTAGCAACTAACTCGGACTTATGTCTGCCTCGAGTGGACCTAACTCGTGTTAGCAACTAACTCGGATTTAAATCTGCCGCAAGTGGACCTAACTCGTGTTAGCGACTAACTCGGAGTTAAGTCTGTCGCAAGTGGACCTAACTCGTGTTAGCAACTAACTCGGAGTTAAGTCTGCCGTAAGTGGACCTAATTCGTGTTAGCAATTAACTCGGACTTATGTCTGCCGCGAGTGGACCTAACTCGTGTTAGCAACTAACTCGGAGTTTTGTCTGCCGCAGGTGGACCTAACTCGTGTTAGCAACTAACTCGAGTTAAGTCTGCCGCAAGTGGACCTAACTCGTGTTAGCAACTAACTCGGAGTTAAGTTTTCTTAATTTATCCTCATGGTTAAATTGACAATATTGAGGAGCTCGAGGCTAAATAATAGCAGCCGCACTGGTCGATCATCAAAGTTAAGCAACGCTTGACGAGGTCGGTCCGTGGATGGATAACCATTTCAACATACCGAGTTTCCTCCGTGCCTCGGCAAGCACGTTAAGCCGTTGGTCCCAGCTGTCATTTGAAGATCTTTGACAGTCGTACCGTATTACCTAGTTACTGGGTTGTGGAGGTCAGATAGGCAGTCGCTCCATGTAAAACACTGATACTCAGCTGAATCCGGTAAGACTGGAAGCCAACCCCAATATAGTTGGTAAAAGGCTAGGCAGATTGATTGTTAAATTGACAATATTGTATGACATACTGTTTATTTAACCTCGTGTTAACTACTAACTCTGAGTTAAGTTTTTTGTGCAAGTCTAAGCGGTTCATTAGAGATTTGTTTTAAGCTAGTCGCAAGTGTTACAACTGAGCATGAGGTCTTAGATTCGATGGCCGCGTCGGGCAAGGTGTTATTGGGGTTCTCTATCTGGAATGTGCCCCACAAGAACGAAGGCTTTTTCTGAAAAAAATATTCTTTTACCACTAACAGTTCGTGACAGTCACGGTCAAAAGACGATATTCAATAAAGAAGGGAGAAAAACCGGCCAAGTGCGTGTCGGACTTCGCACAATTAGGGTTCCGTACCAAATGGAGAATATATTGGTATTTGTTAGTAAAATATACGTAATACTCAACATTATCACCAAAATTTAAGTTCATAGGGATGTCTATTTATTTCATTTATTTATCATATTTACATTTACATTATATATGCTCCTGAGAGAGGAACCTCCTAACGATACGCGCCGTGTCCAGGAGTACCGCTTTCTGGATCAAGCCCTTGATCCAGCTGCCCAACGAGAGCCTCCTCAGATGTTCGTCGAGGCTCTTGGCTATTATGCCATTGGCCGTCACGACTATCGGCACAATGACTGCTGTATTCACATCCAACATGTCGACAACCTCGCGAGCCAGATCAAGATACTTACTTTTCTTATCTCTCTCCGCCTTCACGAGGTTCTCGATTTATTTTATTATTAATGTACACACAGAAAATACACACAGAAGACACATCATGACAAAGGAGTACAAAGGTACTCCTTATTTCTTAAGAAAGATATAAACTATGGACATACACACGGACACGTGAGTGACAGCAATAGGGCTCCGTCTCGACCCTTCGGGTACGGAACCCTAAAAATTAATTTATTGCCGCAGAAATCGCGCACATCCCATATGTACATAACTCGTTACTGGCTTGCCATCTCGATTCTTAGTTTTATGACCGTGGCTGCCCAGAGCTTGAGATTACTATAGTGATCAAAATGTGCTTCCGAATTTTATTAATTTCTTGTTTAAAATGTCTCTAATAAACCGCTTACTAGACTCTCATAAAATTCCAAGTAACAATTATTCCATTAAAAAATTGTAATCAATTGTAAAAATAATGTAATGTAATCAATTAATTGGTTAAACCTTTTTAAATTTAATGTGACATTCAATTAATTGATAATATTTGTGTATGTTTTGTCAATGCTCATGTTTTTGTCATTGCTCAGTTATTATGAATATTGCATAAAGTACAGAAATTGGGTAACGTTGATGGCATAATTCTTGTTTATCATAATAAATAATATTGTGAAATTATTATATTATTAATCGTTTATTCGGCTAATGACTGGCCTAGCATAATCAGCCTATCATAATCGCACTGCTGGGACTTAGGCTTCCTCTCTGTAAGACGGATTGAGCGAACTTTTCGGTTCGAGGATATGCCGATATGAAAAAATTTTGGTCAACTGACGACTACTTTGTATGGGTGATATCATTTTTCTTAAATTGGCTTCCTTGAAGAAAGTTGCATTTTTCCATGGGCAGAAGCAGTTCTTAAATATGACCACACCATTCCGTTACACTCGATATACCAAAAAAATGCACTATGGAAGGATTTTTACTTAAAATTGTTATCCTTACAGAAAGTTTGTATGAAAGATCGCACAAAAAAGCGTTAGTAATGAAAGTTATTAACTGACAAAGTTCCAGAATTTAAATCAGATTTAATGACTCACATTTAGAGCTCCCCAGCTCCTCACGGATCCACAATCCATGAAAATCATCATAATAGGAAATATTTGCCTTAAAGAAGTCTATCCAACGACATATATCTTTGTTTTTTGCAGTAATGCCCATTGTTCTTTAAAAGACGTTAGTCGACTAAACGATTACAATTTCAATCAACAATAAACTCGACTTATCACTGAGGATAAAATTACATGTATTCATAGTAAAATTTAGCTCTATCTACTCTTAGTTTAGTCTTAATCAATGGAATTCAAGCTTTGTCTATTTAGGAAGTTTGATTTTAGTTTGTATGTGACAAAAAACACTAATCAGAGGCTAATCTAGAGCCTCCAATTGCACTATGCCCGCTCTTTATCTCAAGGGCCTTTCGCTTCAAATCGGCATCGAAAAAGTCAAGTGCGGGTCGAAAATGCGTACGGTGGGTTTCGTGCTCAAATCTACTTTAAGTATCCTAGAGGTTTTGTGAGTGTCGAAATATGTGGCAAACCTTGGTACTGATCGGATCGCTAAAATATCTCGTGTCGGAAAACTGCCATATTATTATGTGACTTTTCAGTCGGTCGGTTATAACTTGCGACAGCAAGACGCAGCTTTGGAAGGCCTTCCTCCGGACCGATGACCTGGTTAAGGCTGGATACAAAACGCACAGGACCCACCTATGTGATGACACTTGGGGAAGCCCTTTGTCCAGCAATGGACGTTTTTAGGCTGAAATGATGATGATAATGGCCATAACTTCTGATAAATGCTCGGCCACTAAAGCAAAATGGTTAGTGTATTTTGTCCTGTGCAACTAAACTGATACATAAATACTTAGTGTAGTGTTGGTGCTATGGCAAAAGTTACTCTATACTAAATGCAGTTTGATATAATATTGGTTGGCCTACAAGATACGATATATTTTTCGGCAAATAGTGGCAAGCAATGGATTTGACTAAAAAAAGGGTTCCATTGCTTCAATGTTTGACATACTGAGGCACCTCCGTGCCCCGGAAAGTAATTTAACTGTTGGTCCCGGCCGTCATTCGTAGATCTTAGACAGTTGTTACACGTAGTTAGTTAGAAAAGGCTCGCAATCTGTCAAAATTTAATGCCTCAGTGTTAGAAAAATTCGTGCGCTTGACGTTGGCAAACAAAACGCAATGAATTAAAAAAATGAAAAAGACTGTTATTTGAACTGTGTTACGCAATAATACTCTATTTGAAATAAGATTAGAAATGTTTACAAGCTTTTCTTACATTCCGTTCAACCGATTTTGAGTTCTATACCGTAAATATAAGGATAACATAAAAAACAAACCTTTTACCAAAACTAACTGTTAAATACAGCTGCCATTTGTCATATCACCAACGCAATAGAAGTCACAATCGGTTGAACGGGCTGTACAATGGGTTTATTTGAATGTCTAATATTATCTCAAATGGAGTACTCTAAACATGCGACTTTCTGTTAAAGAAAGCGTCGCGATGGATGGAAAACATGTATAGGATTGTCAAATAGTATCAAAACGCTGACGTTTTCGTTGATAGAATGTCACTTGTCCTGAGGCTCAGGTCGCTGACTATTATTATATCCAACTGCACTAAAATAATAATTTTTATCTTAGTGATAAGGTTTTCTGGGGGACATGAATAAGCCATAGTAGAACCTAAAAAATAAATGAAATGTTTCTTGTTTTGATAGCTAACTATATTTTAGTAGTTATTTAAAAAAAATTAAGACTAGTGAAATTTTGTTGAAGTAGTTTTCTATCATGCCAATTTATTCTGAAATATACACTTTTGCTTGAGAATTTAATGAAATAATCGCACAAATTGTAAAAAGGTATGTTTTTATTTTTAACTAATGCAAGGTGAAACCATGAATTCTGTGTTTTTGTGTGAGGAAGTTTTTGTTGTATGTTCATAGGCACAAAGAAGGTGGAGTCGTCGAATGTATATTTTATATTTTCTTTTGTCAATAATAATAATGAATTTTGTCTTCAAATCTAACAACTTTTTTACAAACACCTATGTATGTAAAAAAAAATGTAATTCTAAAATGTATTTATTTTTTTACTTATATAAAGTAAGATTTAATTTATTTCTGCTTCAGAAGGCGTCTTCACCTTTTTATTTATTTAATGTACAGAAAAATGTAATATGTTTTACAATGATCATAATTATGAAATATGTTAATTATTACGTCTGTTTGTGTATCAATGCATTTATTAGTAGTTGACATTTTGTAATATTATGTAATATATAAATTAAATTTTCTGTAACTTTTACTCAAATTAAATTTGAAGATAAATCCAAAAAATGCATAAACATAATAATAAAAGATTTTTGCATGAAAAAATCTTATGTATGTTCAAGACCTTTTATTTTATTCGAATATTTTAATATTTATTTCTACTAACTTAATAATAACACAATTAATTCGACATGCTCACTTGATTGCTCAATCGTAAAAAATTACAAGCTTTCTCATTTTCACTAAGAATTATTTT
Source organism: Orthosia incerta (assembly GCA_948252205.1). Taxonomy (NCBI): domain Eukaryota; kingdom Metazoa; phylum Arthropoda; class Insecta; order Lepidoptera; family Noctuidae; genus Orthosia; species Orthosia incerta. The sequence goes on along the minus strand of OX411766.1, from coordinate 11,821,614 downwards.
CCATTTCAAGTATAAGTAATCTGAAATAAATCCAATATTATTTAACTCCAATTTTCATTGCATTTCGCTGACTGAAAAATTCGGGAGATCGAGACGGGTGTCTGTAACATGATCTTCGTAATTTTTCTATTAATAATAATATTGCCAAAAAATAATAATAATTCCGAAAAGCATTTTCACAATATATTAACGAATAATGATGCAGCTTCTCTTCAGCTCGTCTTATTCCATATGAATTTCAATGAAATAAAGTTATGTTTAATGGGTCAGGTTTTTAACTTTCGACTGTCTATAACTCGAGTTTGGTCATCTAAGACAGCGTTACTTTTGGTACGCACAAAATTGCATTCTTCTTTAAATTTGTATACCTAATAAATTGAGTCATTACGTCCAAAGTAATATCAGCAATTACAGAACAAGGAATTGCCTCTCCGGCATCGACTGAAGACGCTATTACTAATATAATACTCGTGCTCGCGCAATGTGCTCCTAGCAGCAGGGCTAGTATCTAAATATCACTTTCGAGCTTCGAACGGTGAATACGCGATGATTTACTTTAAAAACATGAGTTCGCTTTCGAATTGTGTGCGCTTGCTTGACTGAGGTGAGCTGTGAACTTTACAGTATAGCAGCACTTAAGTATCGGCTGTCATGGCCATATTTAAAATTATGACGACAAGTAAACGGCGATCACGCTTTGTTTTTATGCAGTTTTAACAATTCTGTCTCTAGCAGTGGCCGACGAAGCGTTTCTATGCTCTGTGTCAGCAATATTATAAATATTATTACGAAATGTAATGCACCAATTTAATTAACAATTAAATTGATTTCACAATGAAATCAATTTAATTGTTAATCTTCAATGATGTTCAATTAAACTGTAATCTGATATTATTCAATTAATGGAATAAAAAGTAATATAAGATCGTAATGATAAAATCAATTGAATTGTTAATCTTCAATGACGTTCAATTAAACTGTATTCTGATGTTATTCAATTGATGGTATAAAAAGTTATATTTTGTTTATTACGATGCAGTACTCGAAGTTGTTAATAGTTGTAGGCAATTTTGGGATAACCGTCTGGTGTTTATTTTGTTATAAAAATTAAAAATATTATTCAGTGTTATGCTTTTTATTTATTACCAATTTTTAGTACTACTCAAATTTTTAGTCTACAGTAACAAAATAACTATGTAGGTACCTGGTGCCGTGACGTTCGACTCTCGTCTGGCTTGGCGCCGCGTGATTTGGCGGCAGTGGGGTCGAATTCCAGCGAGGTGCACATTTATGTGTTGACCGAGTGGTACTTTCTAATCACTGGTCCACGAGAAGCTAACAATACACAATAGGGCCTGGCAGTACTTAGATCCCAGAGCAGCTTGTATATGCCAGTTTGTATAAGTTTGTAAATGCACCCACTATAAAGGCAAATTTCCTAGTGTGGTGCAACGTTTTCTTTAAAAAAAACTAAGACCGTAATAAACCCGCAGGTAGGTACCGAAACTGAAAATAGCAACACCGCTTTGGGCGTTCCCACGATGGAGCAGCCTACTCCACCTTTCACCCTGACTCGAAACTAAAAAAATATTGTTCTAGAGAAAAACTATCATGGTTGCAAATGTTTTCGAGCCCGCTTCGCTCGCGTTTTCATTTGGTTTCTTCACTAAGAGGGCGACCTCTTGTCAGTTTAACATTCAAAATTATAAGTCGATTCATCCATAAGATATCTGAAACTACGAACATCACAAAGGTCACTGAGAAGTCATCAGCACAAAGGTCAAATTTCAAAACACTGAGTAGAGTTGGTATTCAATTGCTTTGAAATGCAATGACCATGTTTCCCGCCAAACTTGTCAAACGTCTCGTGGATCTGGTGGTCGTAATCGCTACTGCCGAGCATGAGATCCATTTTTTTTTTTGTGGTGGGAAATCATCTAAGGACTTCTCCCGCTCTGGGTGAGGCGGGAGGGCGTGTCAAACTTTTACTGACTAAAACCCACCCGTGTTCCTTCAGTGGCTTGAGCCAGGACCGCGGTAACAAATTTATCCGTTCCAGACAGGCATCGGCTTTCGCGGACCCCGTCAGTTTTGCTGACATCTCTAAGGACTGGTCCTTATCGGCCGGCGAGCTATCCATAACTCGCCGTCCGCAAGACCGCGCCTACTGTGGCCGGGAATCGGCTTTTGACTCCCGACGCCCAGGGCGTCTCCTGCGGTGACTAGGGGCGTGAGGGCGTCTCCGTTGCGAGCTTGAGGTCCTGGGTCCAATTCCGCTTAGTAGCAGCCCAGTGTCTAAATTTGTCCCACATTGATAGCATACGCTCGCCTCCTATTAAATGGGATTACCTAAACATAGTGAATTGACGAAATATGAATCTACTTTAAGTACCGAACCCTTTGGGGATTATTCAGAAACGTGTGGCGTCCTCTACCTACAGTTTCCGAGTCTCTTCAACTCTTCACGTAGTTTGCTGCGTGACTGGATAGTTTTTATGAAACTGTAAAGGTGTCGCTACGAGCTCAATGAAGTTACTGAAAAGGTATTGAAACTTATCGGTTCTCTCTTTTTAACTTTACTGAAAATGCTATTTGGTATCTCTGTCTTAAAATCAGGGAGACTTGCTATTATCCAATAAGGATACGGGAAATCATCGCGGAGAGAAATCAAACCTCTCTTTCGCTTTCACCGCAAAAATCGTAAATGAATTTTGTAAATAACAACCTTTAATAAAAATTTAAATAAATACTCTACACGAAAAGAAAAAATATCATAAGAAACTTCATTCTATTTACTTAGCGACCAAATCAACACATTCGGGTTAGCTAAAGAAAGTTCTCTGTAATAAATTCTCAAAGTTAAAATCCTGCATCTCGCAAGCGAAGTTTTCGCGTCAGTTTTGTACGGTTCCAGTTTTCAGGTACAGCTCTCGGGAGGTCCGTAGCTACTCCGGAAACCGGTTTGGCTAGGAGCCGGTCTAAGTCCTAGCCACCCAAAATGATGAAGCTAAGCAGTAAGCAATCATGAGGATTTAATACAATATGTCAAAATGGTCAAGCCACTGATAAAGAGAGACTTCGGTCTCAACCCCACGGAAGTAGCTCCCTTGACCTCCTTTTGTTGTTTGGGTTTATAAATCTTGTTTAAATATTGTTTTGTAAATTAAAATATTTAAACAAGATTTATATAATATTTTCAGAGAAAATGAGACAGTCAAATAACTTTTGAGGTAGGTTTTTAAATTTATACTGAAAATAATTTAAAAGCAGTTCGAAACAAGACGGATAACACAAAAAGTCGAAAACTCGTGACAAGAAGTATGAAAAATGTTTCAAAAAGTATTAAACACAAAAAGTATAAAACTAACATTACACAAAAAGAAAAACGTGAGGCAAGATTCGAATTCACGTCAAATTGTTGTATTCACGTATTGTGAGACTACGGCTTCAATTACACAATGATGTTGATAAATTTTAACATTCGATGTATTTTCAGTCAGTTTTAAAAAAACAGGTGAAATTAAATGAAACAACAAATATTTTCTCAATTTGTATCGTTAAAACAACGACTAGAAAACATCATACAGCCACACAATTAAATACTTACCTATTTATAGGTACCTACCTATATATTTTAAATAGGTAGGTACCTACTTAAATATCTTATAGCTAAGTGGTAGGTATTTTCAAAATCACTTAATTATTTCTCAGATAGGTACCTGTGAAATTAAAAACCTTTAATTCCAGTTGGGTGCCATTAACAGAATTGGCGCCCAAATGGACCCAAATGGGCGCCATTTAACTTTACTGCATTTCATTTAATATTATGTGATTACAATAAAAAATATGTGATAACAATACATTCTTAATAAATATTCAGCCCTTTTTGCTCCCAGCAGTTAACAGACTAACTTTACTGAAAATGCTATTTGGTATATCTGTCTTTAAATCAATAATAGGGCGTCACACATAGAGACAGGGGGACTTGAATTATCCAATACGGATACGGGAAACCATCGCGGAGAGAAATCCAACCTCTCTTTCGCTCTCACCGCAAAAATCGTAAATGAATTTTGTAAATAACAACCTTTAATAAAATTTTAAATAAATACTCTACACGAAAAGAAAAAATATCATGAGAAGCTTCATTCTATTTACTTAGCGACCAAATCAACACATTCGGGTTAGCTATAGAAAGTTCTCTGTAATAAATTCTCAAAGTTAAAATCCTGCATCTCGCAAGCGAAGTTTTCGCGTCAGTTTTGTACGGTTCCAGTTTTCAAATACAGCTCTCGGGAGGTCCGTAGCTATTCCGGAAACCGGTTTGGCTAGGAGCCGGTCTAAGTCCTAGCCACCCAAAATGATGAAGCTAAGCAGTAAGCAATCATGAGGATTTAATACAATATGTCAAAATGGTCAAGCCACTGATAAAGAGAGACTTCGGTCTCAACCCCACGGAAGTAGCTCCCTTGACCTCCTTTTGTTGTTTGGGTTTATAAATCTTGTTTAAATATTGTTTTGTAAATTAAAATATTTAAACAAGATTTATATAATATTTTCAGAGAAAATGAGACAGTCAAATAACTTTTGAGGTAGTTTTTTAAATTTACACTTAATGAAAATAATTTAAAAGCAGTTCGAAACAAGACGGATAACACAAAAAGTCGAAAACTCGTGACAAGAAGTATGAAAAATGTTTCAAAAAGTATTGAACACAAAAAGTATAAAACTAACATTACACAAAAAGAAAAACGTGAGGCAAGATTCGAATTAACGTGAAATTGTTGTATTCACGTATTGTGAGACTACGGCTTCAATTAAACAATGATGTTGATAAATTCTAACATTCGTTGTATTTTCAGTCAGTTTTAAAAAAACAGGTGAAATTAAATGAAACAATAAATATTTTCTCAATTTGTATCGTTAAAACTACGACTAGAAAACATCATACAGACACACAATTAGATACTTAACTATTTATAGGTATCTACCTACCTATATATTTTAAGTAGGTAGGTACCTACTTAAATATCTTATAGCTAAGTGGTAGGTATTTTCAAAATCACTTAATTATTTCTCAGATACCTGTGAAATTAAAAACCTTTAATCCCAGTTGGGTGCCATTAACAGAATTGGCGCCCAAATGGAACGATTGTTTTTGTTAGTATTTTTTCTGTTTGGTTCTTATAATTTTATTTTGATCGTGGATATTTGTCCCAAACTCTTAAACATGAACCAAAATTATTTAAAACAAGGATGAGTTTTTCGTTAGTTCTAAATATGACCCAAATGGGCGCCATTTAACTTTACTGCATTTCATTTAATATTATGTGATTACAATAAAAATTATGTGTTATCAATGCATTCTTGAGTTAACAGACTAACTTTACTGAAAATGCTATTTGGTATATCTGTCTTCAAATCAATAATAGGGCGTCACACATAGAGGCAGGGGGACTTGAATTACCCAATACGGATACGGGAAACCATCGCGGTGAGAAATCAAACCTCTCTTTCGCTCTCACCGCAAGAATCGTAAATGAATTTTGTAAATAACAACCTTTAATAAAATTTTAAATAAAAACTCTAAACGAAAAGAAAAAATATCATAAGAAGCTTCATTCTATTTACTTAGCGACCAAATCAACACATTCGGGTTAGCTAAAGAAAGTTCTCTGTAATGAATTCTCAAAGTTAAAATCCTGCATCTCGCAAGCGAAGTTTTCGCGTCAGTTTTGTACGGTTCCAGTTTTCAAGTACAGCTCTCGGGAGGTCCGTAGCTACTCCGGAAACCGGTTTGGCTAGGAGCCGGTTTAAGTCCTAGCCACCCAAAATGATGAAGCTATGCAGTAAGCAGTCATGAGGATTTAATACAATATGTCAAAATGGTCAAGCCACTGATAAAGAGAGACTTCGGTCTCAACCCCACGGAAGTAGCTCCCTTGACCTCCTTTTGTTGTTTGGGTTTATAAATCTTGTTTATTGTTTTGTAAATTAAAATATATGCATTTTCAGGGAAAATGAGTATTATCCACCACACAATGGGTGGTGGATAATAATGATCTGACGTGAGTTCGAATCTTGTCTCGCATTTTTCCTTTTGTGTCATTTCAGTGTGTTATACTTTTTGTTTTCACTACATTTTAAAACATGTTTCATAACCCTTGTCACGGGTTTTCGACTTTTTGTGTTATCTGTCTTGTGAACTACTTTTAAATTATTTTCAATAAGTATAGTTTTTAAAAACCTACCTCAAAAGTTATTTGTGTGTCTCATTTTCCCTGAAAATGCATATATTTTAATTTACAAAACAATATTTAAACAAGATTTATAAACCCAACTGTGTTTGGTCTATGACAGATCATAGAGTGCCCGCCCATCGGTGTGCTAGAAGATTCCAACATGGCTATAGCATAAACGTGTCTGTAATATGAAAATTAAAAATAAAACTAATATCCAAGAAGTGCAGTGTTTAATTACAATATAATAATGACAAACATGGTGTCAGGTGCCACCGAGCTGCCTCTACGGGGCATGGTATTCGTAGGCAACCTGTCGACAAATTTCAAGGAGTTTCGTCAGAGACTCGAGATCTATTTAACAGCCTCAGGGCTTGATGAAGGAAAAAATAAAAGTGAGTAGTTTGCTCAATTACATAGGAGACGAAGGTTTAAAAATCTATAATACATTCAACTGCAAGGGGAGCGAAACATTAGAACAGGTGTTGACACTGTTCGACGAATATTTTCACCTAAAAGGAACCTTACAATTTTAAGAAGTGAATTCTTTGGAATTACGCAAAATAATGCACGATTAGAGGAATACTTTCAGAGGGTAATAAACCTTGGCAGCATGTGCGAATTCCAGCACTTCCCTTAAAGCTTGACAGTGTCAAAAATTATAGCAGGACTTGACCAAAAAAATATAATACGCTAAAAACAAAACTTATGGCGGATGGTGACAGTAAACTAACCATTACATATGTTATGAAGTTTTTACTAAGCGCGGAGGCTTCTAGCAGATATTTGGAAAACCAGAGATATGAGTCTCCAAGTACTGGCCAGGATGTGTTGCTTGTTAATAGGCAAAGTAAATTAATTAAGAATTGTCGAAATTGTGGGTCATCCCACAACTTGAATCAGTGCCCAGCCTATAGGAAAACATGTTAAAATTGTAATAAGCAAAATCACTTCTCAAAGAGTTGCAGAGGAAAAAATACCTTTAAAAAGGTGAACTTGGCTGAGGAGATGGAAGGCACTGAGGAAGATGATGATCAAGGTGATTTTTTCATTGGATTTGTGGGTAATGAGATTCTTCAAGAATTTACAGTCAATGATACAAAATTACTTGTAAAAATGGACACTGGAGCAGCCTGTAATGTGATAGGAAGTGAGGTATGTAAACAACTGTGCTTATAAAAATCTGAAATATTACCATGTGACAAAAAAGTTATTCAGCTGGATGGGAAATGTGTCCCTGTTAGAGGAACCTGCTGGTTAGAAATTGTACATCCTAATAAGACAAAATATTGTAACGGGTAAAAATTGCCAGTGCATATATTAGCGACATCTGGCGTCATCCGTCAGACACATGTTCGATATTGAAGTGTCCCAAGTTGAATATCATGTCACCAGTTGGCGTTGATGTATGTTTGACACTATTTAAAATGTTAATAATAAAATATATATCTTATTTGTGTGAAATCATTTAATACAACAAACACACAAATTCAATACATAGAATAATTAATTGTAAAGTCTTTTCACATTGGTTACAAAAAAATGATAATTTAGTAAAAGGCCTATGGCTTAAAAGCAAAGTATTCAAGGCCTGTAGTTGCGATGACTTGAGCTTTACTACGAGTGAACTTGCGTTGAGAGGACGGTGTCCAAAAATAACCTCAAAGGCAAGGATCCAAAAAGATACGTGATGTTATATGGGGCAAGGCTGGCTAGCGTCAAGATGAAAAGCTTATCATAATCAATGTTTCAGTAGGCGCTGTGAGTATTAGTTTGAATTTGTCTGAATGCCCATTTACATGACACATGTGCGTTTGATCTTAACATGCAATTTTCTTCTCCTTGGCAGGGCTCCAAATGCCTCTTTATGTATAATTTTACATATATATAGGTACATAATAAAGCTAATGGTCAACTAGCTGTTCAAGCTACAGCAGTCTCCTCTTGCAAAAGGTTCCGAGCATAATTGTCATCATCTGGTATCCAGCAAGCTCACGGACAGCTACACAGAGAACGATGCTATTTGAGGAATCATATCTCCAGCATTGAATATTGAGAGTAAACTATATCCCTTCAGAAAGTGAGTGGTTCATACTTTGTTTACCTCAAGATATTGTATTGATGGAATGTGTGCTTGAAGAATTAAATTAGTTGACCAAACTTAAATGTGTTTTACTTCAGTCAGCTTCATGTGAGTTAGTCCCTGCAATTGTCTCAAGCTACTTGCTACCCATGAGTTAGCCGGTTGGGTAAGGAAAAGCTGCCTTACAATATAAGGTCAAATTTATAATAATTAATGGAAATATTCCCACTCTTCTTGGTTGTAGAACATGTTTGACCTATAATTTCATTTCAGCGAACACTAACTTAGTCAATGTAAACAATGTTACATGTCAGTCTAATAGAACTGCTAAATTAATAAAAGATTACAGAAAAGAAAGAAGCAACGGGAAGATAGGTTTATACTACATCAGAACACTAAAGCACATAATATGACATTTGACGGTAGCACAAGAAAATCGCAAACTCGGAACCATGACGTCTTGTATATAACGAAACCTACTTACCAGACTCAATACAACACAAATGAAAATCGGACATTTCGACTCCAGGCCAACAATTTAAGATTATTTTCCAAAACATCCAAAGCATCTATAATACAATATGCATTTTCGAGACCTGGCTAAACAAGGATAAATTAGATGTTTTACATTTTAGCGGATATAAAACTGCAGCATCGTTTTGTCGTCGCTCTCGAAGTGACGACGGTGTCTGTATTATATTGGAGGATCAAATAGAGTCTATAGAATGTTGTGATGTTAGAGATATGACTATTGAATATTGTATAGAAGTGTGTGTATGTAAGCTATTAAAGCAAAACCTTATCATAGTTGTTATGTACTGGAATAGAAGAGAGGAAGAGACGTTTATCAGCAAATTAAAACAAACACTGCATTGTATAAATAACAAATATAAAAATTTAACGTAGTAATAGGAGGAGATTTTAATAGAAATATTTTGGAAAATAACTTAAAAACTAACCTACTGATCGATCTTTTCTTTAGAGTACAAATTCGTACAACATATAAAAGAACCTACGCGTATCTCACAATCCACATTAACATGTTTGGATTTGATATTCACGAATTTTAACGATAACAATATGTATACAACCGTAGAAGAACTAGGTTTACAGACCATAGCGGTACAAACATACATATGATACAAAACCAACAACCTAAACAGTATATTTGGTTTGCCAATAAAATAATTTTTAACACAACCAATATACAAAAAATTAAATCCAAACTAAACAACCAAAACTGGAACAATATCATACCACCAAATGAAAATGTAGATGAGAACTATTAATCTTTTTATAATACACTGGTAGATATCTGAGATGTATGTATCCCTACACGTAGACTTAAATTGAAAACAAAATATAATAATTATTGGCTAACCGTTGGTATAAAACAATCTTGTAAAAAAAAGACTATTAAAAATTCTATCCCTTAAAATAAATAATCCAGTACTTACGAAATACTATAAAACATATGAAAAGATCCTAAAACATACTATTACAACGGCAAGAAAAAAAACAAATAAAGTTAAAACCATGTGGAATATTGTTACGAACAAATAAAAAAACCAAAATCGACAAACAAAATATAACATTACAAACGACAGACCTAATATGTGAACCTAAACAAGTAGCTAATATATTCAATAACTTCTTCGCATCCATTGGAGAAAATAGCACCCAAATCATGCAGTGCAGTCGGAGGATCAGGGAGTTAGCAAGTTTACGAATATGTATCCTCCGACCGCACAGCATGCATTTTTCTTGTTTACAGCTTTTTAGTTCGCTTCTTTAGCAGGCGGGTTTTTGATTTTTAAATTAACTTTTTTATTTACATTTTAATAGTTATCATTTTTTTTTCGAATGACTTTTAAACATATAAGTAGTTTATATTTTTGTAATCTCCTCTAAAAACCCTTCATTTTGATACTCCACTCGATGGGTATGGAAGAAAAAAGAAATTGCAACCTCCACAATATGGCGCCCAAAATCCGCCAAGTTCCTTTTTTTTAACGGCAATTAGCTAAGAACACTTGGGCGGCTTAATTATAAAAATCCGCCAAGTAGTTTGAAAGATATGAGGTAATAAAGAATATTACATACTCTAAAACGATTTTGCATTTAACTGTACTTCTGATATATTAAAAATCTGGTATTTTGAGAATCTGGTATTCTGCGATTGAGCCCATACAAACATACAAGATACGCGCGAAAAACATAACCCTTTCCTTGCAGCCGGGTAAATAGTGTGTAATTCATAAGTTGACTTCATCGAAGTCAATTATATTTGCTTCAGTTGAAGCTGCCAATCAAAGTTGTGCCACATCTTTTCTAGGGGATCGGGCGGCAAGTTTCATAGTTACGCCGCCTCCAGCGGCCGAGACCTGAGCCCTACCCAACACAAGCACCCCTCCCCTGAAAATACTACCTCGTCTAATGCGTACCTATATGCGGTCCATAAGGCTGCGTCGGCGGATGGTGTTGCCATGGCAGAATGCCGGGCCAAACATAATATTTAGGGATTATAATTTTTTGCTATCAGTACACGAAGAAGAAGAATGTCCTTTACAGCATCTCCGACCACAGCATCTTTAGGAATGCCCAAGTGCTCACGAACAGCCCTAGCAGCATCATTGATATCGTTTTGCGACGGTACAAAATTATACTGTTAATCTTACCATCACCATTTTTCTATTGTATCCGCAATCAGATTTCAATACTTAATAATTAAAGGTTCTAAAAATATTTGCTATGGCCATCTTCCGGCTCCATCATGACACCAGCTTTATAGCCCTACCATATTATTATTTCAAAGTTACAAAAGTACGCCAAATTTCCAGCTTAATCGGATTCCAGGAAGTGCTTGAAAAATCGATTACTAGTGGACGGACACATACGAAAGCCAGGTAATTTATAGCTTGTAAAAACAGATTATGTTATGAGATATTTGGTAGTAGGAGAGTGCTCTCCAGTTAGAACAACTAATCACAGGTGTAGAATTTGTTTACCTTATTTCAGAGATACAGACAAGGTGTTATGTTTTGGGTACTTAATGAAACAAAAACAAAATACGAGTAGTAGCATAACAATTATGTAATTACTTTAAATTATGCATATATATACACAATATATTTATTACTAAACATCATCAGTATTTTGGCTCTTGTAAGCTAACTACCAGCTGAAGTCCGGATCTAGGGGAGAGGGTAGGGAGGGGCAGGCCGGGTTGCTTGCCCCGGGCGGCGGCTTCAGGGGGCGCCAAAATCATAATATTTTGGTGTCCAAGCAAAAACGGTCCAGTTCTTGGCATTTAGTTGCCGAGATAAGAATAAGAAATTTTATTTGCTCAAACATGTGTACCTATACATACATAATTAAAATAATACATGCATGCAAGATCTTAAATAAGAGTGGCTCACGACATGTCTGCCACTTCTCATGGCGTGCAAATATTTTAGGTACTATCTCCTTTATTTATCAGTTTTCTTATTATTTACATTTATAAATATTTTTATAAAATAAATTAAAAAACAAAAACATTTAAAAATATAAAAAATAGAGGCCCACCGGTATCGGGAACAGGGTCCAAGCTACCGGCGGTCAGGGCTCCAGAGAGAGGAACCTCCTAACTATACGAGCCGTGTCCAGCAGTACTGCTTTCTGGATCAGGCCCTTGACCCAGCTGCCTAACGAGAGCCTTCTAAGATGTTGGTCGAGGCTCGTGGCTATTAAGCCATTGGCTGACACGACTATCGGTACAATGATCGCTGTGTCCACATCCCACATGTCGACAACCTCGCGAGCCAAGTCAAGATACTTGATTTGTTTATCTTTCTCGGCTTTCACGAGGTTCCCGTCATGCGGGACAGTTATGTCAACAATCATTGCACGCCTCTCGATTCGGTCCACCACCACTATATCAGGCTTGTTAGCGATAATAGTTTAGGTACTATTATTATTATTGAATTAATGATTTTTAAATTTTACAACTATACATTAAACATCATTCACACAAACAGATTTCTTATATTATATATTATTTACATTATCCAATGATTTATAATTTATTTTCCTAGTCCAATATTAAAGATAACAATTATCACAATGAAGATTTACATCACACATTCAATTATAATGAAATTTATAATATTATAGGTGTAACGGACGCATGGCTTTGTACGTTGCGTGGTGATTTTTTAGCATAAGGGCTTCCCACGGTAGACCTATAACGGTGTTTATGGCGAACATGTGTTTGTGTCTTTTTAACGAATCTTTGAATGAAGCAATAACCCTGACCGTTGTCGGCATTTTGTAAAAATAAAGAAACAATCCATGTTTAATGGCTCCGTAACGGTGAACGCCTTGTTTGTCAAAGGTACCGCTTTGTAAAAATAAATAACTATAAATGCTTAGTGTCTGCAGACCCGTACGCCGCCTTAATAAAACATTGAATGGACTATTGTTGTTATCCCAAAACACATTAAGTAATTACCGGGGTCGGCGTGAGAAAGTAGGATATCCCGTTAGTTAGTTATTATCTGTAAATTTCTCTTTTCGTGGTACTAAAAATAACACGTGAATGTTAAAATATAATTGATGTAGGTTCCATGTGAGTTTTAAAGTATGAGTACAAAACATATGAGAACTACTGTAATATATACGAGAACTAGAGGAAAGGTAGACAATTAGGTAAGATTATGCATGTTTTGATAGCTCATAAGTAGGGAGGAATCTAGGTTAGATAAGATTTCTGTGTTAACCTTTTTACAGTTTATATGTTTCCTAGGTAGAATTAAGTATGTAGATTAAGGAAATGTATAATTTGTGTAGATTTAAGTAAGATCATTTTGATAATTACGGCATTTCTATGACGCCATACCCGAGCGCCATTGAGAGAGAGGGGCGCCATTGTTTGCGCCTAGCGGTCAGAGTATAAAGGTCGGACCGTTTGGAGGCAGAGACACAGTCGGACACAGTCAGTCTTCAGCTCTACAATTGTAACAACAAACAGTTGTAATAACAGTAAGGAATAAAATTGAAGATACGAATCACGACAGTATTTTCATTCTTCCAATAAGACTCCAACGAACAACCAAATACAGTCCACTTCAATAGGCATTTCTAAGTTCGCCACTACTACATGACCATAATTACTACAATGTTAGTTATAATAATTTATAATAATCACCATGAGTCGTTTAAATATTCTGTTATACTATAATATGTTTTGTGCCAAAATCAATTTTATTGTGTGTTTAAATTTAGGTATACCTACTCGTAGTTTGCTCTGTCCAACTTTTGGGCAATTTATTGTAGATAATTGGTGCCATGCAAAAAACACTCTTGCGCTTATGTGCAGTTTTTGGTGTATGTAAACATAGCTTGCTATCATCACGCCTATATCTTGGAAATTTGTCTGCCATACGAGGAAACAAATGTAGATTTGTTTTTACGAACATTGCCATTTCTAATATATAAAGTGAAGGTAATGTTAATATTTTATATTTAATGAAATAATTTTTACAGCTATCGGTAGTTTTGAGATTAAACATAGATCTCAAGCAGTACTTTTGCTTCTAAAGATGATATCCCTGTCGATGATATACGCAGTTTTGTAAAGTTGCCATCATGAAACACAAGTACCTACAGATTAAACTTCAAAAGTCTGACAAAAAAATGTGCTAGACAGATTGTTTTATTTCTATGGAACTATCCAACTTATCACTTTTGTGTTATTTATATTTTTACTTGAAGTACTTTTTATGTATTTTTTTTTTGTGTAAGTAATTATATTTTATCAGTAATGGTTAAATATTATAGAACACCCGGCATCTTGATATCAATATGGCGCACCACCTTCATTTCGAAATAATTTAATTTTGAAGGAGGTACAGATTATTTAGAGGTCAGTACAAAATAGTATATTTCAGGTAAATATTTTTGGTAATTGGTATTATTTAATTCGCTATTTAATACACCCGCCATTTTGATTTTGAAAGCGTTCAAAAATCGGTCAGCTCGAGTATAATTTTCAATTTATTAATTATATTCGGCAGCCCCAATAAACACCGACGACTGGAGGTCCGGCAACGTATAGCACGCAAACACTCCGGTACGACAAGAAGATAGCCGAACTCGAGGAAGAATTTAGCAGGTTACGATGGAGTATTATAGGGTTATCTGAAGTCCGAAGAGACGGCGAGGATTCGATAATCCTCAAATCCGCCTGCTCTATTTCCGGGAGGGTGACCGGCAGTTCCAGGGTGGTGTTGGGTTTATCGTGCACAAGTCCCTTGTGAACAACTCGAGTGTGTCGACCAGCAGCCTAATTGCGTAAGTATATTATCCAAAGCAAAAGAATCGATTCCTTCCCAAAAACGACTTTTCGTATCAATATACACTACGTAAAGTCGGTTTTGGGAAAGAATCGATTCTTTTGCTTTGGATAATATACTTACGCAATTAGGCTGCAGGGTGGCGTACCTTATACTCAGAATATCCTCGAGATATTCGCTGAAAGTTATACAGATCTACGCCCCGAACTCGGCACACCACGACAACGAGGTAGAGACCATCTCTAGAGCCATGCATGGTTGCAAAACTCATTTCACCGTTGTCATGGGGGACGCGAAACTGGGCAAACGAGACTAGGATGAGCTACAAGTGGGGCAATTTGAAGTTGGACGTCGGAATCACCGCGGTTACTACTACTAGTTTTATGGAGAAGGAGGGCCTCTACATGATGGACTCCTTCTTCAGAAAGCGTGAGCACAGAAAGTGTACCTGGCATAGCCCCGATGGTGCAACTAAATACGAGATCGACTTCATCATGTCAATCAAGAAGCAAATGTTCAATGATGTCTCTGTGATCAATTCGGTGAAAACCGGGAGCGATCACCGCATGGTGAGCGGCACATTCAACATTATTATCAAGCTTGAAAGGTCTCGACTGATGAAGTCTACGCTCCGTCCAGCACAGATCCAGATCCAAAACCCCGACAGCTTTCAGCTCGAACTCCAGAATCGTTTCGAGGGCCTAGGGTGCTCCGTGGACGAATACAGCGATGGGTTCGTGGAAGCTGTCCGTACGGTTTGGTTCAGGTTTTTCAAGACCTGCCGTACAGATATAAACAAAAAGCTCTCTGATCCTACTCCCAAGCTTACGAAGAAGAGTTGACATGATCCTGCAGTCTTCAGACGATACGTTGATATACCGGCAGCTAAATAGGCGGATCTCAAAGTCCTTAAAAAGCGATCTCTGCCGCTTTAATACCTAGCGTATTAAAAACGAGATTGAGCGGAATAAGGGCTCCAAGGTCTTTGCAAGAGATCTGACTATTGGGCAGAGCCAGCTCACGAAACTGAAGACCGAAGATGGCAGGATCGTGTCCACCAAATTGGAGCTTCTGAGAGCGATCGAGAGATTCTATGGGCAGTCTTACACACCAACGCCCGTCGCGAATATAGCAAAATACCTTAGAGCTAGATTGACCCGACACTATATCTCTTCGGTATGCCGAAGGTCAGCCTGTACGAGATTAGGATGGCTCTTAAACAGCAGACGGAATTACAGCCAAACTCCTGAAGACGTGTGGAAAAACAAAACTTAAGGACCTTCAAAAGCTGTTTTATTCCGTCATACTCGTACTCGAGGAGAAAAACCCACAGGCATGGTGCGGGGGTGTGGTGGTGCTCTTCTTCAAGAAGGATGACAAAGCCCTTTTTTTTTTAAGTCATTGGATGATGTTTGGGACTTCTCCCGCTCTGGGTGAAGCGGAGGGGCGTGTCAGACTTTTACTGACTAAAACCCACCCGTGTTCCTTCAGTTGCTTGTGCCGGGGCCGCGGTAACTCTCTTACAAATTTATCCGCGACCCAGACAGGCATCGGCCCTAGCGGGCCCCGTCACTTTTGCTGACATCTCTTTGAGGCGCTCGTGTAATACTACGCGCCGTAAACTCGGGCCTGGTTCTTATCGGACGGCGAGCTACCCATTACTTGCCGCCCGCAAGCCCGCGCCTACGGTGGCCGGGAATCGGTTTGAGACTCCCGACGCCCGGGGCGTCCGCGGCGACCGATTCCTGTGGGACATCGCTCATCTCTTGCCGGTTCCACTACACCGGGGTAGATGACAGCTCTGTCACGCAACAGAGGTAGGGCGGCATCCGGTGATACCGGAGTGCCTCCCTGATGCAGCTCCATGGCAGTGTTGAAGGCATTGGCGATGTCTAGAGACACCGCCAAGACGAATCCACCCCGGGCCACTGCGTTCCCCGTCGTGAGGGCTCGCACGCACATGATAGCGTCCACCATAGAGCGAAACCAAACTGGCTCTCCGCCAGATTCGGCCCCACCCGCACCTGCAGCCCGACGAGGCGGTCTGCAATGACTCTTTCAAAGAGCTTGCCCACCTCATCGAGCAGCACGATGTACCGGTAAGCGGACGGAGAGTCCGCAGGGCGCCCCGGCTTCTTAATGAGGACCAGTTTCCCCGTCTTCCAACGAAGTGGGTACTGGCCCCTATCCAAGCATGCGCTAAAGAACCCCCTTAGTCGAGGCCCGAGAGTCCAAAGCCAGGACCCAGGCTTTTCCAGGTAAGCCTTTGGGTCTTGGGGCGGTATTTTTGGCATTCAGCCAGCGTACCGCCACTCTTAGCTCTACCTCGGTCACCTCCGAAGCATAGTCCGTAGTCCGCACTTTTCTTCAAGAGGGGTGACAATGCCCTACTGAATAATTATAGGCCCATCTCACTTCTTAGCCATGGCTACAAGCTGATTTTAAGAGTCATCACGAATCGTCTCGCGCGCAGGTTGACAATTTCCAGCCTCCCGAACAAGCCGGATTCCGTAAAGGCAGGCGTCCGTCACTCGCTCAAGGCCACGCGTTATTTGCGTACGAGTAACGCTTCGTGTACCGCCTGCGGCATAACTGACAGTGGGCTGCCGCACGCCTGCCCGAGTGCTCGCACGTCACGGTTACTGCGCTGAGTATCAAAATGCCGAAACCACGTAATTATTGTGCAGTGGATGGGTGTCAAAGTAAAAAAACAAATGAAAATTTGTAATTTTTTTCATTGCCGAGAAACGAACAAAGGTACGTTAGGTATTATTTTAAATCTTTTGTTTTTCGAATTCCCTTTTTTCGTTCCTTCACAATGTATGTAGGTATTCCTTAAACTTAGAACATATGTAGGTAGGTACTATGATAATCGTCGTAAATTAAGGAGTTTATGCAATGGTCATTTAATAGGGGTTATTAAAACACAAGCGTGGGTTTATCGCGAAAGCCGAATGTGATAATATTAACTCTTTTTGTTTTAATACCTAATTATATGCAGTTGCATACACTACTTTATCTTCACTCTTGAATTTGAAATAAAAAAAACGGAATAAATATGTGGTATGGCGGGCAATTTAGATTCTCATTGCACATGACAGCTCACCGCGCGCCTCCATAGATATGACACTACTTTTCGACAATAAGTCTAGGAGCCCATAAACGCCAATAAACTAAAAAGTAAAAGTGTGCTATAAAAATTAAAAAGTTATTTTATGATACAGTTGTTTGAAAATCGAAGGAAAATGTTGCAATGTAATGGGTTTTTTTGTAATTTTACCTATCCACTAATATAAAGTACATGTTTATACAATATTTTTTGAATTCATATTTGGAACATTACGTTGTGAGTGTAGATAAAAAGTGTTGTTTTATATAAATTAATAGTTACCTACTTATTGTCAGAACATAGGTACAGTCAGCGTCCAATAGTTCGTGACCCTCAGGGCACGGTAATATTATTTTAATAACATTTGCCTACTTTGTGTTTCCATTTAGTTTTGTGTTTGTACATATGCTTTTATTATATAAACAAATCAAATACTTTGTGAATTGAATAGAAATTGTTCGCCTACAACTAACTATTTTACTAATATCGGGAATTCAGGGCAGGATTTTTTTTTATCTTCTATCATTTTTATTAAACTAAAACATATTTGATCAACAAATAAAAATAATTGTTTTTCTACAACATTCGTTTAATTACCTTTATCATCATACGTACAACCCTAGCACACAGCTCGATGACGCGCTCGCACGTGGGTCGCGCGGCGGGCAAATCATTCTCAATTCTCTCAGTGCGTATTTATGGTACATTTCTGCACAGCTGGTTATGATTTTGTAGGTTATTATGATTTTGTAGGCTATTATAGCGTAGGTATTTACGCTTTTGTATTGGAGTGATGTATCTGTTACGAAGTAACTATTTAGTAATCTGTGGTAAAGGCTTTAACACTGTAGACCACATACATACGCTGCGGCAGGTTATACAGAAGACCGAAGAGTAAAACCTGCCTCTCTGCTTAGCGTTTATGGACTACAAGAAAGCTTTCGATTCGATCGAGATTTGGGCTGTGCTGCATTCTCTTCGAAGGTGCCAAATCGACTACCGGTACATCGAAGTGCAGAAGTGTTTGTACAAAAACGACACAATATCAGTTCGGCTTCAGGATCAGACCTCGGAACTTATATTTCTGCAGCGAGTTGTGAGACAGGGATACGTGATATCTCCGAAACTATTTAACTCTGCACTGGATGTCTTCAAGGTTCTGGACTGGAGAGAGCTAGGCATTCCGACGATATAGTGGTCATGGCTGAGACCTTGCAGGATCTCAGTACAATGCTCGATGACCTCAGTGGAGATTCCGAAAGAGTGGGTCTTAGGATGAATATGGACAAAACCAAGGTGATGTTGAATGCCAATGTTACACCCACTCCTATCAAGGTTTTTAACCAGAATGTATCCTACTATGTTTCATTAATTGACCCTTTCGACAAAAACTATACTCACACACATCACATTTATAAGGTTTTTCATTAGTGTGTATCCGAACATGTTTTGATAAATGACACTTTTGTCTACAACTATACTCACACACATCACATTTATAAGGTTTTTTATTAGTGTGTATACGAACATGTTTTGTTAAAGCACCCTTTTGTCTACAACTATACTCACACACGTCACATTTATAAGGTTTTTCACCAGTGTGTATCCTAATATGTGTTATTAAATTATTTCTAAAAGCAAAACTGCATTGACACACATCACATATATAAGGTTTTTCATTAGTATGTATACGAGCATGTTCTGTTAAAGAATTCTTTTGACTACAACTATACTGACATACTTCACATTTGTAAGGCTTTTCACCATTGTGTATCCTAATATGTCTTATTAAATGATTTCTATCAGCAAAACTACATTGACATATTTCACATTTGTAAGGTTTTTCATCATTGTGAATCTTAATATGTCTTATTAAATTATTTCTAAAAGTAAAACTGTATTGACACACATCACATTTATAAGGTTTTTCATTAGTATGTATACGAGCATGTTCTGTTAAAGAATTCTTTTGTCTACATCTATACTCACACACATCACATTTATAAGGTTTTTCATCAGAGTGTATCATAATATGTCTCATTAAATGACCCTTTTGTCTACAACTATACTGACACACATCACATTTATAAGGTTTTTCACCAGTGTGTATCCTACTATGTTTTATTAAAATACTTCTAGAAGCAAAACTGCATTGACAAACATCACATTTATAAGATTTTTCATTAGTGTGTATACGTACATGTTTTGTTAAATCACCCTGTCGTTCACAACTATACTGACATACTTCACACTTGTAAGGTTTTTCACCAGTGTGTATCCTAATATGTCTTAATAAATAATAACTTTCAGAAAAGCTACTCTGACATATATTACATTTATAAGGTTTTTCATTAGTGTGTTTACGTACATGTTTTGTTAAATCACTCTTTTGACTACAACTATACTGACAAACTTCACATTTGAAAGGTTTTTCTTTAACATATAGTCTTCGATGCCTATTTACATTATCACTGTCATGGTCTTTGTTCGATATTTTACATTTTATATTATCTTTGCCAGTATTATTACAGAAACTTGTATCTAAAGTAGTATTATTTAGATTATTACTATTATTAACTTCAGGTTTTGGAAACTGTTTGGAAGTACGATTTTGAGTTGTCCGGATCATTTTCGAGTCTGGTTGTTCATTTTTGTTTTGCTCTTCTGTAATAACATCTTCTAGTTCTGTTCTTCGTATAAGTAGTTTTGGTTTCTTCGCAACGGGCGCCCCTGTGATTATAAAGCTAGTAAGTACCAAATTCTAAGTAAAATCAAATGAATAGGCGTTGAAATGGTTCACATATGATCAAAAACCCTACAAAAGATCAAGCAAAATAAGTTACCGTACCGTTGTATGTTTCATTTAAAATCAAAATAGTTTATTTCAAATAAACCGTACTTTTGAATTGTCAAACAAAAAAAAGATGAATATAGTTGCACATTCGCAAGCGTCAGTAGGTCTCTATTGAGAAGAATGTGCAAGAAACTCCACGGACACTCCTTTTCCTTCGTAGCGGCACCAACGCCGCCACTTACGAACTAATGACATGACGTCACACAAATCCTGCATCGCACAAGCAAAGTTTTCGGCGCGATTTGAACACATACAACAGTCCGACAATAACCGTTGGGCAGTTGCCCGGACCAGACACAACACCCGTCTGGTTAGAGGATCCTCCCTTTTCTATGGAGGTTTGTGGGACTTTACACCCTGTTTCACCTATCCCCAAACCATCAACAAGTTTTAATTATTAGTATTTGGTTACATCATTCTTGTTAGAAAATTACATATAAGTGAGAACGATGTAAAAAGACGTGTACCTACGTGAAAGCGTCTGAGAGTAAAATAAACAACCTCAAAATACAATAATTAATTAGAAACCGGCTATGACAATCAAGTTATGACCCATTCCATCTCATGGCGCCCGTTCACGAACATGACGCATGGAAAGGCTCCACTCAGCTCAACCATCATGAAGGGAGCCGAATGATCCAACACTTGTATCACAATCAGAGAGAGAATTACACACTCAACTGCCAGGGCACACACAAACCAACGAACGACATATAGGTACAGTAAGCAGACAGACAGCAGGGCTGGTCATTGTTTTTTAATCTTCGCTTCAGTTTAAGGCGATGTCATTCGGCAAAAACTCATGTTATGAGACATTTAGCAGTAAGAGTGTGCTCTGCAGTCAGGGCAATTATTATAATTATTTTTAATTATAGTGTTAACACACGTCCGGATTTGGTACGGCCCGACCATGGATTTGTGGGCGGGGTTAGTCCGGCCCCGACCATATCCGAGCGTGTGTAGAGTGGTCCGCGGACATTATTATTATTAAATTGATTCCGTCTCGGTCCAAACAAGCGTGAGTAAGCGAGAAAGCATTTGTGGGCGGAGTCGGTCCGGCCGTACCAAATTCGAGCGTGTGTTAACACTATTAGAATTCACAAAACTGATGCACAATACCACATGCAAAAAAATAAGGTACACGGTACGTCACAAAAGTCTGATTGACAACAACTAGTCATGCACATAAAGGGCGATAGTTATAGTTATTTGCAGTTGGTCCTAAAGTAATAAACATATTTTGGTTAAAAAAAAAATGCATATTACCCCAACTATCGCCCTGTTTCGTTTCATCCATGATTTTTTGCCCACCCCGCATACAAACATTTACTATTTATGCAACTAACAAATATTTAACTAGAAAAAAGAATAACCAAAATCAACACAGAATTAAAGGAATATTGAATCAAACTAAATTTAAATAGTTATACAACTAAGTGTCTGAATTTACTTCATAGGTACTGAGGCTACAGAACCAGCAAAGACATTCATTTCTGTACAAATACCGTTGGAAAGAGATAGCATACGGCATATGAGTGCAAAAACTATGAAGTAGGACGAAAGTTCTAAAGTTGTTCGGCTACTACATTGGATTCTGACGCAGAATGGCAACTTCTCAACTTGTAAACACGACGCAAAACGCCAACTTCTCAAAGCGTCAACTTTGCAGAGCGTCCACTTCGCATAATAAAAACTACGCAAAAGGTCTAGTTTTCAGAGTTCCGTACCCAAAGGGTAAAAACGGGACCCTATTACTAAGACTCCACTGTCCCTCTGTCTGTCACCAGGCTGTATCTCATGAACCGTGATTGCTAGACAGTTGAAATTTTCACAGATGATGTATTTATGTTGCCGCTATAACAACTACTAAAACAGAATAAAATAAATATCTAAGTGGGGCTCCCATACAACAAACGTGTTATTTTTGCCGGAACGCATCTTAGAAAGTTTTCGTTAGTCGTGTTTTCGCACCTGATTTTGTGACACACAAATTGACGTATTGCATATTCGCTCACTCACTTACGTGCATTTCTAAATTTTCCATCCCGCTTACTGCAGCGAGTGAGTGTATTAGAGTCGTTTTCTACATAAAATAAGGTAATGTAACTTTTCTCATGAAAATGTAACTTTTTGAGATGTCTCATGTAATATTTGACTATCTACAACTGGCAACACTAAACACTGGACACACCGTCACGACAGTCAGCTGCGGCACGCCTCCACGCACAGCTGCGTTTGCTTTTAAATCTTATAATATCTTTATTGATAATGTTTTAAGAATTGCAGTACACGGGTATAAAATTTATAATGGTAAAATTACAGATTTGCTACAATTATAGTGGGTGCAGTTCTATTCTTCTAACTAGGTTACTGTATAACCTGTTTGAAGGAGTAGCAGTTCCAATGCCCCATGGATTACAAGAATATGTATTTTACAGTTTACGTACATAAGTATTTTACCGCTACAAGGATATGTAAACTAAAAGTAAACCAGGAAAAAAAAAATACCTACAAAAAATCTTTAAAGTGAAAAGAATTAAACAATGGGTTTTTTTTAAATTTTACCTATCCACTAATATAAAGTATTTGGAACATTACGTTGTGAGTGTAGATAAAAAGTGTTGTTTTATATAAATTAATAGTTACCTACTTATTGTCAGAACATAGGTACAGTCAGCGTCCAATAGTTAGTGACCCTCAGGGCACGGTAATATTATTTTAATAACATTTGCCTACTTTGTGTTTCCATTTAGTTTTGTGTTTGTACATATGCTTTTATTATATAAACAAATCAAATACTTTGTGAATTGAATAGAAATTGTTCGCCTACAACTACTAAACTATTTTACTACTATCGGGAATTCAGGACAGGAAAAAAAATTATCTTCTATCATTTTATTAAACTAAAACATAATTATTTGATCAACAAATAAAAAATTATTGTTTTTCTACAACATTCGTTTAATTACCATTATCATCATACGTACAACCATAGCACATTCGCTCGATGACGCGCTCGCACGTGGGTCGCGCGGCGGGCAAAGCATTCTCAATTCTCTTAGTGCGTATTTATGGTACATTTCTGCACAGCTGGTTATGATTTTGTAGGTTATTACAGCGTAGGTATTTACGCTTTTGTATTGGAGTGATGTATCTGTTACGAAGTAACTATTTAGTAATCTGTGGTAAAGGCTTTAACACTGTAGACCACATACATACGCTGCGGCAGGTTATACAGAAGACCGAAGAGTATAACCTGCCTCTCTGCTTAGCGTTTATGGACTACAAGAAAGCCTTCGATTCGATCGAGATTTGGGCTGTGCTGCATTCTCTTCGAAGGTGCCAAATCGACTACCGGTACATCGAAGTGCAGAAGTGTTTGTACAAAAACGACACCATATCAGTTCGGCTTCAGGATCAGAGCTCGGAACTTATATTTCTGCAGCGAGGTGTGAGACAGGGATACGTGATATCTCCGAAACTATTTAACTCTGCACTGGATGTCTTCAAGGTTCTGGACTGGAGAGAGCTAGGCATTCCGACGATATAGTGGTCATGGCTGAGACCTTGGAGGATCTCAGTACAATACTCGATGACCTCAGTGGAGATTCCGAAAGAGTGGGTCTTAGGATGAATATGGACAAAAACAAGGTGATGTTGAACGCCAATGTTACAACCACTCCTATCAAGGTTTTTAACCAGAGTGTATCCTACTATGTCTCATTAATTGACCCTTTCGACAAAAACTATACTCACACACATCACATTTATAAGGTTTTTCATTAGTGTGTATCCGAACATGTTTTGATAAATCACACTTTTGTCTACAACTATACTCACACACATCACATTTATAAGGTTTTTCATTATTGTGTATCCGAACATGTATTGTTAAAGCACCCTTTTGTCTACAACTATACTCACACACATCACATTTAAAAGGTTTTTCACCAGTGTGTATCCTACTATGATTTATAAAACTATTTTTATAAGCAAAACTGCATTGACAAACATCACATTTATAAGGTTTTTGGGAAGAGACCAGATGGCATGACATTGGTGCCGTGGAAGGTGGGTAGGCCTCTGGTGTGGGACGCAACCTGTGTCGACACCCTTGCGCCATCTCATATTCCTAGTTCGGCGGGCTGTGCTGGCGCTGCTGCTGCGGCTGCTGAGGCCCTCAAGCGGCGCAAATACAGTAACCTAATTGGTAATTACAGTTTTGAGCCGTTTGGGGTCGAAACGCTTGGGTCATGGGGCCCAAGTGCACGTCTCCTTTTTAAGGAGATCTCTCGCCGACTGATCGACACCGTGCGTGACCAGAGGGCTGGCTCTTTCTTTGCGCAAAGAATCAGCATTGCCATTCAACGTGGCAATGCTGCCAGTCTTCTGGGCACGTTCCCGGATGACAGCGATGTGGATGAGTACTTCGACGCCTAAGTGTACCTTTCTTTTGTATATAGTGTAAGTAGTTAGTTTAATTTTAAGATTGTAAAGTTTACTTTTGTTTAGTGTTTAAGTATGTACATATATAATATTTTTAATGTCTAAAATAAATGTATTATGTGCTAAGGTTTTTTATTAGTGTGTATACGAACATGTTTTGTTAAATAATTCTTTTGTCTACATCTATACTCACACACATCACATTTATAAGGTTTTTCATCAGAGTGTAACCTAATATGTCTCATTAAATGACCCTTATGACTAGAACTATAATCACACACATCACATTTATAAGGTTTTTCAACAGTGTGTGTCCTAATATGTGTTATTAAATTATTTCTAAAACCAAAACTGCATTGACAAACATCACATATATAAGGTTTTTCATTAGTATGTATACGAGCATGTTCTGTTAAATAATTCTTTTGTCTACATCTATACTCACACACATCACATTTATAAGGTTTTTCATCAGAGTGTATCCTAATATGACTTATTAAATGACCCTTTTGTCTAAAACTATACTGACACACATCACATTTATAAGGTTTTTCACCAGTGTGTATCCTACTATGTTTTATTAAAATACTTCTTAAAGCAAAACTGCATTGACAAACATCACATTTATAAGATTTTTCATTAGTGTGTATACGTACATGTTTTGTTAAATCACCCTTTCGTTCACAACTATACTGACATACTTCACACTTGTAAGGTTTTTCACCAGTGTGTATCCTAATATGTCTTAATAAATAATAACTTTCAGAAAAGCTACTCTGACATATATTACATTTATAAGGTTTTTCATTAGTGTGTTTACGTACATGTTTTGTTAAATCACTCTTTTGACTACAACTATACTGACAAACTTCACATTTGAAAGGTTTTTCTTTAACATATAGTCTTCGATGCCTATTTACATCATCACTGTCATTGTCTTTGTTCGATATTTTACATATAATATTATCTTTGCCACTATTATTACAGAAACTTGTATCTAAAGTAGTATTATTTAGATTATTACTATTATTAACTTGAGGTTTTGGAAACTGTTTGGACGTACGATTTTGAGTTGTCCGGATAATTTTCGAGTCTGGTTGTTCATTTTTGTTTTGCTCTTCTGTAATAACATCTTCTAGTTCTGTTCTTCGTATAAGTAGTTTTGGTTTCTTCGCAACGGGCGCCCCTGTGATTATAAAGCTAGTAAGTACCAAATTCGTTTAAATGGTTCACATATGATCAAAAACCCTACAAAAGATCAAGCAAAATAAGTTACCGTACCGTTGTATGTTTCATTTAAAATTAGGGCGCACAGTTGGCGCAGTGGTTGAGCGATTGACTGCTGCGCTGCGTGTCGCGGGTTCGATTCCCGCACGGAACAATTATTTGTATGATCTACAAATAGTTTTTCCGGCTCTGGGTGTTTGTGTATGTGAGTTTATGTGTTTGTAAACACACCCACGATACAGGAGAAATTCCTAGTGTGGGGCAAAGATTAAAAAAAAAAAAACATACAAACCGTACTTTTGAATTGTCAAACAAAAAAAAAGATGAATATAGTTGCACATTCGCAAGCGTCAGTAGGTCTCTATGGAGAATAATGTGCAAGAAACTCCACGGACACTCTTTTCCTTCGTAGCGGCACCAACGCCGCCACTTACGAACTAATGACATGACGTCAAGACATGACACAAGCAAAGTTTTCGGCGCGATTTGAACACATACAACAGTCCGACAATAACCGTTGGGCAGTTGCCCGGACCAGACACAACACCCGTCTGGTCAGAGGATCCTCCCTTTTCGATGGAGGTTTGTGGGACTTTACACCCTGTTTCACCTACCCCAAAAATATCAACAAGTTTTAATTATAAGTATTTGGTTACATCATTCTTGTTAGAAAATTACATATAAGTGAGAACGATGTAAAAAGACGTGTACCTACGTGAAAGCGTGTAAGAGTAAAATAAACAACCTCAAAATTCAATAATTAATTAGAAACCGGCTATGACAATCAAGTTATGACCCATTCCATCTCATGACGCCTGTTCACGAACATGACGCATGGAATGGCTCCACTCAGCTCAACCATCATGAAGGGAGCCGAATGATCCAACACTTGTATCACCATCAGAGAGAGAATTACACACTCAACTGCCAGGGCACACACAAATCAACGAACGACATATAGGTACAGTAAGCAGACAGACAGCAGGGCTGGTCATTGTTTTTTAATCTTCGCTTCAGTTTAAGGCGATGTCATTCGGCAAAAACTCATGTTATGAGACATTTAGCAGTAAGAGTGTGCTCTGCAGTCAGGGCAATTATTATAATTATTTTTAATTAGAATTAACAAAACTGATGCACAATACCACATGCAAAAAATAAAGTACACGGTACATCACAAGTATGATTGACAATAAAAAGTCATGTACATACAGCATGATAGTTGAAGTTATTTGCAGTTGGTCCTAAAGTATCAAACATATTTTGGTTAAAAAAAAAACTGCATATTACCCCAACTATCGCCCTGTTTCGTTTCATCCACGTATCGTATCATACAAACATTTACTATTTATGCAACTAACAAATATTTAACTAGAAAAAAGAATAACCAAAATCAAAACAGAATTAAAGGAATATTGAATCCAACTAAATTTAAATAGTTATACAACTAAGTGTCTGAGTTTACTTCATACTGAGGCTACAGAACCAGCAAATACATTCATTTCTGTACAAATACCGTTGGAAAGAGATAGCATGCGGCATATGGGTGCAAAAACTATGAAGTAGTTCGAAAGTTCTAAAGTTGTTCGGCTACTACATTGGGATCTGACGCAGAATGGCAACTTCTCAACTTGTAAACACGACGCAAAACGCCAACTTCTCAAAGCGTCAACTTTGCAGAGCGTCCACTTCGCATAATAAAAACTACGCAAAAGGTCTAGTTTTCAGAGTTCCGTACCCAAAGGGTAAAAACGGGACCCTAGTACTAAGACTCCACTGTCCCTCTGTCTGTCACCAGGCTGTATCTCATGAACCGTGATTGCTAGACAGTTGAAATTTTCACAGATGATGTATTTCTGTTGCCGCTATAACAACTACTAAAAACAGAATAAAATAAATATCTAAGTGGGGCTCCCATACAATAAACGTGTTTTTTTTGCCGTATTTTTGCGATAGTGGTACGGAAACTTTCGTGCGCGAATCCGACTCGCACTTGGCTATGTTTTTTTTTTAAATATTTGTAGAATTTAAATTTATAATTATGTTTACACCATTCCCCCTCTAAAAAGCTTATTTTATTCACTGAAAACAGTGAATAAAAAGCACTTTTACTCACTGTTTTGGTGTTTGAATTTAGAACACACCAATATATATTCGACATCCATCTCAATGCTATACAACCTCCTTGCACATAAAATACTCGATACAAACTTCTTGTGCAAAGAATATTCGACTTTCAAACTTTTTCATCGATTTAATTTTCAGTTTTTTAATATTTAGGATTTCAATAATGATTTTCACGATTTTGATTTTAGTTTGGGATGTTTAGTGAATACTTATTTGGATTGTAATTCTAATATTAATTGTATTGGTGTTTAATTAATTATAATTATGTGACGTACCGGAGGTGGTCACTGGCCGCTGAAACACAGATGCTGTTACCTAGCTCAGCATCAATTTACAAAAAAATGTGAAGTTTTTACATTTCTTGTAAATT
Source organism: Orthosia incerta (assembly GCA_948252205.1). NCBI lineage: Eukaryota > Metazoa > Arthropoda > Insecta > Lepidoptera > Noctuidae > Orthosia > Orthosia incerta. The sequence continues at coordinate 11,792,827 of OX411766.1, read as the reverse complement.
TTTAAGGTAGTAAAACATTTATTTATTATTATTCCTTGTGCTTTTTGCTTAAATCTTTCTTTTTCTCGTAGTCATGGTATAACATATAGTATGCAACTCTTGAATAAATCGGATTTAGATCGAGAGCCATGAAGCACTCGCGTCGCTCAGGATTCTAACACTTGAATCACTCGCTATGCTCGTGATTCAATCATCTCATAATCACTCCCTACGGTCGTGATTCAGTTGTTAGAATCCTTCACTTGTTCGTGATTCATCTATGGCCCTCGCTTTAAATCCGTCCTTTATTCACTAGTTGCATAATATACTATTCTCCGTACTTAGTAATTTGTATGTGATTGATGATTACACTTTCTGTTGAGTGAGACCCGCTCCTCTCAACACCGTCGCGCGCGCGCCTTAGCAGTGAACGAGGGACGCGGGACAGCGGGTTGCCGGCCGGCCGACGGTTGAGCGAGTAACACCCTGCATGGCTGAATGTAACTATTGTTACATTTTATTTTACTTTTGACCTTCTCATGTAACCTCCATGTTACACGACTCAAAATTTAACTTTTTCGTTACTTTTAGGACTTAATTAAAATATTTTCCAGAAAACAAAAAATAATCGTGAAACGGAACGCATCTAAGAAAGTTTTCGTTCATTATATTGTCGCACCGATTTTGTCTCACATAAATTGGCGTACTGACGTAATATTTTTTTTGTATTTTGTCTAATATTTTTAATTTCACATGTATGCATATGGACTGGTTCCGAAATAAATGTTTTTTTTTAAATTTAATTGCATATTCACTCACTCACTCACGTGTATTCTTAACCTTCCATCCCGCTTACTCCGGCGAGCGAGTGAGCGTATTTGTGTCGTTTGCCACATAAAATAAGGTAATGTAATTTTTCTCATGAAAATGTTACTTTTTGAGATGTCTCATGTGATATTTGACTATCAGCCACTGGCAACACTGTTACACTGGACACACCGCCACGACAGTCAGCTGCGGCACGCCTTCACGCACGGCTGCGTTTGCTTTTAAATCTTATAATATTTTAATTGATATTTTTTTAAGAATTGCAGTACATGGGTATAAAATTTATAATGGTAAAATTACAGATTTGCTACGATTATAGTGGGTGCAGTTCTATTCTACTAACTAGGTTACTGTATAACCTGTTTGAAGGAGTAGGTAACAGTTCCAATCCCCCATGGATTACAAGAATATGTATTTTACAGTTTACGTACATATGTATTTTACCGCTACAAGGATATGTAAACTAAAAGTAAACCAGGAGATAAAATAAAAACATACAAAAAATCTTTAAGTGAAAACAATTAAAAAAAAAATGTAACAAAAAACAAAAATTTTACTTATATGTGTGTGCGAGTGTGTGTATGTATGTGTGTGTGTGTGTGTTGTGTAACATATTATGTTATGTGTACTATGTTCCATTTTACTTACCCTTAAATAAGCATCTTTTCTGTTTCTTCATATGTATAGTATAGTAGAAATGAGTAGACCATTTTCTTACATTTATGATGTGTTAAGCCGTAAACTGGGCAATGTATATTTATTTTATTATATAGGGAAGGGCCAAGAAAATAAAATAATCTTTTTATGAAAGTAAAACGTGTACGGGAGACATTACAAAGTAAATCTTTCCTACACTTATTGATTGGCTTGTATGGCGGGCGTATTTTGGTGTTGTAAGAGAACTGCTTGCATGATAAACTGTTGTCTAACATTTAGAATATTCAACTTACGTTATAATTCATAAGTAGGGAAAATGATTGGGCGAAAGGTAGCAACTTTCAATACTGCTCTATGTGCTATCTCCAATGGTTTTAAAATCGTTTTAGCAGCACCACCCCAACATGAAATGCAATATGTGACAATTGATTGGCATAAGGCAAAATAGACATTGCGTATGACAGTTTGTTTAGCAATTTTCCGAAGTGTTTTAAATATGAATATAAGTTGCCGGACTCTGCCTGTGAGAATGCTTATATGGGACTTAAAGTTTATAGTTTTGTCCAATGTGACACCTAGATATTATATTTGGTCTACAGAAGTTAATGATGAACAGTTGCAAGGAGTTTGGGGTTGATTATTGCAAGAGTGAGCTATTAATGTTATTGGGATGCGTGGTTGGGTGGCTGCACTGATGTAAGGAAGTTGGTTTTGAAAGTATTTAGTGTAAAGGTGTGATAATTGAGCCAGTTTAGTGCTGTGTTGAATGCAAGTTGCGCTCTGGTTTCTAGTTGTAACCATGTTTCAGCTACAACTGTTATCGCAGTATCATCCGCAAATGATATTATGTTACCATTCTGGATATTGAGGTCGCATAGCACATTGACGAAAATAAGAAAAAGGGTTGGCCCTAGTATACTTCCCTGGGGAACACCGTAATTAATAGGTAGTTCACTACTATTGTTATTATTTATACTGACAAATTGCGATCGATTTGTTAGGTAGCTCCTGAACAAATCTAATTGAACACCTCTGACACCCACTCCTTCAAGTTTTAATAAGAGAGTAGAGACGGGAACTGTGTCGAACGCTTTAGCGAGGTTCAAGTATATGGTTAGGACGTTTTTATTATTATTCATACTTTGTACCACGTGATCAGTTAATTCGTGGACTGCGTCACATGTTGATAAGTTTCTGCAAAAGTCGAATTGATGAGATGATATTTTCTTGTAGTGTGCCAAGTAATTAACTAATCTCTTATTGATTAAGCGTTCGAGCAATAATAATTACCGACCCATAGCAGTCCTAAGTGCGCTATCTAAGGAGATAGCGCACTTAGGACTGCTATGGGTCGGTAATTATTGGGAAGGTCCCGACCCCTTCCTTGAAAATCGGATGTATAAGCCTTTTTAAATGAAATAGGGAAGACAGCAGTTTCGAAACCGAGATTAAATATATGGCATAGGATGGGTGCCGGCAGGGTGGAGTATCTTTTTAGTATATAGGGCGATAAACCATCCCATCCAGTAGAAATGATTTCATTGTCGGTATGTTCTAGGGCGAAAGATGAGGTGGGTGTAATTTTATGTACCGTATTAGGAGTTGCCGTTCGCTGTAAGGGAGCTGTTCTGATATTATCAGCAAGGTTTTTACCGACATTGACGAAAAAGGAGTTTACTTAGTCACAGCATTCTATAGGTGATGAAGAGGTGGTTAATAGTTGTGTAGAAGTATTATTAGTTTTTTTGGTATAGGTGACTCGCTTTATTGTTTCACAGAGTAATTTTGTGTTATGACCAGCCTTGTCCAGTTCTCCTGTATCATACTGACGTTTCGGTTAATTTCAATATTTCGTTTCCTGGATTGTGTTTTGCCTTTTTAAGTAACGCATCCCTATTTCTGATGCAGCGTAACAGACCAGTCGTGATCCAGGGTTTCAGGACTTTCATTCTTGCAGGTACATTCTTGGTCAAGGTATGTTTTGTAATGGCTGTGGTCACCAATTCTAAAAGTTTATTTGTAGCAACATCAGCGTTAGTTATGGAGAGAATTGGGTTAAAGTCTAGTTGAGACATTGTTTCATCCTGTTTCTCAAGGTCAATATTGGTGAGAGGTAAACATAAATACGAAACAGCTCAACTCCTACCGAGTTGAGCTTTTTCGTATTTATGTTTACCTCTTAAACCGACCGTTGTCATTTTATCTTCTTCTCTTCTTTATTATTCTTTCTTTATTCTCTTCTTTATCACCTTGTTATACAGTCCACTCTCTTTTATTTCCTTCACCACGACCTATCAACGCGAACATTTGTCCTTCTACCTATAACGTTTGAGCCAAACGAAGAAGACAAGGGAATTTTCAAATTAAAAAATTCAACGGATCGTCGGTTAAAGAACAAAGGACTTCATCTTCGGTTTCAAGTTTCCCAAGAGGTCTTTATTTTCGCGTGTCATCGTCTGCATTGGGCATCGTGAACGTCGAATGCGGCAACAGCCGTCTTCATCGACTTCAAACCAACGGGCGACGCAAGATAAGATCGTCGTGACTTCGGGACAAGAAGAATTTTACGTCAACATTCGGCCACAGTCGTCAGCTCAACATCAGAAGATTAAATAACACGTTAAGCATCCAATTCTATTATCTAGTTCTCATACAATTTGCATTCTCTTGTTCACCATGTTTCATTTACGCCTCATGCATGCTGGACCACAACTTTTATTGGCCACTGTTCGTCATGTTCGGCAGGATCAAGGCCAACACTATTCAGCCTATCATTGGTAATCTTCTAGAGCAGCGTCTTCATTTAGAGTTTAAATTTTTAGACACAGGAGTAGACTGCGACGATCTCATCATGATAGCTGACTGGAAATGTAGAGGGTGTAGGCTCAACAAATGCTACATTTGTGTTTGTGTGCCTAGCTATGAGAGCCATCTACCTTGAACTTGTGTCGGACCTTACAAAGGAAGCTTTCTTAGCCGCACTAAACCGCTTTATTGCTCGAAGGGGAAAACCCCGTAACATCTTTTCCGACAACGGAACAACCTTTGTCGGTGCTTTCAATGAGTTGGCCAGGCTTCTTTCGCAAGACTTAAATTTGAACAAAATCGACCCTGGCATAAAATATTAATTTATACCTGCATATACTCCACACTTCGAAGGCCTATGAGGGTCTGCAGTTAAATCCACCAAGCATCATCTACGACGCATTTTGGGAATAACAAACCTGACCTTTGAGAAGATGGCGACTTGCTTAATTCAAGTAGAGGCTATTTAAAACGCAAGGCCCTTAATTCCACTGTCCAACGACCCTTCCGCCCTCGCTCCGTTAACCCAATTACTTACTTATTGGTCATGATCACATTCCTCTAATCATGCTGCCTCATCCACAGATCCAGGACTTCAACGTCAACAGCCTCAAACGATTTCGCCGTTTCGAATATCTAAAGCAGCACTTCTGGGCTCGTTTCTCACACGAGTATTTTCTGTGGCTTCAAGAGAAAACGAAATGGTGCCGGTCGTCTGGCGACTTCAAGGAAGGAACATTAGACGTCATAAAGGACAACCACTTACCTCCTCTTATGTGGCTTTTAGGACGCATCATCTATATTTGCCCAGGCAGAGATGGCGTCGTGAGAGACCCTATTATTAAGATTCCACTGTCCGTCTGTTTATGTCACCAGGCCGAAACTCATGAACCGTTATAGCTAGACAGTTGAACTTTTCACAGATGATATATTTCAACGGTTTTAAGAGGAGCGGGTCTTAACAGAAAGTTGAGACCCGCTCCTCTCAACACCGTCGCGCGCCAGCGGCAGTGAACGAGGGACGCGGGGCAGCAGGGTGCCAGCCGGCCGACGCACATACGGGTATTTGAGTGATCTGGCCGGCTAAACCACAATTTCCTAAAATTCACAGCAGGTAGTAAAAAGAAGGTAACTCAGGTATAAAATAGTTCTAAGAAACCTAAACAAAACTTAATTGTTTCTTTTTCGGAATTACCGTGCGAGACGGTCAGTCCAAACTTGATCGTTTATATGAGTGCATGTATCAGTGTTTGGTGTTCGCTGCGTAAACGAAAGTTTTGATTATATTTATTAGCCAATAAAATAAAGTGAAATCTATTGTGATAAAGCATAACATACTCACCTTGTTATACAGTCCACTCCCTTTTATTTCCTTCACCACGACCTATCTTCGCGAACACTTTCCGTTATGTTTAATCAGAGGGATTTAAAAAAATATGATTATTTATATTAGAAAATACTAGATGATTTAACTCTATATACTTTCTTTATCATATAATCTTAGAAAATATTGACTTTGTGAAAAAGTAGACATTTTGCGAAGTTGACGTTCTGCGAAGTTGACGTTTTACGTCGTGTTGGCATTCTGTGTCAGAACCCTACGTTGGATACTCTTAGATTCACTTTCTCTATTAGAGCATAGATTAATTTAAACAGAAACATAAAACATAAAGATTTCCTACGTGCACTAATTATTTAAAAGAACTGGAAATTCTTTTTATAACGTGATTACTTTTTAACCGACTTTCCAAAAAGGAGGAGGTTCTATGCTCAACATTATGTTTTTTTTTGTTTGTTTTCACCGATTTCTCCGTCAATTGTGGACCTATTTTGTTTTTTTTTTTTGTGAAAGAGTATGTTTCCACATTGACTGGTCCCATTTTAATTTGGTGAAGATCTGATGAAGATGTACAACAGAACTCTTCAATAAATGACGGCAAATCTCTACGGTACGCAGATGTGTACAGTTCACCTTGGTACACTTTCATTTCACCGGTTTTGTTAAAGTTTCATAATCAGGTAATCTATTCTGGCATTATAGGTATACTAAAGAACTTGGCTATTAGGTACGACACCAAAAAAGTGAAAATAAAAATAAAACTTTTTTACAAAAAAATACAACCGACTTCCAAATAAAAACACTACAACGTACAAAATAACTTTTTTTTCGGAAGTCGGTGTCAAAAAAGAAACAAGAAAACAGGAACACCGACTGCCGAAAAGAAGTTATTTTTCACTTTGTTCTTTTTTGGTTGTAGTTTTGTTTTTTTTGTTGTATTTTTTTGAAGTCGGTTGTAGTTTTTTTTAGCTGTATTAAGTATCTGTTGCCAAATGAGTCGGCCTGATAGCTTACTTACCTTAACGATTAACTAACTTATACTTACAGTTTGTGTCTTGTTCTTCTTCCACTTCTGTTTTAAACTCCGTTATAGACACATTGTCTTCCGAATCAGAATGCTTTACTTGTATATCTTCTACATCTGAAGAGTCTGGATTTACCAACTCTGCTTCTAGCTCTGTAAGTGAAAATATACAGTCAAGCAAGAGTGAATCTATGCTAACATTGCAACAACAAATTAACAACATGCAATATAGTCATTCATCATTTATTTTTATTGCCATTATATTTAGTACTATAGCGGACGCCTCGTGGTGTCACCCGCGTTTTTCCTGTTCCTGTGGGAATACAGGGATAAAAGTAGCCTGACACCCAGGGATAGTGTAGCTTCGCAACTCTAAATATAAAAAAATACTCTATATTTTAGTCAGTGATGGAAGATGTTTTGGCAAAACTTGCAACAACACATAATCTGTGGTGACTTTAACATAAATATTTTAGAACATAATTCAGATAGCAGTAGATTATTAAATCTCCTCATATCATTTAATTTGTCACATGTGTTTATAGAACCAACGCGAGCAACTGTGACTACTGCTACATGTATTGATAATGTTTTTTGTTGCTGCGACTACTTAGACACAGCCATTTTAAATTGTCTGCCTTCGGATCAAAGTGGGCTACTGGTAACCTTTGAGTCCAACATACAAATACAACAAGTGCAGATTCAATCCAGACCAATAACATCCGGTAAATTAAATAAATTTAACAGCACTTAAATTAGTAAGTTAAGTGATCAAGACCTCACAGTGAATGAAAAAAAAGACAAAAAGTTTTCTCAGTAGGTCAAACGGAGTTCAATAATACTTTTAAGAAGAAAACTAACTATATGCCCTAAGTTTTAATTCAGTGACTAGGCTACTGAAGGAGTCAGGAAAAGTATGGAAAGACTTGACGAGCTGCATGGCCTTAAGGTTACACTAGTCCATGGCACGAACTATTTTGTGCGCGGGGATAAAATGCCTGTTATCTCATCCGATAACACGTGCGAAAGATATAGATGCTGTGATGAGCAGTAAGAAGCTAGTTCGCGTACGAATAGGCACTTTTGTAAGTTTGTAGCGAAATGGATGATGATTTAGGAAGAAAACGAGCGCGCGAAATTTTATAGACAGACCTTAGGGAGTCTAGATATCATGAAAAAACTACTAAATGTATATTTTCAAAATAAAATTATTTGCATTGTTAAACTACTAATCTATCCCTGTATGGTGGCCGTTTTGCAATTTTCCTTCTTCTTATGGTATTTATCTCCGCCCAGAGATGCGTAAAAATTAGTGTTGAAATGTGGAACTTTCGACGGCCATAACTTTCAAATATTATTCTTTTTTAATTTTTTGTTTCCATTCAGGGCGATTACTCCACTGTTTGACGATGTACGTTCAAAATAAAAACTGATATCAATTTGTCTCATCATAATCTAGCCCTGTATGGAAACAAAAAAGTGAAAAAGTAAATATTTGAAAGCTTTGAGCGTCGAAAGTTCCACATTTCGACACTAATTTTAACGCATTTTTAGGTGCGAATAAATACCATAAGAAGAAGGAAAATTGCAAAACGGCCACCATACAGGGATAGATTAGTAGTTTAAGGTAACACTAGTCGAAAATTCTTCCATACAAACGTAGTCTAGGGATTATTCCACTGTTTGACGATGTACGTTCAAAATTAAAAATGATATCAATTTGTCTCATCATTATCTAGCCCTGTATGGAAGCAAAAAAGTAAAAAAAGAAAATATTTGAAAGTTATGAGCGTCGAAAGTTCCACATTTCGACATTAATTTTAACGCTTTTTTGGGCGCGAATAAATACTTTAAAAAGACGGAAAATTGCAAAACGGAATCCATACAGGGATAGATTAGTAGTTCAACAATGCAAATAATTTTACTTTGAACAGATAGATTTAGTAGTTTTTTCATGATATCAAGACTGCCAAAGGTCTGTTTATAAAATTTCGCGCGCTCAGTTTCGTCCTAAATCATAATCCATTTCGCTACAAAATTTGCAAAAGTGTGTATTCGTACGCGAACTAGCTTCCTAATGCTCATCGCAGCATCTATCTCTTCCGCACGTGTTGTCGGTTGATATAAAATGCATTTTAACCCCGCGCACAAAATAGTTCGTGCCGTCGACTAGTGTACCCTTAACAATGTAAATAATTTTATTTTGAAAATATACATTTAGTAGTTTTTTCATGATATCTAGACTCCCAAAGGTCTGTCTATAAAATTTCGCGCGCTCGTTTTCATCCTAAATCATCATCCATTTGGCTACAAATTTACAAAAGTGCCAATTCGTACGAGAACTAGCTTCTTACTGCTCCCCCGCCATAAGCGGCACAGGAGGACACCGTGGCGTTTTAGTGGGTTAGAGTCCGACATAACTGCGCTATCTCCCCGTGGTAGCGCAGTATGCATGAGCATTTCTCCACGATAAAAAATAAAAGGGCGGCTAAGTTCGGCAGCTTATGCTATTAGAAAAAATCGATAGTTTACTGATGTAGATACCAAGAGGCTAGTCTGTATTAGTTAATTGCATAGTATAATGTCTTACCGTATCTTACTATGGGGAAGGGCTGCAGACATTGAGTCAATTTTTATTCTGCAAAAACGAGCTATCAGTGCGATATAAACTTTTCGCCGGCGCGTTTCTCGAAGGGAACTGTTTATGGACATTAACATCATGACGGTACCTTGTCAATATATTTATGAAAACATCATGTACGTAAGAAAGAATTTAAATCTTTTTAGTAAAAACGGCGACATACTTAATTATGTTACTAGAAATAGGGACCAATTAATTCAACCAGGTTTCAGGCTGGCTAAAGTAGCATCATCTTTTATGGGGTACTGTATAAAATGTTACAATAAAATACCGCCCCACAATCTAGAACTGAATGAAACGAAATTTAAAACTTGTATAAAACGCACACTATGCAGGCAAGCATATTATAAGTTGGGACTGATAAAAATGCTTGGCTCAATGATGGTCCTGCTCCGCAGACACTAGGGCGCAAGAAGAAGTTCTGACACTACAAAAATTGTTAAAGAAAATAGACTATTTGTATTGATGGGCAGAAAAGTTTTGAAGTATTGTTGGACCTGCTGAAGACTGTATGAATATATTTGTATTGTATTAACTCAATTTCTTTTAGTATTAAATAACTGCACAGCACATGTGTGAGTACTTTGTTCCGACTGTAAATTTACCATTCATCGTACCTATGTGTCGTTTTGTTGGCTACAATTGCGTGTGTTCATGCTCTCTCTAATTTCTCTCTGATGGTGGCACATGTGTTGGATCATTCGGTTCCCTTCATGCTGGTTGAGCTGAGTGGTGCCGATCCATGCGTCATATTCGTGAACGGGCGCCATCAGTTGGGATTGGTCATAACTTAGCAGCCTCGGCGTGTTATTGTATTTTTTTGAAATTGTTTATTACTCTAGAAGCTTTTACGTGTACGTCTTTTTACATTGTTCTCACATATATGTATTTTTTCAACAAGAATGATGAAACCAAAAAAAAAAATCAAAACTGATGGAAAAGAGTGTCCATGGAGTTTTTTGCAAATTCTTCTCCATTGAGACCTACTGACGCTTGCGAATTTGCAACTTGTCATCTTTTTTTAGTTTGACTATACAAAAGTACCTCTAAGGTTTATTTGAAATAAACTATTTGATTTTGAAAAGTCTTTCCTGGCTCTTAGGAAAACAATCAAAAGTTATCTCTTAGTAACAGAATACTTTTATATAAAATTAAAGTAAAACTAATCTGAACTTATAGAATAGAACTCTGGGGATCGGCAGGCAACTTAAATATCGAAATATTGCAAAGGTTCCAAAGTTTAACTCTAAGAACAATCTCAAGCACACCTGGTCAGAACGGAATACACAAGCACCAGTGAAAGAAGAATTATGCGAAAAATGTAAAACGTATAAACGAAGACTGAGCAAACACAGCAATATCTTAGCCAAGAATCTTCTAAACAGACAAGGGCATATAATCCGCTTAAAGAGATGGCAAATCCTGAACTGGGATCACAGACAATAAAAAAATTAAGTTTATTTAGTGCTAAACCACATATTGTGATTGTTCAATGGAACACCACAAAAATAATTTCTCACGAAGAACCCATCTGATTATGGCTAGAAAGCAGATCACAGATAAAAGTAGAAGACAAAAAAAAAGCATACCATCAATTTGAAGCTCTTCTTTTGGCTCAATAATATCAGCTGGTAATTCTTCTTTGATACTGGCAGCTTCGCTTTCTATTTGACATTCCCCAACTATAGCTTCGCGTTCTATTTGACATTCCCCAACTATAGCTTCGCTTTCTATTTGACATTCCCCAACTATAGCTTCGCGTTCTATTTGACACTCCCCAACTATAGCTTCACTTTCTATTTGACATTCCCCAACTATAGCTTCGCTTTCTATTTGACATTCCCCAACTATAGCTTCGCTTTCTATTTGACATTCCCCAACTATAGCTTCGCTTTCTATTTGACATTCGCCAACTATACTTATTTGCTCCATCGGCGCTTTATTAAACCCAGAATGAAACTCGATGAAAACTGGGTTTATTAAAGGATTTGGCTGTAAAAATATGACTAGTGTTAGATTGCTAACCATACATTACAAATTGAAACCCTTCCGTGCCTCTGGGATGCATGTTAGGTTGTTGTTCCTGGCTGCCATTTATAGATATTTGTCAATGGACTACTTGTGTTAGTCCATGATAACTAGATGCGGCCTAATACTATTATTTTACATGGACCAACTGCCTATCATGATATCCATTGGCAAGAAGTGTTGTCAGACTTTTAAAATAAGTCATCAAGAATCTAGTAAAGTATACCTCACCTCATTATCCTCATCCAGCATCTGAGCAAACAGCTCTTCAGCTTCCAGACATTTTCTCTGGAAACGGCAGCATTGTTTGAGTTTGGTGCAGCAGAAGCAACAAACAAGCATCGGTCTTCTGTCTTCAGTTACAAACTGCAACAAAGTTTGTCTTGCACTATTTTGTTTTCTCAATTAATCTAATAAGAGGTAGCAATGATTGTGTTTACGTATGTTTGTTACTTGTTATCTCTGGAAGTACTGATTAGATTATAACAATTCTTTCACAGATAGCAATTTTCATTATTACTGAGTCTCATAGGCTTTTCATTCTAGAATAATGCAAAGAAAAGCCAAGAGAAAAAACAAATCTTACTAATATTATAAATGTGACTGTTTGGATGAATGTGTGTGTGTGGATGTATTATTATTATTATAGCTTTATTTATCCATACAATAAAAAAAAACCATTCTCATATATGCTTTGCTACAATAATTTAATTTATCTTGAAGTGATAATTTTACTGCAAATTTGTTCTACCAATTCTTGTAATTATGTACCCAATATTCAACACAATGTTATGTAAGTTTTTTTTTTTTTATGTAAGACTGGAAGCCGACCCCAATATAGTTCGGAAAAGGCTAGGCAGATGATGATTCAACACAATGTTAATTGTTTGTGAATAAATAAATGAAATGTACAACAAAATATTTATGGATATTATTGTATGGCCCCTGTAGGGTAAAAAGCCTCCTCCATCCTTTTTCACTTTTTTTTGTCAGCCGTTTCTATGATATCATCGACCCATTGTTTCTTTTGCCGTCCGCTTTTTCTTTTTCCAGTGGGACCTTGCCACTTCATAGTTTGTTATGTCCATCTGTTATCCTGGTACCTAGCTATGTGGCCTGCCCACTTCCACGTGTCATGGCTTGTTGCAGTGCATCGGTATGTTTTATTTTTTTTGTTTCGCATATGTCAACATTTCGTGTTTTATCTATTCTTCTTAGTTTCATACTCCTTTCCATAGCATGCTGGCACGAGAGGATCTTGTTCTTTGTGTTGTTAGTGAAAGTCCAAGTCTGACTTGCATATGTGTGGATGTATGTTTGTTACTTAATCGCACTAGAACAGCAGAACGGATCTGGATGCAATTTGACACAGACATAGATTATAGTCTGGAATAGCACATAGGCTACTATTCATCCCAGTATAATGTTCCCTTGGGATAAGAAAACACTTTGAATGTGGGCGAAGCCGCTGGTAGAATAAAATATTGTTAAATAAAGTATAGTAGTCACAGTGGATCTTTGTGTCTCTGAAATTGGCTGCAAGACCCAGCACAATTGCTATTTTTGTGTCAATGTTGAAGTAGAACATAGCATTGTATAACTGCCTCTTTCACTTGCTTACATTTGTCGCATCGTCCTATTTCGCTTACTCTATGCAGTACGCTCGATGACAAACTGTTTTATGCACAATGAGACGCCGCTGTGACTACTATACTCTCAATAATACAACAACATGCTCAGGTTGCAAGCGCATTTTGTGTAAATGCATTGTTTTAGTGTAAAATAAAGAATTACGAACAAGTAGGTGGTCAAAATTGTTTACAGTAGGTCTTCTCATAAAGATAAAGCATGAGTATTGAATCATTCTTGCTCAAGATAGATTGGAAACTTTCAAACTTATTATTATTGTAGTTCTCCTTCAGTGATGTCAGTCATGTTCACATTATTAATTACATTCCACAATATCCACTTGTATGAAGTGTATTTAAAACCTATTAATTTTAAAGAAACTACTTACTGGCTTAGCAGTCAACTTCTTATAGAGTTCATGCAAACTCTTGTTGACCACTACATACATCCGAGTATCCTTAACCAAACACACCCTGCATATTTGTAGTTTTTCCATTTTTTACTGAAAGACAGGCAAATATTTCAAATAGTTTTATTTAAATAGTAATTTAAATTATTTATGTTTGAGACTGAGATGGTAGTATCTCTAAGTAGTCTGTGCTGAGATGACAATGACTGAATGACAACTAGGGTGCAGTGTGACTAGATTAAAAATATTGGATAAGAATACTGCAGGAAATAACTCTACTAAATGTAGAGTTATTTCATAATGATGATATTCCTATAAATTATTACGTATTTTGTAATGATCATTGTGATGTATCCTGGATTTTATATTGCTATTTTAGTAATAAAGTCCTTTGAGACAATTAGTAGAAGACTGTCACTTATACTTCAAAGATAGCTTGATCTCTGCGACTTACAGAGAGTTTGAGTTTTTTCTCTGTCTACGGTGTTACCCAGAGACATTGTAATACCTAGACGGAACGTATTTACGACGAAAAAGAAACTGTCAATTCTTTCGTTCTTGCTTATAGAGAAACTCTATGAAAAAGAAAGAGACAAGAAGTTTTTGGCGGGATTTTTTCGAGTGAAGTTCAGCGGCTGTTAATATTATTTGCAAATTGATTCCTAGCGGATATTGTGATATAAAATTGGTGTAGTTTTGTGTCTCAACTGTCTACGCAACTGGACAATATGTGAAATTAGTGACAGAAGCGATCTCGGGATAGTGGAGCGGAGAATTTTATTGTAGTATTGACTACCTCCGCAAAGCTTACTGGGAAGGCTGACTCGATACAATTTGCTGCCAAATACTCCAAAAAACATTAGAATATGTTACATCCGCATTCTAATGTTACTAATGAATTCAAGAAAAATACTGATGACTAGGCAGCATGGTCTCAGACCTTAGCCTGTTCCGTAAGGAACAAACAAAAAAAAAAAAAAAAAAAAAAAGAGACAAACATAGACAAACGCTACCATCCTAAACGTCAAAGAGACCACTTTTTAGTCACTGTTGTAACCCATCGGTTAGCAGCTCTAATCAAAGTTTTTCGCTGTTTTCAAGCCTTTGTATCGTTTATATCAGGAAGAATTTTGTTGTTTAATTATCTGCATGAACCATGTCGTGTGTGGCTATCGGTTGCAAGAGTAGAATGAGTGTATTAACAGAACATAATCAAAGGATATCTTTCCACAGGTGAGTTATCGACTAGCATACTGAAATTATTGTGCAGGGAATACATTTCATAGGCTGTCTGGAATAAAGGTATCTAAGTTCTAAATACGTCAAGGACGTATAGTATCAATTAAACCATTCTATTTAGTGAAATAATTAACTTTTATACGTTCGCTGATAGAGCTATGACAGTTTACGTACTTACGTTCTGATGTTAGAGATGTGACAAAAGTCACGAGAAAGATTTATCGATACTGTATTTTTATTTTACTTACTTTAATTTATTTCATAAAGTTTATTTGCTATTGTGATTATTAATCTAATATCGATTGTGCACAGGTTTCCTAAGAGTACTTATTTAAGAAATAAGTGGATCAAGAATATAAAACGAGCTAACTGGACACCTTCACTATATTCTCGCTTGTGTTCACTGCATTGTAATGAATCATGCTATCGCTATCCCTTGACCCATTTATGGACACAGGTTGATGAATCATGTTAATTTTTACATATTACTGTTTTAAATTAAATTATTACATTTAAACAATATTGTTATTTTTGTTTTCCTTTTATATACATACTCGTCTGTAAACTTTCTTTTCAGTCTTCATCAGTATATCGATCAGTACATGTCTGTACAGTCGTACGAGTGTACCAAAATCTGTCACTTTGATCTCATGATGTACCTCGTTTTTGCGCAAGGTATGAATAAACATTATTATACAACTCGTATAATGCGCAGAAAAATACGAAAGAATGGAATTGTACTCTTACAATGTCTGATAAGTTCACTCTTTGTACGAGTACACATTCACTCTTTAAATAATTATAAAGATTCCCTACAAAAAAAACGTAAAATTAGCCGCAGTCAGGGACGATTCTTACAGACATTTGACCAAATTTGTAGATCGCTCCACAACTCGTATAATGCGCAGAAAAAATACGACAGAATGGAATTGTACTCTTACAATGACTGATAAGTTCACTCTTTGTACGAGTACACATTCACTCTTTAAATAATTATAAAGATTCCCTACAAAAAAAACGTAAAATTAGCCGCAGTCAGGGACGATTCTTACAGACATTTGACCAAATTTGTAGATCGCTCCAAAACTAAACTCAATAATATCGATATGACAGTGGCACAGATCTAGTACTGATATATGTCTATAGATAAGTATCTATAGCATACTCGGCTACACTGGCACAAAAGATGGCATAGACAAAAGTATATCTATCTCTTTTTGCTTATGACGTTATCTGTGAGTGCGAAAGTGAATACCGATATTAAATTTGCGTCTTAAACACGTTCCGTCTAGGTATTACAATGTCTCTGGTGTTACCAAACTTGGTAGGTCGCCCTCACTGACCTCTATCATACAGAGGTCAGTGGTCGCCCTATATCAGAAAATGGCGGGCAACCGCGCCTATCAATGAGGTAGGAAAACTATGGAGACGGCATATTCTACTATATGAAGAATAGTTATACAAATAAACACATCAACACGGTCTAGGGATATTTCATACTCAATTAAATAACTCGAAAAGTACTGGCCGCATTGGAATCTTTTATACACCGATTTGTTTGTAATTTATCTCAGACTAATTCCAAATTCAAATTTTTGAAAATTCTTTTGTTTCGGTGGCATAAAAATGTCTTGATGTGTAGGAGAGGAATTTTCATTTGTGCGAAATTTAGAAAACAATACGAATTACGTTTAGTTACAGTTTTTTTTCATTTTTAAACGAAAGTTAAAGTTAAAATTGAGGTATTGTAGCCATGCAACGCCAACATTTGACGAGGGTGGAGATGTTACGAGCTGTGGGAATGCTGGAAGCTGGGTCTGTTCAGCGTAATGTTGCTGAGGCCATAGGGACCCACCAAAATGTAATTTCAAGATTGTGGACACGCTATCGTGCCACAGGTGAAGTAGCGGAGAGGCACCGGGGGCCAAGTCGCATCACTACCCCCAGACAAGACCGATTTTTGCAAATTACTGCGCGAGCTCAACCAAATGCAACGGCGACTCAATTGGTCCAAAGGCTGCGAGTGGAACACCAAGTGCTTGTGAGTGACCAAACTGTAAGAAGGCGACTGCATGAAAGCAATCTACGCTCTCGTAGACCACTCCGGGTCCCACCTTTACGGAGAGGCAATCGTGGACGACGATTAGAATGGGTTCGGAACCACGTGGACTGGGCCGTGAGCAATGGTCCAATGTGCTGTTCACGGATGAATCCAGGTTCGGCTTCCATCCAGATTCACGAAGGACGCGTGTTTGGCGAGTTCCTGGACGATGGAGCCGTCTTCAGAACCCTCAGGAAGTTCACCCATACCAAGGAGGAACAATTATGGTTTGGGCAGGAATTCGTCTTGGAGGACGGACGGATCTCGTTTGGGTGCGGGGCAATATGACGGCAGAACGAAACGTCCAACAGGTGCTGGGGCCCGTAATCTTGCCCCACAGAAACAACAAATGGGGCAAGATTTCCTGCTCATGCACGACAATGCCCGGGCACACATGGCGAGAACGGTAGCAGCTTGGTTACATACACACAATGTTAGGGCCTTAGACTGGCCTGCTCAATCGCCAGATCTAAATCCCATTGAGCATGCGTGGGATATGCTGCAAAGAAGAGCTCTGAAGGAAGTTCCTGAAAATCTGGCTACAGAAGATCAACTTTTTGCGCACCTCAGAAGGACATGGGACAATATTCCGCAGCAAGACATTGACAACCTTGTTCTGAGCATGCCAAATCGTTGCCGATGTGTCATGAAGATCATGGGCGCTTTCTCAGACTACTAACTTCAAGTTTATAAACACAAATTAAATGATTTTAAGCTATTGCATAGCTTCTATCGCGGGCCTTGAGCGCGGGGACCGAATCCAGAAATTCCGTAACGAAAAAACTCACGCTCCCCACTCCGACGGGCAAGGAGGTGTGGCTTGAAGGCCGTGCATCGTCTAACGTCGTTTCAGTTCGGCAGTAGACATGGGTCGTACTTGCAAAATCGAGTACCAGGGCTTCCAAGTACGTCCACTTTAAGAAACCAGGTCCTAAAACCAGGGCTCGGGATACTTTCAAGTATTTTCTATCTGGATAGGAAATTGACCCGTAATGTTGTATAATTAAGGAGCTCAATTGCGTTTTCAAATAAATACCTACTTACAGACGATTGAACTTCCTACCTCCATGCCAAGTCCTGTTGGAATAAAAAATACTTGCATAGGAAATTGAAACGTGACTTCCTATAAATAAGGAGCACAATCGCCTTTACAAATAAATACCTACTTACAGACGATTAAAGTTTCTACTTCTATTCCATCCAAGAGCCCTGTTGGAAGAAAAAATACTTGCATAGGAAATTGAACCCTGACGTCTTATTAATAAGGAGCACAATCGCGTTTACAAATAAATACTTGCAAAGACAAACCATTAAAGTAAAAATACTTGCATACGAAATTGTTCCGTGGACCCTTACAAATAAGGAGCATGATCGCATTTGCGAAAACTAACCCGGTATTGCAGAAACGCGGACTCGCCCCGACGGAGCGAGTCCCAGTAGCCGTATAAAATACTTTGAAGTCTTGCAAGTATTTCGGGTCGGTACCTGGTGTACGTACTTGGAAGCAAATACCTGGTGTAAAAACCTGGTCGCGTAAATACGTACCTTCCCTATTCGGCAGTCTTCGACACGGCGTCGTGTGCGATTAGACGTATTGTACGACTCTACGAAACTCGCACGAATCGAGACGAGCTGCACCGAAATCGGACGAATACATAAGCAGCTGTTTATGAGAAAGTACATAGGTGTATAGGTATTTATGTACAACAGTGAATAGCTGTACTTGTAAAATTTGTGTATAAAGTGTTTTGAATATGAATGTTTTATTTATTTAATAATAGAAAAATTTGTTTTCTTATCGGTCACCACGCTCAAAAAGTGTAACTTGAATTAATATCAAAGAAAAAGCAATACTGCATGAATAAAATAAATAAATAAAAAAAATAAAAAAATTGCTTAAGTTGATACAAAATGCTATGCAATAGCTTTACCGCGGCAGTCCCCGAGTGCCACACGTCTTTTTATCTATTTTTTTCAGTTTTTACTCATAAATTAAAAGTTTATTCATATACGGTTTCCGTCTATGCTTCATTTTTTTTCCATAAAATCCTGTAATTTTAATCGAAGTACCTTAACCATTATTAAAAAATGGTAGAATATTAAATAACGTATCTTTTAAATATATACATGTCATATAAATAATCAACACATTGATAGTAATTCGCTTTTTTAAAAATATCCCTAAACCGTGTTGATGTGTGTATCTATAATATCGACACACGCATATCAAAAAGCGTTTTGTCTCTTTTTAACTAACCAAGAGCTGCTTAAGAAAAGAGAGACATCTAAATGTTTGTCAAGGACTAAACTTGGTAACACTTTTGAGTGACGTCATAATCATGTCTATGCGTGACCGGTCGCCATGTTAATTGCCGAGTAAAATTGGTAGTTGTGTGCCGTATATGTACGTTTATCTGTGTAGTTGTGCTGTCAAACAGTTGCAAATGGGCAGCCATCTTAATTGCCCGATTTTTGTAGGTATGCACGCTAATTTCGTAGGTATGGCAAGTCCATAGGTTTATAAGTCAGTAGGTCGACCCGTTATCTACTATAAAATAGTGATGCCCGTTAGTACCGCCGGACCCCAACGCCAATCGCTTCCATATTTGGTAAATAATTACTACTCAATTGGTACCAATTATTTTATTATAGCTGGCATCAGCATAGTCCAGGATAGGGAGAAGAAGAGACTGTGCTATCGCAATTTTAGTGGTGATGGGAATAAAGTTACGAAGGCGTCTCAGGGAGCCCGCAGACGCAAACTGTTTACGACTAACGTCATGCAGTTGTTTGGTCCAGGAAAGGGTACTGTCACAGTGTGAGCTATAGGAACACTGTCTGCTGTCTTCGTCTTAGCGTGTTGATTTGTCATTGTGATTGTCAATATAGTAATTCATCATTAATTTTTATTGCCATTATATTTAGTATGTATATATTTATGTATATATTACATAGCATATGTATTTATCTTAATGTTAATGTCACACCAATGACAACCCCACTTCAAGTCCAGACAATTACTGTCCATACCAGGTTGCCTGGAAGAGATCGCGGAATGCGATAAGGCCGCCCATTGTATTTGTATTAATTTTAAGTTTCTTTGTATAATTGTATTTTAAGGTGTACAATAAAGTATATAATAAATAAATAAATAAACAATAGTGTTGTTAAAAGAAACCTGGGGAAGTGTCGCCCAATCAATCCTAGAGATCGTTCGGGAACTTCCCACAACAGCCACTTGAGTTTTCATCGGATTGATCTTCAGCCCAAACTCAGTGCTCCGGTTATCAATTCGAGCCAGGTCCAATTATTACTCGAACAAAATAATTGGTAGACCTTAGTAGTTTTCGAGAAAATCGACTTTTAAGGTGGTCCGGCGGTGGTCACGCTACCTTCAGCAGGACAACCATGAGCGCCGAAAAAGGTGGCATGCTTCAGATATTTTAAGTATACAAATAATTACTACC
The DNA here is from genome assembly GCA_948252205.1 of Orthosia incerta. Lineage (NCBI taxonomy): Eukaryota > Metazoa > Arthropoda > Insecta > Lepidoptera > Noctuidae > Orthosia > Orthosia incerta. The sequence continues at coordinate 11,772,681 of OX411766.1, read as the reverse complement.
CTTAAATGTGATTCGTTTCGTCAAAAAAACAGTACTGAAACATTTGTATTTACCGAGAAATCAACGTTGATAACTTTCGCGCGCTCGTTCAGCAGGACCACGACTTTGAATAACGATTCCAAGTTTGAGGAGCTTATCAACTATTTTTTTTATGTTTATAGCTCCATCGATGAACATTCGATGATTTTGTCAATTGTAAGGTATTCGGAGATCGGTTTACAATTATGAATACCTACTTTCGTCTAGCTATTGATCAGTGTTTGTAGTGATGACATTCGTTATTCACCATGCTAAAACAAGGAACACACACAATTTTGGTTAAAACATATCTTCTTCTTATTCGTTGTCTTCATTTCTGAAGGTCGTGCCCGTCTTGAAAAGCTTTGACGGAGTCACTGACGAGCTGCTTCCAAGCCACCCTGTCTTCGGTTCTTCTCATAGCAGTGGTCACCGTGAGTCCCGTAATGGCCCTGATCTGGTCAGACCAGCGAGTAGGTTAACGTTCGCGTGGTCTTTTTCCATCCAACTTTCCCACAACAACCAGTTTTGCCAGGTTGTCTGGCTGACTCCGGGCGATGTGACCAAAGTAACTTAGGACGCGGTGGTAGCAGATCGTGGAGTCTGGTTTTGATGTTCAACTGGTCGAGAATGGACTTATTCGTGCGCTTAAAACATATAGAACGGCACAAAATAAATGTTAAAACGTCAAGTTTATAATACATAAGTAGAAATACTAGCTACAGTTGGATTTTGTTAATATTAATAAATATATAAAGAATTTTTACTGAAGGGGTATAGACTAAAGATAATAGGAACGGAATGTTGATTGGGCGGGGAATGTTATCAGGGAGTAAGTCGTAAAGCGAATAGTTAAACGAGGACAGGAAAAAATTTGTGCTCCAGAGTACCCTCCGAGACCGCATTCACATAAAGAATTGTCTCTCACGTGGATTTTGCAGTCCGGGGCAGTAGTCCAACTGCTCTGTCCAACTAGTTGGACCATGGGTCTTTACTAGGGGTAGTTGTCCAACTTTAAAAATAGTTGAGAACTTTATCGTATTGACGACAATTCCATAGCATCACCGTTCCACATTTTCTATCCACATAAACACACGCAACCTCTTCATCCATTATTTTTTAAATATTATATTTGTAATTATTAGATAATTTTCGTGCGCGCAAGATCAGTCTGCGCGCGGCCAAAATTGGAACTAATCGTTTGTCATGTATGTCAGGTGTCAAAAGAGTGTGTTGTATTCCGTGTTTTTATTAGTTTTCGAATTAAATAACCGCCTTTATTATGAAAATGGTAATTTAAAGTGCTGGCAGGGATGTTTTCTAGAAGTGAACAAGACAATTACGGGCCTACGGTACCGTTTTGCAAAGATAGGGCCCGCGTTGCTTATTTGACAGGTAACTTTTAGGGATACCATTACACTAAAATTTCCCTAAATTTTCGTACTACCGGTGCCTGACATTACTGCAGGTTTTTGGGTGGTACATAAATATACCAGCGAGACAGGACCGGCATCATGTAATATAATGCATAATTGTTATTTTGTTTTAGGCGTTTCTGAACGCACCGTCACCCAAATAGCTCAAGAGGGTTATATGTCAGCAGCTTCTTCAAAAATTGTTGAAGAAGATATTTAAAAAGAATTGAAATTGAAATAGACGGTATTAGCCACTGCAGGTCCATTGTTAGACCAAATTTAACAGTAGTACTACTGAGTATTCAGTAAAAGATTGACAATAATTTCATGTTTTTTTTTTCATCATATTATTTTTCTATGCAAGTAGAAAAAGCTAGTAATTAATTATGCTTAACTTAAATTACTTTAAGTTTCGAGTACCTAATGAAATATTACTATTGATTAGGTAAATGAAGGAAAAAAGATCAGCTATGCTGGCAATATTAAGCACGCCACCTAGAAACTGAAGAAGAAGTTCCCCGCCGACTCCAAGATATACTTTCAAATCCAAAAATGTTTCAATCACTCTTTAATTACATAATAAATTCCGTCGAAAAGATTTTAATAAAACTCCATACTAATGTTCTACATCCAACACGGTAATTCAAACAAAATAACGAAGTAAACAACACATAGTGGTGGGCGTTGAATGAACGAACCGTTTTTTTAGACTGTTTACTTGGCGTCAACTGTTCGACTAGTTTACAGTTCACGGATAAACTAGTTTACTCATGAACGACATTTTATGCATAGACTTGATTTCGCGTAGTCGACGCACGACGGAACGGAACGATTGATTACGAAGACTGCCGAGCCGAATGAACCAGTTTACTCGTGAACGACATTTTATGCATCGACTTGAACGCGTAGTAGTCGACGCACGACGGAACGGATCGAGTGATTACGAAAACTGCCGAGCCGAAGCATAAGCGACGTGCGGTCTGCTTGTTATTTATTCTCTCTTTTTCTCATGCGTTCATCTCACGTGATAAATAACAAATCTATTAATGGTTAAATAATTAATGTTTTTGAATTTTGTTTAGGTACGTTATTATATAAGTCCTAATTGAAAATATGCATTACGTGTCGGTCAAGGCGAAATCATAAACTTTCTCATTACCTACTTTTTTCGTTCATAAATCAATTTTAGCGAACGTATGAACGAAAAAAGATTAGATTAGATTATTATAAATAAGTATAAAACAATGTACTTAATAAATCACAAAAAATGACTGATTGTAAAATTGGATTGTGTAAATAATGTTTACGAATCGACTAGTAAACTAGTTTTTAACTAAACGTTCTAATCCGATCATTCACTAAACTGCGTATTAAACGCCGCTGTTCAGTCTATCATGTAAACTAGTCGAAAATTAAACTTTTATGAACTAGTTTATCGTAGACGGTAAACCAGTTTCGTTTCGTCGACTGTAAATACGTCGACGACCCACCACTACAACACAAAAATCAAGTGTCAAAGTGAAGTTGAAGCACAGAACACCCAGTTTTTTTTTTTTTGTTAAGTTTTGGCTTCGCACGGTTTATGCATTTAGCCAGTATCACGTTTAGAATACAATTCTAGTTTCTTTAGATTTTAGTCCAATATCTTATTTAGGCCCCAATAAAATGGCGGTAACTTTATTGGAAGCTTCTACGGAGTTTTGTCGACAACATGTACAAACTCATGTTCTACCGCTGTGTTTTACTTGCCCACACTCGTGCACGTTCACTTATATTATTAGAATAAAAAACCACCTTTTTTACAATATTAATAATCAATTTAACACAATTTTAGGAAAATAAAACAGAGAAGCAACATAGACGCCATCACGTTCCCGCCAAAACTCCTTCCTCGAACACCCAGTTGAAGTATATATAAAATTGACATTTAAATGAAGACGCGGCCAAACAGACTTGAATCCAGGCCGGTAAAAATTAAAAAAAAAAAAAAAAAAAAAAACACCCGTCGCGCGTAGACTTAATAGTGTTAACACACGCTCGAATTTGGTACGGCCGGACCGACTCCGCCCACAAATGCTTTCTCGCTTACACACGCTTGTTTGGACAGAGACGGAATCAATTTAATAATAATTATGTCCGCGGATCACTCTACACACGCTCGGATATGGTCGGGGCCGGACTAACCCCGCCCACAAATCCGTGGTCGGGCCGTACCAAATCCGGACGTGTGTTAACACTATTAAGTGTTAACACACGCTCGAATTTGGTACGGCCGGACCGACTCCGCCCACAAATGCTTTCTCGCTTACACACGCTTGTTTGGACAGAGACGGAATCAATTTAATAATAATAATGTCCGCGGACCACTCTACACACGCTCGGATATGGTCGGGGCTGGACTAACCCCGCCCACAAATCCGTGGTCGGGCCGTACCAAATCCGGACGTGTGTTAACACTATTATCTTGCGCGCACTCTACGATTTTATTTCAATCAAAGTCTATGTCAAAGTATAACAAACTTTACTGACACAAAATGACACAATTATGACAAATGCATTGTCTGTGCATTGTACATTTTGATAACAATCAGCCAGTACCTACCTATTTACTGCAAAGAGGTTCAATATAACCGTAAGCCATTAGGAACCATACACACATAAAGATGCAGTTGAGGTTTTTAGAGTTGGCAAGTAATTTTTGAAATGAATTGGACCACGCCAAAAGGAGCTGTGGTCCAACTATTTTTAAGGTTGGACTAGCCACTACTAGTAAAGACCCATGGTCCAACTAGTTGGACAGAGCAGTTGGACCACTGCCCCAGACTGAAACAGCAATACTGCTTTGGGTGTACCTACGATGGTGCAGCCTACTTCACCCTTTACCCTGATTAGAAACTAAACAAATACTGTTTAAGAGACGAAACTATCAGATGCGTGCAAATATTTTCGAGCACGCTTCGTTCGCCCTTTCATTTGCCATTTTCTTGGTTTTTTGCATTCTGGTTCAAGGGGCTCCTGGTTTGTTTTGCCATCCGCAACTTTGTCTGCCACTGAACTATCGACTATTTTTCGAGTTTCCTTACAATAGTATCCCCATCCCTAAGCAAATGCTGGGTATTCCCCTTGGTGGTGAAAATATGTGTCGACAGTACTTATCCGGACGAGCTCCTTCACTAAAAGGGTGACCTCTTATCGAATACTCAAAATTTTAAGTAGAGCCATCCATAAGATATCTGAAACTACGAACATCACAAAGGTCACTGAGAAGTCATCAGCACAAAGATCAAATTTAAAAACACTGTGAAGAGTTGGTATTCGATTGTTTTGAAATGCAATGACCGTGTTTCCCGCCAAACTTGTCAAAAACGTCTCGTTGATCTTGTGGTCGCAAGCGCTACTGCCGAGCGAACCCAGAACGGGTTCAATGCCCGGGTCGGAAAAAGCGTTTTTAGGGTTCCGTACCCAAACGGTAAAAACGGAATCCTATTACTAAGACCACTGTCCGTCTGTCTGTCACCAGGCTGTATCTCATGAACCGTGCTTTAACTAGACAGCAAGCTAGACAGTTGAAATTTCCACAGTTGATGTATTTCTGTTGCCGCTATAATAACAAATACTATAAAATGGGGCTCCCATACAACAAACGTGTTCTTTTGCGATAGTGATACGGAACCCTTCGTGCGAGAGTCCGACTCGCACTTGGCCGGTTTTTAGGCTGTACCATTTGGAATCTGTTAGCAGCAGCCTTGTGTCTAAATTTGTCCCACATTGTAGCAATACACTCATCTCCTATTAAATGGGATTAAATACAGTTAACTGGCGAAATATAAGTCTACTTTAAGTACCCCTTCGGGAATTATTCAGAAACGTGTGGCGTCCTCTACCTACAGTTTTCGAGTCTCTTCAACTCTTCGCGTTGTTTGCTGCGTGATTGGATAGTTTTTATGAAACTGTAAAGGTGTCGCTACGTGCTCAATGAAGTTACTGAAAAGGTATTGAAACTTATCGGTTCTCTCTTTTTAACTTTACTGAAAATGCTATTTGGTGTCTCTGTCTTAAAATCAATAATAAGATGTCACGCAGAGACATGAAGGCTTGAATTAGCCAATAAGGATACGGGAAACCATTGCGGAGAGAAAACAAACCTCTCTTTTGCTCTCACCGCAAAAATCGTAAATGAATTTAGTAAAAAACAACCTTTAATAAAATTTTAAATAAAAACTCTACACACGAAAAGAAAAATATCACATGAAACTGCATTTCATTTTCTTAGCGACCAAATCAAAACATTCGGGTTAGCTATAGCAAGTTTCCTGTAATAAATTCTCAAAGTTAAAATCCTGCAACTCGCAAGCAAAGTTTTCGCGTCAGTTTTGTACGGTTCCAGTTTTCAAGTACAGCTCTCGGGAGGTCCGTAGCTACACCGGAAACCGGTTTGGCTAGGAGCCGGTCTAAATCCTAGCCACCCAAAATGATGAAGCTAAGCAGTAAGCAATCATGAGGATTTAATACAATATGTCAAAATGATATGTCAAGCAACTGATAAAGAGAGACTTTGGTCTCAACCCCACGGAAGTAGCTCCCTTGACCTCCTTTTGTTATTTGGGCTTATAAATCTTGTTAAAATATTCTTTTGTAAATGAAAATATATGAATTTTCAGAGAAAATTAGAAAGACAAATAACTTTTGATGTAGGTTTTCAAAAACAAACAAGACAGATAACACAAGCAGTCGAAAACCCGCGACAAGGGATATGAAAAATGTTTCAAAAAGTATTAAAAACGGAAAGTATAAAACTGAAATGACACAAAAAGAAATACTTGAGGCAAGATTCGAATTCACGACAGATTGTTGTATTTATAGTTATACCTATATATTTTTAGTAGGTACCTAAATATCTTCCTATATATCTTTACAAAATTACTTAATTATTTCTCAGATACCTGTGAAATTAAAAATCTTTAGTCCCAGTTGGGCGCCATTAACAGAATTGGCGCCAAAATGGAACGACTGTTTTTGTTAGTAACTAGCTTTCCGCCCACAGCTTCGCCTGCGTGGACTACACGATTTTGGCTGTTTCGTTTTTGCAGTTCTGGCGGGATATTGCAAATTATTATCTAAACTAGCTTTCCGCCCGCGTCTTTGTTCGCGTTGACTACAAAATTTGCTCAACTTTATTATTTTATCGAATTATAAAATCAAAAATTATAAATAGATGATTATTATTTAGATGATAAACAATTTAATTTTCTTCCAACCTTAAAAACCCCTTTTTACCCCTTTAAGGAATTAAATTCAAAAGATCTTGAAAGAAGTATTTTTATTTGAAATTTAGTGGTGTCAGGTTTCTAGGTCCAAGAATTGGGGCTGGGCGTTGATGAGTCAGTCAGTCAGTCAGGACATTTCTTTTTATTTATATAGATAGATTTTTCTGATTAGTCCTCATAATTTTATTTTTATCGTGGATATTTGTCCCAAACTCTTAACCATGAACCAAAATGATTAAAAACAAGGATGAGTTTTTCGTTAGTCCTAAATAGGACCCAAATGGGCGCCATTTAACTTTACTGCATTTTATTTAATATTATGTGATTACAATAAGAATTATGTGATAACAATACATTTTTAATCCATAATCAACCCTTATTGCTCCCAGCAGTCAGACTAACTTTACTGAAAATGCTATTTGGTATATCTGTCTTAAAATCAATAATAGGGCGTCACACATAGAGACAGGGGGACTTGAATTACCCAATACGAATACGGTAAACCATCGCGGAGATAAATCAAACCTCTCTTTCGCTCACACCGCCATGATCGTAAATGAATTTTGTAAATAACAACCTTTAATCAAATTTTAAATGAAAACTGTACATGAAAAGAAAAAATATCATAAGAAGCTTCATTATATTTACTTAGCGACCAAATCAACACATTCGGGTTAGCTAAAGAAAGTTCTCTGTAATAAATTCTCAAAGTTAAAATCCTGCATCTCGCAAGCGAAGTTTTCGCGTCAGTTTTGTACGGTTCCAGTTTTCAAGTACAGCTCTCGGGAGGTCCGTAGCTACTCCGGAAACCGGTTTGGCTAGGAGCCGGTCTAAGTCCTAGCCACCCAAAATGATGAAGCTAAGCAGTAAGCAGTCATGAGGATTTAATACAATATGTCAAAATGATATGTCAAGCAACTGATAAAGAGAGACTTTGGTCTCAACCCCACGGAAGTAGCTCCCTTGACCTCCTTTTGTTATTTGGGCTTATAAATCTTGTTAAAATTATTCTTTTGTAAATGAAAATATATGAATTTTCAGAGAAAATTAGAAAGACAAATAACTTTTGATGTAGGTTTATAAAAACTATAACATTAATGAAAATAAGAAAATAATTTAAAAGTAGTTCAAAACAAGAGAGATAACACAAGCAGTCGAAAACCCGTGACAAGGGATATGAAAAATGTTTCAAAAAGTATTAAAAACCTCCGTTTTTAGTATAAAACTGAAATGACACAAAAAGAAAAACTTGAGGCAAGATTCGAATTCACGACAGATTGTTGTATCCACCCATTGTGAGGTTCAGTTCAACAATATTATATCAAAGCAGTTGAAATTAAATGAAACTAGAAATATTTTCTCAATTTTTTATGTTAAAACTACGACTAGAAAACATCACACACAGACAATTAAATTAATATAATTATTACCTATTTATAGTTATACCTACATATTTTTAGTAGGTACCTAAATATCTTATGAAAGACCTACCACTTAACTAAGTGGTAGGTCTTTACAAAATTAATTAATTATTTCTCAGATACCTGTGCAGCTGTGAAATTAAAAATCTTTAGTCCCAGTTGGGCGCCATTAACAGAATTGGCGCCCAAATGGAACGAATGTTTTTGTTAGTAACTAGCTTTCCGCCCGCAGCTTCACCTGCGTGGACTACACGATTTTGGCAAACAGCCAAAATCGTGTAGTCCACGCAGGCGTTTTTGCAGTTCTGGCGGGATATTGCAAATTATTATCCAAACATAGCTTTCCGCCCGCGTCTTTGTTCGCGTTGACTACAAAATTTGCTCAACTTTATTATTTTATCGAATTATAAAATCAAAAATTATAAATAGATGATTATTATTTAGATGATAAACAATTTAATTTTCTTCCAACCTTAAAAACCCCTTTTTACCCCTTTAAGGAATTAAATTCAAAAGATCTTGAAAGAAGTATTTTTCATTTTAAATTTAGTGGTGTCAGGTTTCTAGGTCCAAGAATTGGGGCTGGGCGTTGATGAATCAGTCAGTCAGTCAGGATATTTCTTTTTATTTATATAGATAGATTTTTCTGATTAGTTCTCATAATTTTATTTTGATCGTGGATATTTGTCCCAAACTCTTAATGTGTACACCATGAACCAAAATGATTAAAAACTTGGATGAGTTTTTCGTTAGTCCTAAATGGGACCCAAATGGGAGCCATTTAACTTTACTGCATTTTATTTAAAATTATGTGATTACAATAAGAATTATGTGATAACAATACATTCTTAATCCATAATCAACCCTTATTTCTCCCAGCAGTCAGACTAACTTTACTGAAAATGCTATTTGGTATATCTGTCTTAAAATCAATAATAGGGCGTCACACATAGAGACAGGGGGACTTGAATTACCCAATACGAATACGGTAAACCATCGCGGAGATAAATCAAACCTCTCTTTCGCTCACACCGCCAAGATCATAAATGAATTTTGTAAATAACAACCTTTAATAAAATTTTAAATGAAAACTCTACACGAAAAAAAAAAAATATCATAAGAAGCTTCATTCTATTTACTTAGCGACCAAATCAACACATTCGGGTTAGCTAAAGAAAGTTCTCTGTAATAAATTCTCAAAGTTAAAATCCTGCATCTCGCAAGCAAAGTTTTTGCGTCAGTTTTGTACGGTTCCAGTTTTCAAGTACAGCTCTCGGGATGTCCGTAGCTACTCCGGAAACCGGTTTGGCTAGGAGCCGGTCTAAGTCCTAGCCACCCAAAATGATGAAGCTAAGCAGTAAGCAATCATGAGGATTTAATACAATATGTCAAAATGGTCAAGCCACTGATAAAGAGAGACTTCGGTCTCAATCCCACGGAAGTAGCTCCCTTGACCTCCTTTTGTTGTTTGGGTTTATAAATCTTGTTTAAATATTCTTTAGTAAATTAAAATTTATGAATTTTCAGAGAAAATGAGACAGACAAGTAACTTTTGAGTTAGATTAAAAAAAATATAAATACTAATTGAAAATATTTTATAAGTAGTTCAAAACAAGGCAGGTAACACATAAATAAAAGGCAGGTAACACATAGATTAAAAAAACAATGTTGATAAATGATAAATGATTTTATTTCTGTAAGTTGGTTTGTACAAACACTTTTACATGTCGATCATATTTTTAAAACTAGATGAGGTCGGCGTTTCCTATCTGACTACTCTGAGGAGAAAGGCCGACACAAACTCAGAGGTCACAGTCTCTTTTAAAGTCCAGACAAAACAAAAATCTTGGTTCGATCATGTGAAGACCATGTAGATTGATGTCTGAAATGGTCTTTTGAGGAAAGAACCAGCCAGATTTAGTGGACCTGTCCAGTCAGTGCACGCATTTGGCAATAAACGAGCAGCTCAACACAGAATTTAAGGAGCTCAACGATTCGACGAACAATACCAAAGAAAGGACATTCGGTTAGGCCGCATAAACTACTCAAACTGCCAGACCACGATTAAAAACTAAGATAAATTAAAAATAAAAAACAAAAAAAAAATGGTCCACATAGTCTTCACATTCACAATAATTAAAATAAAATAATATAATACTTTAAAAAGTAAATATTCTTGTTGTATGTTGAAAAAAAAAAAATGCCTCCTTACCTGTTTGCCTGACTTTGAAATTTTGCATGCTTTGTCCTATCCTAGCTAGACATGTTTGTGCCATATAAACTTGTAAAGAAAAACATCACACACACTCAAAAACTTATTTTAAGTAGGTACTTAAATATCTTACAGCTAAGTGGTATATACAAAATCACTTAAAATTATTACATTGCTAAGATTAAATTATTACTAAAGACTAGATATGTTGCTATCTTAAAAATTAAATAATGAGTGCACAATTCTTCGGAAAAACTTGTTTTTTTTTAAGTTTCTTGAATTTGGGTAACACTTTAGTCCCAGATGGGTGCCAATAACAAACATATTGGCGCCCAAATGGGACTATAATATTTTTTATTGTTTCATGTTTATTATTTTTCTGTTTTAACTATGAACAGTTTAACATGGCTGCGCTGCCTGTAATCGGTTGAAAAAGAAGTTCCATTTGGGCGCCAATGGTCACTATAATGACTTTTAAGCTTCGGGCACCATTTAAGTTGAAATTAAATTGTTAGCGAAATCGGCCTTTAAGAATGAACTGTTTACACTTTATAATTGCCTGTTCACAGTTTTGCATGGTACATTCTTTAAAAACTTTTCTGAGTCCCGTCTGGGTGCCATTATGCTCAAAATTATTTATACCATTACAAAACTGGTAAGTACTCTTATTCACCATCCCAAATCAGCCCTTATTACTACCAGCCGTAAACATAAGTCCATTTAATGTCAGATTTGCCATGATATACAACATTTTACTCGGGTTTAGAAACTATACAGGTTAAAGTGTATAATTGTAATCAAATTGCAAATATTATATCGGTTTACTGTTCACCTTCTGAAAAGACAAGCCAGTCAGACTGGGATCAGTTATTTTCACAGGTTATAAAACCTTAGTTTTAGGTGACTTCAATGGACACCATCTCAATTGGTGCAATAAAGTAGACAGGAGAGTTAATCAAATCTTTGACGCACTTACTGGTAGTAGCTTTATTTTACTAAACGGTGGCGATCACACGCGTATTAAGTTAGTCAATGATGTACAACAACAGTCGTCCCCTGATATTTCGTTAGCGTCATCCAATATCATCCATCTCACCTGACTGTTTATTAGCACCCTGCTGTGCTACTAAGATACATTGCCTTCAGCTTTCGGCAAGGCGCAATTATCGTGTTACATTATTTCTCTCATATTTACTTCTTAAGCCACCATGCTGTATTTAAAGACAATAGCGAATCGACCAAGGTCCGTGTCGTTTTTGTTGGACCCGTCCCCACGTCCTCGGGTATATCTGTCAACGACATTCTTATGGAGGGCCCAAATATACAACATCATCTTTTCTCCGTACTCATGAGAGCACGTCAATATAAATATTTAATTACTGGGGGCATTAAAAAATGTACAGACAAGCGAGAGTAGATGAATCCAGTAGAAACCTGCAATTAATTCTATGGAGAGAAGATGAGTCCTTGCCCATCAAAACGATGCAAATGAATACTCTTACTTATGGCACCATAAGTGCGAGCTATTTAAGCACTCGCTGTCTGTGGTGGGCGAGGAGTGTGGGGATGAAACTATAAAAAAACATAATACAAAACGACTTTTATGTCGACGATTTAATCACTGGTTGTGATGATGAAAAACAATTAGCTTACATTCAAAATTCAATATCCTGCGCTCTTAAGTCAATGTTTCAATTTACGCAAATACAAAATGAAATCAAAAAATCTTTTTTTTTTTTTTTTTTTAAAACGTTGCTCCACACTAGGAATTACTTCCTGTATCGTGGGTGCGTTTACAAACATATAAACTCACATACACAACACCCAGAGCCGGAACAAATATCTGTAGGTCATACAAATATTTGTTCCGTGCGGGAATCGAACCCGCGACACGTAGCGCAGCAGTCAATCGCTCAACCACTGCGCCAACCGTGCGCCCAATAAAAATTCATCTCTGAATACTCAAGACAAGTTAACTATAAATAAAGCTTTAAGCACACTGGGCTTAGGGTGGGAGCCAAAAACTGATAATTTAAACTTTCCTGTACAATGTATTTCTTTCCTGTACAATAATATATCACAATCATGACAACATAACAAAAAGGCGCATATTATCAAATACATTTAAGATATTTGATACTGTTAGGTCTTTACATACACTTAAAATTTATGGCAACAAAAAATAGACCAAGCTGTCCTTCAAGAAAGAGGAAAGGTTGTTAGAATTTACGAGTAATTTGAACTGTTTATTAAAATTACAAATACCTAGAAGAGTGTTATGCGATTCACAAAAAAATATCGAACTTCAACAACAGTGACGCTTCACAGAAGGCATACGGAGCATGTGTGTACATTAGAAGCATGGAAAATAACCGTGACTGCACGGTGCGACTATTAGCCGCCAAATCTAATGTAGCTCGTATAAATCCTATTACAATACCACGATTGGAACTTTCCGCTGGCCGTCCAGGCCCTGCTCCAGTACTTATATGAATAGTTGCATGGGTAAAAACATTTTGCTTAACATTCATAATATTCATACTACGTAATTTTTAAATTCGTAATTTCCTACATTACTTTTATTTAAAACTAAATCTCGACTCTTGTATTTTAAATGATTTACATTTTTATCAAAATGATTTTTTCTTAATACCTTACTGAATATTAAATTATTTCTAGCTTCAGCTTGTGCTCTTTGAAGTCTGTATTTTAGCTCCAAAGGGATCAGGATTATATAAAGGATCAACATATACATTTTGTGCAATATTATAGGACCCATTAAATCTTAACTAACTCTTTCAAAAGCAGTGGATGCCGTGGATGTGATGACCATCAGTTTATTCGTATGCCAATTGGAATGCTTTTGAATCTGACAACTTCTACACTTATTTACGAATTCGGTTACGTCATTACTCATTCCTGGCCTGTTGATGACTATTTGTCTCGGTGTTACTGTTGACTTGTTGACTTCATAGGATTCGCTGACGGGATAACTTGAGCGGCGTTTGTAGGCACAAAAAAAAGCCTTGTTGGAGTGATTACTTCTTGTTGTTTATTTTCTTAGATGATACGCTGGTGACACTGCTGATTCGTAATGCTTGACCACTTTTTATTTTGATGGACTTCTCGCAGTTCATTCAGAGTGATTGGCTACTGCTTGACCGGGCGATCATGTGGAAACTAAACTAGAGCCTCCAGTCAGGCAAAAAAAGCTAAACCTAAGCGACCACTGAGGGCTACCCCCTGTGGGGTCGAACCTCGGCTCAGGGTCACAACTAGGGGGACAACTAGAGCTGGATCATGATTAAGTGATTCTACCATCCGTTCGGAAAATACCTACGTGGAGAAGAACGGACAAGAAACTCCTATTTATTAACTAATTATTTAACTACGGCTCAGTATTGCGTGGGCTGGCTTGAATATCTTGACGGGGACGTCGTGGCGGGCCTCGGTGGCGAGGACGGAACGAAGGCGGTTTGTGTCTTCTAATTGTGCTAGTCTCTCTACGCCTCTTTTGGAGCAGGGTGGTGGCATCGTCAAGAGCGATGAGAGTATGTCTTAGTCGGCGAATTCGGGAGATTTGGGAGGGTTCGTAGCGGGAGGCCGCTTTGATTAGCGGATTACTATGTTTGACCGCAGTGTCAAAGAAATGCTTTGAAAGGCGTTTCATGAACTGCTGAATCGTAGGGATTCTGAAGTCAACATAAAGTTCTTGATTTCGGGCGTACCAGGGAGCTTCCGTACGGTTTTGGAGCGTCACATAGTGTGGAGGTAGCGGGGTTTGTGTGCGCGAAGACGACGCAAGCTTAAGTCATAATGGGACGGATGACCGCGGTGAATATGCGCATCTTACACTTGGGAGACAAGCCACTGCGAGCGGTGAGCATCCCGTGGAGTCTACCCATAGAGAAGGCGGCTTGCGAACGTGCCGCCCTAATGTGCTTAACGAAGGAGAGGTGGTTATCTAGAATGACGCCTAGATATTTGGCTTGCTCCTCCCAAGGGTTCGGCTTGCCGTACATATTGGTGAGTCTAGAGAGCCTGGTTTTGGTTTCGTAGTCGATCGCTCCTTGAGAAGAGGACCGCTTGACTTTTTTCGGGTTTTACCTCGATTCTCCAAAGCCGGAACCACTTGCCCAGTGTGTTTGCGGTAGTTTGGAGAGTGCGGGCGATGGCATTGGGCTCTCGGCCGGAGTAGTAGAGGGCCGTGTCGTCAGCGAATCGTGCCTTCTGGGATGATTTACTTTTTAGGATATCGCTGGTGTATAGCGTGAAATTTTGTGGGGATAGTACTGAGCCTTGGGGGACACCAGCTCGTATGGGGTGAGGGATGGAGAGTTCGATCCCGACACGATAGACTCGACTCGACCACCGTCCGGTGATTATGCATCTAGGCAGTCGCTCCGGCCTCCCCGACCCGGGACAGCCATCTCCGACTCAAAAGATCACTGACTGGAGGAAAGTAAGTGAGAAACTGAAATCCACTAAGTCATCTTAGTTAAATTCCAGCCCCGATCAAATAGTCTCAGTCGCTGACACGACAGCAGCGATCGACTCACTTACAGAACACGTACAATTCGTCCCGGACGAATGTTCAAGGGAAGTTCCAGTGCTGGACAACCAGCAAGGGAAACTCCCGGACGATTAACAGTAGCTGATAACTGAGAAGAACGCAGCCGTCCGTGCCTACAGCAACTGCCCCTGTGTCGCGAACAATGCTAACATACGTAACTTACAGCGGGCTGTAAGGGAACGTACTTCTGAGCTGCGTTCTGCGAGCTGGGACAAGATGCTTAGCGAGCTAGAGCCCCCCCACCAAACCTATTGGTACCTCCAGAGGAAATTACGCTCCACTGAAGAGGCAGCCATGCCTCTTCCAGCTTCTCTAATTCGCCCCGATATGAGTGAAGCTGTAGACAACTCTGAATAAGCTGAATGCCTGGCAGCCAGCCTGGAACAACAATGATCGCCTAGGTCTCAACCTGTAGACCAAGCTCACCTAGAAATGGTGGATGCTGAAGTCGTACGCAGAGCTTCCCTCCCTCCTGTCGAAGATCCTGATAACCCCTCACCTCCCGTTTCTCAAGACAAAGTAGAGGGATATTACCAAAAGGCTTCAGCCTCGGCAAGGTCCGGGCTTAGATAGCATCACCAATAAGGTGATTAAACTCCTCCCTGCCCAAATCATTATGCTAACGACGGCCATCTTCAACGCTGTATTAAGCCTACAATTGTGGAAACAAGCCACTGTAATAGGCATCCTGAAACCGAGTAAACCCAAATCGGAGCCTACCAGCTACCGCCCCATTAGTCTGCTCAGCGTTCTAGGCAAAATCTACTAGAGGCCTATTTATAAAAGTCTCAAAAACTACGCCGAGGCCAAGAGCCTTATCCCACACGATAAATTTGGCTTTCGAAACGAACCCTCGTGTATTCAACAAGTCCACCGCATCGTCGAACACACAGCGCTGGTTTCTAGCGTGGTTCGTTAACGGCCGCCTTGTCCTTCGACATAGCGAAAGCGTTTGGCACAATGGCTTAATTTATAAGCTATACCAAGTCGGCGTGCCAGACCGTCTCATGCTCATCTTACGAGACTGGATGTCGAATAGAACCTTCCGCTATCGTGTCGAGGTCGAACTCTCCTTCCCTCACCCCATACGAGCTGGTATCCCCCAAGGCTCAGTACTATCCCCACAAAATTTCACGCTATACACCAGCGATATCCTAAAAAGTAAATCATCCCAGAAGGCACGATTCGCTGACGACACGGCCCTCTACTACTCCTGCCGAGAGCCCAATGCCATCGCCCGCACTCTCCAAACTACCGCAAACACACTGGGCAAGTGGTTCCGGCTTTTGGAGAATCGAGGTAAAACCCGAAAAAAGTCAGGCGGTCCTCTTCTCAAGGAGCGATCGACTACGAAACCAAAACCAGGCTCCCCCCTCTAGACCCACCATTATGTAGAGCAAGCCGATCCCTTGGGAGGAGCAAGCCAAATATCTAGGCGTCATTCTAGATAACCACCTCTCCTTCGCCAAGCACATTAAGGCGATACGTTTGCAAGCAGCCTTTGCTATGGGTAGACTCCACGGGATGCTCACCGCTCGCAGTGGCTTGTCTCCCAAGTGTAAGATGCGCATATTCACCGCGGTCATCCGTCCCATTATGACTTAAGCTTGCGTCGTCTTCTCGGACGCAAAGCCCCGCTACCTCCACACTATGTGACGCTCCAAAACCGTACGGAAGCTCCCTGGTACGCCCGAAATCAAGAACTTTATGTTGACTTCAGAATCCCTACAATTCAGCAGTTCATGAAACTACTTTCAAAGCATTTCTTTGACACTGAGGTCAAACATAGTCATCCGCTAATCAAAGCGGCCTCCCGCTACCGAACCCTCCCAAATCTCCCGAATTCGCTGACCAAGATATACTCTCATCGCTCTTGACGATGCCACCACCCTGCTCCAAGAGAGCCGTAGAGAGACCATCCCAATTAGAAGACACAAACCGCCTTTGTTCCATCCTCGCCACCGAGGCCCGCCGCGACGTCCCCGTCAAGATATTCAAGCCAGCCCACGCAATGCTGAGCCGTAGTTAAATAATTAGTTAGTAAATAGGAGTTTCTTGTCCGTTTTTCTCCACGTAGATATTTTTCGAACGGATGGTAGAATCACTTAATCATGATCCAGCTCTAATTGTCCCCCCCGCGACCCTGAGCCGAGGTTCGACCCACAGGGGGTAGCCCTCAGTGTTCGCTTAGTTTAAGCTTTTTGTGCCTGGCTGGAGGCTCTAGTTTAGTTTTCACAGGATCGCCCGGTCAAGCAGTAGCCAATCACTCTGAATTAACTGTGAGAAGTCCATCAAAATAAAACGTGGTCAAGCATTACGAATCAGCAGTGTCACCAGCGAATCATCTAAGAAAATAAACAACAAGAAGTAATGACTCCAACAAGGCTTTCTTTTGTGCCTACAAACGCCGCTCAAGTTATCCCGTCAGCGAATCCTTTGAAGTCAACAGTAACACCGAGACAAACAGTCATCAACAGGCCAGGAATGAGTAATGACGTAACAGAATTCGTGCAGGAGTGTAGAAGTTGTCAGATTCAAAAGCATTCCAATTGGCATACGAATGAGCCGATGGTCATCACATCCACGGCATCCACTGCTTTTGAAAGAGTTAGTTTAGATTTATTGGTTCCTTTAGATGTACCTAGATAATTTAAACTATAAGTATATTCTGACATTACAGTGTGATTTAACAAAAAAAACTTTTTTACAAAAAAATACCGACTTCCAAATAAGAAAACTACAAAGTGTCAGAAGTCGGTGTCTTCGTAGGTACCATTTTTTTGCGTTAAGGACACCGACTTCCAAAAATAAAGTTATTTTTCACTTTGTAGTTTTCTTATTTGGAAGTCGGTAGTATTTTTTTGTAAAAAAGTTTTTTTATTTTTCACTTTTTAGTTGTACCTACCTAATAGTCAACTTGTTTATTAAGTTTCCTATAACGCCAGAATAGATTACCCGAATATCATGAAACTTGAATGAAACCGATCAAATGAGAGATCTGCTTACCCCTTAAGAGCGTACTGGCGTGATGTTATGTTATGAAATGGTCTAAACAATAAAAAAACATGCGATTGCAGCAGTCCCGAGAGATTTGCCGTTATTAATTGAAGAGTTCTGTTGTATATCTTCGAAGTTCTTCATCAGATCTACACCAAATTAAAATGGGACCAATTTCGGAACAGATTCTTTCAAACAAAAAAAGAATTTTTAAAATCGGTCCACAATTGACGGAGATATCGGTGAACATACATAAAAAAACATACAAGAAGTCGAACATAGAACCTCCTCCTTTTTCGAAAGTCGGTTAAAAATACGTTGAAGATTATCCTTTACAAAAGAAAGATACTGTTTCTGTAGCTAGGTTATTTGTAAACAATTTTATTCTGAGGTATGGTACCCTAAAGAGATAATAACTGACCAGGGAACAGAGTTTATGTCATCAGTTTTCACTGAGATTTGTGATTCGTTGGAAATAAATAAACTGCATTCAACAGCTTATCATCATGCAACTCTGGGCGGTTTGGAAAATACTCATAAAGTTCTAGGAGCTTATCTTTAAATTCAGTGTGACAATAACAGAACAGATTGGAGCAGTTGGCTTCCATTCTGGTGCTTTTCTTTTAACACTACAATACATTCTGAGACAAAATACACTCCATTTGAGTTAGCATTTGGGAAAAATTATAAAAGATCAAGAAGAGAAGAAGAGAAGGGAAGAATTAGAAAGATCTTTTATATAATCCTGATTCTTACCCTTTGGAGCTAAAACACAGACTTCAAAGAGCACAAGCTGAAATAGCTAGAAATAATTAATTATTCAGTAAGGAATTAAAAAATAATTTTGATAAAATGTAAATCGGTTAAAATACAAGAGTCGAGATTTAGTTATGATTAAAAATAAAGTAGGAAATAAGTTAGTTAAAATGTACTTAGAACCACACCAAATATAAAAATTATAAAAGATGATAAAAAATATATATAAAATAATACAAAACTGTTTGCAACTTATAATACTTATTTATTTACATATGTACATTATTATTTACAAACTAATATTAGAACTAAAATAAGAATAAACCTATGTACAATTACGTGGCGTCACAAAATTCGTCCACATCGCTGTCAACAGGAAAAGTGCCTAGAAGGCTGGCAGCATTGCCACGTTGGATGGCAATGCTGATTCTTTGGCCAAAAAAAAGGCCAGCCCTCTGGTCTCGTGAAGAGTCTACCAACCGCATGGCGATATCCCGAAATAATAGGTGTGCACTCGGACCCCATGGCCCTAGTGTTTCAACCCCAAACGGCTCAAACACATAATTACCAATTAAGTTGTTGTATTTGCGCCGTTTGAGGTTTTCAGCACCTGCAGCAGCCGCCCCAGCGCAGCCCACCGTACTAGGAAGATGGGATGGTGCAAGGGTGTCGACTCAAGTTGCATCCCACACCAAAGACCTACCCAACTTCCATGGCATTATGGTCATACCATCTGGTCTCTTCCCATCAACGCGTGCCAGGCCATTGGGTTCTAAGACAGCTGGCACTCCGGCGGTGGCAAGAGCACGACGGATGAGATCATTAATGCTAGCGTGCCGCGCAATCCGACCTGCACTCTTACTACAAGAAAGGCCATGGTGTCCGAGGCAGTCGACTGCTTCACCGCATTGACAGCGATGTGGAGCCTCACAAGGAGCGCCCAATCGCAGGCATGTAGCGAGTCGGAAGGTTGTGTCACCTAGCATAGTGCCTATGTTAGGCGACGGTAGTGCCTGAAGCCAGAGGCCCGACTCCCACTCACCCACAGCCAGCAGGCGGGCACGCTCAGCAGTATTGGTAGACGTATTAATAAGGTTATTCCGTACCAACCTGCAGAGCGGCTCATCCCACTGTCTCTGGGAAAATGGGTTCTCGGGCCGATCCGTATTCGGGCAAGCCACTTTCCAGGCGTTCTCTGCGTCTGTCAAGCACGGCACTTCCGAGTCAACCAGGGAAAGAGCTAAAATTCTTCTGGTTAGCTTTTCAGTGCTGTGGACAGAAGACAGAAACGCTGGTAAGCTTACACTAGTAATTTTGCGGACGCCGAGGCCACCAAAACTAATTGGTAGGGTGGCTTGCAGCCACGCTCGGTCGTCCAAGGCCACATTAAGAATGGATGTTAATGTGTTGCGAATAATTTGGTCAATTTTGTCCAAAAGTTGTGGTTTCTTCCAAAGAGGAGAAGAACGGAGAAAATACATAAATTTGGTCCGAAACAGCAATATCTTATAAGGGTGAATGCCGAATGTATATTAATTTTGGAGAGTCTATCCGAAATATCATTAAAATGTTTGATTTTATCTTCAATGAAAGATGAAAAACTTTCTTCTAAAATAGGGGAACCTAGGAGGTGCAGAGAACTTTTTTCTAAGATTTTGATTTGCGGGGCTATTGCACTAAACTTATCTAAAGTCGATTGTCTGTCGGTAACGTCAGAGAGGTAAATTTCGCACTTAGAGGTTAAATTTCTGTTTGAGGAGTTGCAGGTCATTCAAAACGGTGTCAACATCGCCTCCTAGCGTTCCATCATCTAAATACCACACGTTAAATTTTGAATTTAGTTGTTGGATTATGGGATGAATAGCCAAACTGAAAATGACAGGCCCGAGAGGGTCACCTTGTTGGCAACCAACACCATATACAATAATTTTGATGGATGCCTATAACATTGCCACATAAAACCATAAATTTCGGGGAGTTAGTTCTTTTTTGACTTCAGCCAACAAAGTGTCCCTATAAGGCTAAGTTCAGATGAACGCGCGACGACGCGCGGTTGGCTCGGCGCGCGGTTTAAGATTGTAACAAATCAATGTTAACGTGTATATGACCGCGCGTCACCGCGCGTTGACGCGCGGTTTAAGATCTACACTACACTCCTGTATCGACCTGTTCAGTTGAACCGCGCGTCGTCGCGCGTTCATCTGAACTTACCCTAATACTTTGGTTAAGATAAGATGTTTTTTTTCCTGTAATGTTATCCTAGGTTTAATTTTTATTTTTTTTAGATGTTGTTGTTTTTAGTATAAGAAAAAAATGCATTATGTACTTATGTCATAATAATAAAAAAAAGGGGAGGTATAGTGTGCAACTCGCCAAACCTTATATTTGTAACTGCAAACAACAATTATGGGCATTATTACACGAATCGTTGAATTTAACACTTCTGTTTTATTTTGATTACATCACTCTAATACAAAGGCCTCTGCAATTGGGAGTTAGGGCTAGTGCGAGGCCTTCCAACGCGTTGTGTCTACCAGTAGATACTTGGCCGCGGGTACCTAAAAATAGACAGTTGTAACTTTTGAAAAGAATATATTCAAGGCTGAGTCATGGTTAAACAAGACCAACCAAGGTTGGTAATTTAAAAAAAAAATTGCCGTGATTCCGAGAACGACAAAAATTACTGTCATTATTTTTCACTAGCTGTTTCCCATCACTTCGTCTGCGTCAAATTAGTAACTAGAAAAGGACATGTTTTTTATTTAGTTTTGCGCGGATCCCTAATTCTTTTTCTAAAATCAAAGTAGCCTTAGTTGTTCCATATACTCGTAACATCAGCTATATACCCATATGTGGACATACATACATAGATCTTATTTGTGATGTTCTTCAGAGTAGCCCAGTGTGTGTGTAGTAATCATAACCGGCGCGCTTGCTTAAACTAGATGTATGAACGAAAATGAAGCTAAAGGAGTATGTAAGAATAATAGCAGGTGGCGTTCTATAGCTTATGAGGCGCCCTCATTGAAAAAAGGCGTTAATTAATATATGTATTTTTAATGCTTTTCGTTAGGGACCGTCCATTAATCATGTGATGTTTTTTTAGTATTTTTTAACCCCCCCCGTCCCCCTTGGTGATGCGTGGTGAGGTTTAAGACTAATCCCCCCACGACCCCACCCTAAATCACGTATATTGTCTAGACAGAAAGGTAGCAGGTTGTTTTTGACTCGCATAAAAATAATATAACACGCGCAATACCACTACTCGCCGCTTTTCGGTTTAGAAATCGCGCGTTTAACGAAAAAATAAATTACACGTGATATCTTACTACACCCCCCTTCCCCCTTGTGATATTTCGTGGTTTTTGCTAAACCCTCTCCCTGTCAAGCCTCACGTGATTAATGGACGGTCCCTTACATCACAGTCAGAGCCATTATTGTAATTACATGAACTAAGAAGCAGTCGTAATCTTGCAGATAAACACATAGTCATGTGTAAACCAAAATAAGAATAGGCATGACCTTGGACGCGAGTCGCGATCACAGTGACGTATTACGTCTATGAGCGATAAACTGTAGTATAACCGAGTCTGAAAGCAGTGTTTGCCCAGTGGTAATACCCCCGACTTAAGTGTCATAGGTCGTGTAGCTTAAGATCCCACTGAAAAAATCTGCAGGCGTCTTTGTCTATAGATATCAGTTATTAGAAGCCTGACTCCGGCTCATCAGTACGGGCTGAGCGCGCAAGCTCTTGTGAGACTGCAGACTTCGTGGTTCCGTACTTCGTGGTGGCCCAGTGGCTTAGACCTCGCCTCTCGTGCTTAAAGGTTGTGGTTAGTACCAATGCGATTTTTTTTCAATTCATATTTACTTCCCAAATTACTGTTTATCTTGGACATCATAGACAACTGTGATGGAAAACATCGCGAGGAAACCTATGTTATAGTTAGTATAAATTTGTGCTCCATTGGTGTTATTGCTGCAAGGGATTCCAGCGCGAGGATCACATCACATCATCAGCCTATTAATGTTCCCACTGCTGGGACCCAGGCCTCCACTCTGTGAGAGGGAATGGGCCGTAATCCACCACGCGGGCCCAGTGCGGGTTGGTGGATGTCACATGTCTTCGAATTTTTGGTTCTAGGACATGCCGGTGGCGCGAGGATAAAACGACTAAATAAATAAATTATACCGAGATAGGCATCACTTTGTGCATTATAAGTACCCCCTCCTTTTTGAAAAGTCTGATAAAAAAATAAAAACTTACCTTCTTACATGGCTTTTTATCTAGATAGTGATTTCTGAAAACTGCTTCTATTTTGTTAAAAATAAGTCACAAATTTCAAGACTATAATAGAGTCCGTGCGGCGAGGTAGACCGAGACGTAACGCACCGGATCAACTCGGGATGGATGAAATGGCGACAGGTCACTGGCACAACTTGCGACCCACGGATGCCCCTCAAGTTAAAGGGTAAAATTTACAAGTCCGTGATAAGACCTGTCGTACTGTATGGATCAGAATGTTGGGCTGTGAAAAAGATGGATGAAAAGAGATTGCATGTAGCAGAGATGAGAATGTTGAGATGGATGTGCGGAGTGACGAGAATGGATAAAGTGAGAAATGAGTATATTAGAGGAAGTTTGAAAGTGGCGCCAGTGACAGAAAAGTTGAAAGGAAACCGTTTGTCCTGGTATGGTCATCTGATGAGGAGGGATGAAACGCATGTTACTAGAAGAGTTATGAATATAAATGTGGATGGATGGAGAGGGAGGGGACGGCCAAAGAAAAGATGGATGGACTGTGTGAGGAGTGATATGAAAGAAAAGGGAGTCAGTGATAGCGTGACGGGGGACAGGACGGTATGGAAGAAGAAAACGTGTTGCGCCGACCCCAAGTAACATGGGACAAGGGCAGGAAGATGATGAATAGAGTCCGTGCCACCAAAGAAGTCGTGGTGCGATGAATGTAATGTGACTTAGTGTACCAGAAACTATTACTAACTCAAAATCTGACATATTTGGAAAATTTCCTAGCTGGAAAATGACGTACATGGCATCTGCCCAACTAGGAATCTGACGACCATTAACGCTTTCAATAAAACGTATCCTATAATATGTGTTCATCCAGTTTATAAACCATCTGTGTGCAAAATTACACCCTAATCCGTTTGGCCGATTTTGCGTGATTGAAACTCAACAAACTTTCACACTTTTTTAATATTTCAGATTAGGAAGTGGCCTGTCTAAAGAACAGCACCAATCAGATCCGTGTATATCCTTCTAGGGCTTCCACTAGCGCCGTTCAAATAACTAAGGTACCTGTTGCTTTTTGCTTTTCATTCATTCTCTCAACATGAGGAAACCATCTTTATGCCAACCGTTTTGAAGATAGAATATTTAATAACAAAGTAAAATAGCATTTTTTTAGGGCTACCCTCTACTCAACCAAAAAAATAAAACAAATTCTATATTGAATTTTGTATCTGTTGTATATCGATTTAACTCAGTTAGTATGTGCGTTGGGTGGTATGGGCGTTCCAGCGAAGCTATGGGCACGAAACTGGAGAGACCGCCGAAGTCACAAAACAAGTATTCAGTTTTGTTTCTGCTCAATTTCAGGCCCACACTGTCCAGTCTGTGCCCCCACACCTCCAATTTGCTCTGGACCTCTAGGCCACTTTCGGCAACCAGAACAATGTCATCGGCAAACAGCATACACCAGGGTGCCTCATATTGAATTTTGTATCTGTTGTATATCGATTTAACTCAGTTAGTACAGATTGAAGATAAATAAAAAAATTAAAATTTAAATATCCAAGGTCAAAATTATCAACCCTGTCTGATTGAGCTGTCAGTACTTTGTTACTAAATATTGTACCTTCATCTTGACCTGAGTATAAGCATATTTACTTATACTCCGCATATCTACTTATTAGCTGACCTCCACGGCTTCGCTCACGTCAACTGGCTTTCTATCTACCTACCACTACCTACCTACCCTACAAAAAAACAAACTCATCATCATCATCAAAAAAAAGAAAAAAAAAAAGTTTAGAACGATTGCAGATTCAAAATTGATCAAACAAGTCTATTTGGCCCTAGGTCAATCTGTAATCAATTACTGTATCACCTCATGGGGTGGAGCACCAAAAACGAATCCACTGCCTCTTGAAAGGGATCAGAGAGCAATTTTAAAAGTAGCCTATTTCCACCCTTTTCTCTACCCCACTGATCTGCTTTACAAATCCTGCAACGTGCTGACCGTTCGCCAGCTTTTCATTATGCATTTAGTATTAAAACAACACACCATGCTTTCCTATAACGCCGAATACATAAATAATAAGAGACGAAATGATATTGTCTGCGATTCTAATCCATCCTCAAAATATGTCTTTGTAAATAGATTCTTTATATTCTTAGGTCAATTTCTGTACAATAGATTAAATAGAAAATTAACTATCTATAAATTAAATTATTTTAGATGTAAAAGACTATTCTTGAACATCTAATTCGCATCTCTTACGGAGAGAAAGAAGATCTCCTGGCTGTAACAAAATAATAATTTTGCTTTGTCTTTAATTTAAGTATTCATATACAAGCTATACCATTGTTAATTTATTATTAATATTAGTTTTAAGCACTTTAAAGTCTGAAACACAGATTCAACCTAGTTCAGGCAAATAAGCAACTGTCTTCTTTTATATTTTTAAGATATTTTTATTGTAAAATGTGCCTTATGATAACATTATAAATAAACGATATTATTATTTTATTATTTATCTTCCTGCCCTTGTCCCATGTTACTTGGGGTCGGCGCAACACGTTTTCTTCTTCCATACCGCCCTGTCCCCCGTCACGCAATCACTGACTCCCTTTTCTTTCATATCACTCCTCACACAGTCCATCCATCTTTTCTTTGGCCGTCCCCTCCCTCTCCATCCATCCATATTTATATTCATAACTCTTTTAGTAACATGCGTTTCATCCCTCCTCATCAGATGACCATACCAGGACAAACGGTTTCCTTTCAACTTTTCTGTCACTGGCGCCACTTTCAAACTTCCTCTAATGTACTCATTTCTCACTTTATCCATTCTCGTCACTCCGCACATCCATCTCAACATTCTCATCTCTGCTACATGCAATCTCTTTTCATCCATCTTTTTCACAGCCCAACATTCTGATCCATACAGTACGACAGGTCTTATCGCGGACTTGTAAATTTTACCCTTTAACTTGAGGGGCATCCGTGGGTCGCAAGTTGTGCCAGTGACCTGTCGCCATTTCATCCATCCCGAGTTGATCCGGTGCGATACGTCTCGGTCTACTTCGCCATCCCCTTGGACAAGCGACCCTAGGTACCGAAAGTCGGAGCAGGTTGGTATGGGCGTTCCAGCGAAGCTATGGGCACGAAACTGGAGAGACCGCCGAAGTCACAAAACAAGTATTCAGTTTTGTTTCTGCTCAATTTCAGGCCCACACTGTCCAGTCTGTGCCCCCACACCTCCAATTTGCTCTGGACCTCTAGGCCACTTTCGGCAACCAGAACAATGTCATCGGCAAACAGCATACACCAGGGTGCCTCTTCCTGTATGTCCGACGTCAGAGCGTCCAATATCATCAGGAAGAGGTATGGACTGAGAGCCGACCCTTGGTGCAAGCCGACCGCCACACTGAAGCTGCCAGTAGTGCCCACTGTAGATCGGACTTGAGTACTGCATCGACTGTACATCGCTTGGACCAACTGTACAAACTTCCCAGGCACACCTTTCTTCTTAAGGGCCCACCACAAGCAAACAAACAAACTCTTCAACTTTATAATATTAGTATAGATGTTGATAAAACTTTTTTGCAAATGAACAAATTTGATTACCATAATTAAGGTTATAGTGAGTCAATCTTAAAAGATAGACATATGCTGTACATACTTTTTTTTGAGAACTTTTAAAGAGGAACAATTCCATCATGCATGATATTTGTGTAACTTAAACCGTTTACGCAGCGCCTGCAACGGAAGCTCTCAAAAGGAATATTTTTTCCCGTTTTGCAACAAATTTCATTTATGCTCCGCTCTGATTGGCCGTAGCATGATTTTATATAGCCTATAAACTGCCTCGATAAATGGACTATCTAACACAAAAAGATTTTTTAATTCCAACCAGTAGTTCCTAAGATTAGCGCGTTCAAACAAACAAACAAACTCTTCTTCTTCAACTTCAGCTTTATAATATTAATATATATAGTAAAGATATAGCATTATGTTTTAATTCCATAACACTTTCGGCTTTTTGTAGCATTTGTATATCGGAATAAGGTAGAAAAAAATGAAGCAAGGTCACTGCCGCTTACCGAAATATATAATCAAAGGTCATTAACACTCAAGCAATACTATAAACAAACAAATTACTGGCTCAGTTCGAACGATAATACTAGCCACTGATAAAAATACATTACGTATGAGTAATATAATACTAACACAGATCAGTATGAATCCGCGCGCGACTGAACACGCACGACCATTGCGCGATGCTAAAAAAAACAACAACTATAGTTGAGGCCCGCCATTTTCGTAGTGAACTGTGAAATTTATTGAAAAATCAAAGTGTTTGAATAATAATATTGGTTTTTAGTGTGTTGCCTGTCGTTTGCAGGTTTGCCAATTTGATTTTGACATTTTCAAGTTCGTAGGTATCAACATTTTATGTATTACTTTAGTCTTCTTTTGTTGAATAATTTGCATCGCCGACGTATTTAAATTTGACATGGTGGAGGATTCAAAACATTATTTCATTGAGTTCTTTTGTGATTTTGGACTTCACTGTTAGGAATTGATATACTTGTTTTGTTTGTAAATCATGGTTGTTCAAGGTTAGGATAAATAATTTTATTATACCCAAATTTGGAGGTTATACAGATCATAACAAACATTGAGAAGGAAGTTAGTTGTTAACAGGAAAAGTGCCCAGAAGGCTGGCAGCATTGCCACGTTGGATGGCAATGCTGATTCTTTGGCCAAAAAAAAAGGCCAGCCCTCTGGTCTCGTGAACAGTCGACCAACCGCTTGGCGATATCCCGAAATAATAGTTGTGTACTCGGACCCCATGGCTCTAGTGTTTCAACCCCAAACAGCTCAAACACATCATTACTAATTAAGGTGTTGTATTTGCGCCGTTTGAGGTTTTCAACATCTGCAGCAGCCGCCCCAGCGCAGCCCACCGTGCTAGCAAGATGGGATAGTGCAAGGGTGTCAACGCAAGTTGCATCCCACACCAAAGACCTACCCAACTTCCATGGCATTATGGTCATACCATCTGGTCTCTTCCCATCGACGCGTGCCAGGCCATTGGGTTCTAAGACAGCTGGCACCCCGGCGGTGGCAAGAGCACGACGGATGAGATCATTAATGCTAGCGTGCCGCGCAATCCGACCTGCACTCTTACTACAGGAAAGGCCATGGTGTACGAGGCAGTCGACTGCTTCACAGCATTGACAGCGATGTGGAGCCCGATGTATAGGTTATGTCTAATGTAATGTATGCCATGTCTAATGTATCAAAAAAGTCTGAATATCAGAGAAAGTGAAACTTTAAAGAAAAATGAGGAAGACGCCACAATACATACACTAGTTTAGGCTTGAAAACACACTACGCGCGGATAGTTTAGATCCGCGCTGAATATGTGGGACGGCACAAACGGTCACAAGAAGACAATAAATATAAGAACTTAACATTTTCTTAGCTTATAAATTTACCAAAAAAAATATGTCTTTTTTCTACCATGACTTTTTCTGTAATGAGGTTTTTTTATAAGAAATTTCGACTAATGTTTTATTGACATACTGGCCGGTTATAATAATTCTTAAAAAAAGTGGCTATGCAAAGCGTCTTGCAGCGTTCTGCTACAATACATAAACTTTTTCCCAGTAGATGAACTACAGAACGCCATCTGCTACGATCCTAACAAATTCGTTATGGTTCATTAAGGGTACACTAGTCGACGGCACGAACTATTTTGTGCGCGGGGTTAAAATGCATTTTATATCAACCGACAACACGTGCGGAAGAGATATATGCTGTGATGAGCAGAAGGAAGCTAGTTCGCGTACGAATACACACATTTGCAAATTTGTAGCGAAATGGATAATGATTTAGGACGAAACCGAGCGCGCGAAATTTTACAAATAGACCTTTGGCAGTCTAGATATCATGAAAAAACAACTAAATCTATCTGTTCAAAATAAAATTACATGTATTGTTGAACTACTAATCTATTTCTGTATGGAGGCCGTTTTGCAATTTTCCGTCTTCTTATGGTATTTATTTGCGCCCAAAAATGCGTTAAAATTAGTGTCGAAATGTGGAACTTTCGACGCTCATAACTTTCAAATATTTTCTTTTTTTACTTTTTCGCTTCCATACAGGGCTAGATAATGATGAGACAAATTGATGTCGCTTTTTATTTTGAACGTACATCGTCAAACAGTGGAATAATCCCTAGACTACGTTTGTATGAAAAAAAATCGACTAGTGTAACCTTAACGGTCGTATGTACATCTGAGGCTCAAGACAAAGTGTGATTATATCTGGGATGGCGATAGTCAAAATGCCAAAATGTAAGGGATTGATCACGTGACATTTCGATAGCATTTGGCAATCACATATATTTTTGTCAGTTTTCGAATTGCTAACGCGCCGCTTTCGTTGATAGAATGTCATAGCCTAGCTAGACCTACAATTATAGCTACAGCTAATGCTAGATCGTTGCACGTATAATCTGCGGCAGTTAAGTAGGCAAGATTCGTTAGATGCGCAGAAGTCGTTTTTTAGGTATATTTGGTAATGAAGCGGGGTGCGGGGAACGTTTAGGACTATTCCGGGCGCGCGATTGGTTGGGTTGGTCAGTTGACACAAGGTTTGACTGACCAATCGTCTTGAGTCCACGTTCCGTTCGCTCTATATGGTGGTTGGTCAGTTCGCGGAATATGCGCGAACTTACACTCACTACGACCAACTTACGTGCCGGGCACTATAAATACTTTTTGGCAATATCGAACTCCTTTTTTCAAGCCGTTAATTCGTAGTTTAAAGCGCAAATCTTCCGAAAGATTATCATAAAACCGGCTAAGTGCGAGTCGGACTCGCGCACGAAGGGTTCCGTACTATTATCGCAAAAAACGGCAAAAAAATCACGTTTGTTCTATGGGAGCCCCACTTAAATATTTATTTTATTCTGTTTTTAGTATTTGTTGTTATAGCGGCAACAGAAATACATCATCTGTGAAAATTTCAACTGCCTTGCTATCACGGTTCATGAGATACAGCCTGGTGACAGACGGACAGACAGACAGACAGACGGATCGCGGCGTCTTAGTAATAGGGTCCCGTTTTTACCCTTTGGATACGGAACCCTAAAAATCAAACGTCTATGTGATTGACATGCGCTAAGCGAGCATAAGTTATCGCATTTTCGGTTTGCACCTGTCTTAAATCAAACTCAAGATTTTGATAAACTAACAATAATCAGGGTAACCTTTTAACATCGAAAATGTAACATATCACGGTCTCGTAATTTAATAAAATGCATCTTATCAGTCGCAAGTAATGTTACTTCTATTAAATTGCAGTAATTTTGTACATTTACACAACATGTTGCACTGATAAGGACGTTTTCTTGAGTGACTTAATAGGTTTGATGACATCAATAATACCCGTATTTACAAGTCGTATTTTTCCTGTAAATTGCTCTCGTGCGTGTCATGAATTCAAACTAATATTGTGAAGAAGTAAAGTATGATTTTTTGCATTTAAGAGCTAGCACTAGCTCTAAATCTAGCTGTCGCTCTAGCTGTCGCTCTAGCTATCGCTCTAGCTGTCGCTCTAGCTGTCGCTCTAGCTGTCGCTCTAGCTGTCGCTCTAGCTGTCGCTCTAGCTGTCGCTCTAGCTGTCGCTCTAGCTGTCGCTCTAGCTGTCGCTCTAGCTGTCGCTCTAGCTGTCGCTCTAGCTGTCGCTCTAGCTGTCGCTCTAGCTGTCGCTCTAGCTGTCGCTCTAGCTGTCGCTCTAGCTGTCGCTCTAGCTATCACTCTAGCTGTCGCTCTAGCTGTCGCTTTAGCTGTCGCTCTAGCCATCGCTCTAGCTGTCACTCTAGCCGTCGCTCTAGCTGTCACTCTAGCTGTCACTCTAGCTGTCACTCTCGCTCTAGATGTCGCTCTAGATCTAGCCTTAGCTTTAGCTTTAACTGTAGATCTAGCTCTACCCCATATTTTTAGGGTTCCGTACCCAAAGGGTAAAAACGGAACCCTATTACTGAGACTCCGGGATCCGTCTGTCTGTCTGTCCGTCTGTCACCAAGCTGTATCTCATGAACCGTGGTAGCTAGACAGTTGAAATTTTCACAGATGATGTATTTCTGTTGCTGCTATAACAACAAATACTAAAAACAGAATAAAATAAATATTTAAGTGGGGCTCCCATACAACAAACGTGATTTTTGGCCGTTTTTTGCGATAATGGTACGGAACCCTTCGTGCGCGAGTCCGACTCGCACTTGGCCGGTTTTTTACATATTACAATTTCAAGTACTGTCTAAATGTCACGAGAGCAATCCCTACTTTTGGTATTTCAACCGTCGTCGTCACTGACAGAATAACTCTTTTTCTAAAACCTTTGAAGAGATAAGAGATTCTGACCGTGACTTTGCAAAGCATTCTCATTATTTCTCAGTTCCCATACAATACGCCTGTATTTATTTACATACAGTCGGAAATAACACAGACTATTATTATATAATAACGTTTATAATTATAGTTATTTTATACTACAGTTGAAGTCTGTTATATACTGTGGACTTTGACCCTAAAACGATGATTAAATGCACGTAGGTACATGGATATATGACATGTCCTATCTTAAAATTTATAGCTATAGCCTTTATTGCAAAATATGCTCTATTAATATGACAGCTAAGATTTTAATTAAAAGAGTAAATACAATAAACAAATGCACGTCACGCACATGCATCATAGTCATATTCTCTAATGTACCCAAAATATACAAACAAAAGGACAATTTATGTACAACGGCGAGCTTAAGGTTACACTAGTCGCTCATTCTTCCATACAAACGTAGTCTGGCGATTACTCCACTGTTTGAAGATATACCTACGTTCAAAATAAAAAAAATAAAAAAATTGTCTCATCATTATCTAGCCCTGTACGGAAAAAAAAAAATATATTTGAAAGTTATGTGCGTCGAAAGTTCCATATTTAAACACTAATTTTAACGCATCTTTGGGCAGAAATAAATACCACAAGATGAAAGAAAATAAAAAAAACAGCAATGCAGATCAACAACAAGGTAGATCAACAATGCAATAGTTATTTATGCTACAAGTGCGGGAAGTAGGTGATTTCCGATGAGTGGCATTTTTATTCACGAGCGAGCGAAGCGAGTGAGTGGATAAATCGACACGAGTCGGAAATCATCTTACGCACGTGTATCATACAACATTTTACTATGCATTGTGCGAGGAAATAAAAAAATATATCTGAACCAAGCAAGAAATTAATAAAATGGCGCTTATTCAAGGGCGCTCAGCATATCCACAGATTAACTAATAGCTCATAGTTCTACTGCGCTTGTGCAATAGCTGTCACGTCATAACGCAAAAAGGCACGAGCAAAATATTAATTCTGCCAAACATATTTAATGAATAATTAACATTAATTTATTGATCAAAATCTAAATCTAGAGTAATTAGAAACGCCTTAAATGACGTATTAGTTTTGTTTTACTTTTTATATGAATGATAATCTGTACTTAACTAATTTTAAAACTTTTCTCAAATAATAAAAACTCTATGCGGCGGGCTGACGTTGGAGTTAAAAATTAAAAAAGTACAGGAAAGTAAAAAGCACTAGTAAAAAAAAGTGACACTTTCCGCACAGTTTGGCTGCTTGGAAAACGCTCTTTTCGAGGACATGCATTGTAAATAATTTTATTTTGAAAACATACATTTAGTCCTTTTTTCATGATATTTAGACTACCAAACAAAGGTCTGTTTATAAAATTTCCCGCGTTCGTTTTCATCCTAAATCATCATCCATTTCGCTACAAACTTTCAAAAGTGCTTGAAATGAGTAGTAACAAGCTATTTCGTACGCGAACCAGCTTGTTACTACTCACCACAGCATCTATCTCTTTCGCACGTGTTATCGGATGAGAGAGCATGCATTTTAACCCAGCGCACACAATAGTTCCTGCCGTCGACTAGGGCAACCTTAACTCATAATTGCAATCTCTGACAGCAAACTTACGTTCCGCTCTCGCTTAATCCTTAGAGGAAAACAGGCTTGATGTGATCTATAATTTATGTATAAACTTTCTTTCCACAGGACGAACGCCTAAACTCTCGACATGATCAACTAAAGCCATGGACAAGTTACTGAAGACTTTCAAGCGACCTCCTCCGAATGAGGAAGTGTCCCGAAGCCAATACTCCCTGGTCTCTACGGATCTGACTGAGGATGCTGTTCGACTGTGGATGGACTTACCTGATGAAGTCAAGTACGATGCTGCTTGGGAGAAGTTTAGACAGCACTATGAGAAGGAAAATGGTAACGCCTTCAGTTTATTTCTGCTTCCAAATCGTCATCATCATTTCAGCCGAAAGACCCTATGTCCAGTAAGACATAGGCCTCCGCCAAGTGTTGCCACATTGATCGGTCATGTGCGTCTCGCATCCAGCGATTTCCCGAAGCCTTGACATGATTATCGCTCCACCTGTGGGGAGGCCTTTTAACACCGCGTCTTCCTGTCGCCACTCCAGAACTTTCCGCCCCATTGGCCATCCTTTCTGCGAG
Source organism: Orthosia incerta (assembly GCA_948252205.1). Classification (NCBI taxonomy): domain Eukaryota; kingdom Metazoa; phylum Arthropoda; class Insecta; order Lepidoptera; family Noctuidae; genus Orthosia; species Orthosia incerta. The sequence goes on along the minus strand of OX411766.1, from coordinate 11,739,165 downwards.
AAGCAATGAGTGCCCACTGCCACTTAAGTAAGGAAATTCTTCGGGCTAACCCTGGTTCTCTTGCGAATCTCTACATTTCTTATTCAATCACGCAAGGAACCTCCGAGCATAGCCCTCTCCATCGCCGTTTGGGTGACTATAAGCTTTCTGACGAGGCCCATTGTGAGCGACCACGTCTCAGAGCCATAGGTCACACACTGGTCATAGACTTTCGTCTTGAGTCACTGTAGTAAGTTGGACGAGAAGATATCGTGCAACTTCCCGAGCGCTGCCCATTGGCCACGTTTCCACGTTTCGTCTATTACCAAACATAAATGAATCAAGGATTCAGGCAGAAAGTTAAATCCACATTTTATAGAGAATATCTCTTAAATCAGAGAGAGAGCAGTGGTGGCCCAGTGGTATCGGCCGCGACTTACAAGTTGTAGGTCGTGGGTTCGAGCCCAGGCAGGTGCTTTACTTTGTATAATTATTTCATCACCACTGCTCTCAAAACGGTGAAGGAAAACATCGTGAGGAAACCGGCATGTCCTAGAACCAATAATTCGAAGGCATGTGACATCCACCAACCCGCACTGGGCCCGCGTGGTGGATAACGTCCCATTCCTTCTCAAAGAGAGGAGGCCTGTGTCCCAGCAGTGGGAATATTAATAGGCTGATGATGTGATGTGATGTTATTATTAAAATCCTGGTTAAATTTCTTCTTCCTGGAATCAAAACTGGTCACGTTTAAATTACCAAGAAAAGAAAGAAAGAATGAAAAAGTTTTTATTTGTCACAAAACGACATACATGCTTAAACTAACCCCTTATTTATAGTATAAGTATTATCTAAATTATTGTGTTAGTAAAGACAAAAAAAAAAACATTATATACTATCTAAATTCGATGTAGAAAAAGAAGATAGAAATAGGGTGAAATAACAACTTGGCAGATGCCATATGCATATCGTGAGTGTGACAAGAAAAGTGATGCTGTACCATGGGAGAACCATGCTCGAGCTTTTAGTAGTCGCCAAGTACATGATGTATGGAATCCAAGTCTGTTGAGTAGCTTGTAAATATAGATAAAAAAACCGACCAAGTGAGAGTCGGACTCGCGCACGAAGGGTAAATTGCGGTTTACGATTTAAGACGTATTTAAAAAAAAACTACTTATTAGATCTCGTTCAAACCAATTTTCGTTGGAAGTTTACATGGTACATCATATATTTTTTTTTAGTTTTATCATTCTCTTATTTTAGAAGTTACAGTGGGGAGGGGGAGGAGGGCACACATTTTACCACTTTGGAAGTGTCTCTCGCGCAAACTATTCAGTTTTAAATAGAAACCTCAATATCATTTTAGAAAATCTATCCATAGATGTGGATTTGATGAATGATAGACACGTGTGGGTTTGATGAAAAAAAAAAATTGAGTTTCAGTTCTAAATATGGGGAACCCCCAAAAGGAGATTGCCCATCCTTCTATGGACCGCCGTTGCACATAAAACAAATTGTATGATAGCGTAAATTGGATATAAAAGAGGGGAGAGGTCATACTTTCAAGGGAAATAAAAATTATCCATTAATTTTGTGGGGTTTTTGTTTTTTCTTTAATTTTCTGTTCGTTCTACACAATCCACACCACCAGCACAAACAGTACAGTAGTCTTCAAAAATATTTCTTGAGCGTGCAGGAATCCGAAGATTACTGAACACGAACTCAACGCAATGATAAGTTATTAAGGCGCCGATTCCCTTGAGTAGCTGATTTTAAAATGAGAATGACGTCTAAATGGCTAGTCGTAATTTTTTGAAAAAAAAATATGTTATATTAGACTATTTTCTTAATAATTTGATCGGAGCAAATTTTGAGTTTTATTCGTATAACACAGTGTAATTAATTTGTAAAGTTATGTCTAAAACGGACCAAAACACGACAATCACACCAAAACCGCTGGGCGTATTTTAATGAAATCGACACCACCTCAAAGACAATTTAATTATCTACATTTTGATCTGAGGCTTTTTTTTTAAAGTCATAGAATAATAAGGAAAGTACAAAAAACTACAAAATTTTGGTTCGCGCAGGTGTGAAACGAGTGCGCGTTTTGTTCCCTCAAGGTCGTTGGCGTTAGTCGTCGTCTTAATTAGCACAACAAACTCAACAAATATCAACGCAAAAACAAAAGTTCGCTGCTAAATGTCATAATTGAAATGAATTTTAAAACTCAGCGTCTGCCCTTACACTATTAGTAACACCGATTATGGGGAGATTCATAAAATGGCAACACTGTTTTCACTAAAGTACGCCATTAAAATAAAATCGAATAAATAACTAATTAAACACAAAATATTAACCCCACATACGATTTCGATCAAGTTAAACACAAAAACTTAAAAAAAAATTGTATAATTTATGAGTATATTTTTGTGGCTATACTCTTTTATTATAAAGCGATACTGATTTTGGTCATTCTCCTTTATTGTTTGTTTTCTATTTATGTGTGAAAATCTTAATGCGGTTCACAGAAAACATCTACTTACCAAGTTTCAACAGCATAGTTCTTATAGTTTCGGAAAAAAGTGGCTGTGACATACGGACGGACAGACAGGCAGACGTGACGAATCCATAAGGGTTCCGTTTTTTTTTTCCATTTGGCTACGGAGCCCTAAAAAAGTACAGTAAGATGAAATAAACTGCTTAACAATAATGATGTGACTAAAACAAAATAATGTATCTTAACAAAACAAAGTGCGAGTATTACACCCGCAAAACACTGGCACTTAAAATAATTCCGTATTTTATTACTCGCACTTTTCATGTTGTTAAAAAGTTTGGACTAAAATAGCATTCTGTTAATTGGGCTTTTGAAGTTGTGACAAACTCCAGCGGAATCTAGATTGATATTAAATATTATTATGACTTCGCTGGCTCTTCCGACAACTATCTAGGTTAGTATTCAACCTTGGAGTCTATTTTTAGATCAAAGAGTGTGACCAGTTATTTAGCCAGGATAAAATAACATTTTAAACTAACATAATGTCATACCTGTACTTCCCGAGAGTTGCATCGATATTTTTATCGGTGCAACTATGAATGCCAGCGTCAGTCATATTAAAAACTAGCCTTAAGTCCAAAATGCAATAGAAATGTACATAATTGCCTAAGGGCACTTCTGACAAAAATTAAATTTTCGCTCAGGACACATTTCCAGTATAATTTTAACACAGCATTAAGGTGCCTTCACCGCTTTAGTGCCGTAAAACTTTTAATAACACGAGTTTGCAATAATCTACACACCCGTGTATCACACGACGTTTTTCAATACAGTTGTAGGAAATAGTAAAAACAAATCAAGAATTAGATTTGTTTATTAAAAAAAAGCAACTGGACATTTTTTTTACAACGGTGAAAAAAAAATGCGCTGGTTGTAAAAAAAACGCCTATTCGATTTTTGACACAGGTTGATGTGAAAATAATTAAATTAAATATATTAAACAACCATTTAAAAGACTTTTGAGCATTCCATGCTAAAACGTACGGAATCATTTATTTTTCCTCGTATAAAATCTATCCCATTTTATTCTATGTATGAAAACTCCTTCCTACTAAACTTTTTTAAATTGACTTATTAATTTAAAACTCAACTGCAATCATAATAATCGAGCTCGTAAACAAAAGTCACGACCGCGTAACAGAAAGATGCTTATGCAAAAGATTTAATTTTCGAATCATAATTATAGCCTCTGAAATTACGCCATGTTTAACAACTGTATTGAAAAATAAATAAATATATTATTGATTCATATACATTCTTCGTGTAACTAATAGTTTTGCTTTAAAAAAATAATTAGTAAAACGATTTTTTTTCGCTACTTTTGAATTCTCCTCCAAAACGACTTCGATGTTAAAAAATATTTTTACACAGAAATATTGATGGCTGGAATTTGTTCATAACTAAAATAGCATATGTAAACCGAAGAATTTTAGAAAAAAAAAAGCTGTCCAAAAGGATGCGGTTCAATATTGAAATTCTGGCTCCGAGCGGGCGCACGGCCAGTACTGCGTTAGCATTTTTTTTTATTTCTTTTTTTATATAAATATATATATATATATATATACGCATTAAATCAGTAAGTCTCGTATAATAGGGGGCGAGCCAATTGCCATAAACCTGGCACGAGTCCAGACTGGGCCGTTTTTAAGAAATACCAGTTGTAAAATCCCAATAACCCTTTGTCCGACTCGGGCCTCGAACCCTGGATCTCATGCTCAGCAATAGCGTTTGCGTGACGAGGCAGTCAGTGGATAAAATAAAGACTTTTGTATAAAAACTTTTTAACAAAAAAATCGAAGTCGGTTTTATCTTTTTGATAAAAAGTTTTTTTTTTCACTTTTTAGTGGTACATAATGGACAAGTTCTATAGTGAGGTACCTATAATGCCCACAGTGATGGCAGAATAGATTACCCAAATTAAAACTCATAAAAAAGCCGTACAAAAACTAAAATTACATCGTCCATGTAAACAAAAATGTTCAAAAATAAAAATGAATGTTCATAAAAAGAAAACTACTGGGCCAAATTATGTTAAATTTTTATGGGACCAAATGGCAACTATTCCGCATCAAACTAAAGCGTTACTAAAAACTAAAAAAATCACGTAATTCCGATCATAAATCCCAGCGTAATCCACCGATTACGCTTGTAAGAAAATATAGATTAAAAAATGTTACAAGAAGAAAATCATGCTGTGCAGTCGGAGGATATTTATAATAGTGTTGGTCAGCCACCTCGCGAATGCAGCGCAGCAGCTGTTCGCTCAACCACTGCGCCAACCTTGTGAGACCGTGTCGTCAATATGTACCGAGGCTGCGCGAGGATTGGTATTGAAGCTGTGAAACTGTGTGTAACTAGATCCAAATCATTGATCAAAAAGCACCCTTAGGGCCTCTTGTTGATAACCGGTCGAAGCATCTTTTAGCACTAATTTGTAAGCTTCTTAAAATATAATAATATTCCAAGAGCAGATATTTGTCGAAACTATAAAAATTTTGCCACTCCATGTATGTCAGTGTTCGTTTTTACGTGTAAATAATAAAATGAAAGTAAATAGTACTTATATAGAGGCCGAGATTACGTAATTTGAGCGACACAGGTGACATTTAAATGTTATGACTTCTATGTATAAACGAGTAATTCTTGTTTATATGTATGTAGAGATGTAATCTGAATCTCGGAAACGGCTTCAGAGATTTTCATGAAATTTAGTATGCAGAGGGTTTCGGGGACGATAAATCGATCTAGCTAGGTTTCATTTTTAGGGCAGAGTTCGTCTACAGAAGTCATCTACCGCGACTCGTTTCAAATGCTCGCCTTTTTTTTATATTTTATCTTTCGTATCTCCTGTGCGGGTCAATGAATATTTTTCTTTCTTTCTTTCTCCACGTCATTCCGATGCTCGTTGCTTCTGCCAACACGGTGTGTCGCCAGGATTGACATTGATCGGAATCCCCAATTTATGGCATATCTTTTAAATTTGGCCAATACTGGAGGAGGAAATAGGCGAGAGTCAAACCTCGAATTATGAATTTTTACTAAGGAAATTCATTCGGAGCTCTCTGCCCGCATTTTCTCTTAAGTCCCATGTACAAATCCAAAATACGGGCTACAAAAAACCAGATAGAAAAACATAACTGGTCAAATGTGGGTACCTATACTATAAGTGCACCCTTGCCTAACTGTTATTATAGACCGTTCACTATAACTTGTCCCTTGCCGTCATGTAGCAGATGCTTCTGTCGATAGCTGCAGTTGCCTATTTTTTTATTTTTTTATTATAGATAGATTCGCGCTTGACCACTATCTCACCTGATGGTAAGCGATGATGTGGTCGACGGTGTTACACGCTTGCCTAGAAGTAACCTATTCACTCTTGACTTAAAGACCCCGAGGTTGTAGCTATCTGGAAACACAGACTCCGGCAGGGAATGCCACTCCTTAGATGTACGCATAATAAAAGTTTTCCCAAATCGTCGCCTCTGTCGACAGTTGAAGTTCGGTCTGTCGAAAGCAAAGTGCTGCTTGTCAGTTAGACGCCTTATTTTCAATATTGAAACTAACATTATATCTCGTAGTAACAGTGATACCAATCGCGTCATGTTACAAGTTATAATGAAAGCACTGTACGTTATGTTACAATTTTAAATTGACAGGAAGAATAGACAACTCACAATTGCTGTCAAAGAATGGGTCGAGCAAGCGACTGCCGTCAGTTAGCTCAGCCCCTCATCTGTATGATGGTGGAAGACTGGAAGATGACGTCACTTTCGTCAATGCAGCTAAGAAGAGTCCTGTTAGTGAGACGAGGCAGGACAAAGTGTAAGTAACATTACCAAAATGTTGATTTTCGAATTTTGGATATCATTTTGCATTTTTTAAATATTTAAGAAAAATAGTTTTTTGCTAATTCATGTTTTGTTTAAAAGGTTACGTACACTTTCGAGTTGGTCCCATCACCAAGTCAGAATTTGATGAGTGAACCCCATGGAAATCGAGGAAACGTCTCAAATTTTATAGACTAACATAAAGCGATTTTAGAATTTTCATCGATATAGCAAGTTCAGATAGTATTATTATTCATTGGTGAAGTGGAACTGATAAAGTTGACCTCAGATGGCCTCTGGAACCAAGTAGCGCTTGTGAATAGTAGATCAACGGGACACTTAGAGAAAGATGCGATTTCATAGCCAAAGTTGTATTAATGACTAAATTAAAGGTCGCGCGAGTGTGAAACTCGTTTTTACATTGTTGCCGTATAGTTGGTGGCGTTTGTCATCTTAAAGACCTTAATCCCGAATAGTGTCGTAAAACGGTTACTTTCTAAAGCCTAAACATGCATGTACATAATTTGTACATAAGTTCTTTTTTTATTACTAAAACTTTTGCTTTGAAAAAATACTTAATTACAACACGATATTTTGTCGCTACTTTTGCCTACTCCTCCTATACGACTTGAATGTTTTAAAATATTTTAACATAGTAAAATTGATTTTTATAATTTCTTCCCCAACATAGCTTATGTAAATCAAAAAAATACTTATTTCACAAACAAAATTTTCCAAAATGAGGTCCAATACTGATGTTATGGCTCTGAGCGAGCACAGGGCCAGTCGTGCGTTAAGCCTAGGGAAATATTATACGCCTTAAGGCTCAAGACAGACGGACTGTATTTCAACTGCACTCCGACTGCAAATTTGCAGTTTTAATGCAGTTAGTACGACTGCAATAAAACTGCAAACCAACCTTGCAGTCCGATTGCAGTCGGTGTGCAGTTGGCGTGCAGTTTCAACGACAACGGCACGTCAACTACATATTTTTGGCCGGGCATGAAATTTTCTACGGTTTTTTTTAAAGTCAGAGAATAATAAGTTAAGTAGTAAAAACGACTAAAGATTAAATACACGTGTCTGATTTATTTCAAGGTCGTTGGTGGCGTCGGTCGCCTTAATTCGCCAATACGTTGAATTTCGTCTCGCACGTCAGAAAGGATTCGTCTCGTTTTGACCAGTCCTTTTAAAAGGTTGAAAGATATTCGATTCTAAAAACACAAGGTTTCTTAATTGGGACCTTCCTTAGGCTCCAGGCAAATTCAAAATAAAGGCTATCATTCTATTAGCATGGGGATGACTGAAATGCCAAAATGTAAGAGATTGATCACGTGACATTTCGATAGGGCTTGACAATCTCGTACATTTTTAGGGTTCCGTACCGAAAGGGTAAAAACGGCACTCCACGGTCCGTCTTTCTGTATGTCTGTCTGTCACCAGGCTGTATCTCATGAACCGTGATAACTAGACAGGTTATTCTGTATATTTTTGTTGAGAGCCAAATACCGATAATAGTTTTGGTAAATCCAGTTGTACTACTGTATTAAGTTATTTTACAAAATGAGCTTGGGAATAATAAGTTAAATTATTTATTCGCAGGCCTAATGAAATTCCGGTGCCTAAGAAAAAGTCGAAGGTAAGGATACAATTCTATTGGGATGCTCAACTACATGTGTATAGCGGCTATACTAATGTAGTTGAGCATCCAAAGTAATTAAGAGTATTATTATGTTGTGAGCCTTGCGGCACTCGTGGCTATATTAAAGAAGTTGGTTCGATCTCCGAAAGAGCATGAGCAGAGATGAACGAGATGGATGGGTTTTACATACTGACACACCTGTGCCTCGGAAAGCACGCCGCCGCCGTTGGTCCCGGGCTCCCGGCTGTCACTGCAGAACTTTAACAGACGTTACAAAATATGACACAGTGCTGCCAAGTCGTGTTGCACATCATCGCTTACCATCAGGCGAGATAGTGGTCAAACGCGATCCTATCGATAAATAAAAAAAAAAATCTGGATTGAGGAGGTCAGATGTGCAGTCGTTCTATGTAGACACTAGTATTCAGCTGAATCCGGTTCGACTGGAAGCCGACCCTAATATAGTTGGGAAAAGGCTAGGCAGATTTATTAACATATAGACAACAAAATAAACAAAAAAAAAACCTATATACAAATACAAAAGGGAGACGCAAAAGAGCTCATTGTGCATCAAAATATTCGTCCACATTGATATCAATGGGAAACGTGCCCAGAACGCTGGCGGCATTGCCACGTTGGATGGCAATGCTGATTCTCTGGCCTAATAAAAGGACTGCAGCACCTCTGCCTCTCCCAGCACTCTGGTCACGTGAAGAGTCGACGAGCTTTGTGCAAATTTCTCGAAACACTCGATGCGCACTCGGACCCCATGGACCTAATGTTTCAACCCCAAACGGCTCAAGCATATAACTTCCTATAAGGTTGTTATATTTGCGCCGTTTGAGGTTTTCTGCACCGGCAGCAGCTGCCCCAGCACAGCCCGCCGTGCTAAGAAGATATAATGGCGCAAGGGTGCATCCCACACCAAAGGCCTACCCACCTTCCAAGGCATTATGGTCATTCCGTCTGGTCCTTCTGGTCCTTCCCATCGTCACGTGCCAAGCCATTAGGTTCTAAAATAGCTGGCACGCCGGTGACAAGAGCCCGACGTATGATGTCATTAATACTGGCGTGCCAGCGCTCCTACTGCAGGATAGGCCATGTTGACCGAGGCGGTCGACTGCTTCACCACATTGACAACGATGTGGAGCTCCGCTAGGAGCACCCAAACGCAGACATGTAGCGATCCGGACGGTAGTGCCTGTAGCCAGAGGCCCGACTCCCACTCTCCCACAGCCAGCAGACAGGCACGCTCAGCAGTATTGGTGGACGTATTTATAAGTTTATTCCGTAGCAACCTGCAGAGCGACTCATTCCACTGGCTCTGGGAAGATCTGGGTTCTCGGGCAACGCCGTATTCTAGGCAGATTGATTGATTGTGCGAAGTCATCTTTAGGTCAGTATATACATTAGACTAGAGCATTACAATGTAATGTAACCTGTTTACGAATGGTACAATGTAGAAAAATGCTCAGTTTCCTGAAACATTTCCATGTAATGTAACGTTCTTGCGAATGTTCGACGCTGTGTTCGACGTAATGCTCACGGCGAATCAGCATTTATCTGTAACATTTCTTTGTACCTTGCGTTCATTATTGACCTCCACGTCATCTGCGCTCATGCCTTTGCTCGATAAAATGTTACACCAAAACGCTCGTTGGTTATAAAAATCAGGTTGTAACAAAACATCGAGCGTCATGTTCGAAGTGTGGTTCGAGTAATTTTAAAAATAGCGAATGCTCGATGTTCTGTTACAAGTAAATGTTCTAGTCTATACTCACCTTTTGAGTTGAACTTTTATCAGGTGCTTTCCTCTACTCCTTGGCTGTAATGATTAATAATTGAAAAGTCACATTTCCTTTAACAGATGGCTCAAGCAAGACAAACATTCAAAATAACTCTCCTAGTGGGCGTCTGGATTTTCTTCACGATCGTATTTTTGATGCACAGTGAGAAAGTAGAAGTCACCAGGCATTCTTCAGTAGCCCCCGGACAAATAAAGGGTAAGTTGATACACTTAAGACTTTTTTCTGTTCCGTGCAGTTTACAGAAAGAAAAAAATTAAAACATTATAAATCAAATCATTTATTTGCGAAATACGAGAAGTTTTTAGGGTGACATTTTTATAAAAGTCCTTTAGACTATATCCTACCATGGCAGGTTTGCAAAAATATTACAATACCAGCGGCCCGCCCCGGCTTCGCGCGGGTATTTAACAAAAAAAGAAAAATTACGCCCAAGCTGAGGTCCGAAAAGAGTCTGCCTACCAAGCCTGGGTCGGGGCCCGCGACCGCAAAGTTAGAGCGCGTAGGGTTCACGCGAAGAAAAGAGCCTTTAATTCTGCCGCCAAGTTCTGCAAGCGGGTTCTGCGTCGGGCACGTTTTGACCATATTGGACGTATTGGGGCCAAGCTGGCATCGCACCCTCCGGGTAGTAAACAGTTTTGGACCCTGTCTAAAGCGGTTGAAATGAATTTCTGTCGGTCTTTACCTCCAATGCTGAAACCTGATGGGTCGCTGGCTCACTCTGCGAGTGAGAAAGCAAATTTATTTGCATCTCTCTTTGCTAGCAATTCACGTCTGGACGCTGGCTCCAAGCAACCACCTACTGTACCTCATTGTGACTCTTCGATGCCGGAGATCGCTGTGCATACTAAAGAGGTCCGGCGAGTTAATACTCTACGTCTACGTCTAGACTGCACAATTGCAGTCTAGACGTGAACAAGGCCAGCGGGCCTGACGGCATTCCAGCGAGAGTGCTGAGGCAGTGTGCGCCTGAACTGTCTCCTGTGTTGACACACTTGTTCCACCTCTCTCTTGTATAAAGAACGGTGCCGAAATCCTAGAAGCTTGCAAATGTGCAACCAGTGCCCAAAAAAGGCAACCGTGAAGACCATACCCATTACCGTCCGATCGCCATTACCTCCATTTTGTCCAAAGTTATGGAAAGGGTACTGAACAGTAAGTGCTGACCTTCCTTGAAGACAACAATCTCCTCAGGGACCGCAATATGGCTTTCGCCGGGGACGGTCAACTGGCGATCTTCTTGTGTATGTCACGCACAGCTGGGGCGAAGCCATCGAGAGACACGGCGAAGCACTTGCTGTTTCGCTTGATATCTCGAAGGCTTTTGACAGGGTCTGGCACGCGAGTCTACTCAGTAAGCTTCCTGCTTATGGCATCCCCGCTGGTTTTTGTAGCTGGATATCAGACTTCCTCAGCGAAAGGTCGATTCGAGTAGTAATTGACGGCTGCTCCTCTGACTTTATGGCTATTGATGCTGGAGTTCCTCAGGGGTCTGGGGGATGACCATAAGCTCTTAGAGCGGTATCAATTTGATATCGAGTAAGTGACAGATGTATACAAGTCAGATACATCTGTCCCTGTCCGAGATACATCTGTACTCTGGCATTAATAGTCTTAAGGTCAGAGGAGCAGCCGTCAATGACTACTTCGACCGTTCACTGAGGAAGTCTGATATCCAGCTACAAAATTAGTACTTGTTTTTCTCCTTTTTAGCAATCGGATTTTTTTTAAATTCTAATTTCAAACGGAGGATATGAATTTAGAATCTATTAATCAAGTGTTTAAAGTAGTCATCATTTTTGTAAACCTCAATTTCTTTAGCTACCTGTATAATTCTAAAAAATTCTAACAAAAAACGATTTCTCTTTTCAAGATTACATAATCCAGAATGATGACAATAAACTATCAGTACTATTGAAACTATCGGGACCATTTATATCAGAGCAATACCAAAAGAAGCTAAGCTCTAGTGAAAAGATGAACATGAGCAGAATGGAGGTCTGGCTTGAGGAGTGGAAGGTCAAAGAAGCTGAAGGAGTTTCGGATTATGATGCTGTACAAGTAAGTAATAAGTAGAAAGGTAGTTCGCCATAAGCCATATATACAGACGGCCAGGGCCCGATCTAACTATTTTGCCGCTCCGGGCATACCAATATTTGCCGCTCTGGGCATACCCTCATTTGCAGCTCTTTACAGTAACACTTTATTTAAACATACTCTTGAAAAGGGTTCAAAATGTTCTGTTCAATAGCGTTCCACATCAAGTTACCTGATTTCTTAATCAAATAACATCTTGGCTGAAGAAGAAACGAACTCCATATTGTAACCTAATTTATATGCTGTCGACGAAGAAAATAATAAAAGTGGAATGCAGAAAAGAGTATCTGAGATGTTCTTTGTAAGTTTCTAGATTAAATGACAGGGTAAAACAAAGGTATTATTTGAACTAAATTAAATTTGATTTGTTATCTGTCGGATCGAATGAACAACTTCGAGGGAAAGTGGAAACGAAGTGACCAAAGAATTTTCTCCACATGATGAAAGTTAAAAAAGAAAAGTTCTGGAGTACCCGAGTAGCGACCGCAAACCGGAACCCGTTACGATAGACGGCCTCCCTCTAGGTGGACTGATGCCCAGGTGAAGTTTGCGGGGATCCGCTGGATACGAGACGCACGAGACCGGTCAATGTGGCGACACTTTGTCACACAACCTTTCAGCTAAAATGATGATGATGATGAAAGTTAAGTTATTTATCTCTGGTTTACAACTGTAACCAATAACATTTGAAAATTTGAGCAAGAGAACACAGATAAGTTAGGTTTTCTGATGAAATTAAAAGGGCCATCAGGGGGGTGACCATAAGATCTTAGAGCGGTATCAATTTGAGATCGAATAAGGGACAGATGTATATGACTAGTATACATCTCTCACTTACTCGATATCAAATTGATACCGCTTTAAGAGCTTATGGTCCCCCCCAGTTCCGTTTTGCCGCCCCTCGTTTATGCCGCTCTGGGCATTTGCCCGACTCGCCCACCCTCCCCTAGGTCGGGCCCTGCAGACGGCTTAAAGTAACCCTTTGTTTAACGTGTGGTTCCGCCGCCCGGTGCGTCTATTACGGATAGGGAGGTTGTATAGTCCCTCTTCCTTTCCGCTGCCTCCTTTTCTCACAGAAGGAGGCGACGGTGTCCCACGCTTTGGCTTCCAACTATGGACAGGACCACGATCGGAAGCGAGAGATTATCCGCAGCACCGACCGTCGCAATTAATTCACGGCACTGCACTGGGCAGTGCAGTGCCGTGCTTGGTACTCCTCAACATAATTGTCATTTGATACTTGCCTGGATTTTAACCCTCGACCTTAAGAACGAGAGGCAGTCTAATCCACTGGGCCACCATCCTGATCCTGTGAATGACTCCTTGAAACGATCCAAAACCTTTGTTCACTTTGTTCTACCCAACGACCCTATCTTCCCCACACTTAGTCGCTGCAAACGCAAAAAATATATAAAAATTTCTTTTCCACAGACTTCAGAACACTGGACGATAATTCTGGAAAATCAAGCCGAAGACTTTCATGAAAGTGAGACTCGTTCCTCCGTACTCCAGTTACCACCTATGAGCTCTAACCAAAGCGTTTTGTCTGTTCGTATGACCACCACGTCTGCTGTGACCACTCCTTTTACCTTGAGCTATACCGTAGACCCTTTAGATGGTACTACAGGGATCATTTACGCCTGTATCCTGCTGTGTGCGCTCTATGCCTTGATAGTTTTTGAGGTAAGATTCCAATTTGATGATTGTTAATTTGATTGCTAGGTCTTTTTTCTTGCAAACTTTCATACTAGAAACTGGTGAAGTCTGAAGACTAACTTAGACAAAAAAAAAATGGCGTAAAAAATTAAACGACTTCCAAAACAAAACACTATAAAGCAAAAAATAACTTTATTTTCGGAAGTCGGTCGGTTTTTTTGGTACCTACCTAAGATCTTTCGTTTTTGACATCGACTTCCGAAAAAAAAAAAATTGTTTTGTAATGTTTTGTTTTAGAAGTCGGTTTAACTTTTTGTATTTTTATTATAATTTTTTCTCTTTTTAATTTTGGTATCTTAAGTTACCATGAAAATCATTTATAGCCAAAGGGCTTCTCATAATAATTCCAACAAGCCTAAACACGACTGGAATAATTTGTTTTATTACGGAGTTCCGGTGCCTACCGGTTTCATCACCAGATCAGTTCGATGTTACTCGAACAAACTCGAAAAACTTTTGAACAAAAAAATCAAACTGACTTCCAAAACAAAACACTACAAAGCGAAACATTACTTTTCAATACAGTTGTTAAACATGGCGTACTTTCAGAGGCTATAATTATGATTCGATAGTTAAATCTTACGCCTAGGCATCTTTCTGTTACGCGGTCGTGACTTTTGTTTACGAGCTCGATCATAAATATTATGTTTGCAGTTTAGTTTTAAATTTATAAGTCAATTTAAAAAAGTTTAGTATCAAGGAGTTTCCAAACATAGAATAAAATAGGATAGATTTTCTACGAGGAAAAATTAATGATTCCGTACGTTTTAGCATTAAATTCTCAAAAGTCTTATAAATGGTTGTTTAATATATTTAATTACCAGTTTTAATTTAATTATTTTCACATCAACATTTGTCAAAAATCGAATAGGCTGTATAGGCAATTTCGTTGAAAAAAATGTCCAGTTGCAAAAACGCGCCATAAGTCAATTTAAAAAAGTTTAGTAGCAAGGAGTTTTCATACATAGAATAAAATAGGATACGATTTTATACGAGGAAAAATTAATGATTCCGTACGTTTTAGCATTGAATTCTCAATTTTTTTTTTAAATAGTTGTTTAATATGTTTAATTACCAGTTTTAAGTTAATTATTTTCACATCAACGTTTGTCAAAAATCGATTAGGCTGTATAAGGTTGTTTTCGCTGTAAAAAAATATGTCCAGTTGCAAAAACGCGCCATATTGAAAATGTTACGTTTTGTGAATAAACAAATCTAATTCTTTGATTTGTTTTTACTGTTTCTTACAAGTGTATTGAAAAACGTCGTGTGATACACGGGTGTGTAGGTTATTGCAAACTCGTGTCATTAAAAACCCTCGCCTTCGGCTCGGGCTTGTTAGTGACAGCTCGTTTGCAATGACCTACTTCCCACCCTTGTATCACAATGTACTATTATACCATTCCCCCTCTAAAAAGCTTATTTTATTCACTGAAAACAGTGAATAAAAAGCACTTTTACTCACTGTTTTGGTGTTTGAATTTAGAACACACAAATATATATTCGACGTCCATCTCAATGCTATACAACCTCCTTGCGCATAAAATACTCGATACAAACTCCATGTGCAAAGAATATTCGACTTTCAAACTTCTTCATCAATTTAATTTTCATCAATTTAAAAATCTAATTCATAATTCAAATTAATTACTATGTTACCCATACACTAAAACAACGAGTATCATTCGTAAGCATCAAGTTTAACTTATATTACGTATTTTCATAGCTGTCAAATCAGACTTCTTAGATTTAGCGAAATGTGGGTGTACATAGGTCTATAAAAATCTTTTTTTTTCATCTACCTATTTTGTCCCACTGCTGAGCAAAGGTCTCCCACACAGCCTTCCACTCTGCCCGATTTTTTGCCATCTCCTGCCAATCTCCCGTAAACGCCTCTAAGTCGTTTCCTGGGCCTCCCACGGTGACGACGCTCATCTTCCGGCGCCCACTGCGTGACGATTCTGGCCCATCTATCGTTATGTATTCTGCATATATCTATATCTATACTAATATTATAAAGAGGAAAGATTTGTATTTTAGTATGTAACGAATAAACTTAAAAACTACTGGACCGATTTCAAAAATTCTTTCACTGTTGGGAAGGTAAGTATTGCCACGGGAACGGGAACTACGCCGATAAAACCGCGAGGCGTCCGCTAGTGTCTATATAATCTAATCTATAATAATTCTAACTATTCGTGGAATATGGGTGTGATTTTACGTTGGTTATATATGTATGCTTCAGGTAATAAACCGCACCATGGCCGCTGTTCTCCTATCCACGACTTCTTTAGCTGCACTCGCCATTGCCGGCGAAAGACCCTCCCTGCCGGAGCTTATCTCCTGGCTAGACGTGGAGACTCTACTGCTGCTGTTCAGCATGATGCTGCTCGTCTCCATCCTGGCAGAGACTGGAGTCTTCGATTACTTCGCTGTTCTAACTTTTCAGGTGAGCAATCATATTTAGGCGAGGGCATTGCATGGCTTATTTTTTAATAACCCACGTGATACTATGATTGGTATTTATTTTTGAGTGACAAACATTTTAAGCGTCCGTGTCACATCACATAGAACTTAAAAAGTTCGATAGCTCGTAAACTATAAAATTTGGACACTAAGTTATCGGAGTGAAATCGTTAAAAATGACTTCTAGTCACATCCCATTGCAAGGAATGCACCGAATCACAAGCCATCCAATATATAAGTAGGAGTGATTTTTAAAAGGGCCTATTTCCAATTTTGCTAGAAAAAATATATGAAGCCAGCGTCAGTCATGTTAAAAACTAGCCTTTAGTCCAAAATCTAATAAAAAGTACATAATTGCCTAAGGGCACTTCAAACTTGAGAGCAGTGGTGGCCCAGTGGTATTGGCCGCGACTTACAAGTTGTAGGTCGTGGGTTTGAACCCAGGCAGGCGCTTTACTTTGTGTAAATTATTTCATCACCACTTCTCTCAAAAACGGTGAAGGAAAACATCGTGATAAAACCGGCATGTCCTAGAACCAAAAATTCGAAGACATGTGACATCCATCAACCCGCACTGGGCCCACGTTGTGGATTACGTTTCTCACAGAGAGGAGGCCTGTGTCCCAGCAGTGGGTACATTTATAGGCAGATGATGATGACTTCAGACAAAAACCAAATTTTCGCATAAAAGGACACATTTCCTGTATAATTTAACATAGCTTTAAGGTGCATTCACCGCTTTCGTACTGTAAAACGGTTACTTTCTTAAGCGTACTCATGATAGATTATTCATGTACATTATATGTGAAATATGTTTTTTTCGTGTAACTAATTGTTCTGCTTTAAAAATAGTTATTTATGCTACAAGTGCGGGAAGTATGTGATTTCCGATGAGTGTTATTTTTATTCACGAGCGAGCGAAGCGAGTGAGTGGATAAATCGAGACGAGTCGGAAATCATCTTACGCACGTGTATCATACAACATTTTACTATGCATTGTGCGAGGAAATAAAAAAATATATCTGAACCAAGCAAGAAATTAATAAAATGGCGCTTATTCAAAGGCGCTCAGCATATCCACAGATTAACTAATAAAAGCTGTCACGTCGTAACGCAAAAAGGCACGAGCAAAATATTCATTCTGCCAAACATATTTAATGAATACTTATTTAAAATTAATTTATTGAACAAAATCTAAATCTAGAGTAATAAAAACGCCTTAAATGAAGTATTAGTTTTGTTTTACCTTTTATATGAATGATAATATGTACTTAACTAATATTTAAAACTTTTCTCAAATAATAAAAACTCTATGCGGCGGGCTGCCGTTGTTGGAGTTAAAAATTAAAAAAGTACAGGAAAGTAAAAAGCACTAGTAAAAAAAAGTGACACTTTCCGCACAGTTTGGCTGCTTGGAAAACGCTCTTTTCGAGGACATGCATTGTAAAATAATTAACAACACGATATTTTTTTGCTACTTTTGGATACTCCTCCAATTTGAATACGACTTGGATGTTTAAAAATACTTTTACTCAGAAAAAATGAAATAGCATATGTAAACCGAAGAACATTTTGCAAACAAAACTGTCCAAAAGGAGGTTTAATATTGATATTATGGCTCCGAGCGGGCGCCCGGCCAGTACTCCGTTAACATTGGGGAATATATACGCCTTAAGCTGTTTAAGAGCCATCCTAATCTCGTACAGGCTGACGTCCAAAATTTATTCATTAGGTCATTTGCTAGATTCGCGACCGGTTTACTGGTTGACGTGTACAACTGCCCATAGAATCTTCCGACTGCCTCAGAAGCTTCTGTTTGGCGGATACGACCCGGCCACCATCGGTCTTCAGTTTCGTGAGCTGGCTTTGCCAAAATATAGTCAGATCTCTTGCAAAGACCTTGGAGTCCTTATTCCGTTCAATCGCGTCTTTAATATTTTCGGTATTAGAGCGGTGGAGGTCACTTTCAAGGAATTTGAGATTCGTCTATTTAGCTGCCGGTATTTCAACGGATCTTCTTAAGACTGCAGGATCATCTTACGCCTCTCCTTTATGAGCTTGACAGTAGGATCAGAGAACTTTTTGATTTTATCTGTACTAAAAACTTTGACCCGACCGTATGGACATCTTCCACGAACCCATCGCTCTATTCGTCCACGGAGCGCCCTATGCACTCGAAACGATTCTGGAGTTCGAACTAAATGTTCTCGGGGTTTTGGATCTGGATCTGTGCTGGACTGAGCGTAGACTTCATCAGAGACCTTTCAAGCTTGACATTAATGTTCAATGTGCCTCTTACCATGCGGTGATCGCTCCCGGTTTTCACTGAATTGATCACAGAGACATCATTGAACATTTGCTTCTTGGTTGACATGATGAAGTAGCTCTCGTTTTTAGTTGCACCATCGGGGTTCTGTCAGGTCCACTGCCTGTGCTCACACTTTCGGAGTCATCATAAAGAGGCCCTCCTTCTCCATAAAACTGGCCAGTAGGTGACCCCGGTGGTTCCGACGTCCGACTCTAAAGTGCCCCACTTGCAGCTCATCCTCGTCTCGTTTGCCCAGTTTGCGTTGAAGTCCCCCATGACAACGGTGAAGTGAGATTTGAAAACATGCATGGCTCTAGAGATATCCTCATACCTACATGGTCTCTACATCGTCGTTGGGTGTGCTGAGGTCGGGGCGTAGACTTGTATGACCTTCGGGGAATATCTTGAGGATGTTCTGAGTATAAAGTACGCCACCCTGGTCGACACACTCTCGATCTTCACCACGTTGTTCACAAGGGACTTGCGGACGATTAACCCGACACCACCCTGGGACTGCCGGCCACCCTCTCGGAAATAGAGCAGGTTACCAGATTTGAGGATTATCAAGTCTTCCCCCTCTCTTCCGATTTCAGATAACCTTATAATACTCCATCATAACCTGCTCAATTCTTCCTCGAATTCTTCAGCTATCTTCTCGTCGGTCCGGAGTGTTCGCGTGTTATATGTTGCCAGGTCCAGTCATCGGTGTTTATTGGGGTAGCCGGGTCCACTCTGGAGATTCTTTGCACCCCTTGCCATGCCATTGCCTCGACCGCTGCCGCAGTCGAGGGTATACGAGTTGTCGGGCACTTGGGGCCACTTTTTAATTGTGCTATTCATTTTGTTTTGGGGGGGTTTGCTTTAATCGCCACGCTTGGCAGGCAGGTTGGCGACCGCAGTTTGTTGTTAAAGTGCATAGAGAACGCTGCTGCCCATTCTCTGGTGTGTACCTTGGTCACCTCTTATGACACCATGATGGTGTAAATAATTACGTCCGACTCCATACGGAACATCAATCATGGAAATGGGTCCGTTTGAAAAATCACTTTTAATGATTCTGTATCTTTTGAAAATATACTTGAATCTTTTTGACGATATAATATAATAAAAACAGCCTGTATCTGTCGGGCTGCACGGCAAAGGCCTCTTCTCATACAGAGAAGGCACGGGCACTGATCATCACACTGTCTCAAAGCGGGTTCGCGATTTTAGACTTATATTGTCTATAAGTTTTGGTTTCCTCACGATGTTTTCCTTAATCGTTTACAGCGCTGTTCAAGATAAACTTAGAAAGTACGCATTATGCCTATTATGAATTTGTAAAAGTCACGTTAGTATTTGCCTGGATTTGAACCCACGACCTCAAGCACGAGAGGCGAGGTGTTGGCCACTGTGTCATCATAATATAAAAATAAAACAAATTCGATGCAGAGAATAAATTGTAGTTTATGCAACGGACACATAATAGGGGTTATTAAAACACGAGTGTGATAATAGTATCACACGAGTGTTTTAATACTTAAATAAATGCCGTTGCATACACTATTTTATCTTCACTCATACAGTTGAAATAAAACAAAAGTAAAACGGAAAAAATATGTGGTATGGCGGGAAAATTAGATTTTCATTGCACATGACAATCACACAATATTTCTACATTAAGTCAATGAGCCCATTCGCGCTAATAAATTAAAAGTAAAAGTGTGCTATAAAAAAAAAATGTTATGATGCAGTTGTTTGAAAATCGACGGAAATTGTGCTCTGTAATGGTTTTTTCTTAATTGGACCTATCTGCGAAAAAAAAGTACGTGTTGACACCATATTTTCAGTATTCCTATTTGGAACATTACATTGTGAGTGTAGATAAAGTTTTTATACAGATGTTGTGCTGTTTAATCAATAACCATTATGAGTCTGTGACGCATTAAGATTGCTGATGCTTATCAACATTTGCTTCCGCGGTATAATTTTATTGCTTATGACAACCATAATGTTGGCATGATTATAGTAATTATATCTCACAATATGACAAGCATATGAATGTTATACCGACTGAAATTGCTCGTCAGATTCGCACGTGAAACGACACACGATTCGTCTTAGAATATACAGATAAGATAATGTCCATTACTAATCTATTCACTGATTGTAACGACAGACATATGGCACACAAGTCAAGGTTAATATAGTTTATAGAAAAGATCTTGTGTGATTTTTCTGAGGAGCTCGTGGTTAAATAAAACTGGTCAACAAGATTTTGTAGCAAGGAAAGTGCTTAGTTATTTTGAAATACTTATCTTTCCTCATAACTGAACTAAACTCTGAGTCTGATTTCTAATTTTGTAGACTAAACTGACATTTGGGGGATTTTCACTTTATCTATACTAATATTATAAAGAGGTAAAGTTTGTGACGTTGTAAGGGGTAATCTCTGGATCTACTGAACCGATTTTGATAATTCTTTCAACAGTAGAAATCTACATTATTTCTACAATATATTTTCAAAAAAATTATAGATCCTTATGATAATTGCAACAATAACCCAAGGTAGCAAAATGTTGCCTATAAAATTCATTCTTTGGCGTGCGCTGAGAAAACTATTGATGATAGATAAAAAATATTACGTAGGTAGGCAGGGTAGGTAGGGTAGGCAGGATAGGCAGGGTTAGGCAGGGTTAGGCAGGATAGGCAGGGTAGGCAGGATAGGCAGGTTAGGCAGGGTAGGGTAGGTAGCCAGGTTAGGCAGGGTAGGGTAGGTAGGTAGGTAGCCAGCTGACGGGAGCGAAGCCCCGGGGGTCAGCTAGTCGTTACATAAAAATAGTGAAAAAGTCAAAAGTTGATCGAAAATGGAAGTAGATCGAAAATGGAACAATTTCACGGCCAAAAAATGCATTTGTTAAGAAACTAGCGGCCCTTATTTAATTTCAACTCATTTATGCCAGACTCCATTTTATCGAACGCATTTATTTTATTGTTGACAACATATTTAACACAATAATAGTTTATGTACTATGTGTACTGTTATATTTAAATATATTCATAAAACATTTAGTAAAATTAAATTGAGAAGTCATGTCACATGGATTCGATGAGTCACTTATGATTGAGCCTTACTTATAACACAATGCTCCGCGCTTGCAACATTTAAAAAATAAGTTCATTGGAAGCTGTCAGTTTGGTCTACGAAATAAAAAATCACAGTATAAGTCTAGTTTTCGTCTACAATTTCTTCTCATAAAATTACCAATCTCAGACACTCTTGTATTCAAATTTACTTTAGACATTGGCGGAATAGTCGACATCGGCTTTGCTTGCCATATGAAAATATAAAATAGAATAGAAGTTTAGTTTAGTTTGGGTGTAATTAATCTAAGTGGTCTAGTTTTTGTGTTTCAGCTACGAACAGCACTTTCAATGTACCTTGTTTCATTCAGGGTGTCTTATTTTGCAATAAAGTAGTTGTGTTAAAATTTACTCAGTTAATTGATTCTTGAATAATGTTGAAAAGCTGCTATAATTCTGATATTTTTTTAACATTTGCGGTGAAATTACTTTTAAAACTCAAAAAGGAAATATAAAACAATCAGTTGAAATACTAAATTTAAATTTATTTTGGGCTTTTTTTAATAAGAAAGTTGATACTGACGTGCCATCTGCACTAAAGAACGATCCTTCAGTGAAAATCTAACTATACCAGAACTACCTGAAAACACCAGTTTTTACCTAAGTGGAGCTCACTTCAAAATCATATTACAAACAATCTATTCGCATCTAAATAATTCAATCATCATTTTTCTTTTAATAATCTATAGGCTCACGTTTGACCACTCATCTCGCCTGATGGTAAGCGATGATATGGTCTACAGTGAAGCACGATTGCCTAGAAGAAACCTATTCACTCTTTACTTAAAGACTCCAAGGTTGTAGCTATCAGGGAATAAGAGAAGTATAAGTAATAAGTACATTTTGCTTGTAACTAGTATAAGTTTTGGTTTTCTCACCATCTGTACCTTTTTGATCAATAAATAATTTATTTATTTAAGGCGCCTCCCCGAGAAAAACGCTGCACTAGTCGTTTTTGTGCAGTTTTTAAGAGCTATCTACTCTTTATTTAAAAAGAAATATCAATTATTAAAAATACATTAAATTTCTACATAATATTGATTCTTAAATGGTAGTATACTTTTTTTTAAGAGGTATTATGTTTCACTAATATCCTTTCAACAAAACCATAAAAATGAGAAATAATTATTGATAGCATGCATCTCCTCGTAAAGTGTTCATTAATTATTTTTTGTACTAACACTAATGGATAGACAATTTGATAACGAACATTTTGTAAGTTTTTTTTTTCAAACGACCATAATTCGATTTTTTAAAGATTTTATTCTAAAATCTGGGCGTATTCACTACTGTAATTCATGCACCACCAGTGCCGCTAGGCCAATAGGAATGCTCATATCTCTTGCTGATTTTTTGGTCAGAGTACGGCCTTAAGTAAAACACTATGGGCCTTCTTTATATATTTATTTACCAAACATTTTAGTTACAGGTATATTGTAGGAACTACATTGTAATTATTGGTTAATGAACCCTGCCTCTCAAACACGAAATAAACTATAAGCACATATTATTTATCAGATTCATAAATAACACAAGAGGCGAAACTTGGGTGTACTTGCTGTAATTCTGCTTAACCCTTCGGGGATTACAGACGTGATATTATGTTTAACCGACTTCAAAAAAGGAGGAGCTTCTCAATTCGTTGGAATCTCTTTTTTATGTTTGTTACCCGATTACTCAAAGACGCCTGGACCGATTTCGAAAATTCTTCATTTGTTTGAAAGGTTACTTCTTAGTTGGTCCCATGGTCATCAAGTCAGGATGTAATGATGAAATCCCGATAATATATAATTTTTATGGTAATTTGGTGGTGGATTACGGCCCAATCCCTCTCACAGAGAGGAGGCCTGCGTCCCAGCAGTGGGAACATTAATAGGCTGATGATGTGATGTGATGGTAATTTGAGGTACCTACCAAAACTAAAAAGAGAAAAATAAAAAAACTTTTAACAAAAAAATTAAATCGACTTCCAAAGAAAAACACTACAAAGTGAAAAATAACTTTATTTGCCGAAGTCGTTGGCGAAAAAAGAAAAACAGTAGGTAACAAGTCACCGACTTCGGAAAAGAATTTTTTTTCACTTTGTAGTGTTTTTCTTTGGAAGTCGGTTTAATTTTTTTGCTAAAATGTTTTTTAGTAACCAGTTGAATGCCGTGATTGATGAACCGAACCACTTAAAAAACCATTGTATCTCCAAAAATTAATCCAAATTTTCTATGGAGAATTTGAATTTAGAATCTGCTATTTAGATTTTTAATTACAAGCTAGTAGTAAATTATTATTATTAACTTGCTTTCGTGTCTATGTCTGGCAACTACTCTCCATTTTTCAAGCATTTCCTGACATCCGATTAAAGCGTATATTTTCCCTAATGTTAACGCGTTACTGGCCGAACGCCCGCTCGGAACCAGAATATCAATATAGAACCTCCTTTTGGACAGTTTTGTTTGCAAAAATATTATTATATTTACTTATGCTATTTCAGTTATGAAGAAATTCTAGCCATCAAATTTTCTGTGTACAAATATTTTTAAATATTTAAGTAGTTTTGGAGGGTATCCAAAAGTATCGAAAAATATCGTGTTGTTAATTATTTTTTTAAAGCAAAACTATTTGTTATACCAAAAAACCATGTTTCACAAATAATGTACATGAAAAACAATAATAAAATATATTTTTTTCAAACCTTTTAACCTAGCCGTTACTAAGGAGTATGCTTTAGAAAGTTACCGTTTTACGGCACTAAAGCGGATGTAGCCCCTTAAGATGTAACTTGGCGTACTTATATATAACTTTGGAAACTTAAAATAATATCGTACTATGGAGCTGCAGCCTAATTGCGTAAGTGAATTCTGCAAAGCAAACAGGCAGATTCCTTCCCAAAAACGACTTTACGTATTAATATGCAATACGTTAAGTCGTTTTTGGGAAGGAATCGGCTTGCTGGTGGCCATAGCAATTCCTCAACCAGACAAGATAGCTCCATCGTGGTTGCCTGCTTATTGGATACGTATTGACAAGGGCTTTTACATTTCTTACCTTGCAGTCCATTAAAAGCATGTTTTTAAAAACTTTTAATTATTTGTAAATAAGGTTGTACATAATTTGTCTTTCAGTTAGCAAAGGGAAAAATATGGCCATTGATAACACTGCTGTGCGCGATCACAGCTGTAGTGTCTTTACTACTCGATAACGTCACGACTGTGCTGCTGATGACTCCAGTTACTATTCGGTAAGTCGCGCCGACTATAATCATCATTAGAGACCGGATTATATGCATTTGCATATGAAATTGCATATTTACCCCATTCACAGCGGAAATTGCATATTATATCTAATATCTAGTGATGATGCATATTTTCGCTATATTTATTATATTTTCTGTAGGTTACCCTATTATTAAGTGTAATAAGAAACTCTTTAACCAAAATTTCGCACTATGCACTAACAATTTTCACTTATAAAAAAATTTTGATTGATTGAAGACTATTCATTAAGAACACTGTCCTACCTGATTGCTTACGTTTACAAAAAAGTTAAACGATTTTTCGTTTTAGTGCATTGTTATCGTCTACAAAGTTGTTACATTTTTGTATTGACAATTTATGATTGAATAATTATACTAATTGTATGCTGATTTAGAAATAAAATAATTAAAACCTACCACAGTTTTCCTTTTTATCATTTTCTAAAACTTTAATGTCTTTAATATTTTACAAATGTTCATGCAAATTTTACGTTTTTTTCATGCATATTTCAAGCATTTTATGTTGCATATAATCCGGTCTTTAATCATCATCATGTTCCAGCCCTTACCCCATGTTACTTGGGGTCGGCGCCACAGCCCTTTTTCTTCTTCCATACCGTCCTATCCACCGTCACGCTGTCACTGACTCAATTTTCTTTCATAGCACTCCCACACAGTCCATCCATCTTTACCTTGGCTTTTCTCTCCAACCATCCACATTTATATTCCTAACTCTTTTAATAACATGCGTCTCATCCTTCCTCCTCTTGACATGGCCATTCGGACCAGATGGACAAACAGTTCCCTTTCAATTTTCTGCCACACTTTCAAACTTCCTATAGATTACTCAGTTCACACTTACGCCATTCTGGTCACTCAGCTGTTGATATTCAAAGTTGCGGTTTAATGAAAAATATAATGATTTGCCTTTTACTTTGACCAACAATTTGCGAGATTGAGTAGTTGCTAGTTTGGGCCGACCTAAACGGCCAATTTACAGGTGCTAAGGGTGCGCAAAAAACTAAACACACTTTTCTTAAATTTGAACACAGATTTTTATGTATGACTAGCTGACCCGGCAAACGTTGTTTTGCCATAAAAACACCAAACATTCATTTTTTGAAATCATTGTAGTTTTATCCTACCTACTTTATCTACCCTACCCTACCTACCCTAACATTTTTTCCCCTTTTTTTTTGTTTTAACACTTCCCTGTATTCTGGTGAACAAAACAAAAAAAGAATTATTCAAATCGGTTCAGCCGTTCTCGAGTTTTAGCTAGACTAACGAACAGCAATTCATTTTAATATATATAGATTTTTCCCGCGGCTTCACTCCCATGGCTCACCCCACATGACCCATTTTCGGGATAAAGAAAAGGCTATGTCACTCAAGAATAAAGTAGCTAGCTACTGGTGAAAGAATTTTCAAAATCGGTTAAGTAGTTTTTGAGTTCATCCGTTACAAACAAAGAATCAAATCTTTCCACTTTAGATGACAGAATATTTTTAAATAATTCATCATTAAATAATATTGAATGCTTAATATAATCTCCGGCAAGAATAGTGAAGCGGGGTGGGGGAACGTTCCGTGCGCGCGATTGGTTGGTTGACACAAGGATCGACTGACCAATCGCGTCGCATCCACGTTCCGTTCGCTCTATATGATGGTTGGTCAGTTCCCGGTATATGCGCGAACTTACCCCCACTACGCCAAAGACTTGCCAACTTACATGCCGGCCACTATAAGAAACTGTAATTGACTAAGAGCTACTGGCCTCCACATTATGTTTTGTTGATCACAGTTTTATCACTTTGAAGTATGGGTACCGTAGTCATTTTTAGGGTTCCGTACCCAAAGGGTAAAAACGAGACCCTATTACTAAGACTCCACGGTCCGTCTGTCTGTCTGTCACCAGGCTGTATCTAATGAACCGTGATAGCGAGACAGTTGAAATTTTCACATATGATGTATTTCTGTTGCCGCTATAACAACAAATACTAAACACAGAATAAAATTTATATTTAAGAGGGGCTCCCATACAACAAAGGTGATTGTTTTGCCGTTTTTGCGATAATGGTACGGAAGCCTTCGTGCGCGAGTCCGACTCGCAGTTGGCCGGTTTTTATCTTTATGCGAGTTGTTATGATTCTTGTTACAGATGTCCATTGTCCGTATATACAGCTTTCGGCTACTGTCGTTAATTAAAACCTTATTTTTCCACCAGACTATGTGAGGTGATGGAATTGGATCCCATACCAGTTCTGCTGTCAATGGTGCTGTTCTGCAACCTCGGGGGTACTGCGACACCCGTTGGTGACCCCCCAAATGTCATTATAGCTTCTAACAAACAAGTAGTCCAAGCTGTAAGTAAATAATCCATGCCGTAAAACGGGTTCAAATTGATTATTATAATTTTTTTTTTTTCAATTAATTTCCGTCTCTGTCGCCTTTGACCTAGACTGGAGTCAGGAGCAAACAAATCATAAATAAAAAAATAAAAAAAGTAATAACTACTTCAATTATATTTTGAAAAACATGAAAAAAATGTAGTGTTGGCAACTTTATTTATAGTTTTATATACTCTAATAAATTTTTATTTTTTTTCATGGTTTGGGAGAAAAAAATACGAGCCTATCAAAGTTAAAATAAAAATTGTACTGCTGATACCCTATTGTTTTTTTCCATGCAATATAAAGTACAATTTATACTATTTTTACTACAACAAGTAAACGTATTCTTGCGCTAATTTTGATGCAAAACATGGCTGACATGTCAGTGTTGCAAATTTTGAAAAGAAAATTGAGGTGTGTTTCGTTTTCAAGGAGTTAGCTTGAGGAGTTTTGGCGGGAACGTGATGGCGTCTATGTTGCTTCTCTATTTTATTTTCCTATAATTGTATTAAATTGAATATTAATAGTGTAAAATGGTGGTTTTTTATTCTTATAATATTAGTGAACGTGTGTGGGCAAGTAAAACACAGCGGTAAAACAAGAGTTTGTACATGGTGTCGACAAAACTCCGTAGAAGCTTCCAATAAAGTTACCGCCATGTTATTGGGGCCTAACTTGGACGACTAAAATCTAAAGAAACTAGAACTTCTATTCTAAACTTGACACTGGCTAAATGCACAAACCGTGCGAAGCCAAAATATTAAAAAAGCAGTTAGCTTGAAACCTAAAAAAATAAGTTATCATCAAAGTTCTGGGGGGTAACCATAAGCTCTTAGAGCGGTATCAATTTGATATCAAATAAGGGACAGATGTATCTGACTTGTATACATCTGTCACTTACTCGATATCAAATTGATACCGCTCTAAGAGCTTATGGTCACCTCCCTGTTATCTTTGCGCGGTTAAGCGGCTGACGCGTTGTAGATGGAATTTAGTTTGAGACCCTGAGCAGGGCATTCGATAGTTTTTATCCCGGTAGTGGAACACACTAAGGATGATAATCATTTTTTACGCGGGCGAAGCCGATCGAACTCGTTGATTTATAATTCATCATCTGCCTAGCCTTTTCCCAACTATATTAGGGTCGGCTTCCAGTCTTAACAGATTCAGCTAAGTACCAGTGTTATACATGGAGCGACTGCCTATCTGACCTCCACAACCCAGTAACTGGGTAACACGGTACCCCTTGGCAAGACTGGTGTAAGATCTCAAGCTTCTGATTACCCGTAACGACTGTCAAAGATCTTCAAATGACAGCCGGGACCAACGGCTTAATGTGCTTTCCGAGGCACGGATGAAACTCGGTATGTTGAAAGCGTTGCTTAACCTTGATGATCGACCCATGCGGCTATTATTTTTTAGCCAGAAGCTCCTCCTCCGTTGATTTATAATTATTTATTTAAAAATTAGGTCTTTTCTCAAGTTTGCATACAAACATTATTTCTCAGAATTTTATTCTCATTAGCGATACTATCGGATGGTGTAATAATATAGTGGTTGTATTTTTTTTCAACACCAACGGGTTCGATTCCTGAATAATGATGCAGTTTTAGTTTTCATCGAAATTGGGTCCGTGATGCCTTTGAGTGTTTTTCGCTATTCCTCATAGTTTCGGATTTGGCCATACGCGTACGCCCACTTGAAAAACTCTGTATTAAGTTTATACTTCTCTTGTGTGCCCGATGTGGCGATACTTGGGGATGCCTATGTTCAACAGTGGACGTCTTTCAGTTGACATAATGATGATACTTCTCTTTTCATCAGGGTATAAATTTCACAAACTTCACACTCCACATGACCTTCGGAATCCTGCTGGTGGCTGTCCAGACTTACTTCCAGCTGCGGTTCATCTTCAGGGATGTTAACAAGCTCAAGCTACACGAGTCCAAAGACGTTCAAGGTATGATTTGTATTGGACCATTATTTTTACATCTTTACTAATATTATAAAGAGGAAAGTTTTTTTTGTTTGTTTGTTTATACCGAATAGGCTCCGAAACTACTGGACCGATTTGAAAAATTCTTTCACCATTAGAAAGCTACATTATTCCTGAGTAACATAGGCTATTTTTTAATCCCGAAAAAGGGTCCTGTGGGGTGGTTCACGGGAGCGAAGCCGCGGACAACAGCTAGTGCTTCATATTTCCTTTATTTATTTTTTTATTATTTGTAACGTTTAAATATTTTTATAAACAGATACAAAAAAGAAAATACATTTATAAATATAAAACATAGTAGCACACCGGTATCGGGAGCAGGATCCAAGCTACCGGCGGTCAGGCATCCAGAGATAGCTAGGAACCGCCGAACAATACGAGCTGTATTCAGCAGTACTGCTTTCTGAATCAAGCCCTTGATCTAGACGCCTAACAAAAGCCTCCTAAGGTGTTGGTCCATGGCTATTAGGCCATTGGCTGACACGACTATCGGCACAATGATCGCTGTATTCACGTCCCACATGTCGACACCCTGGCGAGCCAGATCAAGATACTTACTTTTCTTATCTCTCTCAGCCTTCAAGAGGTTTTCGTCATGGGGGACAGCTATATCAGCAATCATTGCGCGACGCTCTAGTCGGTCTATCACCACTATGTCAGACTTATTGACAACAATAATCCTGTCAGTTATGATAGACCAATCCCAATACAACGTGACATTGCCATTTTCAAGAACTGGGTCGGGCACATACTTATAGTAAGGCACTTCCGATTCCACAAGTTTGTATTTAAGAGCAAGTTGCTGATGGATAATCCTGGCTACAAGGTTGTGTCTATGCAAATAGTCTCCGTTAGCCAGACTAGAACAACCGGAGATAATGTGTTGGATTGATTCCCCCGGCCGGTGACATGCCCGACAGATGTCAACCGTGCCGTCCTTCACAATGTATTTCCGGTAGATGTTCGTCATCATAACTTCGTCTATAAATCATGCTTTATATTATTACTAGTGGGCATAGCACCACATAGCAACTCCTCAACCAGACAAGATAACACCGTCACGTTTGGGCTATTTGGATTATTGTTGACAAGCGATATTATAGTTTGTACTTTTTAGCCCATTAAAAGGTTGTTTTAAAAATATTTTTACTGTTAATTAATATGTATTATTGTTGGAACTAAGTTCCTTATCACGCATATTTGGCAGATGGGAGCTACACCGGCGAAACTGCCCGACCAACAATTTTGCTATACTCGTACGTTATTTCGTGTTATGGATGGTATTCTCGGTCACTTTACCGACGCGACATTGTTAAAGGAGGAATCACACAGTTCATTTTTCATTCGGTACTTTTCACTCGAAACACAACGTTTAAACACAAAATGAAACAAGAGTGCGTAATAAAAAAGATGAATTCACTGTAGTGAACTTTCACTCGAGTGAAGCGTCTGATTCCGCCTTAAATGAATGAGCATAATGTCACCCATCAGTTTTAATATACATGTTTGCAATATTTGTAACTATATGAGCAATATCTGTAACTATATTTTTGGGGGCTGAGTCACCCTCGTCCGTAGGAGAGAACCCCATACGAATCCCTACACGTGGCCCCCGGGTGGTGCAAATCAGGTGACATCAATTAACTGGTGGTAGGTTACGGCCGAAGGCTTGCGACCACCCACCGGGCAAAGACGTACCGCCAAGCGGCCTAGCCGTGTTCCGGTACGATGCCCGGTGTAGCCAACTAGAGGAGTTGGGTCGAGATAGCTGTTCCACTGCAGGCGTTCCAGCCTGACGCGCGCTGTTATGGGCCTATCGGGAGACTGGTCGCGGAGGGTAGCGGGATCCGAGGCACGGTGCGCCGCTGGCCGACCGCAGGTAGTTGGGGGCCCAAGTAGTGTGCTAGCCACACACGAAAGGCTGCCCCGCCAACTGTCGAAAAATCCCGGAATGCACCATCGTGCTGGTTGGCGACCAGAAGACAGGGCCCGATGGACATTCCCGGGGGGGCTCGGGCGTCCCCGCGGTCTCCAGATCAGTCCCCCATTGATAGCGTCCTGTCAGTGCGTGTCTGTAGGTTGCCAGCGTGGAGCCTCATCTCACTGCCTTCTCCTCACCTTTTTCACTCAAGTATGCAAAGGAAAAATAAAATAAAAGCTGTACAGCGGCAGCACTCCCTGTCACTCAAAGTGCACCTCAGCAACATAAGAGGGCTGCACTCTAATCTCGAAGCAGTCCATCACCACCTGGAGACTGATAGACCAGCTCTTCTTTTCCTTTCGGAGACGCAGATCGGATGTCCGTCAGACGTGTCGTACTTATCATACCCAGGGTTTACCCTGGAGCACAATTTTAAACCACGCGCGGGTGTATGCATGTACGCCCGAGACGACATCTGTTATCGGCGTCTCCGTAACCTTGAGGACTCCAGGTTTTCTGTGCTCTGGTCACTGGTGGACACAGGCCTGGATAAAATTATCTACGCCTGTGTCTACCGATCGCACAGTGGAGATCAGGAGACAACCAGGCTCACGGAACATCTGTGTGAGGCGGCTGATATGGCACAGCAGCGGTACCCTTCTGCCCAATTAGTGATACTGGGGGATTTCAATGCCCACCACCAGGAGTGGCTCTTCCCATACCAGTGCACTGATCATGCTGGGCGAGAGACGCGAAAGCTTGCGCTTGCGTTAAATCTCGCCCAGCTGGTCCAGGGAGCAACAAGGGTGCCGGATGTTCATTCGCACACTGCCAATTGCTTGGACCTTCTGCTGACAACAGATCCAGACCGCTACTCTGTGTCGGTATCTTCACCTTTGGGTAGCTCCGACCATTGTCTGGTGAAGTCTGTATCCGTCTACTCCCCGCCCGATCCCAGCCCAAGAGGCACTCGGCGGGTTTGGCGGTACAGGTCAGCAGATTGGGATGGGATGCGTTCTTTCTTCGCATCTTATCCTTGGCAGCCCATTTGCTTTTCTTCGGCTGATCCTTCGTCGTGCGCGGACGCCGTGACGGACGTGTTGCGTCAGGGAATGGAGTACTTCATTCCGTTCTCTGACGTAGCAATGTCTAGTGTTGACCGGCCATGGTTTGGCGCCGAGTGCAATCGTGCCAACACGCTGAAACATGAGGCGTACCTGGCTTGGGTCGACGCTCGGACGCGCAAAGCTAGCGACGCACACTGGTTCAGGGGCGGAAAAAAGTACTTTGTTTCGACCTTGTTTAAAATGTCTACAATTTGGTACACACATACTAGAATGTTAGTAGAAACAAGTCTTAAAATTAATACGGGTAAATAATTATACAGTATTTAATTATATGATACCAAAGTAGGGTGATCTAGAATTAACAAAAATCGTGCAAAAAATATTGTTATTTCAAGTATGAATAAAACCTAAATACTATAATTGTCAACTTTTATTTTTAGTTTAGTCATAAGTTTATTGTGTGTATTAATAAAATACATAAACATAATGTTATGATATAATGATAATTACTTGCTATTACATTTTTAGTGAAGAAGGTCATTTGGTACCTTTTGTTTTCAATCATGAGATCATAACTAATCTCCGTTATCGACCGATGCGTAATAATATAATTTCGTAGATTAATTAGACCCTATAGATTAAGAATACATCAGTTTTGACTGCGATAACCTGCGATCTTGGAAATACCAGGTGCTTAACTAATGACGCTCTGTAAGTAAGAAAAATTGCATTATAACTAAAAAAACATTAAAACTATGTCTT
Source organism: Orthosia incerta (assembly GCA_948252205.1). Classification (NCBI taxonomy): domain Eukaryota; kingdom Metazoa; phylum Arthropoda; class Insecta; order Lepidoptera; family Noctuidae; genus Orthosia; species Orthosia incerta. Next base: position 11,706,256 of record OX411766.1, on the reverse strand, counting down.
CTCTATTTAATATTTAAATTATTAATATTTATTTATATAGAAATGCTTAAAGACTGTATATTTTGCATCATATTTATAATTGAATTCATGTGAAAAAATATGATGAAGATGTGATGTTAATTTAAAAAAAATACGTATTATATCTTTCTCTTTGTATACTGGTACATTCATTATATCATTTTAATAATGTATTATAAAGAAACGCAACGTCTTTTCATTTAAAAATAATATTTCCGCATGCCCGTACTACCTGCACCACTGTGCGACGTGAGCCAGTGGAAGAGAGCCTTCAATAGGGCTGCCAAGTCCTGCAAGAGGGTATTGCGAAGGGCTCGGTTCGACCATATAAGCCGTATTGGGTCCAAACTTGCTTCCTATCCAGCCGGTAGTAAAGCGTTCTGGTCCCTGGCTAAGTCGGTCGAATCGAACTTCTGCCGGCCCTCACTACCACCACTGCTGAAACCCGACGGAACGCTGGCCCACTCCGCTGAGGAGAAAGCAAACTTGTTTGCCTCTCTTTTTGCGGAATCCTCGCGCCTGGATTCTGGTAACGCGCGGCCCCCTCCATCTCCTGATGGATGCGAGACGAGTATGTCGGACATTCGCATCCATCAAAAAGACGTCCGTAGGGTGCTGCGGAATCTTGACGTGAACAAGGCTAGTGGCCCCGACGGGGTACCGGCAATTGTTCTAAGAACTTGTGCGCCTGAACTGTCTCCGATCCTGACTCGCCTGTTTTGCCTTTCATATGAGACTGGAAAAGTACCGAACGCTTGGAAGCAAGCTAACGTTCAGCCTGTGCCCAAGAAGGGCAGTCGGGCTGACCCGGCCAACTATAGACCCATCTCAGTAACGTCCATCCTCTGTAAGAGTATGGAACGGGTGCTCAACTCCAAGCTCCTGGCATACCTAGAAGCTAACGACATCCTCAGTGACCGCCAATATGGCTTCCGCCGAAATCGGTCAACTGGGGATCTTCTAGCGTATGCCATTCACATATGGAGTGAAGCCATCGAGAGGCACGGGGAAGCGCTTGCCGTCTCCCTCGACATCTCGAAGGCTTTTGACAGGGTCTGGCATGAGAGCCTTATTGGTAAGCTTCCGTCATTCGGTCTGCCCGGTGGTCTGTGCGATTGGATCGCAGACTTCCTGAGGGACCGGTCTATACGAGTGGTTATTGATGGCCGCTCGTCTGACCAACTGGATATCAACGCCGGGGTCCCTCAGGGGTCGGTACTCTCAGCAACATTGTTCTTGTTGCACATAAATGATCTGCTAAAACCCGGCACTTTTGGGTATGCAGACGACAGCACTGTTGCTGAGAGATACTTGTCCAACGCGCGTGCTACCGGGCCTCAGGTCCAGTCTCTCCGGGAGGCCATGGTGGAGCGCTTGAACTTGTCCTTGCAGGCAGTCTCCGAATGGGGCGATGCCAATCTGGTCAGGTTTAATGCTGGTAAAACCCAGGCGTGTCTTTTTTCCGCTAAAAGGAGCCAATTCCACCCGGCTCCTACTTTCCGCGGTGTGACCGTGCCGATAACGGACCATCTCGAGCTTCTTGGCGTTTCGTTGACATCGACCCTCAATTTTGGTCCATTCATTGAGGCAAAAGCTCAGCTGGCTGCCAAAAAGTTGGGGATCCTTGCAAAGGTGAGACGGTACTTCACGCCAGAACAGCTGCTCAACTTGTATCAAGCGCAAGTTCGGTCATGCATGGAGTACTGCTCTCACCTCTGGGACGGATCTGCCAAGTACCAGCTGGATGCACTAGAGTCGATCGAAAAGCGGGCCAAGAGGCTCATCGGCAATGAGATATTGGTCGAGTCTAGGCTCCAGAGCCTTGAACATCGGCGCCAAGTTGCCAGTCTGTCGGTTTTTTATCGGTTACATTTCGGGGAGTGTGCGTTGGAATTGCATGAACTAATTCCTCCTAGCCCTTTCCATCATCGGACTACAAGACGTACGGCGATGTGTCATCGGTACATGGTGGACATCCCACCCATACGCACCAAACGTTTTGGGAATACTTTCATTATGCGTACAGCTAAGGAGTGGAATTCCCTGCCGGAGTCTGTATTTCCTGAGAGCTACAACCTGGGAGTCTTTAAGTCAAGAGTGAATAGGTTTCTTCTAGGTAAGCGCGCTACATCGTCGACCACATCATCACTTACCATCAGGTGAGATAGTGGTCAAGCGCGAGCCTATCAATAATAAAAAAAAAAAAAAAAAAAAAAAAAAAATATGAGAACCATGTTCCTATTTATCAAATGAAGTTACCTTTAAGTGCTTGTAATACTTTATACCTATACGTAGTACAGTAGTGTTGTACTGGGTGCATCGTCCTCTTGTATATGAATTAATGTAACTATGTATGTAAATATTATAAATCACTTTTTTATAAGAGTGGAGTTAGTAAGTGTGGGATATCTTGTCCTTTCTTCTCCTTATAAATTTACCTTGGCGAATAAACAGTTTCACTTTAAATTAATGTTATTCAAAAGTGCGGATTTATGGCTAAATTGAAATAAACGATTTGTTTTTATTTTTTTATTCTGATGAAAATTTATCACAGTACCGGACGTAGCGCTAGTCCAGCATGTTCACTATGACAGATACTAAGCCAGGTTCAATATTTTCAGATCTTCGTCGTCAGATCTCAATATGGCGCCGTTCAGCGGACGCCCTCCCTCACCTGAGCGGAGACCAGTTGATAGTGAAACAAAGGTTAGAAAAGAAGATAAGCAAGCTGACGGTTAAGCTCGATGTACTGGTCAAGGAGGATAGAACCAGGACTTGTTCTAAAGAGAGCTTCGAAGCAACACTGGCTAATATGAGAGATAAGGTAAATCTAACTATTCCTACTAATATTATAAATGCGAAAGTTTGAATTGATGAATGGATGCTTGTCACACCAGAATGGCTGAATGGATCTGGATCAACATTCGCACAGAAATAGATTGATTGATTCTCACATTTTAGTTGTGGTACCTAAAGAAATGCACAATAAACATACATGCGATTGCAGCAATTCCGCGAAATTTGCGGTCATGGGATGAAACCAAAATTATTGTATTAGATTAATATAATTTCTACTCGCATTTGTATTAGAAAAAAAAAAAACAGGTGGTTTCAAGCAAATTTTTTTATTATTTCCAGTACAAGATAAGAGATAAAGTGTTACTGATAAAGTGTACCGTCGCCATCTTCTTTGTGGTCATCGTATTCTTTCTTCACTCCATTCCAGAGTTCAGTAAGTGATTTAAAAATAGTACATTATAGTACAAGTGTGCAATGTTGGTGATTACCGCTGAGGCGCATTTGAGACCAGAGCCGTAAGGTGAGGGTCTTAAGAGAGCCGAGGACGGTAATCATCAATACACACGTGTATCATACGACGTTTTTCAACACACTTGTGAAGAAAATAGTACAAAAAAATCATTTTCAACAGTAAAAACGAGTTGTGAATTTTTGTCTCAATGGCGGGCAAAATTAATCAGTTTTCCTATGCGCGCGCATTTAACAATGGCGATCGGCCATAGACTAAAAGAATGAGGTTTCTTTTTTTTTGGCTTTTCGTGGATAGTGTTTCAGCCACGTACAAAATAGAGAATTTCAATTTTTCTTTATTACAGAGTAAATAAAATTTATATTTGAGTGAAAGTTTTATTTATTAAGCACGTACTAGTTGAAATTATCTATTTAAATTCGAAGTTGCATGAAATGAGCAAGCAATAGGTACATTAATTTATTTGTACTATTGAGCACGATCTTTTTTGTATCGAAACTTTTTTAGAACAAAGCAACTCAACAAATGAACTTAAAAAAAAACTCTATAACTCACTTGTGAATAATAGCAATGAAAAAGTCACAGTTTGATAACAGGTATCATTATGTGCCTAATAGCGGTGAAATTAGAGCCACTTTATGAGCAAGTGTGTTGAAAAACATATAACCTAAGATGACGTCTCTATTCCCAGAAGGCATAACTACCTATAGTACACCAGCCAGCAATGTTTTAAGTCCCATGTTAAAGGGGGTGAGCCTATTGCCACATCTAAACTCCAGAGACTGCTTCTGAGAAAGGTCAGATGGAAAAACCCAATCACACTTGAACCCAGAACCCAATCTTTTTGTTAAATAACTCATATTCCTTTCAATCGTTAGATTTGAATAAAGCGTTTGAATCCAACGATCACCTAGCTAATTAAAATCAGTTCGAAAATATTGAAATGTATTGAGAAGCGTTTAAATTAAAAAAAAATCTTGAAATATGAGGAAGATAAGATAAGATTTATTTATTTCTGAGTATATGGTACATGAAGATCTTATATTAAAAAGTTTCACATACACTACCGTTGCCGGTGTAGAAATATTAAAATTAACTTACAAAATCAAAGTGTTCAAGTTCTAGGCCGCAACAATATAATTGTATTTAATAGTTTGTCATCAAAACGCTAAGAAGAAGATATATCCCTCATTGATGATTGATGTGATGACATTGTTTTTTTATAGTTGTAATTAAAAACTAAATTAATTAGGGGTCCCTTAGGGCAGTGTAATAGGGTTTACTATATTGCTATATAAGTTGCACTATACAAATTACTGTGACATAAAATCTATCTAATCTAATAGCTAAAGTACAGATATATATATTACAGATGCTTTGCAAATAAAATTTGTGATGAATTTGTAAATTACCCATACCTTGCAGACTGGAACACTCAGCTTAACGGTAGGAATTGGTAGGATACACGAAATCTGGGTGTTTATCTACTAAAGGGGATTCGTGGCATTTATTACCTATACATTTTCTAACACTTCTATTATCTGCAGTGTGTCATACTTCAACCGTCAGAGTGTATCATAATCTATTCTCTGACAGACCGCGTTTCCCTGGGCTGGACGGCTCTCCTCGGCGCGCTGCTGCTGCTGACGCTGGCAGACCGCGAGGACCTGGAGCCAGTGCTGCACAGGATCGAGTGGTCCACGCTGCTCTTCTTTGCCGCGCTCTTCGTGCTTATGGAGGTAGATGACTTTCTTCATTTAATCGTCTATGTCCTCTGGATGGGGCAGAAGGCATCCACAGGTGTCCTCCATCGTGACCGGTTTTGAGCTTCACGCTTCACTTCGCTCCATGTTATTCTGATGCTCGCCGCTTCTACCAACATGGTGCGACGCCAGACCCCCTAGCCAAGTTACAAACGTTTTGTATCGAATCTCTTTCTACAATCGATAACACGTTCTATTTGTATGGTCTGACCACGTGACTTAACGTTCAGATGTGTCATTCCCATACCTTGATTCGATTTCTACTAGCGTTATCGATTGTAGATTGTCAACTTGGCTGGTGGGGACAGGTCCAGGGCAGGTGGGGACGGCCACGCGTTCTTTTGCCTTGGGGATTCCAATAACACTCTACTTCGGAGCCACATGCTTCATGTGGCCGACTAGCTCCGTGTGATCAATCCAACACCACTTGCGACGCTTGGTCTGGCGGTCTATCGGGTTCTCGTGGCATATCTCCATCAGATCCACGTTAGTGATGGTTTCGATGGAAGTAGTTTTTTTTGGGTAGTAAGTCATCCAATGACTTCTTCCGCTCTGGGTGAAGTGGGAGGGCGTGTCAGACTTTTTCTGACTAATACGGTGGGTATTAGTCAGAAAAAGTCTGACACGCCTTCCTTCCTTCAGTTGCTTGTGCCAGAGCCGCGGTAACACTCTTTTAAATTTATCCGTGACCCAGACAGGCCGGGCATTTTTCGGCACACGAGCAGGCTATGATCTGAAAACCGAACTAGACGAAGTGATATTCCCTTAGCAATGACGATTATCAGGGGTATAATATCAGTCTGTTTATGTCCGGTCTCTTCCCACAAACGGTCAAAAACCTTTAGACAAGTGGCATTCTACAATCAATCTAGGCAAGCCTTTTCCCAACTAGGTCGGGGTCGGCTTCCAGGCTTGCCGGATGCAGCTGAGTATCAGTATTTAATATGAAGCGACTGCCTATTAGAATCTGACCACTCAACTCAGTAACTGGGTAACATGGTACTCCTTGGTGAAACTGGAGTCACACTTTTTGGCTTGTGTCTACGGTAACAACTGTCAAAGGTCTTCAAATGACAGAACGGAGGAACGGCCTAACGTGCTTGCCAAGGCACGGAGACGGACAGAGGTCGGAAAGTGTTGCTTAACCTTGAAGATCGACACGTGCGACTGTTATTTCTTGGCCAAGAGATCCTCGATGACGATTATCAAAAGGCGAAATTGTTTGGGATTTATTAGTTTATCCTCGCAATGGAACTCCTTGCAGCAAATACACCAATGGAGCACAATCTTATATGTCCAAGATAACCTTGGAAAGTACATATGAATTGAAAAAGTCACATTGGTACTTGCCCGGATTCGAACCCACGACCTCAAGCACGAGAGGCGAGGTCTTAGCCCAGTGGCCACCACGCCACACACGATGACATGGACACGGGATTAAACACGTTACACATTAAACACTTCGAGACTGAGGTCAACCGTCGAATCCGACTCGGCTAGGCAGAGTTCGGGAAGTTGCGCGGTATCTTCTCGTCCAACTTACCACAGTGTCTCAAGACGAAAAGTCTGACCAGTGTGTGTTGCCAGTGATGACATATGGCTCTGAGACGTGGTCGCTTACAATGGCCTTTATCAAAAAGCTTACAGACACTCAAAGGGTAATAGAAAGGGCTATGCTCGGAGTTTCCTTGCGTGATCGAATCAGAAATGTACATATCCGCAAGAGAACCAAGGTTACCGACATAGCCCGAAGAATTGCCAAACTTAAGTGGCAGTGGGCAGGGCATATTGCTCGCAGAACGGATGGCCGATGGGGCCGAAAAGTTCTGGAATGGCTACCGCGAACCGGAAGATGTTGCGTTGGAAGGCCTCCCATCTGGTGGAGGTTGCGGGGATCCACTGGTTGCGAGACGCAAGGGACCGATCAATGTGGTGACGCTTGGGGGAGGCCTTTCTCCAGCAGTGGACGTCTTTCGGCTGATATGATGATGATGATGAAACACGTTATATTTGTTAGCACAGTAGCGCTTGGATATCTCAAGCATTTGTGACATTGCCAATTGTTTTTTTGTTGATAGAATTTCACTTGTCTACAGCTTCTGCTTTATGAGGTACAGATATATGTATAACCATCTTTTATTTTGCTTTAATTTCAGGCTCTTTCTAAGCTCGGTTTGATTGGCTACATCGGTGGATGGACAGAGGCGCTTATTCTGAGGGTGGATGAGAGTGATCGGCTGGCTGTGGCCTTAGTTCTTATGGTTTGGGTGAGTTTATTTATTCGATAATTAATGTACACACACGTTTATTATATAGAGACAACACACCAAGACAACAGAGTAGAAAGATACTGCTTATTTAAGGTATACGTTAGATAGCTGGTATATTTCCATTTGTCCTTGAATCAGTTTTTTTTTCATTTGTTAGATAACATTGTAAGTAGGCCACTGTAGGTATAACAGACGGGTATTCCGATCAGCCACAATGCAATTTTGGAACTAGTCTACAAACGATGTCCCATCTCTTGTCGAATCGAAAACCCACCAACCCGGATCAGGAAGGCGTCTTTGTCTAGAGTCTCTGGTCGAAACACAATACCGAAATAAATAAAGAATCATCAACAAGACCACATCATCGCTTACCATCAGGTAGTAATAAAGACGTCTTTTCAGTGGTATAAAACCAGTATAAGCAGATGCTTATACTGGTTTTATATTACTACGTAGTTGAATGAATAGATATGCATTCAACTACGTAGTAATATTATCATTAATCATTACAAAACCGATCACAAATGACGTGTTTTTTGCTTAGAACCAAAACAGTGCAGAAATGTTATATGAAATCTCATGGTTGCACTGTTTTTCATAAAACCACTGTTTATTTTTATTTAGATATATATTTACCAAAGAGGATTAATGTCTTTCATTAAGTTTAATGTAAAATGTATGCATTAGATTAAAGAGTTACTGGCTGAAAATAAAAATCGGCTTAATAAAATCGTAGTAGAGTAGGTATATTTTATCACGGCAGATAGATTGGTAGTTGAAAGAAAAGGTGTTATTTAGTGCCCTCGCATGCGCTAGGACATAACCAACATAATACTCATGCATTAATAGCTCACTTTGAGCTCGATGCAACAATCTACTATTATTTACTTACTGACAGTCTTTGACTTGCTAAGTGTTTCGTAATATGACACTTATTCTAATTATCTGAATAGTTAATCTAATCTGAACATTAACCTTTTACAAATAATGTTCAAAATTGTCTGTGATTACTTGACTGGTAACTCCTTACCACGCTTGGCCTGCTCAAGGCCAAATTACCTACTTGATTTATCTTTGTGCAATGGGGATGTGAACGCAAAGCTTAGCGCAGATGTCGCTGGTGGCGCAATGGCTGCTGTCAAATAGTTTTTGCTTTGTTTACACCACGTTCTTTTGTTATTTTTTGTGTTTAAACTGGTCTACTATCGTTACTGATAATATGTATTGTCTCTGGAAGCATAAGGAATTGAAAGACGAACAAAAAAATGAGGAGCAAGGATAACTGGGAAGAAAACAGATCTTATATTGAGAGGTAGACTTTTATATAATAAAATATTTTTCATCGGTGTTTTGTTCTAGATTTGGATATTTTTATTGTTGTAACGAGTTAATTCTTACTTGACTCATGGTAGGAAAATTTCCAAAAAATAAGAGAACATTACTTTAATGTGTTGATATTCTTTACGTTTTAGGTTAAAAGTTTTATTTTATTTTTGGAATTCAAAGCCCTCAAGTTTCTGAAGGCCACGCAAATGGCATTCCTGCTGTATAACTTTATCAATCCGTTAATTGCTGCAATAGATCGCCGAAGATTACCAAGTAATATAACCAGAGTTACTTTGACAGGTACTTAACATAACCTATAAATATGTATAGCCTTTTCCCAGTATTTTTTAGCGTTGTATCTTTGGGCAATAAATGAATACGAGGTTGGTACATCCTGTTACAGCATACAGAGGTACATTTCGAGAAAATTAAAATTTGCCTCCCCCTATTCATCATATCAGCCGAAAGACGTCCACTGCTGGACAAAGGCCTACCCCAAGCGTCGCCACATTGACCGGTCCCGTGCGTCTCACATCTAGCGGATCCCCGCAACCTTCACCAGGTCATCGGTCCACCTGGTAGGAGGCCTTCCAACGCAACGTCTTCCGGTTCACGGTTGCCACTCCAGAACTTTATTACTTTCTTTATTTTTTACTTTTTTTTTTTATTTATTTATAGCTTATATTTAGGTCTTGTATTCAAATCCATTTTGCTATCGTAATTGGACCTACCACTATTTGTTTCTCCATCACCCAAAGGTTGACTGGTAGAAAATGCCTAGGGCATTAAGTTCGCCTCTGTACATTTATGTGCTTAAAGTATTAAATAAATAAATAACTTTTCTACCCCATCGGCTATCCGTGCAATGTGCCTTGCCGCCTGCCACTTAAGTTCGGCAATTCTTCGGGCTATGTTGGTAAACCTAGTTCTCACCCCCCCCCCCCCTCCCCCAATATTACATGGGAATTAAACATAACTGGCGAAATGAAATATGCACTTTACTATAGGTTCACTTCTGCCTAACCATTCTGGGAATACCGGCTTGATGTTATGTTACTGAAACAAAATCTCTACTTGCAGGTGTCAGGTATAACGTCAGCGTTCGTTGACAACGTACCTCTGACGACGATGATGGTGCGAGTCGTGACGTCACTAGGCACCCATCCGACGCTCAATCTGCCAATGGCACCGTTGATATGGGCTTTATCCTTCGGAGTATGTTTGGGAGGTAAAAGTCATTGGAATCTCTCAAGATAAAGTCACCTCAACATAAAGGGATAAAAAGAACCCTTATAAGGATCACTTCCTTGTCTGTCTGATTCTGTCTGATTTGTGCTTTTCGCTTAAATCTTTCTTTTTCTCGTAGTCATGGTATAATGTATAGTATGCAACTCTTAAATAACTCGGGTTTATATCAATCACTCGCGTCGCTCAGGATTCTAACACTTGAATCATCATGAATCACTCCCTACAGTCGTGATTCATTTGTTAGAATCCTTCACTTGCTCATAATTCTGGTTGCATAATATACTTTTTTTTATATAGTATAATATTTCCATTTAATTTTCAGGTAACGGCACTCTCATAGGAGCCAGCTCCAACGTGGTCTGCGTGGGGCTGGCCGAGCAGCACGGCTACCGGATCAGCTTCATGCAGTTCTTCAAGATCGGTTTCCCCGTCATGATCGGCCATTTAGTAGTAGTCACTGGGTACCTGCTTGTGTGCCACTGTGTTTTTACTTGGCATTAGATCATACATCATCGTCATCATCAGCATGACAGCCGAAAGACGTCCACTGCTGAACACAGGCCTCTCTCAGGTGTCACCACGTTGACTGGTCCCGTGCGTCTCGCATCCAGCGGAACCCGGCAACCTTCACCAGGTTATCAGTCCACCTAGTGGGAGGCCTTCCAGCAGCGTGTTCCGGTTGTCTCACTTTGTAATGTAAAGATAATAGCTTTTTATTAAATACATATGAATGTATCACTACATAGTATAAAACAAAGTTACTTCCAGCTGTCTGTCCCTATGTATACTTAGATCTTTAAAACTACGCAACGGATTTTGATGCGGCTTTTTTAATAGATAGAGTGATTCAAGAGGAAGATTTATATGTATAATACGCGCGGGCGAAGCCACTGGCAGAGCTGGTATAATATAATTATGGTACTTATAACAAAAGAATAAACATGAAATTTTTCGACGTCTATTGTTTGTTCCGGCTTATCTCCGAAGCGGCTGGGCCGATTTTGAAGGGACTTTCCAGTACTCAGCCAGTGCTGATAGCTTCTTATAGGGTGGTTACGTACTACTCGTCCGTGTCCGTGATCCGTGTCCGTGAAATGTCGGTGGTGAAGTAGCCGTAGTACTTCTTGTAAGCTTACGCACTACATCCGAACTCTATCCGTCTTAATCTGTCATAATTCAGAACATTTTGAATTTGGAACCCAAATCATGGACACGGATCACGGACACGGACGTGCATGGCGTAACCACCCTTAGGGTTCCATACAAAAGAAACAAAAAAAGATGAAGTTTACTAGCTTGACGGGGTGAAATCGCGGGCAACAGCTAGTATAAAGATTACTTGTATAAAATTTTAATGTTCATTTTCGTATGAAATACTAAGCAAAGTCGAAGTTTGTGAATCTCACCGTCAGTCTTGGTTTAAAATTTGAACTCACTAGAGGCTCCATACAAGTGACAGAAAGCATTGCGATAACGGTTAATAAAATTTTCAATATGTATGGGATTGCCTTCGATCAATAATACACTAGATGCCCAGTCAGCGCTTCAAAAACGGACCGAAAAATATGGCCACAAATACGGTTGTGGTCTTATTTCAAATTAGTATGGTCCAATCATAGCCAACATTAAGACGTTAAAAATGCCGCAATTTGCATTCAAAAATTGTGCAAATAACCACCGTGACACCTTGATTTTGGAAGGAATATCTTTTTTTCGGGTAAATTTATATCATTAAGTGTTTTTTATAAAGTAAAAACCCAATTAAATAGTAAATATGAATCAATTACCAAATATTATGATTGTTTGACTAACGTTTGCGTCGACAACGCGCCAACGATTGTAACAAACATCGACTATTCTGGAACTTTGTAATTTAGACTTTAAAACATGCGTGTAAGACTAAATTTGTTTTGGTGTATGTTGAGCAGCGAGCAAGCTCATAATTTTTTTATTGCTTTTTGTACATAGTTTTGTGAATGCAACTTTAAACATTGCAGTTAAGGTTGAATTTGCATTAATTAATATTTATTTCAACTAGAATTCTTAGAATTACCTAAACACCGGCCTCAGTTTTAAAGAGAAGTTTTGTATGAGATTGTTTCTCTAGTATATTTTTGATCGAAGGGGATTGCCAAGCGCTGTCGAAATGTCACGTGATCAATGAGTCACATTTTGGTATTTCGATTATCAACATCCCTGATAACAAGACACTTTGTATAGAGCCCACAGACATAAATCTAACTAGATAACGCAAGTCCCTCCATCTGTATGAAAACCAAGCGTGCCACTTTTACACACCAATTTAAAATCAAATTTACTTATTAATGAAAGAAAACATTTCCAAAAATTCTCCTCGCCCATTTTTTTCTGTAGTCTTTACAGATCAATAAGGCATAAGATAGTAAATTTCGTGTCTCGCATAAAAAGGCTTTATTTTAACACTCGCATGTAGCTTTCGAAATTGGCTACATCGCTCGTGTATAAAGCCTTTTTTTGCGAGACACGAACGATTATTTTTCCACTACCTACTGATGACCTTATTTAATTAAATGCAAATAAGTTCCAACAACAATTTATTAGAAACGTTCAGACAAAAACCACAGACTATACACACACAATCAACGCGTCCTTTTTCTTGAGGTAACAGGTTCAGTATCATTCTACCAGTTACATAATGATATCAAAACTCCATGCAAAAGTCATTTCGAAAATGTTATTATGTAATTTTGTTTTTTTTTTAGTTTTATTTTATGATCTGGTTTATATTTCGAAACCAATTTCTTAAGCAATGTGTTACATAATATACAACGTAATGGAAAAAGGCAGGTTTCTAGATTTCGGTTCCGTTTTGTGACACGCGAAGTACATGTAATCGCGTCATCTAGTTAGATTTATATCTGTGGTAGAGCCTCAGATACGCATGGAAAAAAGGGTGGAAGTCGATTTTCAGCAGAGAAACGTTCAGACTAAAAATCCACAGACTATATACACACAATCAAGGTGCCCTTTTTCGTGAGGTAACAGGTTCAGTATCATTCTACCAGTTACATAATGATATTTAAGCTCCATACAAAAGTCATTTCGTAATTGTTATTATGTAATTTTGTTTTTTTTTAATTTTAATTTTGTGTCCAAAGGTTCATATTTCGAAACGAAATTCTTAGGCAATGTGTTACATAATAGACAAGGTAGTGAAAAAAGGCATTTTTCTAGATTTCGGTTCCGTTTTGTGACACGCGAAGTACAGAAAATCGCGTCATCTAGTTTGATTTATATCTGTGGTAGAGCCTCAGATACGCATGGAAAAAAGGGCGGAGGTCGATTTTCAGCAGAGGATGGAATAAGTCTGCCAATTCTGATTAGGTTTAAGCTTTTAGAAAACATTAATATTATTAAGCTTGTATCCCTCGAATGGATAGGTAGATTGTACTGATTCCACAAACTGATGAACTTACGAGCACAAAACAGGCCCTCATCGAGTTGTCGATGAAAATTTTAAAATAAAACATTATCACTGCCCGACTTGGGATTCGAACTTAGGACATCAAGGGGGTGACCATAAGCTCTTAGAGTAAGGTTATTTTGATACTGTGTAAGTGACAGATGTATATAAGTCATATACACACACACTCAAAATAACCTTACTCTAAGAGCTTATGGTCACCCCCCAGTAATTGTTTTAACCGCTACAAAGCAATTAATGCTTATTCACGCTAAGTAAAGGCGAAAGTTTTTGAGTGAGTATGTTTGTTATTCTTTCACGCAAAAACTACTGAACGGATCTGGATGAAATATGGCATTGGGATAGATTATAGTCTGGTATAGCACATGTTTCCTTGGGATAATAATAATATATTATCATTATCATAATATAATATATCATAATATAAAACAAATGCCTTTAAGAAGTACAAAATATTTTCTTTTAAGTGATTATTATGAATGGCACAACCGTCCTACATAGCTTTAATCGATTATTAGGAACATTTTAAATATAAGGGAATTCATTAAAGTTAAGTTCGCTGTAAGACAACAACAACATTAACATATCACGCCTGTATCACCAAAAGGTAAGGCAGAGGTGCATCGTAAGGTCGTTTGTAATGTTCACGAGGCACCGCACGACACGATTTGCGGTCACGATTTTTAACACATGACACACTGCATACGGTCTGTCGTCCATTCGTTTGTTCACTAGACATGATTCTGCAACAACACTGCAGTGCACTTGTATTGTTTTATAAGTGCGTGAGTGACGAACCACACGTGAGCCGTGCGATGCGGTGTATCGTGTCGTCAATAAGCTCATACCGGCAGGCTTATTACGTATCTTTTGCAAGAGCAAAACGATGACAATTTTTGCGCAATATTTGCTCCTCAATACAAAAGCTTTAGAGCTGTTGGCGGTTTTGTTTTAAATGTGCATTTGACAGACAGCGAGCGATTAGCAAACGATTATGTAGGGCCTACCATACTTACACTGCAGGTAATGCCGAGTTTTATGAAATAAAGCGTTTGATCGCGACCACATTTTGCGGTGTCGTGTGTGGCGTCGTGAACAAACTGCCTAACACACACATTACGCCATTTATGTTTAAGTAACATGTAATAGGGGGCGAGCTTTTTGCCATCAACCGGTCACAAGACAAAGAATTAATATAAGAATATTATAATAACTGATATAAGAATATTATTTTCAGTTATTATTTTTAATACTATTAATGTAAAATGTATATTTTTCATGAAATTGTTTAACTAAGTATAGTTATTATTTTTAAATAAAAGAGTACAACTTATTTGTGCATATTACCAATCAATACATAGAATAAATCTGTAGAAAAAACGTTTCTGTATGTCGAAAATATTTTCAAAAAAAATAGCCAGGGTGTTAAAGGACAACCAACAGAGCCCATTTCCAGCATTTTTGGATTGTCCGTTTAGTTGTGCACGCATCACGTAAAATGTACGAAACCAGTGTAGATAACTTTTATACAAAAAAATTGTGCGTAAGAAGTCAAATATCACAACACACGCAATTCAGATACTCGAACACTTCAACTCCATATTCGATAGATGGCGTTGTGCATTTGAAGTTATTTTCTGAAAGGCGGTCTTATGTTTCACCCATAGATTTAGATTTTTTTTTGCTACTATATCTATGGTTTCACCGCGGAAGAATGACCCTAGAAAAAGTAGGTAGGTAGGTAAGTAGGGTAGGATGGGCAGTTGACGGGAGTGAAGCCGCGGGCACAGCTAGTTTTGATTAAAACTATACTTATGATCTTGTTAAGAAAACTTTATTAACTATTCCATTGTTACAAAATAAATGATCAAAATAATAATAAAAATCATTGTTAAAAAATATTGGTTTTATTTAAAACTTACATACTACCTATACTCCATTTGAAATGACATTCGAAATTTTTACAACCCTTTTTTACATTCCGTTCAACTGATTTTGAGTTCTATCCCGTAAATATAAGGATAGCATAAAAATCATAAACCTGTTACCAAAACTAACTGTTAAATACAGCTGCCATTTGTCATAATATCACCAACGCAATAGAAGTCAAAATCGGCTGAACGGGCTGTAAAATGGGATTATTTAAATGTCTAACATTATCTCAAATGGAGTATAGTGGTCCAAGAGGACCACAGAGAAAATAATACTAATTTATATCAACGACAGCGACACGATAGCGATTGGTAATGTCTAAAACTGTCACGTGATCAATCCCTTAGATTTTGGCATTTCAAAAATCTCCATCGCTTATATAATGACTCTTTGTCTAGACCGCAAACACCGCTTTGGCCGAAACACATTTTCTAAGCGATAACAATTTCTCTTGTCCCATGATTTTTGGAGTCGGCGCAACACGTTTTCGCCTGTCCTGATCTAAATATGGAAACTGTGGTCCTTCCACTACAAAGGCGATTTCCCGGCCAATAACCATGAGTCGCATCCATCTTTTCTTTGGCGGTCCCCTCCCTCTCCATCCATCCACATTTATATTCATAACTTTTTAGTCACAATGACATGTGTTTCACACTACTCATCACATGACCATACCAGGACAAACAGTTTCCTTTCAACTTTTCCTGTCACTAGCGCCACTTTCAATTTTTCTCTAATATACTCATTTCTCACTTTATCCATTTTCGTCACTCCGCACATCCATCTTAACATTCTCATCTCTGCTACATGCAATCTATTTTCATCCATCTTTTACACATACATTCTGATCCATACAGTACGACAGCTCTAGTCACGGACTTGTAAATTTTCCCCTTGAACTTGTCATCACGCTACCGAATGGTCAATCCCGTATATTTTGAACTTTTGACAATCGTCATTATCGATATATTTTATAGAACACCGTCAAAATCAGAACGTTCGTCTTTACCAATATACTATAATCATCTTTTATATGCGAGTCGTCAGAAAAAACTGCTAAAACTACTTAAATATTTACTTACATACTAATGTTATTTTTCTACATCTATGAGTATCTCAATTCCAAAATTATTGGTAGGTAGTCCTCAACTTTTCTTGAGATACTTAGGGCCATATAACCCTGATTCAAAGTATTAAATGAACACGTTTTTAGAATTATTGTAAAATATTTGGCTAATAACTTTTACAATATGAGAGGTATAAACATAATCCCTTTAAATATTTAAAATTAGTCGACTCTTCTCGTGACCAGAGGGCTGGCCTTTGTTTCGGCCAGAGAATCAGTATTGCTCTAACGTGGCAATGCTGCCAGCATTCTGGGCACGTTTCCCATTGACAACGATGTGGTCGTTAATTTTTGATGCCCAATGAGCCCCTTCCCCTCTCCTTTTTATACGCCCTTGTACATAGGTGCGTTATGTATTAGTCTATAATTTTTAACTTTTATCAGTTGTAAATAATATTAATACATTGTTATCATTACCTTCTATTCGAGTAATAGGTGAAAATCAACAGACAGATAAGTAATCAGTAGATAAGTAACATTCTGTCAACGAAAGCGTCATTGCCATTAGCCATTGTTAAAACCTCAAAAATGTATGAGATTGCCAAGCGCTATCGAAATTTCAGCCTTCCCGAGTCGACGGCGCGTAGTGTTCCACGCGCGCCTCAAAGAGATGTCAGCAAAATAATGTTGAAGGGGTCCGCTAGGGCCGATGCCTGTCTGGGTCGCGGATAAATTTGAGAGTTTCCGCGGCCCTGGCACAAGCAACTGAAGGAACACGGGTGGGTTTTAGTCAGTAAAAGTCTGACACGCCCTCCCGCTTCACCCAGGGCGGGAAAAGTCATTGGATGATTTCCCACCCAAAAAAGAAAAAAATCCTTACATTTCGGCCTTTCAACTATCACTATAGATGACATCGAATAACACTTGTTTAGAACCTCTTGTGTTTACGCTACATATATGTTAATTCTTCTAAGTTATTATTTATTTATATAAGTACACAGAAAAAACTTAATTATTTAATGCGCATATATTATTTTTTCTGGAAACCCCAACGAATTTTATTAATATTATTTCTTATTTACTTGTCTATGTTTAGTTACATATTTTATATAATTGCACACAAGAAATTATAAAAGACAGGTTTCAGTGTTTTTTTTTTATCAGCTCTACCATTTATTGAGTACCTCTAATTTATCCATACAAATCGTTTTTTAAACTTATACCAAGATCACCGTATGGTTCTGCATAGTCTAAATCTAACGGATTGACCGTCTCCTTATTTTTTGTTACATTATTTTCATAGTCTAATTTCTTTTGCATATCCCCAGGTTGCATGTATATATCTTGGACAGCATTAGCGTAATTACCAACGTTGTTATGTTTTAACGTTTGGTTGTTATTTCTTCCTTGTCTGGAGTTTTCCTCACTCAAATTGCGTTCCGGTTTTAAATCAGTGCTCATTTGTCTAAATGTGACACTTTTAGTCTTGCCTTTGCTTTGTACATTGCTATAGTTATCATTGGTCTTATTGATTGGTAAATTGTTGTGCTTCAATTTGTCATAAGTGCCTTGTTTTGAATCAATGACGTTGTTATAAATTGCGTCGTTAGAATTGTAAGATGCAGTTCCTTTGAGTGTATTTATGTCTTTATTATATTTTGAGGGTTGAGCTTTGTTCCAATTTGTTGTTTGTCCATCAGGTCTAGGCTTAATGTAATCGTCTATTTCAGTGTAATGATCCTCACTATTATTACTCTCTCTTTTAAAAGGCATTCTGTACAATTTGTCGTTGTCTGTTGAATAATTGTAGTTTTCTTGCATAACTTCTTCGTCAATAGTGGCATAATCGGAATCGTCGTAGTTTGCTTGCCATTGGCTCGGGAACTCCGGTATTGGACTATCGTTTTGGTTTGAGAGGGTATCATAAGCGTTCTGGAATAAAAATTTAAATATTATTTAGTTATTTTGGACTAACTTTGGATCTTGGATTTGGGTCTTGGATGTTATTTGTAAATCATTGACAGTCGTCAGTCGGTAAGCGGTCTACGGCTTGATCGCAGCTGAAATAACTTTTAATTGACGACACTTGATGCGCTTGCCCTTGACGCGACTTGACGGGACTTGACTACCTTTTTTAATTTGTGGTCGCAACATCAAAGATGGCGGACCACGAACAGGACCTAGACGTGGCCTTAGCCACGAAAATACCGAACGTGATTTTGTCCTAGTGCTAATATCTCTCTACAGGGTTTTTCTTGTACTATGGAAAGTTAAAAGTAACGTTATGCTATCAAAAATAAAAGGTCGAGCACGACATTTCATAGAAATAAAAAATCTAAATAATACCTGATCATTATTATTAGGCCTATAATAAGGGTAGGAAAAGCCTTAATGATAAACTACCAATTGTCTCCATTTTTCTAGATATGTCCAAGGCTTTTGATTTCGTGAACCATAAACTGTTAATTTATAAATTAGACCGATATGGCATTAGGGGAAACGCGTTCAAATGGCTCGAAAGCTACCTTACACATTGACAGCAATGTGTTGAGATTTCGGGACACCCAGGAAATCAAAAGCTCGCATATAGGTCTCAGAATCGCGAAAATAACTGCGGTGTTCCCCAAGGCACCATACTGGCGCCGCCTTTATTCTTGCTATATGTTAACGACTTACCTGGTGTAACTGCCCACAATTGCATACTATACGCTGACGATACGAATACGACCCTCAGTATTATAAAAGAAAATGAAATAAATGCATTCTATTCTATTCTATTCTATTCTCGTTGGTCTACTAGTGTAGGATAATCACATATTGCCAGTTTTAATTTCCTTTTCAATCAATCAATCTGCCTAGCCTTTTCCCAACTATATTGGCGTCAGCTTCTAGTCATACCGGATTCAGCCGAGTCCCAAGTTGGCAAGACTGGTGTCAGATCTCAAGCTTCTGATTACTCATAACGACTGTGAAAGATCTTTATATGACAGACGGGACCAACGTATTAACGTGCTTTCCGAGGCACGGAGGAAACTCGGTATGTTGAAATGGTCACCCATCCACGGACCAACCTCGTCAAGCATTGCTTAACCTTGATGATCGACCAGTGCGGCTGTTATTATTAAGCCACGAACTCCTGAGTTTTAATTTCCTTTTAATGCTGAATTAAGCCTTAGTCTTAATTTATGCCTATAGTAATAATATCAGCCTGTAACTGTCCCACTCAAGCGCAAAGGCCTCTTCTCATACAGATTAGGCATGAGCATTGATTTGCTTGCTGAATGCGGGTTGGCGATTTCAGACTTATATCAATACATATCATAATCAAAATCCCCCGCCGCGTCTGTCTGTCTGTTCGCGATATACTCAAAAACTACATACAACGTTTTCACACGAATAGGCAGAGTGATTCATGACGAAGGTTTAAGTGTATAATGTATAAAATAATTTGTTAAGGCTTTGTGTATTCCCGATACCCATGTGGGTGAAGCCGCTGGCTAAAGCTAGTTAACTATATAAGGTCCAGGTTTCTTCACGATGTTTTCCTTCACCGTTGGCAGCGATGTCCGAGATAAATTTATAAAGTTTCTACCTGCATAATTATGAATTTGAAAATGTCTCATTGGTACTTTGAACCCACGACTTCAAGCACGAGAGGTGAGGTCTTAGATACTGGGCCACCACAACATTTTTTTGCCTATGTTTAAAGTGTACAGGTTGTAAGGGCAAGGTGTGATCGTATTTCAAAATCTGCATCTGCCCGTGTCTATGAACAGCTTTCTCCAAGGAACAGATAAACGTTTCTCAAAAAAAAAAAAACATCTCCCATACAAATGTTGATCAGCTGACAACATCAAACTTTGGTACACTACAATACAGGATAAATATCTAGTTTGAGTTTAAAAAAAACCGGCCAAGTGCGAGTCGGACTCGCGCACGAAGGGTTCCGTACCATAATCGCAAAAAAACGGCAAAAAAAACACGTTTGTTGTATGGGATACTTACTTACTCACTTAAATATTAAATTTATTCTGTTTTAGTATTTGTTGTTATAGCGGCAACAGAAATACATCATCTGTGAAAATTTCAACTGTCTAGCTATCACGGTCCATGAGATACAGCCTGTTGACAGACGGACAGACAGACAGACGGACCGCGGAGTCTTAGTAATAGGGTCCCGTTTTTACCTTTTGGGTACGGAACCCTTAAAAAGTACCTACAGTTCTTCTAAAATTTAAAAAATTTAGTACCTCAATAAGATTCACCCGTTTTGTCCTTTTGCGCCAGAAAACTAGGCAAACTATCGTTGTACTGGCCACGGTGATTCCAAAAAAAACCGCTATAGAAACTATCATTTTAACTTGCGAATCATTATTATCTGGAAAGAATATCAGGTTTAAGAAAGCTAAGAAACAAAGAAAAAAAAAACAGTTTTTTAGAGGTAGATTAAAGTAGAAGCAAATTTGCTTCGGAGGATATTCTTATTCTTATAAGCAGATAGAAAACAGGGGCACACGTTTATATGGGCTAAATGCCGATAATCTTTCTTTATAAAACTCTTTACACAAATTACCGTACAGAACATTTAAAATACCCGCCAAGTGCGAGTCAAACTCTCGCACCGAGGGTTCCGTACAAACATCTACTTTCACCAAAATAGTTAGGTATCATTACATTCGAAGCAAATTGGTTGTAACATAACAACTGGAAATGAAGTTAACACGTACAAATATCGAGAAATTGCCTATTTATTTATATATGCTACATACAATTGTATGTACACCAAGTTAAAAAAAAACATAGAAAAGGAAACTTAAAACTAAAATACATATAACGGGCGGCCTTATCGCATATCGCGCATACACATATCGCAAACCTGGAATGGACAGTGAATGCCCGGACCTGAAATGGGTTGACATTGGTCTACACATAACATTACGAATATTTACTTTAAATATACAATAATATTACACTCGCGAGCAATAAAAAAGTTCCAGTGACATAGCACCAAATTACTACTAAACGAGAAAAGCTAGCTTACTTACGCCGCTTTACGCCGTTTGCAATATTAAAGTACATTTAACAGCGCATCAGAATATTACCAACTAAAATCGTAAATATTGTGTTCAAATTTATAATAAAATGTTTTAAAAAATTGGGGCCATTTGGCAAATAAAACCAAATCTCTAAGTAGGGGTTTTATTAGGTGTAAACGTAGGTTTTGATAACTCAGTACTTGGTGTTTCCTCCATGTGCTCTCAATACAGCTTCTACGCGATTAGGTATGCTGAATATGTTCTCCCATTCTTCGATGAGCGCGTAATTCAAGTCACGAATAGTAATTGGAGGTGGAACTCGTTATCTCACACGTCTGTCAAGCTCGTCCCAAGCATGTTCGATAGGATTTAAATCGGGGCTCCTTGCTGGCCACTCCATTTTGTGGATTCCTACGTCCTGAAGATACTCATTTACAACTTGAGCAGTGTGGGCCCGTGCATTATCGTGCATGAACACTGAATTCTCGCCCATATTGGCCAAAAACGGACCAGCAAGTTCATTGAGAATCTCATTGATGTATCGCACAGCAGTTATTAGGTCCTTCAGAGATTTTCAACATATCCATGCGTTCCGCACCCACTAACAAGTGCAAAAGTGGATGGGGGTAGAGAAGAACCCCACCGAGTGGGGTTGAGAAATGAGCTCCTGCGTGAGGCCTACTAGCTATTAATAACGAGCCGCACCACACCCTGTCAAAATCACAGTCTGCAAATGAAAGTGGGGATGCAGGGGAGCATGTACTTAGGCCCAGCTCTCAGGCGAGAGGTCCATTTTTTCTCGAATATTAACAATTGTTAGTTTTGCTCCCGTCCGGATCAAGTTATTGGCAAAAGCACTCGCCCTATGAGAAAAATATTGGAAGTTGAGTTGTAGTACATTTAATTTTCTTTCATTTAAACACAGAACGAAGTCTGTAAAACTAATAGTTCAAGCACAATCTTGAAAAAACGAAAAGAAGGTAAAAATGGATTTTGAAGCATTGTGACAAAGCCCTCTGATTACTTAATTGTGTGCATAGTAAGGATAAAGGATAAGGCATAAAATCATGTGAAAAGGTATTTCAGCTTAACTCTCAGGCAAATTTTAATGAACTTAAAAGATATGGAATTTTGTTTGTCGAAAACGCATAGTTTATTGACGATTTTTGAATGAACTTTTTTTTTTAACTTTCAAGTTATTTTTTTTTTAAATTAGGTACATTTAAACATGTAAGTGTCATTTTGATATACTACACTATGGGTTTGGACGAAAAAAGAAAATTGGTCCCCACAATATGGCACCCAAAAGCCGCCATTACTTTCCAATTTTAATGAAGCCAGTGACACCCGCAAGATTAAGCCGAATCGATTGACGGATGAATCATCAAAATCGCCTAACGCGTTTGGTCTCTGGAACGCCACATAGGAACAAACATACATACATGCATACATAGACTGATAAACATATTACCCTCCTTCGACAGTCGGGTAAAAAGTGAAAGAAGTCCCAAAATATCGCAGATTTTCGCGTGGTGCGTAGTGAGCACAAATTTTTCGAACCTGCAAATTTGGATACAGACTATCCTAACTGGACCTGTGGACTGGACCTGGCAATGAAGAGGGTTATGCTCGGAGTATCCTTGCGTGATCAAATCAGAAATATAGAGATCCGGTCATCTGGAAGAGAACTAGGGTTACCGACAAAGCCCGAAAAATTGCCAAACTTAAGTTTCAATTTCAATGTCAGGGCACATTGCTCGTCTCCTCCTTCTGCGAAGCAGTAATGCTCGCGATGGAGGAGGCGGAACGCGTGAGGGAGACGCAACGAAGACGCCCTCACGCCCCTAGCCACCGCAGGAGACGCCCTGGGCGTCGGGAGTCTCAAGCAGATTCCCGGCCACCGTATACTAGCTCGCCGTCCGATAAGGACCAGGCCCGAGATGTCAGCAGAACTGACGGGGTCCGCGAGGACCGATGCCTGTCTGGGTCGTGGATAAATTTGAAAAAGAGTTACCGCGGCCCTGGCTCAAGCAACGGAAGGAGCACGGGTGGGTTTTAGTCAGTAAGAGTCTGACACGCCCTCCCGCCTCACCCAGAGCGGGAGAAGTCATTGGATGATTTCCCACCAAAAAAAGGCTCATTGCTCGAAGAACGGATGAACGATGGGGTAGAAAAGTTCTGGAGTGGCGACCGCAAACCGGAACACGTTGCGTTGGAAGGACTCCCACCAGGTGACCCCGATGACCTGGTAAAGGTTGCGGGGATTAGCTGGATGCGGGACGCACGGGACCGGTCAATGTGGCGACGCTTGCGGGAGGGCCTCCCCCACGACAAAAGTCACAAAGACGTCCAGTACTGAACATAGACCTCCCCCAAAAGTTTCCACATTGACTGATACTGTGCTTCTCGCAATCCGTCTCCATCTCGTCGATCGAAAATAAACATCATTTTTCGTCCATCGATGTTGAAAAGATGTCCTAGCTGATGTATGACCAAAAAAATTAGGCGATTTATACACGACGCCGTTCAACACCGCGGAGGGCGGAAACAGAGACAATGAACCGCGACACATGTTTCGGTCTCCGCGGTGTTGAACGGCGTCGTGTATAAATCGCCTAATTTTTTTGGTCATACGTCTGTCAAGCTCGTCCCAAGCATGTTCGATAGGCCTTGCGGGCCTTGCTGGCCACTCCATTTTGTGGATTCCTACGTCCTGAAGATACTCATTTACAACTTGAGCAGTGTGGGCCCGTGCATTATCGTGCATGAACACTGAATTCTCGCCCATATTGGCCAAAAACGGACCAGCAAGTTCATTGAGAATCTCATTGATGTATCTCACAGCAGTTATTAGGTCCTTCAAAGATTTTCAACATATCCATGCGTTCCGCACCCACTAACAAGTGCAAAAGTGGATGGGGGTAGAGAAGAACCCCACCGAGTGGGGTTGAGAAATGAGCTCCTGCGTGAGGCCTACTAGCTATTAATAACGAGCCGCACCACACCCTGTCAAAATCACAGTCTGCAAATGAAAGTGGGGATGCAGGGGAGCATGTACTTAGGCCCAGCTTTTTTTTTTTTTTTTTTATTATTGATAGGCTCGCGCTTGACCACTATCTCACCTGATGGTGAGTGATGATGTGGTCGACGATGTAGCGCGCTTACCTAGAAGAAACTTATTCACTCTTGACTTAAAGACTCCCAGGTTGTAGCTCTCAGGAAATACAGGAATTCCACTCCCTAGCTGTACGCATAATGAAAGTATTCCCAAAACGTTTGGTGCGTATGGGTGGAATGTCCACCATGAACCGATGACACATCGCCGTACGTCTTGTATTCCGATAATGGAAAGGGCTAGGAGGAATTAATTCATGCAATTCCAACGCACACTCCCCGAAATGTAACCGATAAAAAACCGACAGACTGGCAACTTGGCGTCGATGTTCAAGGCTCTGGAGCCTAGACTTGACCAATATCTCATTGCCGATGAGCCTCTTGGCCCGCTTTTCGATCGACTCCAGTGCATCCAGCTGGTACTTGGCAGATCCGTCCCAGAGGTGAGAGCAGTACTCCATGCATGACCGAACTTGCGCCTGATACAAGTTGAGCAGCTGTTCTGGCGTGAAGTATCGTCTCACCTTTGCAAGGATCCCCAACTTTTTGGCAGCCAGTTGAGCTTTTGCCTCAATGAATGGACCAAAATTGAGGGTCGATGTCAACGTAACGCCAAGAAGCTCGAGATGGTCCGTTATCGGCACGGTTACACCGCGGAAAGTAGGAGCCGGGGAGCTCTGAGGCGAGAGGTCCATTTTTTCTCGAATATTAACAATTGTTAGTTTTGCTCCCGTCCGGATCAAGTTATTGGCTAAAGCGCTCGCCCTATGAGAAAATATTGGAAGTTGAGTTGTAGTACATTTAATTTTCCTTCATTTAAACACAGAACGAAGTCTGTAAAACTAATAGTTCAAGCACAATCTTGAAAAAACGAAAAGAAGGTAAAAATGGATTTTGAAGCATTGTGACAAAGCCCTCTGATTACTTAATTGTGTGCATAGTAAGGATAAAGGATAAGGCATAAAATCATGTGAAAAGGTATTTCAGCTTAACTCTCAGGCAAATTTTAATGAACTTAAAAGATATGGAATTTTGTTTGTCGAAAACGCATAGTTTATTGACGATTTTTGAATGAACTTTTTTTTATAACTTTTTAGTTATATTTTTTTTTAAATTAGGTACATTTAAACATGTAAGTGTCATATATTATGGAAATCACCTCTTGAAAACCTTTATTTTGATATACTACACTATGGGTTTGGACGAAAAAAGAAAATTGGTCCCCACAATATGGCGCCCAAAAGCCGCCATTACTTTCCAATTTTAATGAAGCCAGTGACACCCGCAAGATTAAGCCGAATCGATTGACGGATGAATCATCAAAATCGCCTAACACGTTTGGTCTCTGGAACGCCACATAGGAACAAACATACATACATGTATACATATGATACATACATGTCGTGGATAAATTTGAAAAAGAGTTACCGCGGCCCTGGCTCAAGCAACAGAAGGAACACGGGTGGGTTTTAGTCAGTAAGAGTCTGACACGCCCTCCCGCCTCACCCAGAGCGGGAGAAGTCATTGGATGATTTCCCACCAAAAAAAGGCTCATTGCTCGAAGAACGGATGAACGATGGGGTAGAAAAGTTCTGGAGTGGCGACCGCAAACCGGAACACGTTGCGTTGGAAGGACTCCCACCAGGTGACCCCGATGACCTGGTAAAGGTTGCGGGGATTAGCTGGATGCGGGACGCACGGGACCGGTCAATGTGGCGACGCTTGCGGGAGGGCCTCCCCCTCGACAAAAGTCACAAAGACGTCCAGTACTGAACATAGACCTCCCCCAAAAGTTTCCACATTGACTGATACTGTGCTTCTCGCAATCCGTCTCCATCTCGTCGATCGAAAATAAACATCATTTTTCGTCCATCGATGTTGAAAAGATGTCCTAGCTGACGTATGACCAAAAAAATTAGGCGATTTATACACGACGCCGTTCAACACCGCGGAGGGCGGAAACAGAGACAATGAACCGCGACACATGTTTCGGTCTCCGCTGGCGTAGACTGTCTACCCGTCGTCCGAAACCAAGATCAAGACTAAAAATACAACACTGTTAACCCAGTTACAATTCAGTCGATAGAGTCAGATATATTATTGAAAATAAATATGCCACATTTTAGTGAAAAGTCATGTACGCCTTCAGCTTATAACGCGTAACTTTCCAAATATCAACCCTTTAATCTACTGGTCCGAAATTTTACACTACTAAATAGGGCCCTAGGTCCGTGAAATTTTGGTTCCGAAGTAGCCTAAGTACTTCTTGTAGGAGAGCTTACACACTACATCCGAACTCTATCCGTCATAATCCGTAATAATTCAGAACATTTTGAACTCGACACTCAAATCACGGACACGGATCGAATGTAGCTTAGACACTTACTAGTCCGGGGTGGAGAATCTCGCTAGCAAACTGACGCCCACATAAAGCGGTTCGTACTGTCCACACGAGATCGTAAACCGAGACGGAAGACAGAAACAGGAGACCGACACATGTCTCGATCTCTGCTGGTGTACAGTGAGGTGAGATCGAAACCAAAAACTGTTGTTGATTCAGTTGTTGGAGTCTGCATTAACGACTGAATCGACAAGAGTTTTTGGTCTCGGTCTCACCCTGTAGTACACGTATAGCGGAGACCTAATAATTAATTTGGTCGATTCAGTCGATTCAGATACATTGTTAAAAATTATGAATACCTATATTCATATCATGCCATGTTAGTTAAATGTGACTTTTGTCTGATGCCCAGAGTAAAATAAAGTTGTTTTTTTCAATAGCTAACAATCATCTTTATCATCATCATCATTTCACCCGAAAGACGTCCACTGCTGGAAATAGGCCTCCCCTAGCTGTCGCCACGTTGACCAATCCCTTGCCTCTCGTATCCAGCAGATCCCCGCAACCTTCACCAAGTCATCGGTTCACCTGGTGGAAGGCCTTCCAACGCAACGTCTTCCGGTTCGCGGTCACCATTCGAGAATCATCGGCCCCATCGGCCATCCGTTCTGCGAGCAATGTGCCCTGCCCACTACCACTTAAGTTTCGAATTCTTCAGGCTATGTCGGTTACTTTGGTTCTCCTACGGATATCCTTATTTCTGATGTGATCAGGAAACTCTTCATTGCCCTTTGGGTGACTTAAGCTTTCTGATGACGGACATTGTGAACGACCACGTCTGGCAACACACTCTAGGTTCAGATGTTTGTCTTGAGACACTGCGATAAATTGGACGAGAAGATACCGCGTAACTTCCCGAAAGCCGCCCAGCCGAGTCATTAGCCAACTAGACCGTTTTCCAAGGTAGACATAATTGTCTACAACTTAAAATTGAAATCATATTTATTTATTTTTGTTTTTGATATGTATTCTAAACATGATGATAGGAACTTGTTACGTGCCGTGCCTACACCAAATCGGCTGAATAGCGACATGATAGCTAATTACGTACAACAGATGTTTCGCACCTGCGTTTCGCAATCGTTATAGAAATGTATTTTTATAACAATTAATTTTGGCACTTCGAGACTAGCATCGCCCAAGTCTAGATTTAATTGTAATTTTAAAGTTATTAAAACTTTTATTTAAATTAGCTTTTTTATTTTAAGCGCAGTCGGTAGGATATTCAAGGCAGTGCGCGGCGCGGTATAGATTTCCAAAAATTGATAATCTGCTGACCCCGATAGTCGCTGTCGGTATTTCCAAGTAACTACCTACCAGACGCAGCTGAGGACGTATCCAGGCATCGATACAACGAGAAAACCATGTATATGTAAGTCCTTGAAAATTTCTTATAGTGTTGCTTCCTTGTCCCTCTTTTTACCCATATATTATAATATTTCATCAATATTTTACACCCAAGGGAAACAAGGAAGAAATCTGTCTCCCCCAGACAGATACTACTATTTGTCTGTGCATCACCCAA
Organism: Orthosia incerta; assembly: GCA_948252205.1. Taxonomy (NCBI): domain Eukaryota; kingdom Metazoa; phylum Arthropoda; class Insecta; order Lepidoptera; family Noctuidae; genus Orthosia; species Orthosia incerta. Next base: position 11,677,826 of record OX411766.1, on the reverse strand, counting down.
AGGTTGACTGCCTAAGGCATTAAGTCCGCCTCTGTACGTATGTGTGCATGAAGTATTAAATAAATAAAAAAGTAGGAGCAGGGAAGTAGATTCAAACAGGTTTATAGATTCTGATAACTTATGTCTAGGGATATTATTTGATAGTATCAATGGACCCCAATACTATCTACAACGCTTTGCGCGCAGTTCCAAATTTCGATGGCAATCCGAATTATCTAACACGTTTTATTAAAATATGCGATCAGATCGTAATAAAATATGTTGGAAATGGTCCGAGTCATGAGTTAACTAACTTATGTCTCTTGAACGGCATCCTGAATAAAATCAACGGACCAGCAGCTTCATCTATTAATTCCAATAGCATACCAGAAAATTGGCAAGGGATCTGTGATGCATTAATTAATATTTTTTCCGACCAAAAGCATGTGACATGTCTTTACTGACGCAAGGAAGTAGCACTCCGCAAGAGTATTATGACAAATGTCACATTGCACGAAAATGTGGCAACTACTATTGAAGCAAAACGCGATCTTTATAAAAAGGTGACTCTACAATCATACGTTAGACTTAAGGCTATTAATGCCGGAGTTCCTCAGGGGTCTGTTCTCTCTGCAACTCTTTTCCTGCTGCACATCAATGACCTACTTCTGCCTGGTATTCTCGGGTACGCAGATGACAGTACTGTTTCAGAGAGATACTTCGCCAGCGCAAAAACCGGCGGGGATGATGTTCGTTACTTGAGAGAGGCTATGCTGGAGCGTACTGATTTGACCTTAAGTCTTGTCTCCCGTTGGGGTGATGACAATCTGGTCTCTTTTAACGCCACCAAATACAGGAATGTCTTTTTACCGCAAAGAGGACTCATTTCATCCAAACGCCTACTTTTCGGGGTGCATCTGTTCCTGTAACTGATCGGCTCGAGCTCCTTGGCACGGAGTTGACAACAGTCTCAACTTCGGCGCCTCCATCGAGTATAAAGCCCAAATTGCAGCAAAGAAATTGGGTGTCCTAAACAGAGTGAAGCGATACTTTATGCCTGGACAGCTATTAACTCTTTACAAAGCGCAAGTCCGATCCTGCATGGAGTATTGCAGCCACCTCTGGGATGGCTCAGCTAAATATCAGCTTGCCGCGCTCGACTCGGTGGATCGCAGAGCTAAGAGACTAATTGGCGACGTCAAACTGGTGGATGCCAAGCTTCACAGCTTGGCTCATCGCCGTAAGGTTGCCTGCTTGTCGGTCTTCTACAGACTGTATTTTGGCGAGTGTGCTCATGCACACTCGCCGAAATAGACCGACAAGAAGTTAGAGACCAGATAGCTAAGATGCTGGGCAAAGGTATTATACGACCTTCTGAATCAGCCTGGAGCTCGCCTATTTGGGTAGTTCCTAAGAAAGCAGATGCATCAGGCTAACAAAAGTGACGCATAGAAGTAGACTTTCGCAAACTGAATGACAAGACTATAGACGAAAAATACCAGATTCCTAACATCAATGATATACTTGACAATCTTGGTAAATGCCAGTATTTTAGCACGTTAGACCATGAATCAGGATTTAACCAATGCGAAATAGACCCAGACGATATTCCGAAGACAGCTTTCAATGTAAAGCATGGGCACTTTGAATTCTTGCGTATGCCCATGGGTTTGAAAAATTCTCCATCTACTTTTCAAAAAGTAATGGACAATGTGCTCAGAGGCTTACAAAATGAGATCTGTCTGGTATATCTTGATGACGTAATCATATTAAGTACATCATTGCAAGAGCACATGATCAATCTAGAGAAAGTATTTAAAATATTGCAGTAATCTAACTTCAAAATCCAGATGGACACGTCCGAGATTTTAAAATTAGTAACCACGTTTTTAGGACATATAATCAGTGGCGAAGGTGTTAAGCCAAACCCTGATAAAATTGCAGCGATAGAAAAATACCCTTTACCAAAAACGCCTAAGGAAATAAAACAGTTCCTAGGACTATTAGGTTATTACAGGAAATTTAGCCCAGACTTTGCTCGCATCGCTTTGCTTTTCATTCGCCTATGACAAAATGCCTTAATAAGACTAATAAAATAACTTTCTCTGAATAAATTGACTGTTTTAAGAAATGTAAGAGCTTACTGACAAATGACCCCATCTTATAGTACCCCGAATTCACTAGGGAGTTTATACTAACAACAGACGCTTTAAATGTAGCTATAGGCGCCGTACTCTCGCAAGGTCGCCGTTACAGTGGATGAACCTTAAGGAACCCAACCAAAGATTGAGTAGGTGGAGACTTAAATTAAGTGAATACGATTACACTATAGTCTACAAAAAGGGAAAGTATAACACTAATGCAGACGCATTATTCCGAGTAGAAATTAATAACGAGGAGACAGAGTCAATGTTAGCCAACCCTTCAGAGCGACTACCTTCTCGAACAGGTTCTACGAAAGTCACTGCCCATACTAGCACTGAAAACCCTATTTTAGAAGTTCCAATCACCAACGAACCTTTGAATAAATTTAGCCGACAAATATGTTTAACTACAGTCAGTACCGCCCCCTACATTAAACGAACGTCAACCAAAATAAACCTACCTACCTAACCGACACACATACTCGCACACATATTTAGGTCTCAGAGTTTAACTTAGAACCAGACGTAGTAAACGCCATTAAAGAGTATGTGAAACCAAAGGTTAAAACTGCTTTAAAGATAATTCTACCCTTAGGCATGTATTCAATCATCCCCATTATCCAAAATAACTATAAAAGCTCAGCTATGAACCTAGTTCTAACAAAAAATTTACTAGAAGATGTCGAAGAATATTTAAGGCAGCAACAGATCATAAAAAACTATCACGAAGGCAAAACCAACCACAGAGGGATAAACGAATGTTCCTTGCGCTTTCCCGGAAATATTACTGGCCTAAGATGAAGGACGAGATAGCTAAATATATCAATGAGTGTACAATTTGCGGACAAACCAAATATGATAGGAACCCAATTAGACCTCAACTAAATCTAGTACCCCCAGCTACTAAACCTTTTGAATGAGTACATATGGACCTCTTTATAGCTTAAAATGAAAAATACCTTAAAGTAGTAGACGTTTTCTCAAAATACGGACAGGCATACTATTTCAGAGATGGCACGGCAATTAGCGTACATCAGGCAGTTTTAAACTATTGTACACATCACGGTCTTCCACTCACTATCGTAACCGACAATGGTACAAAAATTACAAATCAATTATTTTCTGAATTTACTAGATTACATAACGTTAACCACCATAGAACACTAGCTCACTCCCCCAATGATAGGAACATCTACGTATCCTACGACTACGTCAGAAAGATGATCCTGTGGTCAACGTCATGCCTTATGCTATTTCAGCTTATAATAGCACAATTCACAGTTTCACGAAGTGTAGACCGCATGACATAATTAGGGGACATTTTGATCCAAGAGACCCACTTGACATTAACGTGACCGAACATCTCATACAACAGTACATCTTAACTCACCGTGACCAGATGAAAATTGTACATGACCTAATTAACGACTTCACACTTACTGACCGAACGAACATCATACAAAATAGGAATAAGGATAGAGAGCCCGAAATAGAATACCAACCAGAACAGCGAGTCTTCATTACTAACCCAGTAGCTCGACAAAAATTAGCACCGCGTTATACTCATGACACTGTGCTAGCCGACCTTCCGATTCAAATACACATCTAAAAAGAAAGGTCCCGTAGTAACTTCCCGACTCAAGCGTATTCCTAAGACCTCGAAATTGTTACAGGATACTGCGAGCGATGATCATTCACACAACACTGGCGCTCGAGATAAGTGAAAGTTAAGATTGACTAAACTAGATAATCAAACATTTGTTTTGTTTTATATGAACTTCAAATTAACCATGTATCTAATAAGTTGGATAAGATTAGGTCTCAGCTAAAAACATTAAAACCCGGTCGCAGCAAAAGAGGTATCATAGACGGTTTAGGATCCGTTGTAAAAAAGCATAACTGGTAACTTAGATCAATCGGATGCCCAAAATTACATTGCCATTAAACTTCTAGAAAATAATGATGACATAGATATTATCGGAGGTAAACGAGCATATAAGTCTTAATAAAGTCTGGATGACCAGATACAGTGAGATATTTTCTAAAATTGTAAGCAATCAAAAGAGAATCAATAGTACCTTAAGATTACTTTAAGACGAGAAAGCTTCTGCTAAAAACGATCTTATAAGATACGCAAAGTACTCGTAGTCCACAAACGCTAAGCAGAGAGGTAGGCTCTTCGCTTTTCTGTATAACCTGCTGCAGCTTATGTATGTGGACTACGGTGCTAGAGCTTTTTCTGAATCCGGCTTGGTCGGGAGGCTGGCAATTGTCAAACCGTGCGGGTTTGACAATTGCCAGCGAGATGATTCGTGATGACTCTTGAAAACAACATCAGGACATGGCTAAGGAGTGAGATGAGCCTATAGTTCTTCAGCCGGGCATTGTCGCCCTTCTTGAAAAAGAGTATCACCACAAGTGTCGAGTCGAGTATGACGGAATCAAACCGCTTCTGAAGGGCCTTAAGGACCGGTTTCCCACCCGCCTTCAGGAGTTCGGTCGTGATTCTATCACCACCCGGTGCCTTGTTGTTTTAAGCTGTTTCAGAGCCATCCTAATATCGTACAGGCTGACGTCCGGGATGTCTTCGATATAGTGACGGGTCAATCTAGCTCTTGGGTCGTTTGCTTGATTCGCAACGGGTTTGCTGATTGATGTGTACGCCCATAGAATGAGAAAGAGAGATCCCCCTCAGAAGCTCCGGTTTGGCGGATAAGATCCTGCTATCGTCGGTCTTCAGTTTCGTGAGTTGGCTCTGTCTAATAGACAGATCCCTTGAAAACACATTAGAGCCTTTATTTCGCTCAATCGCGTCTTTAATACGCGCGGTATTAAAGCGGTGGAGGTCTCTTTTCAAGGATTTAGAAATCCATCTATTGACGTGCCGATATTTGCACGCCTCATGTGAAGACTACAGGATCATCTCACGCCTCTCCTTATAAGCTATAGAGTAGGATCAGAGAGCTTTTAGTTTATATCTGAACGACGGGTTTTAAAGAACTTAGACACAACCATATGGACAGTTTCCACGACACCATCGTTGTAATCGTCCACGGAACTCCCTAGACACACGACTTAAAGATCTCGGGGTTTTGGACCTGGATCTGTGCTGTGTCTCTTACCAGGTGGTGATCGCTCCCGGTTTTCACCGAATTGATCACAGAAACATAATTGAATATTTGCTTCTTGGTTGAAATGACGAATACGATCTCATTTTTCATTCTATCATCGGGGCTCTGCCAGGTCCACTTCCTGTACTCACGAAGAAGTTCATCATATAGAGGCTCTCCTTTTCAATAATACTGGCCAGTAGGTGACCCCGGTGGTTCCAACGTCCAACTCCAAATTGCTCCCTTGCAGCTCATCATCGTCTCGTTTGCCCAGTTTCTCGTTGTAGTCCCCCATGACAACGGTGAAGTAAGTTTTGAAACCATGCATGGCTCTAGAGATATCTTTATACAGGGTCTCTATCTTGTCGTCGGGTTGTGCCGAGGTTGGGACGTAGACCTGTTCGTCCTTCAGCGCATATCTCGAGGGTATTCTGAGCATAAGATACGCCGCCCTGGTCGACGCACTCTCGATCTTCACCACTTTATTCACAAGGGACTTGTAGACGTTAAACCCGTCACCCTTCTCCCTTCCCTCTCTTCTGACTTCAGATAATCCTATAATACACCATCGTAACCTGCTCAATTCCACTTCAACTTCGGTGATCTTCTCGTTGGTCAGGAGTGTGCGCATGTTGTACGTTTCCAGGGTAGGCAGGCTGCCGGGCAATAGGGGCCATTATTCGTGCTATTCAAAGGAGGAGGAGGAGAATTGTTACAAATGTACAGAGAACGCTGTTGCCCATTCTCTGGTTTGTCCCTTGGTCGCCTCTGGGTGTCGTAACCCACGGGAAGACATGGGATGATGAAATTCTTTACGTCGGCACCATACGGAACAATACTCACCTGTGTCACCTGAATTCACTTCGTCACTCTTTGCTTCTGTACTAATCGCCGGTTTCAGTCGGAGAACGATTTCAACCGTTTTATTATTAACATTGTACGTTCCTTGTGGATAATAAATACATTTTATTTTAGTTTCGTTGTGGGTTGTATCCAAAATTTTCGTAAATACGTTTGAAAACTTTGTGTTAGGATAATCTTCCATCCAATTTGCAGACTTCTCAATGTATGTACCTGCAAAAAATAAAAGTAGTAATAAGTTTATGGCGTCGGCGATGCTGCGCACTCTTTTCACATAGCTATACAAAACACAACTTTATTTAGTAAACAAAAAGTACACATTGCAGTGACAACTCTTACAATACTACTTATAGAAGCGTCAGAGAACGTGCGAGCACCAGTCAATAATTACTATGGCAAGGGCCCGAATAAGTATTTGACCACACATATTTTAATATTCTGGATTGGTTGAGAGGGGTAAGTGGTGGCATTGCCAAGGGAATATTGAAAAGCAGACTTATAGATATATTGCTTGATGAAGTACCGCCGCTACCTGGGAAATAGTTAATTTAAATTAACTATTTAAACACAAATAACAACAGAAATGAAAAACAATAATGACTAACAACTGTGCTACGCCAGCCTCGAGGTCGGACTCAAAATCTTTTTTTTCATGGTAATAATCGATCAGTTTTAGACTTTTTGCGGATGAGTTGAAGGTAAACATTTGCGGGCAGAAAGTGACTCAGCAAGCCATCTACTCCATATTTCATGCTTATATCCACTCAGGTGTGGATGGACTACACAGTCTTTCCTTTTAATTCTCTTCCTGTAAATTCTTGTGTTCAGTGCGGCAGCCAGATCGTTAGGGTGCCTTTCCAGTATTTCCTGGTATCTTTTTGTGATGTTCTTGATCTCGTCCATAACGGTACTTATTGATAACTCATTGTGTATTTCTGTGTTCGTCACAAACCAGGGAACGCCAATAATATACCTCAAATAAAAAATAGCATTCTGCATTATCTGTATGATTTTAATGCTTGAGTATTGTCCCAAAGTTGAATTCCATAAAGAAATTTGAGCTTCAAGATCACTTAATATATTCATAGTTTGTTGTCGGTACTCAGTTTACTGTTCTGCTCATGATCCAGTGTAAGTTCTTGTAACGGATACTAAGTTCGTTTCTCTTGGTCTTAAAATGTATCTTTCACGTCAAACGTCGGTCGAGATGTAACCCTAGGTATTTAGGTAGGTAGGGCAGGTAGGTAGGGTAGGTTGGTAGGGTAGGTAGGTAGGGTAGGGTAGGTAGGTAGGGCAGGTAGGTAGGGCAGGTATGTAGGGCAGGTAGGTAGGGCAGGTAGATCGGGCAATAAGGTAGGGCAGGTAGAACAGGCAGGTAGATCAGGCAGGTAGATCAGGCAGGTAGATCAGGCAGGTAGATCAGGCAGATAGATCAGGCAGGTTGATCAGGCAGGTAGGTCAGGCAGGTAGGTAGGGCAGGTAGATAGGGCAATAAGGTAGGGCAGTTAGATCAGGCAGGTAGGTCTGGCAGGTAGGTAGAGCAGGTATGTAGGGCAGGTTTGTAGGGCAGGTAGGTAGGGCAGGTAGGTAGGGCAGGTAGGTAGGGCAGGTAGGTAGGGCTGGTAGGTAGGGCTGGTAGGTAGGGCAGGTAGGTAGGGCAGGTAGGTAGGTAGGCCAGGTAGGTAGGGCAGGTAGGTAGGGTAGGTTTAGGGTAGGCAGCCAGTAGACGGGCGCGTAGCCGCGGGTGACAGCTAGTTATTGATATATCAGGCATACCTTTCATTATCCAATGAAACTCTGGTGAACTACGTAAAGGCCTACGCGGACCTGGGTTTGTTAAACCATCTTTAGATACACAAGTTAGGTTGAGAGTTTCGTTCACAGAGTACTGATATTCAATGATCCACTGATTAAAATCATTTGTGTATTGGTACAGGATGTTATTTCTAGGCAGGCCTCTTACACGAACATCTGAAAATTGAGATATTTCAAATTATCTTAATATTATTATTAAAGAGTGTTAAGGTGAAAGTTCGCGATGCAACGCGAGTCCGAGACCGAGATGGTTGACAGATGGTTGAGACCGCGACAAATGTCTCGGTCTCCACTGAAGTACTGTGGGTTGAGACTGAAACTCTTGTCGATTTAGGTCGTTTTATTTAAAAACATATTATTCCACATTGCTATAGTATTTCTTTTAAACTTTACAAAGATTGCCCAAATAATTATATATGTACAACTAGAGGCCAAAGTCACAATAAGATAAGATGACAATTATTCAGTATTTTCAAGAGAGAGGCGCGGCACTACTCGTCCGGGATCGAGACCGTTTCGGGGTCTTCTGTCTCTTGTCTCTCGTGTCGTGTGACAAGTAGATGGAACTGAGTTCCTTTCGTTATAATTATTATAACAGGCATGTTAAAAAAATACGTATATAAAACTTAGTTAAGTGAACGAGAATATCATTCTATTGGATATTTTCAAAACACACTGGCCATTCTGTAAAACACTGTAATCAAAATTTCAAATATCGAACTAACACAAAAGTGTCGGTGGGACACTTTGCCCGTGTAGATTATTTTAAAACTAATGTATAAGAGAGGGATAGAGCTATAGTCTATGCACTCTCGTATCAATCATATTTTAATCAAAACTTTTTACATACCACCGTCAGAAACATCCGATAAAAATAATATTCTTGCGTTTGGTTTATTTGTATCCGTGTTTTTGATAATACAAGTTACAGTTTTTTTATTTATTATTGATGTAAGTATTTTGGTCGATATAATAGCCGGACTCCTGGGGCCTGGAAACACAACATTATTATTTATTTATTTAAACTTTTCGCTCTGCTTATTTTTAAACATTGGCTAAATAGAACGTGGGTAGGCAGCATTTCGATTAAAAGGCTTAGCGTCGGCTTACACGACACGAATTCTATTTATTAAATGAAAATATTCAAAATCCTCGGTCACATGAAACCGCGTGGCTTTGCGCGACGACCGCAAGAAAACTTTCGTGTCGTGTAAACAGAAGCCTTTAGCCTAATAATTTATCCTAAATATATGACCTCTAGAATCTTATCTGTGTATATTATCACAGTTCTTTGATCCTATTTTTGTCATATTTGGTTGCAATGGAGGACAAGTCGGTTGTGTGTACTACTATTGCTTCAGCAGTATGTACTGCAGTGTTCCCAACAATAATTTTTGAATTCTTGAAAAGGTAAAATCACATAATTTTATGGAGGGATTTTGTATTAGGAAATGATGAAAAATTAATTAGATAATTCAGTCTATATACTATCTATACTAATATTATAAAGAGGAAAGTTTTTTTTTTGTTTGTTTGTTTGTACTGAACAGTCTCCGAAACTACTGGACCGATTTAAAAAAATCGTTCACCAATAGAAAGCTACATTATTCCTGAGTGACATAGGCTATTTTTTAATCCCGAAAACGGGTCCTGTGGGGTGGTCCACGGGAGCGAAGCCGCGGGAAACAGCTAGTATAGTATATTTCAATTATACCATGATGTGTTAAAACTACCATAGTGTGACATTGAACAAGGGACAAAGCTATCTGTCTTGTATAGCTCCGTCCTGCTCCTGTTTCTATGATCATCATCACAATATCAGCCGAAAGACGTCCACTGCTGGACATAGGCCTCCCCCAAGCGTCGCCACATTGGCCGGTCTCATGCGTCCCGCAACCAGCGGATTCCCGCAACCTTCACCAGGTCATCGGTCCACCTGGTGGGAGGCCTTCCAACGCAACGCCTTCTGGGTAAAGATCGCCACTCCACAACCTTTCTGCCCAATCTCCCACAACTTCGAGTGTAAAGCGTTTGACCTTGATAGGAGTGGGTGTAACATGGGAATTCAACATCACCTTAGTTTTGTCCATGTTCATCCTAAGACCCACTCTATCGGAAGCTCTACTGAGGTCATCGAGCATTGTACTGAGGTCCTCCATGGTCTCAACCATAACCACTATATCGTCGGCAAACCGAAGGTGAGTGATGTACTCGCCATTGACGTTGATGCCTAGCCCTCTCCAGTTCAGAACCTTGAAGACATCCTCCATTGCAGCAGAAAACAGTTTCGGAGATATGACATCTCCCTGTCTTACACCTCGCTGCAGAACGATGGGTTCCAAGGCCTGATCCTGAAGTCGAACTGACATGGTGGCGTTTTTGTACAAACACTTCAACACCTCGATGTACCGGACCAAATCGGCTGGTACGGTAGAGAGACTGGGGTACAGCCCAAGTCTCGATCGAATCAAAGGCTTTCTCGTAAGCCACAAACGCTAAACAGAGACGCAGGCTATACTCTTCGGTCTTCTGTATAACCTGCCGCAGCGTAAGTATGTGGTCTACGTTGCTGAAGCCTTTACGGAACCCGATTTGTTCGGGAGGCTGGAAATTGTCAAACCTACGCCCGATACGATTTGTGATGACTCTTGAAAACAGCTTGTAGATATGGCTAAGAAGTGAGATGGGCCTATAGTTCTTCAGTAGGGTATTGTCACCCTTTTTGAAGAAAGTACCACCACACCCCCGCACCATGCCTGTGGCGCTTTTCCCTCAAGTATGACGGAATAAAACAGCTTCTGAAGGGCCTTTAGTACAGGTTTTCCACCCGCCTTCAGGAGTTCGGCCGTAATTCCGTCATCACCCGGTGCCTTGTTGTTCTTAAGCTGATTCAGAGCCATCCTAATCTCGTTCAGGCTGACGTCCGGAATGTCTTCGGTATAGTGTCGGGTCAATCTAGGTCTAGGGTCATTTGCTAGATTTGCGACGGGTTTACTGGTTGACGTGTACAACTGCCCATAGAATCTCTCGATATCCTTCAGAAGGGTGATGGTTGGGGCGATGGGTCTCTTGGACACATAAGATGTCTCAATGTGTTTTGTGGGCTAATTCAGAGAGAATTTCTGCTTTATCCCGGGAGAATACACACAATTTATTCAATATTACACACAAGGCCGGTTTTGTTAGTGACATTTTTGGCCCCGGTAAGGGCTGATTTGGGCTTATATTTGCCATCGTGGTGAAATGATTAGCCAATCAACAGAAATCGATTGCCCAGGGTGCACCGGAAGTAGTAGAGGTTGGATAGTACGTCCATTGTGGAGGCTTCTTGGCGTCTTCATGAAGCAAATAGAATAGAACAATTTATTTAAGAAGTAAAAACGTAAAAACATACACGTAACGTAACTTAACATAATAATTTGGCAATTGTGATTGTTTTAACTATTGTTTATTGCTATATCGACAGTAAATCTGTTAAAATAAATAAAATTAGCTTATTTCAGACAAGACTACTGAGTTAGTATACCTAATAAAACATTGCTCAAATACCTTACCTTAATAGAGGGTAAGCTAAGCGGGTAAGCAGAGTCTTTAAGTTCGTTAAGGCACTCTTAATAACCTAACCGATTATACGGTTAATAACCGTTTAATAACCAGTTAAAAAGCGTAACCAGTCATTATAAGATAAACCGTTTATTATGTTTTACATAATATAAGACTTGAACAAAAATATACCATTGCTGAAACCAACAACATCAACAGTTGGTCTTATCAGAATATCAGCGCAGCGTTATTTCCTTTTTTGGATATCACTGCACATACTGAGATAGGAGCCTTTTTGGTCTCGCACGGGGTTTTTATTTTTAATATTGTTTAATTTTAAGCTGATTTCTTGTGTCTCCTGTGCGGGTCACAAATAAATACTTTCTTTTTTTTCTTTCTTTCAAACCTTGCTTACATTGGTCAAGAGCGAGCCTCAAATAAAAAATAAAACCTTAACCAAAATTATTTTTATGTGGCTGACTGCCTGGGCCTTATATGTGGGTGCCATTCCGTATTCGTCAGTTATATTTATTTATTTATTAAAACTTTATGCAACATAAAAGTACATAGGCGGACTTAATGCCTGAGGTATTCTCTATCAGTCAAACAAGGGCGGTAAAGAGATGAAGAAGAAGAAAATAAAGAAATTTGTACAAAAGTATAAAGTTAAAATAAATATACTTAAATATGTACTATATTAAATAATACGTACGTAACGTATAATAAATCGTACATATATATATATATATATGTACGATTACATCGCACATTTATTTAGCACGCTAGCATAAGCATTTTAACTTAATGTAAATCGACATTATTACTTTATGCTTGGTGACAACGGCCGGAACTTCGTAGGTGGCAGGGTTCTACAAAATGAATATGAAGAATTGCAGAGAATCATTAATGATAAGCTTATGGCTGAGATAACGGATATGGAGATCATGTGGCATTTTAACGCCCCTTCATGGCCATCAGCAGAAGGCCTATAGGAAGTTGCAGTGAAAAATTTCAAGCAGCACCTTAAGAAAGTGATCGGTGAACAAAAGTTGACTTACGAAGAGTTCACCACACTTCTAACACAAATTGAAGCCTGCCTAAACTCAAGGCCACTGTGTGCAATCTCAGAAGATCCTGAAGACCTAGATTTCTTGACACCTTCTCACTTTATAACTGGTGGACCCACGTTAACGTTAATTGATACTGAAAGAGATCTGCGAACACGCTGGCAGTTAACACAGAAAATACTACAAGATCTGTGGAAAAGATGGCGCACAGAATGTTTTGCGCAATTAACTGCAAGAATCAAGTGGAGGCAACCTCAATACAATACCAAGTTGGACATATATAGTTCTCATACACGAAGACAACCTCCCACCCGGCAAGTGGGCGATGGGAAGAGTCGTAGAACTACATCCAGGCAAGGACGGCCACGTGCGTGTCGTGACCTTAAAAACGAAAAGCGGCACTATTAAACGTCCCGTCATAAAAGTTACCATACTTTTAGAACAAAAAGAAGTTGCCCCACGGTGCGACATGGCACGAGACAAGAGCCAAGACGTGGAAAACCAGCAAGCCCAAGCATTCTCAACAAGGAGTTCGACGAAAAGCAAGTTCAACTTGACAACCATGGTCACTGCTCTTATGTTATTTTTCACATTCATTACAAGTGCAGAATGTAACATGAAGATAGCCCCATTCCAAACAAGTCAAAGCTTGTATTTTGACAAAGTATCCGACATGATGCTCATTAGAGACGATTGGAATATTGTGGTTTACTACAACATGGATACGTACTGGCAATCAGCTGTAAGGAATACATCCAATCGCTCAAACAAACATGTGTCATCATACAAGGTCAAGTTCACTGTGACTTTATCATACAGCAGCTACGTCATGCGTTCTCAGAACTCGAGCACTACAACCAAGTGTTGCAAAGTCAGCATTCCGGCACGCGACACGGGACACTACTTCAGCGCCGAGGCCCTATCAATGGCGTGGGATGTATCGCTAACAGCCTATTTGGAGTGCTCGACGAAAGTTTTGCTGATAAATATCGCAAGGACAATTCTCTCATTCGAGAAAACTTCAAGATTTCTCCAGAGATAAACTATGTGCTTTTCGCACATAGTTTCTCTCTGAAAAATTCAGACTTCACTCATTGAAGCAGAAAACAACCTTCTTAAGCGCACAGAGCATGATATGAACCAGCAACTTAAAATGATAAACCGTCACATGAATCAGTTGCAGTGGACCAATTGAAAAACAACATTCAAAGTTGTTTTTCAATTGGTCCACTGCAACTTATTCATGTGAACTGCTAACAGCATCATTAATGACTTCAACATGGGAGCTATAATAACAAGTAATATGATGTATAATTTAAAGAGCATTCAGAATACGTTATTAGACACCGTTACTGACATATACAATGGTCGTTTCAACTTACATTTGATTACACCCGAACAAGTCATGAACGAGTTAAGCACGATTTCTAGCAAGTTGCCCAAGGACGTCTCCCTGCCAATTGACAACATACACTCGGAACTGCGGAAGATATATGATCTACTGGAAATAAAAACAAGACTTCTGGAAGACATTATCATCTTTGGGATCAAACTACCTCTTATCAGTCGAGATTCATACGTTATCCTCAAGATAATTCCGATCCCCAAGACAGTGGGCCAAAGTGACATGATCAGCATAAACTCAGTATCTGCGTTCATATCTATCAACATGACGAAAGATACCTCTATTAACATGTCGGAAGAAGACTTGAGATCATGTTCAACCTTTTCGGTTGTTTATTACTGCCACATCTTACGACCCATTTACCAAATTAAAGGAGACAAGAATTTTTGTGAAACGAAAAATTCGGAATGCAAAACAACATAAGCTTCTGTAAAGATAAATTGCAAGAAACATTGAATAGATATTTTTACTTTTGCTGTGATAGGTGTCACGTTCGAACAATGTGCGGCGATCAAATAACCGCACATCAGCTGGCACAAGCCGGACTATTCAATATCGGCCAAGGATGCATCGTCAAAACAAACAACTTTATCCTGTATTCACACAAACTACACATAAGTGAATTAAGGACGAACGCAGATATTTATGCACCAGTGATTGCCCCTATCAACCTCATTATCAACATCAGCATACCTAAACTAGTTTTGGACAGCAAAACTCAAGATTTAAAACAAGAAATCAGCGAAGTAGACAAAAAGATACAGTCTATGAAAGCGGCAGATCTGACCTGATGATCTATCTTATCATGATATTCATCACTACGCTGTGATCTACACTCTGGTTGGTATATTGGGCTGTAATCGTCATCATAGCTCGCTGTACGCGATGTCAATGGCGAGTTCCATTGTCACCACCACCGTCCATTGCTGAGGAATCAAGAACAGGGCCTGCTGCGTCGCGCCGCGGGAGCAACAGCGATACAAGGGAAACAAGTGGACACCTCAACTGCGTGCGCGTCCATGTTCCACGCAACCGTCGCGTCCATATAGGCACTTCGTCTTAATTAAGTTTATATAATTTATTGCTCTAAACTTTCACTATCATGTTTTAAACTTTAAGGCCGTACCCTGACCAAAAAATCAGCATGAGATATGAGCACTCCTATTGGCCTAGCGGCACTGGTGGCGCATGAATTACGGTAGTGAATATGCCCAGATTTTAGAATAAAATCTTTATAAAATCGAATATTGGTCTTTTGAAAAAAATAAAACTTACAAAATGTTCGTTATCAAATTGTCTATCCATTAGTGTTAGTATAAACAATAATTAATTAACACTTTACGAGGAGATGCATGCTATCAATAATTATTTCTCATTTTTATGGTTTTGTTGGAAGGAGATTAGTGGAACATATAACTCTTTAAAAATAAAGTGTACTACAATTTTGGAATCAACATTATGTAGCAATTTAATGTATTTTTATTAATTGATATCTTTTTAAATAAAGAGTAGATAGCTCTTAAAAACTGCACAAAAACGACTAGCGCGGCGTTTTGCTCGGGGAGGCGCCTTAAGCTATTTTTGTAAATCTAGATGCTCTTCATCCTTCCTATCTCATCTGGGAATATGTACGATCACATCGCACATTTATTTAGCACGTTATTACCAATATTGTTGATTACACTTTCGACCGTTCTTTTGTAAACAAGTACAATCAATAAATATTTCATCAAGAATTCAGCAAGAATAGTTTTCTTCCATCTCAACATGTATTAGCAACCAAGTGCTCGTACAATATATGTATATATAAATCAATAGAAAGGCGCATATTGAGACGACTCTGCCGTTATACCGTTCCCTATGTATGTTGTAGATAGATAGATAAATAATTTATTTAGTGCACACAAAAGACACAACACAACACACAAAATCTTAATAAAATTATTACAATTGTCATGTAGGTATGTTTAAAAACAAAGTGCCAACATAAAAAGAAAAAGGAAACCGAAACAAAAGTAATAACCTCCTCCTTTTTTCGAAGTCGGTTAAAAATGACACCAGTAACATTAATTTTGACAATCAAAACACAGTGCGGTGTGCGTCTCAAGGTTGCACCAAATGGGAGTCCAGTTCAGCACGTGTCAGGCAAATATACCTGACGCTGATATTCTGCTGGATCCCTGCAGTGACAAATGGTCGCCAAGCAGTCGTGATGTATTGGTGTTGTAACAGTGTTATTCGTAGAGTAATTCACGTAAGTATACCCGCAACTTTAATTTAGTACTTACAATAAAAAAAAAAAATGTTTTTTTTTTATGTATGTCAATCGATCTACTTACCCATACGATAATTTATAATTGGATCAAAACTGAAATATAGAGTGCCTATTGCAGAGAAATGCATATTTTTTTGACACGTTATATTTAATATCTCTCCATCTATATACTTGAAGCTATAATTTTCGAATGATTCATCCTTAATTGAAGTTGTTGTCAAGTGTTGGCCATCGACGGACACCATGATAGCATGTTCCTCTGTATCTGTAAAAACAAGATATTTATGTTTTTAGATTATTCAACTAGTTTATCAATCATCAACATCTGCCTAGCCTTTTCCCAACTATATTGGGGTCGGCTTCCAGTCTTACCGGATTCAGCTAAGTACCAGTGTTTTACATGGAGCGACTGCCTATCTGACCTCCACAACCCAGTAACTGGGTAACACGGTACCTCTTGGCAAGACTGGTGTCAGATCAAAAGCTTCTGAATACCCGTAACGACTGCCAAAGATCTTCAAATGACAGTCGGGACCAACGACTTAACGTGGTTTCCGAGGCACGGAGAAAACTCGGTATGTTGAAATGGTCACCCATCCACGGACCGACCTCGTCAAGCGTTGCTTAACCTTGATGATCAACCCGTGTGCGGCTGTTATTATTTAGCCACGAGCTCCTCAACTAGTTTATCAATAAATATAATAAAATAGAATACTAATTGTGAAAACAGTATTAAAATTGACGGAAAAACGCAAGATAATAAAAAAAACCGACGAGACATAACGATTTTAAACAAATATATCTGTTCCTTTCGCGAAATCGCCGTTTTCCGTGGTAAGTGTGTATATCGGCCTTTTAACATCATCGCTGGAGAAGATATTATAAAATTATTTGATGTTTGCTTACTAGATTTAATTTATATGTTATAAAAAATAAATAACATTCATATTAACTGTCGCACAACACAATCGGATGTTTGTTCTGTTTTGTCTCGCAGGGGTTTTTTTTATATATTTTTTGTTTGTTAAAGTGAACATTTCTTAAACCGCGTTGAGCGATTTTTTTTTGTTTTTGTCTTCCCATGGTTGGTGCATTTAGCCAGTTTCACGTTTAGAATAGAATATCTAGTTTCTTTAGATTTTAGTCCAATGTCCTAGTTAGGCCCCAATAAAATGGCGGTAACTTTATTGGAAGCTTCTACGGAGTTTTGTCGACAACATGTACAAACTCATGTTCTACCGCTGTGTTTAACTTGCCCACACTCGTGCACGTTCACTAATATTATTAGAATAAAAATCCACCATTTTCAATTCAATTTAACACAATATTAGGATAATAAAATAGAGAAGCAACATAGACGCCATCACGTTCCCGCCAAAACTCTGAGCGATTTTTGGCAAGGGTGAAACTTATAGTTCGCGTCAGTGACATGCTAATGCGACAGCATCATCAACATGCTGATGTGACGAGTGATGCTTCCAGAGTTACAAGTTTTCACTTCTGGACACAAGTCGGCAGTCCCCATGAATACCTATTCTTTACAAGCTTTTATTTAACTTGCAATGTATGTATGTATGTAAGTGTGTTTGGGTCAAATCTTGCAACTGAATTTTAAAGCAGATTTTGCATACACGTTTAGTTTATATGAAAATGCATGGTTAGCTAAGTGACGTCATTTTAAATCCAATATGGCGGCCGGTTTGGACCGGCCGCCATATTGGATTTTAAATGACGTCACGGGTGACGTAGCGGGCTAGTAATTTTTGTGCACTGCGATGATATGGGTATCAAATGAAAGGGTTTGCTGATAAGAATACGAAAAAAGGTTGTTTAAAACGTTGTTTTAGTGAATAACTTGTTTTTCTCGTGTCTTTATCTCCTGTTCGAGTCTCAAATACACTAAGCATCACAAAGATCGCACCTCTCCGAAAATAGCATTCAAGCCGGTGCTGCCATAAACACATGCGTAAAACCGAGTTAAAAGCTGAAAGTATGTTTAATGACCTAATCAACAATAGTTCGAAATCATACATTCTACAAAGTAGGAGTCGTTAAATTACTCATTTAACATTCGCCATCCGGACTTTGAATAGGGGTAGTTTACTGAAAATTCGTTCGTCCGTCAGGTAGATTCATAAAAAATATTGGACATGTATTTCTCTTTTGACACGTTAACATAAAGTGACGACTATATAATGCGTTGATATATCGTGAAACGTCACGCCGCTAGTACACTTTATATTGACTTAGTGACGTCACAAGCCCCCACTCCTGAACTTTGTAAATTTTTCTTGATTTGGTAAAGATTTGGAGAGTAGTGGTGGCCCAGTGGTATCGGCCGCGACTTACAAGTTGTAGGTCGTGGGTTCGAGCCCAGGCAGGCGCTTTACTTTGTGTAAATTATTTCAACACCACTGCTCTCAAAACTGTGAAGGAAAACATTGTGAGGAAACCGGCATGTCCTAGAACCAAAAATTCGAAGACATGTGACATCCACCAACCCGCACTGGGCCTGCGTGGTGAATAACGGCCCATTCCCTCTCACAGAGAGGAGGCCTGTGTCTCAGCAGTGGGAACATTAATAGGCTGATGATGTGATGTGATGTGGTAAAGCAAAAAATACGTGTCCAATATTATTTGATAATCTCACTGACGATCTAAATAGAATTATCAGTTTTCTACCAAGATATGAAATTTAACGGATTAACTGATTGAAAGAAAAACAAACTTTTTTACAAAAAAATACTACCGACTTCCAAATAAGAAAACTGCAAAGTGAAAAATAACTTTATTTTTGGAAGTCGGTGTCTTTCGTAGGTACCATTTTTTTCGTTACGGACACCGACTTCCAAAAATAAAGTTATTTTTCACTTTGTAGTTTTCTTATTTGGAAGTCGGTAGTATTTTTTTGTAAAAAAGTTTTTTATTTTTCACTTTTTAGTTGTACTTACCTAATAGGCAAGTTGTTTAGTAAGTTTCCTATAACGCCAGAATAGATTACCCGAATATCATGAAACTTGAACAAAACCGATCAAATGAGAGATCTGCTTACACCTTAAGAGCGTACTAGCGTGATGTTATGTTATGAAGTGGTATAAACAATAAACAGTCATGCGATTGCAGCAGTCCCGAGAGACTTTCCGTTATTTATTGAAGAGTTCTGTTGTATATCTTCGAAGTTCTTCATCAGATCTTCACCAAATTAAAACGGGACTAATTTTGGAACATAATCTTTCAAATAAAAAAAGAATTTTCAAAATCGTCCACAGTTGACGGAGATATTGGTGAACATACATAAAAAAAAAAAAAAAACATACAAGAAGTCGAACATAGAACCTCCTCCTTTTTTGAAAGTCGGTTAAAAAACAGTTTATCGTTGTTTTACTTGTTGGAATTGTTCAATAACCCCCGTTAAATTTCATACCATGGTTAAAAACGTTGAGGGTTTATTGGCTAACCCTTAACTTTTTCTGAGAGCTGCATAAAATGTCTTACACATTGTGTACCATAGTCATACCTCGCCGCCGCGCGCCGCTCCGCTTACATACTTTGTTGTCATACTTTAACCGTTGAATTAACCGTCTGCGACTGACGTGCCGTAATTTTTCCTATTCCACTGACGTTGTAGTATACTAGACACCATTTTGACTGGCCATATATTAATAATTTACTTTTAATTCCTAATGGTGTGATGTTTTTTTTACTAACTTAAAGTATATATTATTATTTTAATTTAATAAAAGTTTTAAATTAAAAAGCAATGTCCACGTAACAGTATTTATTTACTTAACATAAATCAGTCCTAAAAATTTTTAACCTACACAAAAAAAATATAAACAAATTAACTAAATCACTTTTCCTGAGAATGGTTTAAATTTATCAAAGCCAACATTTATAATAATCATACTTGAAAATTTGGACAATATTTATTGGTTTTAACCAATAAATATTGTCCAAATTTTCAAGTAAAACTTCGAGGGCTAATAACTCTCAATAAATTGAGAGTTACTAGCCCTCGAAGTTTTACATGTTTTTTGATTATCCTCACACAATGACTGAGCATTTGAGACATATCGGCTTTAGACAATCACAGCAACAGTATATTGTTACTCTTTTTACCTTAGTTGGGTTTAGATGACATAACTTCCTTCCACTTATTTGAAGAGATCGAATTTTTGGAGGTGGAGGGGAGAGGTCCTTACCCAAAACTTGACTTCCGTTCCGTTTTAATTTTTAGTTTTTATTTTCGCTTGAGTTTAGATTTCGATGTTTTTGTTGGTATATTGGCGTGTGCTAGCTGTCATTATGGCAAATATATTAAATTTTAATTTTTTGTGTTGAGTAATGTAAATTATTTGCATACTATTGTATAGAATCAAGTTTTTGTTTTTTTCCTAACTGAACAGACAGCTGTGCTGCTGGGGAGTTTGTTGCGCCACTTCTTCTTCCCAGCAAAAGCACTAGGAAGTGGTGAAGGGCGGGCGTTTTTGGGGGACTGTCTTATGTAATTTTGACGTTCGGAAAGTGCTGATCCTCAGCCTAGTTTGAATAAATGACTTTTGAATTTTTGAATTTGAATTTGTTTTTTTTTTTTTTGAATTTTTGAATTTGACTAATATTCATACACAGTTCTCTAGACAATCTTTCGTTGTTTACCCGGGTTTTCAAGTGATGCAGGACTAAATCTGTTCCTAAATTCAGTATAAATATATAATGTTTCTCATTCCTCATCTCTATCTGAAGACATCTGATATTTAATAAGACAAAGCTGTTTGCTGAAAAATTGCACTTCAGATGGCCTACCCGATGTTTCCCAACGCAGCTCTTCAAAAGTTTGCCGACGCATTTCTTCAGATGGTCCTTGATATGAGACTCGTCATCAGAGTATTCATCAGATTCCAAGTGTTGAGTTTCTGGTTGAAAGTCCGGGTCGTCATTTTCAGAGTCCAGATCACTGAACTTATGCTCGATTTTATATTCCAACCACTCTTCTACAAGCTTGTCATGACTTTTAAAAGTACCAGCTGAAGTTGAGTGAGATATCTGCAAAAATGTTATTCAGGAAACAATTTTACTGACGGCTTGTCTAGGAAACACTATGAAAATATAACTATTTTATTGAGGTGGTTGTCTATTAGACATATACCTTAACATGTACCGCGGCGCACTAATTGATTGTACTGAGAACCTGGGATTCATAATTTAAAAAATAGCGACTCAGGACATATTTTTCGATTTAGCGGTGTCTGTGTTACTACCACGTCAGTCGCAGACGGTTAATATGGTTTAAATTATTTTGAGGGTATTTTTTTATATTGTAATGTGATGATGATATTATTGTGTAAAATGTATTATTATTCTCTATTTTTCTATAACAATTGACATAAGTGAACGTTAACGCGATTGTCTTCATACTACCCGCCAACTTGTGAGTGAAGTTCTGCATGTCTGATAGGGTAGACATCCGGCATGGTTCGAGCGTTCAAAGCACGGTAGTCCCCACATGGACGCCACCTGTCGTTCTTCTTGGGCGCTAAGTGTAGCGGCGAGAACCAGGCGCTTGCCGAAGCGAACGCTGTCCCATTTTGTAGCATATCCTCAAACTCGTATCTTGAGGCCTTGTGGGACCAAATGACGGGGACGGCTAGAGACTGGAGGTCCTGGCGTGGTGCGTATATGGTGCAGCGTATTGTGCTTTGGTACCCCTGGCTTACCAGTGGGACGAGTGAGGTCACAGTACTCCTTCAAGATACGGTGGTAGCTGCTATCTTCAGCTATGGTATTATTATGGTATTGGCTACGTTGGTTTTATTTGGTGCCTGGATTGCTAGTGACATCAGGTTATCTATGAGGCGTTGGTTTCGGCAGTCGACAATCAGATTGTAGTAAGCTAAAAAATCGACTCCAATTATAGGCTTGGTGACATCAGCTATTATGAATCTCCATGTTAATGTGCGACGAAGTCCAAAGTCCGCTGTGAGAGGAAGAAAGCCATATGTGCTGAAGACTGACCCGTTTGCTGCAAACAATTCGTATTTTGTCTTCATGCGTGGCTCCCGAACAGCAGATCGTGGAAAGACACACAAGTCTGAACCCGTATCTATGAGATATTGTATCTTCGAGTTGCGAGCAGTAAAGATAAGGCGGCTCGATATTTTGTGGCAGTCGTAAACCGCCCGTACTGGCTGCCTTGAGGGTTTAACGATTTTTTTGCATAGGCACATTAGGCACACGGTGGTGTGCATCTGCGGGCGTTATCACCAAAACGGTGATGGTAGTAGCAGTACCAGTTGTCTTTGGGGCAGATTTGCGATCGGTGGCGTCTAGACCTCTGCCTCTTAATCGGCCCACCAATTCTGCTACCTCTTTTAAACTGGAACTTGTTTGCATTGCGACTATAGTTTAGAGGTTCACCGGCAGCCTATTAGACCAGATGGACCGGTGGATGGAACTCGGTCGGGACAGTGGAACCTGCTAGCTGCTGCGGCTGGCGGAGGAATAGTGTGGGCTTCCCGTCTCCCAACTCCTCGTGCATGAGCAGCTGTTTAATCTTGTGTTCCTGTAAGGCGGACAACCGCTTGATTACTTCCCTTCGCGCGGTCGCATTGGTTGGCGTTTTACTGTTCGCTCCCTGTTTATGATTGCGATTGTCGTGTTCTGAAATGTATTTTAGTTAAATGTATTTGTGAGTTGCTTAAACATTGTTAATTGTTGTGATAAGTGCTGGTATCGTAAGTTTTTAAACGTATTTACGTCCGTTTTTTACTTGTAATCAGTTAATTTCGCCAGCTATCGGTGAGTACATTTTCTTGACGTGTGGGTAGGTATATCGAAATAATTGTATCGTCCGTTAATCTTTCACTTTTCACGTTCTAATACGCTTATTCGTTTAATTTCCATAAGTAATTTTGTTATCTAATAATGATGACCCACCTGATCGTGGTGGCGAAATATTATACCGCCGAATTAATAAACAAAGGTCGCCAACGACCTCCGCTAATGCTAAGCGTTTATTTAGTGAAATGTCTTCTTCTTACACTTCACCCGAAGACAGATCAAAGCGAATGCAAACATCAGAGTCAATTGTAAGGTCTTGGCTGATATTAAATGTCACTAATGCAAGCAATGACGACTACTGTGATTTGGTTTCTGAGGCGTCTGCGTACCTGACCAAAATTAACGATCTTGTCAATGACCAAGGGGCAATAATGTTGCAAATAAATCCGCTATTATGGACATGACTCAGTTTATAACGGCTATTGTCTCATTGCTAGCCATAAAATCATCCGCCAACGAGACTAAGTTGGCCAATACGGAATGCGAATTAGCATAATACCGGTGTCGATTTTGCCAAGTCTGATGTCAATAATACTTCATATGCTGGTAAATTAAAACTTCGTTTACCCAGAGTTGCTCCAGTGGTGGATTCTCGTACCAAACTTCAGTGCCTTGTGGCCTACCCCACAGATCAGCTGATTATGCAACGTCTTCCGCGACCAAACAAGCGCTCAAGAAAGCTATAAATCCTAGTGACGGTTTTCAAATTGTAAATGTCACGAAAGCTGCGAAGACTGGCGTCGTGTTACGTATCGCTAACGATTATCAAATCAAAAAATTGCAATAGGTTCATGCCATTAGGTCCGCTGGCTTGCAAATTGAGAAACCAAAAGGCCATAGGCCTCGTATTTTAGTTAAAGACGTTCCATCCTCAATGGAGGAAACTGCCTTTTTGCATGCGTTGTTATGTTAAAACAATAAAGACGAGTCGCCATTAAATGAAGACAACTTTATTAAATCAACAAAAATTATACGTAGGCTAGACAACGGTCGAAAATGGATAGGCATTAAACTCGAGTCCGCAGTCCGGCAACATTTAGTCTCGGCTAAGGGTAAATTATTTATTGATTGGTCGATTTGCCGTTTCATTGATGATGTCGACGTAGTACGTTGTGCACATTGTCAACAGTTCGGTCATGTTAAGAAACACTGCGCTATTAAATCACCTACCTGCGCTAATTTACGTGGCGCATTCTTCTAACTTCAAATTAATGTCTTTGCGTAACCGTATTACATATATATACACCCCATTGTGCCGTTGTGGAGGTCTCATCGTCTTATTTTAAAGTTTACGTTGTGAGCTGCTACTTTCAATATTCAGACCCTGTTGCTCCTCATATACATAATCTCCGTCACGTCTTGCAGTCGCTCGCGGGCTGCGAAATTATCGTTGGCACTGATGTTATTGCATCTTCGACTCTATGGTATGGCAATGTTCGGTCTACGGATTATGAACGACGCTGCGCTTTTGAAGGTTTCATTGCTGAAATGAATCTGACTATTCATAATACCCCTGACGCACCACCAACTTTTTGCAGCCAAATGGGCGAATCTTGTATTGACGTCACACTTTCTAGTACAGACGTACGCTTGGATTGGTGGCGTATCCTGTCCTGCAACTTGTAGTGCGCGTAGCGTTCTCGTCTCACATCTTAAAGAAGAAGGAGAAGGGGGGGGGGGGGCCGCGCCATCAGTGTTCAGAAACGAAGATTTCGCAAAGAGGTAAACGATCAATTATGCACATCTGTAGGTTTGATAATTTTTCTTCACCTCAAGCTCCCTGGCCCTCACAGTTTGGATTAAGTTGGCCACAATGCCCTTAACTTCGAAAAAGATCTAAACGTTATAAATGAAACAAATCATTCAGTATGTTAATGAAAATATTTAGAAATTTTAAAACATATCCATAAAGTGGCAATAAGCAATATTTTCTCAAAATGTACATCATTTTCGAATAAAATTAAAATAATCGCATGAAAGGTGATGTTCAATTGGTTTATCAATTAGGCATAATTGGTTTTATTATAAAACTAAAGAAAAACCAGCCTGTAACGGTAAACAAAAAGTTTAACTATATTATTTTCTTGTCCCGATAATTTTGACAGTGTGTGTAGATAAATAAACTTTACCCCGAATAGTTTGTCCGGAAACTTATTGGAAGTTATAATTTTAGCCGTTTGGGGTTGAAACATAAACTCCATTGGATCCGAGTGCTCATCGAGTTTTTCGAGATGTAAGCAAACGGTTAGTTGTATATTCACGAGACCAAAGGGCTGGGCTTTTCCTCGGCCAGAGAATAGAATAGAATATACTTTATTTTACACCATAAAAGTTGTACACATTTACATGAAAAACTTATTTATACGGGTACAAAGGCGGTTTCATCGCTGACGGGGATATCTACCAGCCCAGCGAGCATGGCCTACTGTGACATGGCTTAAGTCACACTTTTTATCACTATATAAGTTTTTAAACTGTCATGGTCACTAACATTTACATGGTAAATATCCCGCTTTTAATGTTCATGTTAGTTGTTATCACTGTTTGGGCGATAAAGCCATTTTGTCTTAAATGCTAGCACGGCGGCGTGAGATATTTTCTTGACTTGAGGCATAATTTCTTGACGTTTATTTTTTTCTTTTCCAATTTTATTGCAGTTACGGGTTAACCTTGACCATAAAAACCATTTAGGTTCTGAGAACCCTGCGACGCACTGTTTCCGAATTATGGGCCTCCGAATTTAACGCTCTATATTTTCAATATGGTATCTCGAAAACGGTGTGTCCTAAGCAAAAAATAACTAAAATTGTGCCCCCCTTTGCTGGCCCCATGCGAGCAGCATCCCAACATGAAATAATTTAAAAATATATTTTTTCTCGTTTTTTTACATTGCATGGTTTTCGACTTGAACTACAAATTCTTAACAGAAAATATTTTCGGTCAGTGGGTTATCTTAGGATCTTTCATTCGGTATTAAGTCAGCGGGGCTAGCATGGGCGTACTCAAGATGTATGATAAAAGAAAACACCTTCCCCGTTGTCAGTGATTTCCAAGATATAAAAGTACATATGAATTGAAAAACTCACATTGATATAGTGCCGTTTTGTAGTAAACGGCATGCGGCTGTTTGTTGTACTTCATAAAAGATAGCTTGATCTCTGTGACATGATATGTCAAACTGACATATACGTTATTTTTAGCCTGTCAAGCGCTATTGTTATTGTATTAATACTGACAGCTGTCGCATAGATAAAGCTATCATTTATGAAGTGTAGTTTAGTTTACTCTGAGCCCAGTAACCACTTACCTCTTTTTACATAGAAGGTAGTTCTATAACGATACTCTCTTACGGGGTCTTTACTAGCGCAAATGCAGTCCAAGTAGTATTTGTCGTTTGTAGATTTCAAGACAGACCGGAATTTATGTGGCTGTGTTCGGGCTTTAGTTTGAAATAGAAGAATTCCTGAAATTATAATAAACAATTATTAGATAAGGCCAAACAAGCTTGACGGCTATCGTAAGGACCACAAAACTGGGCGGAATGCAAGGATAGGGATAGAACAGACTGAAAATAAAAGTACACTAAATAAATTATTAGTGTCAGTGCCATCGACTTATACATAATTATAAAGTGTTTTAGAATATTGTAACAACTTTTACGGGATCTTCTCTTGCGCCAATAGGATTCTTCGCGCTTCTGTTTCTTTTGTCCAAAGAAAAGGGAGAAGATCCCTATAACGCAAATTTTGCATAAACTCAAATTCACACAAAAGTTTGGTGTGAAATAAATCAAATCACGTCGAGCTTTCAAAAAGATCGTTGACTTTTGATTAGACAATCTTTCGATTCTGACAAATATTCTCGCGAAATCTAATTTCTCCATTAACTTACTCTTCAATTGATAACTGAATGGTTGTGTTGAGCTTACACATCATCATCATACTCATTTCAGCAGAAAGACGCCCACTGTCAGACTTAGGCCTCCCCTAAATGTCGCTACACTGGTCGGTCCTGTGTATCTCGCATCCACGGTAAGGCCGACCATGTCTTCGGGCCACCTATATATAGGGAGGCCTTCCAACGCTGCTTCTTCAGGTTCACGGTCACCACTCCAAAACTTTCCGGCCCATCGATTAAGTTACTGACTGCGACAAACGCATCATGTCGCTAAAATCCATAAACCTTTGCTTAGATTCCTCTATACCTAATTTATACTATTTTTATAGTAGTCTGGAACATATTGTATTTTACTTTGTCTTGTTGTCGGGCGCTGATAGCTAAGCCATAGTTTATACTTCTGTAGCTATCATGGTTCCATTGCACTTTGTGTAATTCCTAAATGGTTCCAAATGAACGCTTATTTATTTATTTATTGTGTTACCTTTTGCATTAAAATATTCCAAACGCAGCGTGTCCAAACGGTGAGTTTCATTTTGATCCTTCTTGCAGTCAAATTCAACGTCCTCTCCATCGACATAAGTATAGTTGGCACTTCCATAGTATTGATCGGATTGGTTGGTTGTTACATCATGCGTCAAATTAAAGTTTTTATTTACAGTTAAAATCACTTGCCCTGGTAAAAAAACAAACATGGTGTAGGATTGTAGATAGCTATGAAAGTTTAAATAAAGAACTAAGAAATAAAACTTATAGACATAAATTAGACTAGATGACCCGAATGTATGTACTTCGCGTATCAAAAAAGGGAGTAAGTGAGATTAATGCTTTGCCTTTGAGCTGTTATTGTAAGAACTTTTGTAACCATATGTATCTGCAAATAAATCTTTGACTTTGACTTTGAAAATTAACCTTATCGGTACCAGACATCAAAAGAAATATAGAATGCATAATTCTACCGTATTGAACTGTAAAAATCGACAAAAAAAAACTTGATTCAGACTATGGAAACATTTTATTTCATCGGGCTTGGTTTTCAAACAGATGGAGGGCCTTGCCTTACTTTGTCAGATTTGTCTGCGTAAAAAAAAACAGAGTTTAGAAGCAATAACAAAAAACATCTTTTTAAGTAGCTTTTTTTCTTTCCGTGGTATTTTTTTAGTTTAATATCAGATTTACAATCATCAGCTATGTAGACTACCTAAAATGTGCTTTTGTTTGGAACTGTAAGTTTCTATTTTGTACTTCTTAGTGTGAGAAATTCTAATTCTAAATTTTTGGAAAAGTTTCCTTGAGGTGAGGCCTCTTTATTGATACGTATAAATCTATATCAGCCGCCACAGTTTTATTTTAAAATACTACGCAAAATACAGAAAATCTTTCTCTCACTTTGTGTCAAAATAAATCGAAAGATATCCAGTTGTCAAAATCCATAAAGCTGTTTAGGCTACAGAGTATGCCAAACAAATAGACATACATGCCATAAATACACACACAAAAACATTATCCTTGTTATGAAGCAGTCGGGCAAAATCAAATAATACTTCTATATATTTTTAGGATGGTACATTTTTACTATACAAACTATGTTGCCGGTTTTTGCATACCTACTGGACGTTTTGCGAACAGATTTTTTCCAAATATGTTTATTTTCAGGCAGATTAATATTACCGAAAACTGTATCTTAAGGTTACACTAGTCGATAATTCTTCCATACAAACGTAGTCTAGGGATTACTCCACTGTTTGACGATGTACGTTCAAAATAATAAATGATATCAATTTGTTTCATCATTATCTAGCCCGGTATGGAAACAAAAAATTTTTGGGCGCAAATAAATACCATAAGAAGACGGAAAGTTGCAAAACGGCCACCATACAGGGAT
The DNA here is from genome assembly GCA_948252205.1 of Orthosia incerta. Taxonomy (NCBI): domain Eukaryota; kingdom Metazoa; phylum Arthropoda; class Insecta; order Lepidoptera; family Noctuidae; genus Orthosia; species Orthosia incerta. The sequence continues at coordinate 11,649,008 of OX411766.1, read as the reverse complement.
AGATTAGTAATTCAACAATGCAAATAATTTTATTTTGAACAGATACGTTTAGTCGTTTTTTCATAATATCCAGACTCCCAAAGGGCTGTTTATAAAATTTCGCGCGCTCGGTTTCGTCCTAAATCATTATCCATTTCGCTAGAAATTTGCAAAAGTGTGTATTCGTACGCGAACTAGCTTCCTACTGCTCATCACAGCATCTATCTCTTCCGCACGTGTTGTCGGTTGATAGAAAGTGCATTTTAACCCCGCGCACAAAATAGTTCGTGCCGTTGACTAGTGTTACCTTAATATAATGCAGTAAACCGGTAAAGTTCATCATCATCATTAGCCTACAGTATTCCACTGCTGGACATAGGACTTCCCAATTCGAATGAGGTAGATATATTTCACTGCATCCTGATGAAGTTCACAGGAGTAGCACAGAAGTGCATTGAAAAATGATGAGAAGCGATAATTAAAATTAATAATGGCATTTTAATCTTGTTATAATTGTATTTTTTATTTGTATTTTAAATCTTATGTTAGATTGTATTTTTAATTGGATTTTAATTGTAATATTTGATTGTGTTTTCTTGGTAATTTAATGGCATTTTAATTGTATTTTTGGTAATCAATGTAATTGTATCTTTGTTGGAGTCACATTGAATTGGCATTATAGCTGTTAAAGTGTTATTTACGTAATTTTAAATAAATAAATGAGGAGCATTGGTGGCCCAGTGTTATTGGCCGCGACTTACAAGTTGTAGGTCGTGGGTTCGTGCCCAGGCAGGCGCTTTACTTTGTGTAAATTATTTCATCACCACTGCTCTCCAAACGGTAAAGGAAAACATCGTCAGTTAACCAGCATGTCCTAGAATCAAAAATTCGAAGACATGTGCCATCCTCCAACCAGCACTGGGCCCGCGTGGTGGATTACGGCCCGTTCCCTCCCACATAGAGAGGAGGCCTGTGTCCCAGCAGTGGGAACATTAATAGGCTGATGATGTGATGTGATGCAATAAATAAATTGCACGACATATGCATTGATTTTCGTTAACCTCATCCAGCTGCTAGCTGCGAAGGTCATCGCTCCACTAACCAGAGGGCGCCCTACCTTACGTTTACCAGTTCGCACTCTCCACTTAAGAACACGTCTACCCAACTATCATCGGTTCTACGGTAAACTACTTACTCGCTCCTTTTACATGAAGATGAAAATGTAAGTCTTTTGCAGTATATCTGCGATGTTTATATGTATACGCTGTAGCCGGACCATGGTACTCCTGTAAGACTGTGCATCCCCACCTAGTATTCATTTCATTCGTAACTTTTTCGATCTAAAACCAGATAATTAAAACATTATTACTAGTCGCCAATGTTTCCATAATATTTCGGTAGGAAACATGAATTTAATAAAGATAAGTCTTTTTTTTTTTATAAACGTTGCCCCACACTAGGCATTTCTTCCTGTATTGTGGGTGCGTTTACAAACATATAAACTCACATACACAACACCCAGATCCGGAACAACTATCTGCAGGTCATACAAATATTTTTTCCGTGCGGGAATCGAACCCGCGACATGCAGCGTAGCAGTCAATCGCTCAACCACTGCGCCAACCGTGCGCCCGGTAAAAAATTATAGCATTGTTTGACTTGAATCTCTAAACGTCAACTACTCCAGTAGCTACAAAGTTACAGCATGTCAAAGTCACCAAAAAAACCCGGCTAAGTGCGAGTCGGATTCGCGCACGAAGGGTTCCGTACCATTATCGCTAAAAACGGCAAAAAAACACGTTTTTTGTACCCACTTAAATATTTATTTTATTATGTGTTTAGTATTTGATGTTGTAGCGGCAACATAAATATCATCTGTGAAAATTTTAATTGCCTAGCTATCCCGGTTCATGAGATTACAGCCTGGTGATAGACGGACAGACAGACAGACAGACGGACCGCAGAGTCTTAGTAATAGGGTCCCGTTTTTACAATTTGGGTGCGGAACCCTAAAAAAGTGATCTGAGCGATATTATCATAAGCACCACAGATCAGGGGGGTGACCATAAGCTCTTAGAGCGGTATCAATTTGATATCGAGTAAGTGACAGATGTATACAAGTCAGATACATCTGTCCCTTATTCGATCTCAAATTGATACTGCTCTAAGAGCTTCTGGTCACCCCCCTGATCATTCTGAACTAAAAATAGTATATATAATAGTCGGTTGCATTGAAACCGTTTATACGTCGCATATATGAACATGGATATTTCGGTTTAACAAAGACACCATTAGAGCTATAAATTACTGAAGAGGACGTTGTGTAAGTTGGTATTGGGATATAATAAACTCACTTCCAAAGTACTAACAATAGTGTTAGTAAATTCGGTTTCTGGTACAAAGTCTTCCAAAGGTGAACCAGGTTTGAAGTATTTATTTTTACACCTGAAAACAAAAATGGAAATATTATAATATTAACCTGTAAGTTTTTACTGCAGTGACAGAAGAGGCAGAAGAGCCGCTACTTATTGCGTATAAGAGCATTGGCTCGGCATCTGACCAGATTATTTTTTTATTATTATTGCTAGACTCGCGTTTGAACACTATCTTACCTGATGATCTTACTAATATTATAAATGTGAAAGTTTGGATGGATGTGTGTGTTTGTTACATAATCACGTCAGAACGGCTGACCAGATCTTGAGGCAATTTGGCACAGAGAAAGATCATTGTCTGGAATAACTCATAGGTTTCATCACGGTATAATGCTCTCTTGGGAGAAGAAAACACTTTTCACGCGGGCGAAGCCGCCGGCAGAAGCTAATAAGCAATAGTTTGGTTGAAGGTGAAGCAAGCTTGCCTGGAACCACAGATAATATAATACTAGCATACAGATGCCTCATCCCATACAAAGAAACCGTGCCGACGTAACTAGCGTTTTTCATCTGATTAATCTTGTTATTCTTTTGTACATCGAACGTGTTCGGTTCTGTTTCACGGTGATAGAAAGATGGTGTTAGCAGCGACTTGCAAGTAAAAGGATTGACTAAGTTCGTGAATATTTTTTTCTTTAAATACAGCGAAGGTTCGTTTTATAGTATTTTTTTGCACGTTTTTACAGATTTTTTGCACCAAAATGTGTTACAATGCAAATTTTAACAATCGAGTGGAATGCCACAGAAATTTAAAAATGCGACATCGATTGGCATCAATTTTAAGTGATCCGTTGAAATATTCTTTGATATGTGAATTAAGAGCGCAATATTCCATAATTTTGTACTTAGGATAGTTGATTAAACAAGAACATACAATTTTTATGTTGTAATTCCAGAAAATGTTAATTTTACACACATTCAATAACAGACAGGTGCATATCGCGCCATCTAGTGAGATTTATTTGAACCAAATTTTCTTTATTAGCAATGAGACCCCGTGTCTGGAACTAACATATTTACTCTAGACTTAAAGACACCCAGGTCAAACTCCAGCAGGGAATTCCTCTCTCTATCTATCTGTACGCAGAATAAAAGTATTGTGGATGGCCACCATGTATCGATGTCGACTTCTTGTAGTCTGATGATGGAACCGCCTTGGCGGAATTAAATTGTGCGATTCCATAGCAGTGTGTGTTGCCAGTGATCACCCATGGAACCGAGACATGGTCGCTCACAATAGGCCTTATCAGAAAGCTTAAAGTCACCCAAAGAGCAGTGGAGAGGGCTATGCTCGGCGTTTCCTTGCGTGATCATGTCAGAAATGCGGATATCCGCAGGAGAACCAAAGTTACCGACATAGCCCGAAGAATTGCCAAACTTAAGTGGCAGGGGGCAGGGCACATTGCTCGCAGTACGGATGGCCGATGGGGCCGAAAAGTTCTGGAATAGTGACCGCGAACCGGCAGACGATACGTTGGAAGGCCTCCCACTAGGTGGACTGGTGACCTGCTTACGGTTGCGGGAAGGCGCTGGATGCGAGACGCACGGGATTGGTCAATGTGGCGACGCCTGGGGAGGGCTATGTCCAGCAGTGGTGGTTTTTTCTTGTTTGGGTAAACTTTCGAAATGGTCCAATTGGGTATCCCATGGAAATCGAGGGAATTCCTAAAATTTTATAAGCATATATATAGAGATTTTGGTATTTTTATCAACATGGCAACCATTTGCCTTCAAAAAGTATCATTTGGTAAAGTGGAACTGATGAAGAAGAAGAAGTTAAGTATGTTTTGGGTATAAGGTATCCCGAATAGTTAAATGACTGTCATGAAGCAAATATAAATAAATGGTTCCAATGAAAATGGTATCATCAAACTGCTCTGGTGATGAAGCTGAAAGGCAATATATCCCAGTCGTGTTTAGGCTTGTTGGAATTGTTATGAGAAGCTCTCTGGCTATAAATGATTTTCATGGTAATATAAGGTACCAAAACTAATAAAAAGTTAAAAAATCTTTTTTACAAAAAATCTAAACCGACTTCCAAAACAAAAAACTACAAACCGAAAAATAACTCTCTTTTCGGAAGTTGGTGTCAAAAACGAAAAAAAAGGCTACCAACGACACCGAATTCCGAAAATATAGTTATTTATCGCTTTGTAGTGTTTTGTTTTGAAAGTCGGTTTAGATTTTTTGTGTTAAAGTTTTTGTGTGATATTCTGGCGAAGCTGCGTGTCAGCATCATGCCTGTATGAGTTCCCGAAGGATAAGGCAGAGGCACACCCATAGGTGTGCCTCTGCCTTATCTTTCGTTTCGTTCCTTCCTTTATATTTAATTGAGAATCTGCTAATCAGTACTTAACTAATTATGGTACCCGTATTTTTTTTAATAATGTCCAAGATATAAGGTGTGCAATATTGATCTTAGTTTTTTGAGACATACATTTTAATTTTCCTTGCACTCTGAGAGTATGCTGTTATAATTACAAAGTAAGTTATATCTAAGCAAATAAAAGGCCAAACTAGTGACTATGGAATTCATGAAAACATGCTCCTCATAAAAAAACTTACCATACATATCGTGCGAGCGCGTTTTCTATAATTATCTTCAGTGGCTTATCTTTCCAGGCCGTATAATTCTCGTTTCTATCATTGCTATAACTAAGACGAATTACACCATTTTCTGAAATTATAAAATTGGTTCTTTGAAGGCGTCATGTGGAGGTTAATTTCTTGTTAATTTTAGCCGTCTTTCAAACAAGTATTTATATTTAAAAATTGCTTTGTCACGAGAAAAACACGTGTGTGTAAAATTTCTGCTCAATCGGACACTTGGGAGTGGGTCAAATTTTACTCGCAAAATTTGATTACATACATTATATTTTTTATTACATGTAAATAAAAGCTTGTAATAAAAAGTAAGATAAAAAAATTAAAACCCGTCTACTAAAAAATCACGCCCTAAAAAGTATGAATCACCTATAAGCGGAAAACAAGACGCTTTCAACAAAAATTAAAATCAAAATATTTTTTTTTATTTTACTTAGGCGTACATGGGCACTTATAAAACGTCGACAAAAGGTGCACGGTTTGGATTAGTCGTTTCCTATGGAGAAGAAACTCCATGGTTACTCTTTGAAAAATTTTGTGTTTTCAATATTTCCATGTTACAGCATTAGTACTTGGATATGGGGGGACAACGTAGGCCCGACAATAAGTCGTACGAAATTAAAAAAACAAACAAAAAAATTATGTAAAACGAAATAAAAAGTTAACAAATGTTAACAATCATCTAGAAATCTAGAAAGCCTACAATGTTCACACATTCACAATCGGTAAAAGAATCAATACAAAGGTAAAAAAAAAAAACAAAAAAAAACAAATAAAAAAAAACAACACTAAATTCAACATGTGGCACAAATACTGTTATCAGTGCTGTAACTATTCTTAGCTAAGGGCTATAAAGATGATTGAAAAACATTGTAAAAAGTCTAATTAAAAGAGAAAAAAAATGAGATTGAGAATAGTTAGAGACATCAATATATTTGTGCCGTTTATGAGTTACCAGGGAAGCCGCATGCGCAGAAGGAGCTTAAGCCAAATTTTTTATGTTCAACGTAGTCCTTGATTTTATAATATGCTTTTTTAATAAGGACACGTTTGATGTAGTTTTTGAACTTTCCATCGATCAGTTCTATAACTGACTTTGGCAACTTGTTATAAAAGCGTATACTGTTTATAAGAAAAGACTTGCTAGTTTTCGTTAATCTGAATTTGGGTATTACAATTTCGTGCTTACTGCTTGTATTTAAATTATGGAAGTCACTTCTAGTTTTGAAAAGCCCTCGATTTTTGCGGACATACAAAATACATTCCTAAATATAAAGTGAAGGTAGAGTCAGTATATCGATCTCTTTAAATTTTTCTCTGAGGGACTCGCGAGGACCCATTTTATAGATCGCGCGGATTGCCCTCTTTTGTAAGGGATCAGCAGCAGACGTTGACTCAATTTTTAAATTGATTCAACGTCTGCTGCTGATCCCCACAGCAGAATGCCATAAGACATAGTACTGTGGAAATAAGCATAGTATACTAGTCTAGCTGTGGCTACATCGGTTAACTGCCTTATCTTCCTTACTGCATAGGCAGCCGAACTTAACCTGCCCGAAAGAGTTCTAATGTGCGCGCCCCACTGCAATTTTGAATCGATAGTAATCCCCAAGAATACAGTTTCCGTTATAATTTCAAGATTTTTGCCGTCAAGATTTAGATTTAGGTCACGTTGAGGTACATTTGGTAAAGAGAACTTTAGACATTTTGTTTTTTTCGCGTTCAGTAAAAGATTATTAGCTGCGAACCATTCCGAGAGAACAATTAGACTTTCGTTGACATGTAAGACATCCGTATCTTTCCTATCTATTTTAAAAATTAGCGAAGTATCATCAGCAAATAAAATTATATCCGATAATTTGGCGACCTCAATTGTCAAATTATGATAAGTAGTTTTGAAGTTATGAGAGAACAGATGAACATATTATATACATGAATGTACTTACATACATACATACAAACATACCGGTCAAAAACGTAACCCTCCTTTTGGCCTCGCCGTAATCGGGGCAAAAACTAAAACCCGACTAGGTACTGAAAAATCACACTCAAAAAAGTATGAATCAAGAAAATATTCTCATCTGAAATTGTTATGTACAATCTATTCGATATGTGTCGGGTATTAAATAAACAACTTACATGTTGTTAGTATTGTATCAAAATAAGACTTGTAACGCCTTTTATAATATATTTGAACAGTTACTGTACTGAATGTTTGAAGGACAAAATAAACAGTTCGTCCGCTCAATCTTACTAAACACGTTGTTTGATTCGTAGGTTATGGGCCCAGCATCCTTGCGTTTTTTATGTTGGTATGTAATTTCTCGAGTAAAAGTAGTGAAACATAGTAAGGAACGTGTTATTCAGTGTGCGCAATAAAAGTTTGCAAGAATGACGGCGAACTATCTAGCAAATGTTCCTAAACTAAATGGCCGAGAGACTACAGTGAATGATGTTCGCCGCTAAGAATTTTCTAATCCTAGAACATATGGTGCACCGCATTAAACCAGTTTCTGGACAGATGATAGAAACCACAGACGATGCGATGGGAGAACCAAAGCAAAGTTAATTATGACTATAGATAGTGCGTTATATGTAAATATAAAACAGGTGAAAACTTCGTTGTAACTATGGAACAAGTTAAAGGCATTATTTGATGATTCAAGTTTTACTTGAAGAATATCTATGTAACGTAATTTGATATCAATTCGCCTGGAAAATTGTATTTCTATGCAGTCGTAAGTAACGCAAATAGTCGAAAATGGACAAAAATTATTTAGGACAGGATTTAATACCAGTGATGAGTGTATTGGTTGTTTATTGTTGGCGGGATTGTCAGAAAAGTTCATGCAGATGATAATTGCGATCGAGCATTCTAGCATACAAATTACAACCGACGCCATTAGAACCAAACTCATGGATATGGTTACGGAATTATTTATTTATAATTATTTATTTTATTTTCAGCCTATCCTGTCCCAATGCAGGGCAAAGGAGGAAATAGTGAATGTAATATAAAATAATATTTGTTTTTTAAATACGGAAGTGAGTGAAAATAGTCAATCTAAATCGAATAAAGCTATACTTCATAAAAGATAGCTTGATCTCTTCGACAGCTGACAGTATAAATACAGTAACAATAGCGCTAGACAGGCTAACAATAACGTATACGTCAGTTTGACATATGTCGCAGAGTTCAAGCTATCTTTTATGAAGTATAGAACATTTAGCAGCACGCAGAACTTTCAACACAAAAAAAAAATTGTCTATGGCCAATGCGCAGAGCAGAAAGCAAAAGTTAACAAATGTCTATGGTAGACATAAAAGTCACGTCAAATGTTACCGGTGTAAATAAACGGGACACTACAAAAATCAATACACAAATAGTGATAATACAAAATTACACACAATATATAGTCAACGTAAAAAAAGTTACGCATTATAACGCATACGTTACGCATTAGTTACGCGTTTTAAGTGGCCAATTTAATAAATACGACTGATACATTGACTCAGGTGCGAGCATACACCTAACAGCTAATGAGCAGTGGATTGAGAATGCTACATAGCACAAAATGAAAGATATATGTGTTGCTAATAGTGAGAGGTTGCAAGTATTATGTTCCGGCGATGTGACCATTATAACTAAAACTGATCAATGTGAATTTGAAATTCCAGTAAAGAATGAATTATGTGCTCCAGGATTGACTACCAACTTGCTATCAGTGAAACAGTTAATAAAAGCCAGTAATATAGTTCAGTTTACGACAATTGGCTGTGAAGCATACAACAAAAACAGTGAACTGGTGGCCACAGCTGTATTGAATAATGGAGTGTAAAGCAAGTTGATAATACCAGACAGCGTTGTTGCTAATTTAGCTACATCAAGTATTACGTGGCATCGTCATTTGGGTCATGTTAATAGCAAATACCTGAATAAAATGAGCAGTGCTGTTGAAGGTATGAATCTTCAAGAAAAATAGTATACTATAAAAATATAGTTTGCTGTGAAGGTAAGCATTGTCGATTGCCATTCACAATTTGAGGGTTAAAGAAGCAAAGAATTACTTCACTTAGTTCATACAGATAATTGTTGACCTATGGAGCATGAATCATTGGCCGGTTCCAGGTACTTTATATTATTTATTGATGACTATAGTCGTATGACACATGTATATTTTATTAAACATAAAAGTGAACCATTGACATGTTTTGCAGAATTTAAAGCAAATGTCGAGGAACAAACTGATAAGAATATAAAGATCTTGAGAACCGACAATGGGTGTGAATATTGTATTAAAGAATTTGAATCATATCTCAAGAATGAAGGTATCATTCACCAGATGAGTAACTCATATACCCCGGAACAAAATGGCTTGTCAGAGAGGAATAATCATACAATTGTTGAAAAGGCCAGATACTTACTATTTGATACCAATATGGGGCAGGAGTTCTGGTCAGAGTCTACCAATACTGCCGTTTAATTACAAAATCGTATAGTTCTACCTGCTCTAAATGAAAAAACTCATTAAGAAATCTGGACTGGGTGCAAACCAGATATAAGTCACTTGCGTATACTTGGTAGCAAGGTAATGGCACATGTGGCTAAAGAGAAGCGCCAAAAGTGGGACCGTAAGTATGAAGAGCACATACTAGTGGGTATCATCTGTCAAAATGTGACATTTGTGACAAAATGGGTGTGCCCGTATTAGCAATATTAAGACTCGATGAGTCCCAAATAAACGTCAGGCAATTTTCTCCCGCCACCGGTGCTAGTATTTAAGACAAAATGGCTTTATCGCCCAAACTGCGATGAAATGTGTGACTCAAGCAAAGTCACAGTAGGCCGTACTCGCCGGGCAGCAATAAGAAAGGCATGTCACGCCTTTAAAATATGCCACATGTTTGACCCGTGCATTTAAGACAAATTGTAAGACATGACATAATTTATCATGTCTTGTCACAAATGTCTTGGGTGCGCCCATGCTCGCCGGGCAGGTAATTTCTCCTTCTTGAGAAGCTTCGTCAAACTAGTCCATTATTTCAAAGGAGGTCGTCCTCGGCCACTTTTGCCTTCAGGTAGGCTCAGAGCCGTCCTCACGACGTGTTCTTCTGTCCTTCTCAAGGCATGTACCTCAATCCACTCGCCGTTAATTGTCCTATATTGGAGCACCTTACTGCCTCTTTTACGGACAAATATAACTTTTTTGCTACCCTACTGTATACTCCTGCTGATCAAATAATAATTATGCTGTAAAAATAACTTCTTCGCACATTTTACTTGCTGACCGAATATTTAAAACAAATAAAATTTTATTACATGATTGGACAATGCTTGTTTGTGCACTTATCAAGTCTGTTCATGCTCTGCCTAATGTGCCATAATGCAATTATCAAATTTGATTTATTTTAGTACGTGGAGGACTTACAGGTAATAATAACAGACAAAAAGGAAACTATAGTAAATTTTTATCAATGGCCCAACAGTTACGTCTAGTTGTCGGCACGTAACTTGGCAAGGTTTTGGCGTGCACAGTGCGTGAACTGACCAACCACCATAGATGGCTCGATTAGATGTCAATGTGTGCGCTTTTATAATAAGCTTCCAAGCCACGTACAAAATCTAAGTCTTAATAAATTCAAAATATTAATTAAACGTAAGTTGTGCCAGAAAGAATTTTATACCATTAATGATTACGTTGAGGACAAAAAGGCTTGGGATTGACCTGCTCCAATTAAATTTGTATTTTTTTTTTATATTTTGCACTTTTTTTAATGACAAGAATATTCACTTTTTAAAGTATTATATTATTTTATTTTAATTATTGTGAATGTGAATACTATGTGGACCTATTTTTTTTGTTTTTAGTTTTAATTTAGCTTAGTTTTTAATCGTGGTCTGGTAGTTTGAGTAGTTTATGCGGCCTACCCGAATGTCCTTTCTTTGGTATTGATCGTCGAATCGTCGAGCTCCTTAGATTCTGAGTCTTAATTCTTCCATACAAACGTGGTCTAGGGATTATTCCACTGATGACGATGTACGTTCAAAATAAAAATTATATCAATTTGTCTCATCATTATCTAGCCCTGTATGTAAACAAAAAAGTAAAAATAAAAAATTTTTGAAAGTTATGAGCGTCGAAAGTTCCATATTTCAACACTAATTTAACGCATCTTTGGGCGGCAATAAATACCATAAGAAGAAGAAAATTGCAAAACGGCCACCATACAGGGATATATTAGTAGTTCAACAATGCAAATAATTTTATTTTGGAAATAAACATTTAGTCGTTTTTTCATGATATCTAGCCTCCCAAAAGTCTGTTTACAAAATTTCACGTGCTCGTTTTCGTCCTAAATCATCATCCATTTCGCTACAAACGTACAAAAGTAATTCGTACGCAAACTAGCTTCTTACTGCTCATCACAGCATCTATCTCTTTCGCACGAGTTGTCGGATGAGATAGCTGGCATTTTAACCCCGCGCACAAAATAGTTCGTGCCGTCGACGAGTGTAACCTTAACGAAAGCGTCGCCATAGCGATTAACAAAAAACTTCAAGCACTATCGAAATGGCACGTGATCAATCATTTTCATTTTGGCATTTAGCCAATCACCAATCTACACAATGGTCAGACAAAATTTGAGAATAGTTGAGTCAAAATTTGAGTTTATCGACACTAAAAGAAGGAGAAGAAGCCAATTGCCAACGCTTACAGAATAATGCTTTGTCTTGAGCCTGGTAATCATTAAGCCACTGGACTTCATAAGTTTAGAAACTAATAATGATTAAATAACAGAAAAACACCGATTGTCAAAGAGCGTCGCAGACATTGTTCTAGTCAAGTGTCAATCGATGTCAGCGACAGCGATGATCAAAATGCCAAATATAAAGAATTTGATCAGGTGAAATTTTTGATAGCGCTTGGCAATCAGTAATAGTACATTATGGTACAAGTGTGCGATGTTGGTGATTACCGCTGAGGCGCCATTGAGACCCGAGCCGTAGGTAAAGGTCTTAAGAGAGCCGAGGACGGTAATCATCAATACACACGTGTATTATACGACGTTTTTCAACACACTTGTGAAGAAAATAATACAAAAAAATCAATTTCAACAGTAAAAACGAGTTGTGAATTTTTTTCACAATGGCGATCGGCCATAGACTAAAACAATGAGGTTACTTTTTTAACTTATCGCGGATAGCGTTTTAGCCATGTACAAAATCGGGCATTTCAAGTTTTCTTTATTTCAGAGAAACAAAAGTTATATTTGAGGGCAAGTTTTATTTATTAAACACGTACGTTGCATGAAATGAGCAAACAATATGTTAGGTACTAGCATTTTGCTGTCTATGTACTATTGTACTATTGAGCACGATCTTTTTTGTATCGAAACTTTTTTAAGAACAAAGCAACTCAACGAATAAATTAAAAAAAAAACCTCGATAACTCACTTGTGAATAATAGAAATGAAAAGTCACAGTTTGATAACAGGTATCATTATGTGCCTAATTGCGGTGAAATTAGAGCCACTTTATGAGCAAGTGTGTTGAAAAGTATATTATTTTATAAAAGTCATCATTAATTAAATTGAGATGTGACTTATATGAGATTAGCAAAATAGCTACCACTTACCAGTTTCATGCTCCCATGCTTCAGCTTTCAATATAACGAGCACTAAACATAAAACTAAATTTAGCATTTTTGTAATTACTCTAATTACTATATTATAGGTGACAATGCTTGAAATAAACGATAATTATTACTATTAATTATTATTAAAAGTCAACACCAACTAAATATAAAATAAACACATAAATGGTGCAATTACAAGGTGACTTCACTGTATTGATTTGTTACTGAAATACAGTATCCATCATTTCAATATTTTTAGGACAGGTTGAATTATTTGCTGTAAATCCTAATAAAGCTTAGCTTTTCGTATTTTGGACACACACCTATACTAAATCCTATCTTACTTCTTACAAAACTATTTTATTTTTTTAATATTTTAAATGTGAAAGTTAGAATGGATAGATGTTTGTTACTCAATTACGCTAGAACGGCTGAACGGATCTAGATGAATTATAGTCTGGAATAGCAAATAGAATACTGTTTATCCAGATAGAATATGTTCTCGTGGAATAATTTCCGACATTCTTGCGAAAGTTTGGATGGATGGCTGAAAACAACAAGTTTTAGAACTGACCGATGGAAAGTTCAAAAACTACATCAAACGTGTCTTTTTTTTTTCTTATTTTTTATTCGTGATGGGTTTGCTCTTGACTCTAGTCTAGGTCAGAGGTGACAGAGACAAAGTCGACGATGGAGTGAGCTTACCCAGAAGAAGCCTGTTCACTCTAACTTTGAAGAGATTCGAGTTGTATGCGTTCGGAAACACAGACACAGGCAGTGAGTTCCTTATTAAAAAAGCATATTATAAAATCAAGGACTACGTTGAAGATAAAAAATATGGCTTTAGATCCTTCTGCGCATGCGGCTTCCCTGGTAACTCATAAACGGCACAAATATGTGGATGTCTCTAACTATTCTCAATCTCATTTTTTTCTCTTTTATTAGACTTTACCTTGTTTTCCAATCATCATTATAGCCCTTTGCTATGAATAGTTACAGCACTGGTAACAGTATTTGTGCCACATGTTAAATTTAGTGTTGTATTTTTTAATTTTTTTTTTTTTTTTACCTTTGTATAGATTCTTTTACCGATTGTGAATGTGTGAACATTGTAGGCTTTCTAGATTTCTAGATGATTGTTAACATTTGTTAACTTTTTATTTTGTTTTTTTTTTTATTTCGTACGACTTATTGTCGGGCCTACGTTGTCCCCCCATATCCAAGTACTAATGCTGTAACATGGAAATATTGTAAACACAATTTTTTTTAAAGAGTAACCATGGAGTTTCTTGCCGGTTCTTCTCCATAGGAAACGACTAACCCGAACCGTGCACCTTTTGTCGATGTTTTATAAGTGCCCATGTAGGCTTATGTAAAATAAAAATAAATTGATTTGATTTGACAACACAATTTTTATTGTTTTTAGGGTTCCGAAGTCAACTAGGAACCCTTATAGTTTCGCTCTGTCCGTCTGTCGGTCCGCAGCTTAGCTCAAAGAATCTAAGTACTAGGAAGCTATAATTTGGCATGGATATACATATTAATAATTCCGACAAAGTGGTAAAATAAAATCATGAAAAATATTTTTTTGGGGTTCCTTCAATAGACGTAAAATGGGGAAGTTTTTTTTTTCTCGGCTGTCAAAAATATAAACAAAAATATTATGGGTTTGTTACAACCATTTTTCGATTCAGAGATTCGTTTGCTTAAAATTAAGCTTTAAATTGCTGAAAAATGTATGTTAGGGTCAAGTTCCGTGTGCGCGCGCTCAGCGTACGGTTGTGTATAGCGATTTAATTGCGTAAACAGTGACCAATTATAATTATAAATCTCGCAAATAAAGAACAAAGTGAAAGTAAAAATGGTGCAATGTAAAAAATGCAAACTGTTTCTATCATTGGCTAAAGACGATATAGTGCGATGTAAGGGTGAATGTGAAAATGTTTACCATAAAAAATGTGCAACTAAAAAGTTCCTCAGCACTACACTCTGCGACGACTGCCAGACAAACAAAAGCAGCCCTAAACAATCCGCAGATAATACGAAAATTACATTGAACCCTAGAGAAGAGTCTGGGGAGAACGTTTTGGCTGAGGTCAATAAAAAGTTAACTGTAATTTATAACCTTGAGAAGAAAATACAGGAACTTACCAGCAGCGTTGAATTTTATGGTGACATGTATCAGACATTAATTGATTTTAAGGAAGAAGCTCATAAGAAAATAAAGGCATTAGAACAGAAAAATGTTTATTTGGAGAAATGTAACAAAGCATTAGAAGAACGGGTACAGGAGTTGGAAATAAAAGACAAAGAGAAAAACATTGAAATTCACGGATTAGAGAAGCACGAAAACGAAAATACTATATTAGTTGTCCAAAAAATGGCACAAAAACTAAATTTAGACCCAAATGAAATTCAAGATGCACAGAGGGTAGGTCAAGAAAAAACAGAAGACAAGAAGCCCAAGATTGTGTTGGTCACGCTTCGGTCTAAATGTGCTCGCAGCAGCTGGATGCTTGTAAAGAAGGAAACAAAAATAACCAATAACAAAGTTTATGATAATGGCAGCGAAAAGCGAATTTATATTAACGAAGATTTACCAAAATACAAACGACAGCTTCTGTGGACTGTAAGAAATAAACTTAAGCCTAAAGGTTTCCAATATGTTTGGGTGCAGAATTGTAATATCCTGGTCAAAAAGAATGATGACGAAAAAAAGATCTATAACATTAGATCGGAGGAAGATCTGAACAAATTCGATGAATGTAAATAAACACGCGTACATGACGCGGTGAGTACACACGAGGTGATAACTAACAGCAACATTCGATCGTACAGATAGCTACTCCGGTAATATCAACTTTAAAAGATACTATGATATAAAAGCTTTAAATAACGACCTATCCCAAAATATATGGAATACCCACATATTACATTTGAACATAAGATCACTTCGGAAACATTTTAACGAGCTATTAATGTTGCTTGATAAAAATAAATACAACATAGATATCTTAATATTAAGCGAAATAAATATAAAGAGGGAAGAACTTCCATTTTATCAAATAGTAGGATATAGAACATTTATACATACTAGAGAAACGAGCAGAGGAGGAGGAATATTAATATACGCCAAGAATCGATTGAATTTCGAAGCTAAAATGGTAAACACAGAAGCAGTAGAAACACTTCATGGTCAATTCAAAATTGGAATCACGAATCGCCGATCATCATGGAATCGGGTTAATGTTGAACTTTTCTGTGAGTGGAAGCGAATATCAGTGTGTGAGTGGCAATAACAATCGTATGCGCGAAGTGTTAAGTGATAAAATCGTTAGGCAAAAACTAGCTGAATATGAATGGGCCGAGTTAAAAACAATAACGTGTCCGGTATTATTATATCAGAGGATGTGTAGTGTATTTAATCGCATCTACAAGGAGAGTACAATTAAAATTAGCACAGATAATAAGAAAGTTATAAGGCAGCCATGGATAGATAAGTATTTATATACAATGTTATTACGAAGGGATTATTTATTTAGAGTTTGGAAAGCGGATCCAAAGAATATGAACAAGCGATTAGACTATACAAAATATAGAAATAAAGTAAGCAAATTAACAAATACGGCAAAAAATAAGTATAGACAGGCTCAAATTGTAAAATGTAATGGAGATTTTAGGAAAATATGGACAAATATAAACATATGGTTGGGTCGAAACAAAACTAGCTTGGACGATGTTATTTTAAGGTACTTAGGAAAAACAAATTGTATAGAACAGATTTGTACAAAATTTTCTGAAACATTTACGGAGGAAATAAAGGCAATTAAACATGTATGTAACTTGACGTTTTTGGATAGAAATAAATATGTAAAACCGAGTGACGTCAGCTATAGATACAAGAAGGTGACCGCGTCAGAGGTAGAAAAGGTCATAAGAACATTGTCCTGTGAAAAAGCACCCGGTTCAGATGGAATACGGGTGCAAGACATTATATATTTAAGTAAGCAAATAAGTCCTATTATAGCAGCATTAGTGAATATGTCCTTATCTAAAGGTATTTACCCAGACCAGTTAAAACATGCAATTATACGTCCTGTATACAAATCAGGCAGTCATTTAGAATATGGTAACTATAGGCCTATCGCAATATTATCTGTTATAGATAAAATAATAGAAAAACATATTGTAGGACAGATTAGCGCTTTCTTAGAACAGCACAACATATTGTGTGACACACAGCACGGTTTCCGGAGGGGGCGCAACACTGTATCTGCCTTGTTAGGATTTTCAGATTATGTTAATGATTGCTTAGATTCTGGTAAACAAATTATAGCACTATTCATTGATTATAAAAAAGCGTTCGATACTTTAGACCATGAGATTTTATTACAGGCAATGGACGAATGCGGAATACGCGGTCCCACAAATAATTGGTTTAGAAACTACCTCACTAGTAGAAAAATAAGCACAATTATCGCCCGTGTGGCTGGGAAAGATGTGGATGTCGATTTGGGTGTTCCTACTGGATCGGTATACGGACCTGTAGGATTTATAATGCACGTAAACAGTGTGTCAAATGTCGTAAGTAAATGTAAGGTGTTCATGTACGCTGACGATATGTGTCTTGTTTATGCCTCCAAAGATATAGCTGAGGTACAAAATTGTATTCAAGGTGACTTTGAAAATATATGCAAATGGGCACACGACAATGGAATTATAATAAATCTCTCAAAAACTAAATGTATGCATATACACTCGCCATATAATCGAAATGCTAAATCTGTAAATAATGAACATCTCACAGTGATAGGACATACATATGAATGTTTGCATAGAAATAAATGTAACTGTTACTGTGCAAAATTGGATTACGTAGATAAATTTAAATATTTAGGTCTAACAATAGATAAGAACTTTAATTGGAGATTACATGTAAATGACATTTGCAATAGGCTAAGATCGGTGCTAAGTAAGTTTTACCATTTAAAAAATGTATTGAACAAACATACGTTAAGAATGGTATATTTTGCGCTTGCCGATTCGCTAATAGGCTATGGACTCCTTGTGTACGGGCGAACCTTTATTACATATGTAAGAGATATAAAAGACATACAAATAAGACTGATAAAGTTTCTGGTTAGTAAAAATGTTAAAGATAAGTGCAACAAAGAGTATGATAGGTTATTTCCCATCTGTAAAATTATACCCATAGATAAAAAAGTAGAATATTTGATAGGTCTGGAATATTATTATAATGATGATTATAAAGTTAATGTTAAAAACAAGTACGACACACGTAGGGCTAGAGAGAACAAACTGGTTCAACCACAGATAACAAATTATTATGGTAAGAGAACATCTAAGTATTTGGTACCTAAAGTGTTTAACAAAATAGATTTATTAAGAGAAAATGTAAAAATTAGTAAAGTAGCAATTAAAACAAAATTAAAAAACATTATACAGGATAGCAAACAGAACTAAATATGTACGTAAGATTAAACCATAACAGTATAATATTATATAAGAAGTAGATTTGTAAGTATGGTGGTGCATTGTGATGTAAAAGAGCGCCTCTCGCCATCAAACGTAAAAGTTTGGCGAGTTTAGAATTAAGTAACACCTCTGTATATATATATATAAATAAAATAAAAAAAAAAAAAAAAAAATAAAAAAAGTGTCGCCCACCCCCTGCCAGCGAAATGGTTGCTCTTGGTTATGTGAAAAAATTCACGGCAATAGTAAATATAACGAAATTAAAAGGAAAACTATCACAGATAAGTAGGCTTTACAAGTTTACGAGTAATAGTCGACCTACTTATAAAATGTACTTGACACAGTAAAAATTTTGTACAAATGCCATTAAAAAATTACTTAAATAACGTTGTTAGCTGTGTAAAACAGAGTAAATATATGCTAATGAACCTTGTAAAAATAAACAAAAATAAAATCATAACAGGCTTTATAAGTTTACAGTCGCCCAACTTATAAAATGTTCTTGGCACAGTAATTTTTCAAATCATAACATCCTTAATAATAATGATTTCTAAATTATTAATGTTTAAGCTCGAATAACGCATTGGAGTGGCCCGACTCGTTGGCAGTACCGGTCCGTAGTCCATACGCTGCATGCGCGCGGGGGTGTCTAGTTTGTGTTAGTGCAGAAGTATTTACGACGTTTTGTAATGTAAAGTCAAATTAGATTCGATTGCCAAGCAAATTACTTATTTTCTTTTGTCGATATCCATCTATAAAGTCAATATTCGACCCGACTAAATCACTAATTGAGTAGCGTAAAACTTTTCAGAACGAAATAGTGAATACCGCAGATTAGAGGTGAATACATACGAATTTTTTCAAATTCCGAAAGAGAAATAAACAAGCAGCGTGCGTGCAAGGATACAGGAACGAACCATACCATTCCCCGTGGCTCTAACGCGCGCTCGTATCGACTCCTTTCGCACCCGCGGTGGTACCCAAATAGATAATATTTTTCTAACTTCTGTTGTGAAGTTGGATTTTATAACTCTTTCTTCAGTTACCAGCTAGTCCTTCTTTAGTTTAAGTCAAGAGTAAATAGGTTACTTCTTGGCAAGCGTGCTTCACCGTAGACCACATCATCGCTTACCATCAGGTGAGATAGTGGTCAAACGCGAGCATATAGATTAAAAAAAACATCACCCTATGTGGGCCCGTTTTTAGAAGTTGTGTCCGCTGAAACCGTTTTAATGTGCATGTAACAACAACAAAACCCTCTTCTTAGTCCGCATTATTAAGCAACTTCGAAACCCTATTACTGCGCGTGGCCCGACACGCACTTGACCGGTTTTTTGTATATTTTGTAAGTGTGCCTACGGGTAGAAAGTCTAAAATAAACCTTAATTTAATTTATATATATATTATGTCCATTAAAAATACATGAGAAGAATAAATAAAAAATAAAATATTGCTGCGTTAAGTAACACGATCTTGATTTATTTGCTATCCCAGGACATTCCGGTTACATGGTCGCACTGGAGATATCGTGGTATTATTCACAATGAAGGAAAACTTTGTAATTATCCTTGAGCACACACAAACACTACATGGGAATACTGTCGAATAAATACGAAAACAGATTTTTTCCTGTTAAAGGCAATTTTATTGGGAAATGAAATACCTCATTCCACTTTGAAAAGTATTCTGTTTCATCCTTTGTCTGCCAGCGTTCTAAGCCAGCGTTCAGCTGTTGTGGCGTGATTAAAACAGACAAGTATTTAAACATTTAAATAATTATGCAAGGAGGAGGTTTCTCAATTCGACCGAATATTTGTTTTTATGTGTGTTCGCGGATAACTTCGTCATCTATGAACCAATTTTGATGATTCTTTTTTTGTTGGAAAGGAGATATTCTTTGGTACTGTGGTACCATGATAAGGAAACTAGGATCTGATAATGGGATGCTAGAGAAATCAAGGAAACTCCTCAAATATTATAGGCATACATATAGCGATTTTAGTATTTTTATCAATAATATAATCATTTGCACTCAAAAAGTATCATTTGGTGAAGTGGAACTGATGAAGAAGACCACAATGGCCACTGTAACTCCGAAAATGTTTGAAAAACTTTTGGCACCTTTTGGAAACTTTTGGCAACTTTTAGAAAACTCCGTGTTTGGACCTATTGGAATCGTCATGATATTTACTTTGGCTATAAATCATTTTCATGTTATTTGGAGGTACCTACCAAAACTAAAAAGAGGAAAATAAAATACTTTTTAACAAAAAATCAAAATGACTTCCAAAGCAAAACACTACAAAGCGAAAAATAACTTTCTTTTTCGAAGTCGGTGTCGAATAAAGGAAAACAATGGGTACAAAAGTCAGTGTCAGTGTTAAAAAGTTTTTTTTACATCTAAACTATTGGTATGCAGATAGTTTGTAAGCGTTTTATGTAAAAAAATTGGTAGACGAAGTCACGGGCAAAGTTTTTTTTATTATTATCTATAGGCTTGCGCTTGACCTCACCTGATGGTAAGCGATGATGTGGTCGAACGTGAAGCACGTGTTAGATCATGAATGGAACTCTATATAAAAGTATTGATATCTACCAAGATAGCAAGCTTTTAATGTCAAGATGGTTGTTGGTTATTTACTGTGTATCAGAGTTCTAATGTATGTGGTGTGTAAGGGAAGGGTTTTATGAATAAAAGCACAGAAAGACAATACTAGTTAATTATTTAAATAAAGCTTGTCAATTAATTTATATTTAGAAGGCTCATGGAGCTTACTGCCCTTTCGCTAGACCTAGTTCTCGTGGGGAAGAAGGGCAACAAACCCCACGGCAGCTCTTTCATAGTATTTATCGATATCTTTTACAACCACAAAGTGTTTACAATATAATATAATCAAAATAACAAGGATAAGGCAAAGGACATAGACTAGCCCTTAAATCAATATTACATATTAGGAATAAAGGCCATAATATGATATAAATACAGTTTAAACACAACCATTAGCAATAATAAAGTTATAATATCAAATAACTTACTTTAGCCTTGTGTAGTCGATCATACACCAATTATTAATGATAAAGGAAATATAATAATATATCTGGCCAGGTACTGGCTTGTAGTTCACAGAAAAGTAAGTCGGCTTATCCATTACACAATATTTTATAATCTCGGGTCTATCAGTGTCTAAATACGTCCAATATGAGAAAATGGCGCGGTATCCCGCCTTTTTCTATATTGCTTTAAATAATCCCACAATTAGGTGAACAATATTAACTATCATGTAATGAATCCATTTTGCCGGTATTCAGCAAGGTTTTTGAGAAGATAATGCTAAATCAAATGCTCATTCATTTTAATACGAATAACATCTTGCATGATAGACAGTATGGTTTCACCAGAGGACGTTGTACAACTGACGCTGGGGTCACCCTATTAAAACACATCTTTAATGCGTGGGAAGAGTCGCAGGATGCCATAGGTATCTTCTGCGACCTGTCGAAGGCGTTTGATTGCGTTAATCATGAAACGTTACTTCTGAAACTTGAGCATTACGGGCTAGGTCAGTCAGCGTTAAGTTTGGTTAAATCTTATTTGAATGATAGACAGCAATTAGTTCAAATAAACGGTGTGAATTCGTCCGGGTTAAACGTGAAAATGGGGGTACCCCAGGGCTCAATTTTAGGTCCTTTCTTATTCTTAGTATACATAAACGATTTACCCCGTTTATTGGAAAACAAATTAAACATGGTGTTATTTGCTGACGACACATCTTTAATTTTTAAAATAAACAGACGTACTTGTCAGGTTGACGACGTAAATAACGCGCTACGGCAGGTTCAGGATTGGTTCACAGCCAATAATTTAGTTTTAAATGGTAAAAAAACCAAGTGCGTAAAATTTTCATTGCCGAATGTCAAAAGTACTGATTGTGACATTATGTTAAACAAGGAGAAGCTAGAATTCGTCGATAAAACGGTTTTCCTGGGGATCACGCTGGACTCAAGGCTGCAATGGGGTTCTCATTTGGTGTCCCTTGCGGGGCGGCTGAGTTCGGCGGCTTATGCTGTTGGAAAGATTCGTCGGTTAACGGATGTGGATACCGCGAGACTGGTATATTTTAGTTATTTTCATAGTATAATGTCTTACGGTATCTTACTATGGGGAAGAGCTGCAGACATTGAGTCAATTTTTATTCTGCAAAAACGAGCCATCAGAGCAATATATAATCTTCGCCGGCGCGATTCTCTAAGGGAACTGTTTAAGGACATTAACATCATGACGGTTCCTTGTCAATATATTTATGAAAACATCATGTACGTGAGAAAGAATTTACATCTTTTTAGTAAAAACGGCGACAGACATAATTACGTTACTAGAAATAGGGACCAATTAGTTCAACCAGGTTTCAGACTGGCAAAAGTAGCTTCATCTTTCATGGGGTACTGTACAAAATGTTACAATAAAATTCCTCCCCAAATTCTTGAGCTGAACGAGACGAAATTTAAAACTTGTATAAAACGCACACTATGCAGGCTGGCATATTATAAGTTGGGGGATTACATCACTGATAAAAATGCTTGGCTAAATGCTATTCCTGCTCAACATCCACTAGGGCGCAAAAACAAATGATATGCAGAACATTATTGTTTTGAATTATTGTTGGAACTGCTGTAGACTGAATGAATATTTTTGTATTGTATAAACTCAATTTCCTTAGTATTGTATAACTGCACGGCACGTGTGTGAGTACTATGTACCCGACTGTAAATCTAACATTTACTGTACCTGTGTGTCGTTCGTTGACTTGTGTGTGCCCTGGCAGTTGAGTGTGTCATGCTCTCTCAAATGTTTCTCTGATGGTGGCGCGTGTGTTGGATCATCCGGTTCCCTTCATTATGGTTGAGCTGGGTGGTGCCATTCATGCGTCATGTTCGTGAACGGACGCCAGTTGGGATTGGTCATAACTTAACTGCTTCGGATGTTAATGCTTTTCTAGCATCTATTATATAACTGCACAGTACATGTGTGAGTACTTTTATTACTTTATGCCTGTACTTAGTATAGTGTGTAGTGCTATTCTGAGTGCATTTTCCTCACATATGTGAATTTATTAATGTATGTACTTATGTAACTAAATATTGTAAAAAAACATTTTCTTTAAAAGAGTAAGTATGGAGTTTCTTGTGCATTCTTCTCCATAACAAGCTACTTTCCGAATGCACGGTAGAATCAACTTTTATAACTTTATGTACCTAACGTTCAAAAGTGCCGCTTGGTGGCCTATTTGAAATAAAATATCTTTGTCTTTTGTCTTTGTCTTTTTTAAAACGTAACAAGACAATTAAGGAATTTAATAACACCTCTTTAGTCATTCTTAATCAAAATTCTATAGAATATTGAGACTATAACAGACAGTATTGTACTAATTGTTTCAAAGAACTTATAATACTAATATAGCAATATAAAATCCAGGATACATCACAATAATCATTACAAATAACGTAATAATTTATAGAATATCATCAATGTGGCTTAATACAAGTTTAAGAGTTATTTCCGGTACACAACAATATTTACTTAGGTGGGTACTCTTTTAAATTCGTAGGTAGTTGACAACACAATAATAATTTAGGTCGGTACTTAAACATTTGTCGGTAGGCGCTTAGTAAATATGACAGGTATGTATTATGTAGCAAACCATTGTGACTTGAAAAATGAAAATTCACGATTTAATGACTTCACACATACTTCAAATTCTAACACACGATTGCCTAGAAAAACCATTCACTCTTGACTTGACCCTAGAAAGTAGACCCCTAGATTGTAGCTATCGGGAAACACAGACTCGGGCAAGGAATTCCACTCCTTAGCTGTACGCATAATAAAAGTGTCCCCAAAACGTTTTGTGCATATGGGTGGGATGTCCACCATGTACCGATGACGCATCGCCGTACGTCTGGTAGTCCGATGGTAGAACGGGCTGGGTAAATCATGCAATTCCTTCGCACACTCCCCGAAATGTACCTAACCGATAAAAAACTGACAAGCTGGCAACTCGGCGACGATGTTCAAGGCTCTGGAGCTTTGACTTGACCAGTGCCTCATTGCTTTTATTGGCCCGCTTTTCAATCGACTCTAATGCATCAAGCTGGTATTTGGCAGATCCATCCCAGAGATGAGAACAGTACTCCATGCACGTTCGAATCTGCGCTTGATACAAGTTATATTATAAATGCGAATGTGAATGAAGAAATTTTTGTTTGTTTGTAATGCTTACACGCCTTAACTGCTGAACATCTTATCATTAATTCTTTAATTAGTTTTCATTCTTTCATTGAATATCTTATCTTCTCATTTGGCATATGGATGGACCAGTATCAGGATTAGGACGTGGGATATTCGTCATCTTGGTATAATGTTCTCTTGGGATAAAAAAAATCAATTTTCACGCGGGCGATGCTGCGCACAGAAGCTAGTTAATAGTTATGTAAGAGTAAAAACCTAAGCTGTTTCCGCAGGTGTAGTATCCATTATTCACTATCTAATGTTAAGAACCTTTACATGTAATCGTTTAATTAAAAAAAACTATGCGCAATAAGCGACGATTAACACAAATTATGCTTTTCTGAACGCTCGCTACAGTAAATAAACAGTAATAAACAAGGAGCGTGCGCACCAACGCAGGTATCCAGGTACGAACCAACCCCGAGGCTCTAACGTGCGCTCGTAACGGCTCCTTTCACAATTCGCACCCGCGGTGGTACTCAAATAGATAATATTTTTGTAACTTCAGTTACGAAGTTGGATTTTATAACTCCTTCTTCAGTTACCAGTTAGGTTAGTCCTTATTTAGTTTAATTCAAAAGTAAATATGTTACGTCTAGGCAAGCGTGCTACACATCATCGCTTACCATCAGGAGAGATAGTGGTCAAACGCGAGCATATAGATTAAAAAAACGTCATCCTATGTGGGCCCGTTTTTAGATGTTGTGTGCCGCTGAAATCCCTTTTCTTAGTCCGCATTATTATGCAACTTCGGAACCCTATTACTGCGCGTGGCCCGACACGCACTTGACCGGTTTTTTTTTTCTAGGGTCATTCTTTCGCGGAAAATCGGTGCCATTTAGAAAATGACTTCAAATGCACAACGCCAATGGAGTTCAACTGTCCCAGTATCTGAATTGCATGTGTTGAGATGAGATATTTTACTTCTTGGGCACTTTAAATTCGTCTAACTTTTGATAGAATGAACCGATTGCGATGAATCAAAAACTAAGTAATACTTCAAGTTACGCACAATTTTAATGTATAAAAGTTATCTACATAAGTTTCGTACATTTTACGTGATGCGTGCACAAATAAGCAGGTGAACAGACAAACAGACAAAAATTCAAAAAATGCTGGAAATGGGTTGTTTAACCTTTAACTCACTGGCTATTTTTTTGGAAATATTTTCGATGTACAATAATGACTTTTCTACAGATTTATTATATGTATTGATGACAATGATGATGATATCTGCCATGTAAGTTCAAAATAGGGTGTCTGTGCGATAGTTTTGTTCTCAATTATATTTAATTTGTCGTACTTAGTTTTAGAGTATTGGAAAGTGATGGTTTATGGCCCTAATGGTGGTGATAGGATAAACACTGCCTTTGTGTTTTACAAGATTGTATTTAAATAAAGATATTAAAAAAAACCAGGCAAGTGCCCCACTTAAATATTAATTTTATTCTGTTTTTAATATTTGTTGTTATAGCGGCAACAGGAATACATCATCTGTGAAAATTTCAACTGTCTAGCTATCACGGTTCATGAGATACAGCCTGGTGACAGACGGACAGACAGACAGACAGACGGATCGTGAAGTCTTAGTAATAGGGTCCCGTTTTTAGCCTTTGGGTACGGAACCCTAAAAACGGTCGACGGTTAAAACTGGGTTGAAGGCGTAAGGTGACAGGACGGCGGCGAATGAGCAGTGATCAGCTGGACTGGCCGATGCGCGGTCGCCTTGCAAGTAGGGATGGCGAGCTAGTGATGTCTTAGCATGCTTCCGGCGTTGAAGACTTGTGTTCAAGATTATGCTGGAAGAGGAATGATGGTGTTATAAGCTCGTTCCTTTCTTCGTCTTGATGTCTGCTACTCTGCTTATGCCGTCTCTCCCAGGTATGAGACGTACGATACGACCAAATAGCCTCATTAGTGGTGGTGCTTGCTTCTCCTTGAGTACCAACTATGATCCCCTCTTCGAGCACCCCATCGGAGTCCATCCACTTGGTTCTCTGTTGGAGTTAAAATATATACTTACTTAGAGAATCTGTTCCAGAAACAACAGGCTTCAGATATTCTATGCGCTGGTAACGTTTTAGGCTGGAAATGTTCTGGTTGATGACCTGTGGACGTGGCAGGGATGTGAGAGATCTCCCAATAAGGAAGTGCAGTGAAGCAGTCATTTACGGAACAGTGGAAAGAGGAGTAAGAGGACACGTGTGTTAAGTATAGCCTCTACCTGAATCAGACATGTAAACATCCCTTCGTAGGCCTGACTCTGTGTATTCGGAATGTAGAGTCCTTCGAGTGAGGTAATTGTTTATCGCTTCAATGCTAATACGCTTTCACAGAGATGCCAAAGAACTGGCCCGCCATTCATACAGAATGTTAAAATGGGATCGACCTAGGGTTCAGTCTTCTTTTACACGCAGATCTTTTGCATTTCTTGGGCCCTTCCTCTATTCAAAATTCTACTATAACAATAACCTTTACTTACAGACGTTTTAAGAATCATATATTTAAATGGCTGCATCCCCTAAACTACAACCAAACGGAAAACCTTTTGCACGTACAGTCGTAAATTTGAGACATAATAGCAACACTTAAGCATGCAATCACCCATCTATATACTCCACACATACTCATACACACACGCATACACTATATTATACTATTTTATTTTAATTACTGTGAATATGAAGACTATGTGGATCTTTTTTTTTTAAATTTTAATTTATCTTAGTTTTTAATCATGGTCTGGCAGTTTGTGTAGTTTATGCGGGCTACCCATATGTCCTTTCTTTGGTATTGTTCGTCGAATCGTTGAGCTCTTTAAATTCTGAGTTGAGCTGCACGGTTATTGACAAATACGCGCACTGACTGTACAGGTTCACTCAATCTGGCTGGTTCTTTCCTCAAAATACCTATTCACACATTAGTCTACATGGTCTTCACATGATCTAACCAAGATTTTGTCTGGACTTTAAAAGAGACTGTGACCTCTGAGTTTGTTTCGGCCTTTCTTCACACAAATAATAAGAGACGAAATGACATTGTCTGCGATTCCAATGCATCCTCAAAATATGTCTTTGTAAATAGATTATTTACATTCTTAGGGCCATTTCTGTACAATAGATTAAATAGAAAATTAAGTATCTATAAGATGAATAATTTTAGCTATAAAAGGATTAGGAGGAGATTATTCTAAAACATTTACTTAGCATCTCTTACGGAGACAGAAGAGCTCCTGGTTATAAACAAATAAGATTTTTTGCGGTGTCTTTAATTTAATTTATTTTAAGTTCTACATATATAAGTTATACTAATTGTTGATTAACACAGGTTCAACCTAGTTCAGGCAAATAAGCAAATGTGTTCTTTTATATTTTTTAAGATGTTTTATTGTAAAATGTGCGTTATGTTAGAAATAAACGATATTAAAGATGGGACATTGAATTTTTGGCCATCCCCTTTAAATTTCCTAATACACGATATCATAGAAAAGCTGTAATAGCTTCAAAGTCATTGTACCATTACCGTTTTATCTCTTACAGTTATGTGTGCATATGGCTCATCATAAACTAGACTATTCCTATTTTTTGTTTCATCAATATTGGGTTTACAACGAGAGTAATCTATTTCTGAATATGAATGTTCTTCTGGATCCTTGTTTTCTGCGCTTCCTGGTGTTTCATAACACGCGTCATATTGATTGTCACATATATTTGTGGGTGGCGTTGAGCTGTCATTCTGCCTTGCCAAAACTCCAGGGCTCTGAAAATACACCACAAAAGTCATTAGTTAGTTAATATGTCCAGTTCAAATTTTTCAACTGAATTTTAAAACAGTTATACCCCATCCATCGAGTGAACTGAAATTTTACATACACAATTGATTTGGATGACAAAGCATGGTTAACTAAAAAGCTTGTTTTAAAAAAAAACAGACCAAGTGCGAGTCGGACTCGCGCACGAAGGGTTCCGTACCATTATCGCAAAAAAACGGCCAAAAATCACTTTTGTTGTATGGGAGCCCTACTTAAATATTTATTTTATTCTTAATTTCAACTGTCTAGATAATATGGTTCATGAGATACAGCCTGGTGACAGACGGACAGACAGACAGACAGACGGATCGCGGAGTCTCAGTAATAGGGTCCCGTTTTTACCCTTTGGGTACGAAAACCCTAAAAAGTCCATTTTAATTTTTTTAAATACTGTCAATATGGAACTAAAACATGGCCATACTTATGTGTATTTTCACTGTGAAACTGGAGTGCCTAAGTTTACCTTTGTTGTTCTAAATGAAAGGGCTACGTACCTCAATATGGCGTTTAGCATTCCTCATCCTCCTGAAGTAGCAAGCCGCGCCAGTCACCGCTAGCACGATGAGCACGGCTCCTATAGAACCGCAGAGGACTAGCGATGAAGACTTGCTGTCTGTATAATCTGACAGTGTTTCACCTAAAATAAAGTTTTCTATTCTTACGATGCACACGACCATGGCTATTTTCTAACAATATGCTGGGTTCGCCACATCGTCCACAAGTCCTCTCCACAGAACTCCACTTCTATTCAAGAATGTTGCGCGAAGCGATTGAAATTAAAAACAGACAAAACGTTCAATTGGGATGACGGTTACAAATTATCCGCGGCGTGGAATCCAGT
The DNA here is from genome assembly GCA_948252205.1 of Orthosia incerta. Lineage (NCBI taxonomy): Eukaryota > Metazoa > Arthropoda > Insecta > Lepidoptera > Noctuidae > Orthosia > Orthosia incerta. Next base: position 11,619,919 of record OX411766.1, on the reverse strand, counting down.
GATTCAAAAAATTTTACCTCGTTTTGTGCAGTCAGCGAACTTACAGAATAAGGAGACGGTCGGTGTTGTGTGTAGAAATGTGTGGGTAGAGAAAGAATTTTCTGCCCCAACGGAGGCAGTACACCGAGACACCAGTCTACCCGGGACCACGGTCGTTGTAACACGGCCGAAACGTCGGGTTAAATAGGTAAATAAATAATCGAAATCATCGCGTTAAATTCCCGGAGTATATTGTTTTTCAATTGATGTCAGCTGTTTGCAATTCCATTACTGTTAATGAACCTTGCATCTTATTATTAGAATTTTTACAATTATGTATAAACCGTAACACGAAAGCTACTGTTCTTCTTAGTTCGTTAAATTTTGAAAATCGTTCCATGTCTATAATATCTTTGTCAGGTTGCTTTAGTGTCATGGTTGCTGCCTTAATTTCTGGTAAATCTACTCCTAACCTGAACGATTGAGAAGGCCAATCTGTCTCATCACAGGGCAGAAAAGACGGCCCGTTCCACCATAACTTGGCTACAGGCAATTCTTCCGGTAACAGGTGTAACGAAATTCAGCGCAATTCTTCTTACATGCCTAAATACGATGTTCACCACTACACAATAACCATTTTATTTTTGATGCATTCTGAGTACTTGACTCAGAAGCAGAAGCCACAAATGATTTTTACAATGCATGTCCTCGAAAAGAGCGTTTCCCAAGCATCCAAACTGTGCGGAAAGTGTCACTTTTTTTAACTAGTGCTTTTTACTTTCCTGAACTTTTTAATTTTTAACTCCAACGTCAGCCCGCCACATAGAGTTTTTATTATTTGAGAAAAGTTTAAAAAATTTGTTTAGTACAGATTATCATTCATATAAAAGGTAAAACAAAACTAATACTTCATTTAAGACGTTTTTATTACTCTAGATTTAGATTTTGATCAATAAATTAATTTTAAATATTCATTAAATATGTTGGGCAGAATTAATATTTTGCTCGTGCCTTTTTGCGTTACGACGTGACAACTATTTGCACATGCGCAGTAAAAGTCAATCTGTGGATATGCTGAGCGCCCTTGAATAAACCCGCCATTTTATTAATTTCTTGCTTGGTTCAGATATATTTTTTTATTTCCTCGCACAGTGCATAGTAAAATGTTGTATGATACACGTGCGTAAGATGATTTCCGACTCGTGTCCACCAAAATACCACTCATCGGAAATCACCTACCTCCCGCACTTGTATCATACATAACTATTTTGTTAATCTAATCTTTTGTTTGTTGCAGGTTTTTTAGATGATGAGCTGGTTCGGTGCAAGGATTATAAAACCCTTTTTAGCAAAAAACTCCTGAAAATCCTGTAACGTAGGCGAACGCCGACGGTCTTTAGTTTCTATGTAATTTATCGGATTCTTTAGGCAATGATTCAATACTTAATAAATCCTTAAAATTATTAGTAACGAGTTGGCCTTTGCTATCAAATCTTTCATATATAATTTGCCTAGCAACATCATAATCATCATCATCAGCCTTTTAGTGTTCCCACTGCTGGGACACTGGCCTCCTCTCTGTGAGAGGTAATGGGCCGAAATCCACCACGCGGGCCCAGTGCGGGTTGGTGGATGTTACATGTCTTCGAATTTTTGGTTCTAGGACATGCCGGTTTCCTGTCGATGTTATCCTTCACTATTTTCACTTAACACTACACGAATTCACTTATGATTTAGACAAGTTATCATCAGCTTCACTAAACTGTTCTTGATTCAGCTGCACTGTTTTCTGAGCTAAGGTAATCAAAGAATAAAACTGATTGTCCATTTTGGAACGATCAACAAGTTGTACATCACTATCATCCGATAAAACTTCTATTCTACACTGAATTGTAATTTTATCAATTTTTTTTTTCTTGTTTATCTTTATATATTTACATACGTACATTATTTACAAACTAATATTAAAATTAAAATAAGAATAAAAATATGTAAAATTACGGGACGTCAAAAAATTCGTCCACATCGCTGTCAACAAGAAAAGTGCCCAGAAGGCTGGCAGCATTGCCACGTTGGATGGCAAACCTGATTCTTTGGCCATGAAAAAGGCCAAATAAGCCGAATACCTAACCGAAGCTTACCACGCATTAGAACCGCCAGGAGATCGGCATGGCAGAAATTCTGTGAATCCATCGAGACAAATAATGAAGCCGCCAGGGTACGGAAGATACTATCAACCGATCAGGACCGAACCCTCGGCGCGTTGAAAAACCCGACAACTCATACACATAAACTGACTATGAGACCAGCAAGGTCCTTCTCGAAACTCACTTCCCGGACTGTCAAATCCTGGAGGACAGGACGTGGGAGGCGGGTACCGAATGGACTCCAACGGAACAAGATTGGTCAAGAGCCCACAATATAGTAACAGTAGACCGGATAAAATGGGCTATCAACACCTTTCAACCTTTCAAGTTGGCGGGACTGGATGGCATCTTCCCAGCCCTGCTGCAGTGGGGGGTAGGTTATCTAACACCATGGCTGTTGGAGATCTATCGGGCCTGCCTAGAACTCAGATACATACCTCTTGCATGGCGGGAGGTGAAAGCCATCTTCATACCCAAACCTGGAAAAACTGATTACACACAACCCAAGGCGTATAGAACTATAAGCCTCACATCCTTCTTACTGAAAACCCTCGAAAGACTTTGCGATAGGCACATCCGTGATGCGACTCGCCGAGTAAAACCACTTCATAAACTGTAAAAATATAGGCTGGCAACATTAATTAGTTCCTGCGAATCACTTTTTAAGTATAGATGTCACTACTAATATTTAGTTAGTTTCTTTATCGAAAAAAATCTAAATAAGCTTATCTTTTTTTTTTGTTGGAAATTAGACATTCTGTTATACTCTGTGATCTGTGTATCTATCGTGAATAATAAATTATTAGAAACGTAAATAAACCAACAAAATATGAAACGTATTTTATATCTATGGCAAAGTCTATGACAGTGTAAGTACCTAACCCAAGTGTCAATATGGCCGACAAGAAAATGTATACCTTGTAAAACAGTGCTTTGTAACAAACAGTCTCTAATAAAATAATAATATGTCGTCTCGTCTCTTTGTGAGTTTTAATAAAACCGAAGAATAACCCAAAGTCATATCCACACGACCATCCAAAATAAACAACAGCATGCGTACTCCACAGGCAGATCAATAGAATCCGCGTTGCAAAATGTGGTTTCTAGAATTGAATGCGCAGTGGACCAAAAATGCACAGCACTGGCTGCCTTCATTGACATCGAGGGCGCTTTCTATAAGACCACGTTCAACAGCATAAACACGGCCCTCGACAGATACAGCATAGACCCGACCCTAGGAGGCTGGATCACCAACATGCTCAAACTGCGAGCGGTTCAGGTCACGGTTAACGACACTACAAGGGCCGTCGTCGCGAAGGACTGTCCACAGGGGGGCATCCTTTCGCCACTTCTGTGGAAACTGGTAGCAGACAGCCTCATCAAAACACTCAACGACAAAGGTTATTTCACTGTTGGCTACGCGGATGATATAACAATAATAATAAACGGGACCGACGAAAACACTCTATGCAATCTCATGCGTCAAGCCCTAAAACTAGTAGAGGTATGGTGCAACGAGCACCAACTCTTAGTGAACCCCACAAAAACGGAATTAATTCTCTTTACTAAAAAGAGGAAACCAATGACAAAGCAGCTACCGAGATTCTATGGAACAACCCTAAGGCTTTCAACCGAAACCAAGTACCTGGGAATTTACTTGGACAAACAATTGAATTGGGTGAAACACATGAACTATATCACCACAAAAGCCAATATATCCCTGTGGCAGTGCAAGAGACTGCTGGGCAGGAATTGGGGGATCAGCCCCATGGTCACCTACTGGCTATACACCACAGTCATTCGACTAATCATTACATACGGCTCGCTGGTCTGGTGGCCCAGGACAGACCTCAGCACATCTCAGAGAGATCTCGAAAAACTGCAGCGGTTTGCTTGCGTTGCAATCACTAGTAGTAGTAGTAGTATGAGAACTACACCCACGGCCGCCCTACAAGCAATGCTGGGACTACCACCTCTGCATCTTATCGTGCGGGAGGAGGCAGCCCTGGCCGCTTTTAGACTCCATCTATCAGGTACCCTAACTAAGGACTCCAGGGATAAGCACACACGCATAAAGGAAGACGCGATCAAGCGGAAACCGATGTAAGCATCGCCATGCGACAAAGCCCCAAAAACACACCACTTTCATAGGCACTACGACATAACGCTTACAGAAGAACAATGTGACTACTCAGGCCCGAAGGAGATGAGAGTGTACACCGACGGGTCGAAAACGGACTCCGGTACCGGAGTCGGAGTCTTCACACACGACCTAAATATAATATCCAGACCGCTAGGAGAATTCAACACCGTCTATCAGGCGGAGTGTGTGGGCATAATACTGGCGGTCCACGCCCTAGAAGCCAGGAGGGTTACGGACACCCACATACGTATACTCTCCGACAGCGCCTCAGTCCTCCAATCCTTACGGAAAAAAATTATTACATCGAAATTAATACTAGAATGTCACAACGCACTAGAACAACTTACTGTATCTAGTCGTAACACGGTGACACTGCAATGGATAAAGGGACACAGCGGATCGTTAGGCAACGACGCGGCTAACGAGCTTGCGAGACGAGGATCCAGCACGGTGGTTTATGGACCCGAACCTGTCTTACCCATCCCCTTCAACCAAAGACGTAGGTGGCTACAGGAATTCACCCAGATACAGGCGGGAAACTGGTGGACCTCGGCACCGGGCTGTAGGCAGTCCAAAGAAGCTATGCCATCTTTGGACAGTAGTCTTACCAGACGTCTGCTACGTCTGGACAGGAATGGCCTGCGCCTGGTGACGGGGACCATCACGGGACACTGCCCACTTAACAAACACTTCCACACAATAGGCATAACGGACAGTCCTCTATGCAGGGCATGCATGGAGACTGAGGAAACCGTCGCGCACGATCTCTTTGAATGCACAGGAGTCACACAGATAAGAACACAAACCCTTGGGTCACCCAGATCTTACACGGACGTTCTAAGGAAACCAGAAGCCCTAATAAGCTTCTGGAGGGAGGTGGGCTGGTTGGAATAATCCACCCAACGGCCGCCATGGCCCACGCACAATGGTCCACCTGAAGGACTAAGTGCGGAAACCAAACCCCATAACATTGAACATAGGCTAGCCCGTTGGTCTCGTGAAGAGTCGACTAAACGCTTGGCGATATCCCGAAATAATAGGTATGCTCTCGGACCCGGACCTCGGAGTATTTCAACCCCTAACGGCTCAAACACATAATTACCAATTAAGTTGTTGTATTTGGGCCGTTTAAGGTTTTCAGCACCTGCAGCCGCCGCCCTAGCGCAGCCCACCATGCTAGGAAGATGGGATGGTGCAAGGGTGTCGACGCAAGTTGCATCCCACACCAAAGACCTACCCAACTTCTATGGCATTATGGTCATCTGGTATCTTCCCATCGACGCGTGCCGGGCCATTGGGTTCTAAGACAGGTGGCAAGAGCACGACGGATGAGATCATTAATGCTAGCATGCCGCGCAATTTGACCTGCATTCTTACTACAGGAAAGGCCATGGTGTCCGAGGCAGTCGACTGCTTCAACGCATTGATAGCGATGTGGAGCCCCACAAGGAGCGCCCAGCGCAAACATGTAGCTAGTCGGAAGGTTGTGTCACCTAGCATAGTGCCTATGTTAGGCAATGGTAGTGCCTGAAGCCAGGGGCCCGACTCCCACTCGCCTACAGCCAGCAGGCGGGCACGCTCAGCAGTATTGGTAGACGTATTAATGGCGTTATTCCGTACCAACCTGCAAAGCGACTCATTCCACTATCTCAAAATCGTTTAATAAAACCTCAAACTTTGATGATCGAAAACATAATTCCTTAACATGTTTTTGTGTAACATTCTTAAAGTTCTGGAAATCATCTAATTAGTTTCTAATCCTTTCTTTAATCTTGTTACATTTCTTATCCTTAAATTCTGTATCAGACATTCTCAAAGGCAAAAATAAATGAAAACAATGTAAATACCGTTAGCCCGGCAACCCTGATTACCACTCGCTCACTCGTAGTGTGCTGCAGGAAGATCACGCGTTACCAGTAAACGAACATGTTATCCTTTGACTTTGCTCGATGTTTGCGCGCTCGCACGCTGGTGCGTTCGAAACGTGTGGAAAGTTCGGCCGGCTAATTAAAAAAAAAAGACCCACAATCACTGACCTCTATCATACAAGTACGCTGGACTAAATATATTAGATGAAATGACAGTTGATTTTTGTGCCGAATCAAAGCGCCCCACTCGAGGTTCTCAGGAACTAAAATTGACACATTTAGAGATAGGTTAATACTAATAAATTCGCCTGGAAATATTATATTATTTTAACTAATACGAGTATATGAGTATTAGTAATATTTTTAACTTACACTAATATCAAAATAGTAGACTTGGCAAGGCGTATCACTCATCTACTGTATTGACTTCTCATAATATGTTGCAACTAAATATCTCATATTGGTATTAGTGATGAATGTTATATGAATGCCTAATAATCAGTAATAATATGTTAAAAAGCAATGTGTAATACTAAATTCTGGAATCATCATCATGATCATCCACAGTCCGACTTCGCCCACTGCTGAGCACAGGCCCTCTCTTCTTGTATCAATCACCTCGTTCCTGTCTGGAATTAATTCTGGAATAATATCATGATAATTATAATTGTATTAACAAATGTTTTTAAGTCAAACAATTTATATCTGCATCTGAAACAGAGTTGAAAACTGATATAAGTCTTCAAGTCGCTGGAATGCGATGTCACTCTTATTTGCACCTTAACACTACAGAGACAGGATCTCAGCGATGAGAGCGAGAAATATGTCCGTTGTAAATTATTATCCATCTCATTCGTACGCAAATATTTGTATGAATGATGTTCCAACCGAGTGAATCCAAACTATTGTAAATGTAAGTATTAACTAACTAGTATACTTGAGCGAGCAGATACTTGCTCAAATATACTAGTTTTAAGGATAAGTTGTTAGCCTATCCCCATATTTAAATCTTACTGATCTGACAGTAATGCGCTATAACTTTAGTACCACGCTATCCACTAGTTTATAGCTTGCAATCTGATTGAAAGTATTTTATCAGTTAACCTTTACAACAAGTTTTCTATTACTTAGAAATGAAATTAAAATAATTGGGATTTTCTTTTTCTCTTACGTATTAAATGATTCACACGTATTTTTATACCGAAGGCTATGTCCCATCTCTAATATTAGTTCCATGGAATCTCACGTTAAGTCACGTTGCTATCAGCGCCAAAATGGCGAAAATCAAATGTCTTAATTTTGTCATCGATAATATGAAGTCCAGCGTACTTGTATATTAGAGGTCAGTGCCCACAATACAAATGCACTAAGTACATAAAACTTTTTATGGGACATGCTTATTTTTACACTTAATATGTATTTAGCAATCATGGACTTATTCATACTCAATCATTAGAACTCGTAACACTAAAGAATTATATGAAATGAACTCGACGTAAAAGCCAAAACGATAGCTAGTTTGCACTGGATAGGCAATATGCATATCTAATAATATGAGATGGATTAAAATTTACTGGACCTTGACAAATTAAATAGATGAAGAATAAATAATAGGACTTTGTGGAAAAATAATGGATGGATTGTGCACTCCCCTGAAATTGCGTCCTTGTAGATGTTGACCTGCTGTCTCGCTGCTGTTTCTTTATGGGTTTTTCTTCAATAAAACAATTCAGTACTTTTACAACTAAACTTGGTATATTCTTTTTGGCTTTACAAATATTTAACTTTAATATAAAATGTAGGTAGATATATTATTTGTCTATGTCTTATATACTACGTGCGCACTTCACGGCGGTCTTAACGGTCTCTGGCGATCGAGCGAGACGAGACGGTGCAGCGGTGGCGCGGTGCCCGCTGCCCCTCCCACTCGCACACTTGTAGCGGCGGCAACACAATAACACAATACTTCCTTGTTTTGTTCCTTTCAGAGTGCGATTATAATTCTAGTCGTATTTTTATTCTTTTCAGAGTGTGATTTTTATTCTAATCGGCTTATAATTCCCTTGACCAGCCCCACCCATACCACGGAAAATCTTCCTCACCGGCGCGCCTCTTCCTCGATCCATTGAACAAGTGGAAGCCACAGGAGGTGATCTTATATCTAGAACCATTACTATAGTTTGAAACAGTCGAACAAACATAGATGGCAACGATGCACTATGTTTGGAGAATGGCCGTTGCATTGAAAAAACTTATTTACAATTCAACTCAAAGTAAAACATTTTAATGTGAACATAGTCTCAAGTCACGTACAGTGACTTTTCTAAAATAAGTGTCACGATATTAAGCTCACACACATATCAATGCCTTGCTTTTAGTTGAGTTGGTGTTGAGTCGTTAGAGTGTGCGACGACCATCTCTTGACTATTCAATTTCTTCATAAATGTTCTCCATCGCCGCGGCCTCGCGCTCATTTATAGGTCTGAACACGCTAAGAAGGTTCTCGTAGAAAACTGTATCCGGCTGAAAGTTAAATCGGGTGTTTAATCGACTAATTTAAAGTACCGAAATGTTATTTTCAATATTAACAACACAAAATAATATACTTACGTGAGGTCTCGGTACTACAACCAGCGGATTGGATGTTACACACCACCGCTTCTTTACTAACAGATATAGCATCACTATTATTATAATAACGACAATTACTGTAGCAGATACTAAACAGTACTTAAGAATGTCCTGATTGCTACTGCTGTAAGTTTTACCTGAAATAGAAAACCTTACTTACAACATTGCAAGAATTACCGAAGAAGAACCGATTATCGTACCATGTACCAGAGACTCAAGACAAGTGGCATTATCTCCACCGTATGCTCCACCGTGTCCTCCGTGCGATCCACACAATGGTTACACCCGAGCGTTTCCTTCCGCCTAATCCTGAACAGGAACATCCCGAAACAGTCGTGTCCGGTGAGGACCTGCGTCAGGCGGAAGGTGAGGACGCCGTGGCGCCTCTCAAGCCACTACTCAAAGAGGGGCAATTATGGTGTGCCCAAAGTCGGCACTCCTAAGACCACGATCCGAAGTTTGCGCTTGCTGGGTTCGTCGGCGGTAAGTAGAAGTAGAGAGCTGGACTGCTTGCTTTACTTTATCAGCGTCATGTTAGTTCTCGGTGCTGATAATTACGCCTCCATTATCGTGTTCTGGACACCATAAACATGCAGTTTCATTTGCTCCGGGCGTATGATCTTTTTCACGAGGTCTTTGGTTTCGTCACTCCATTTCAATTTATCTTGGGAATAAATTGCAACGGAGCTTAAATTATTGAGGTGAACAAAGTTATTTGCACCCTTTTTTACCATTTCGGCAAAAGAAACATTGCCAGCAGTACCGGAGTCCTGTATCGTCTTCCTGAGGCCATGATGTAGTCTGACAGGTCTCGCTTTTCAGTAAGGGATTCAAGGAATACTGTGCGTTAGAAGAGATCTAGCCTTTAGCGACTGGCATAGTACATTTGTGAGGTACCGGATACTATTTTACGGCAAACGTTTGCTATTTTTATTTTCTGCTCCGAATTGAGTTTTCCATCCGCGGTAATAGAGCATACTTCATTTAGATGCAGCTCAATAGAAGACATTAATTTTTGAATCTTTGACTATAAAATGATATTGTTTATTGAACAGAGCTACCAAAATGAACCACTGTTTAGATTCAAAATTATTAGATACGATACGTAAAACAATTTAACTATTGTTTACAAATGGTAGAAAATAATGTGCCACAATCTACTAAAAATCTACTAAATATACATTTTTTTATTATATGGTATGTTTTATGAGATGGAAACTGTAAATGCACGAACGAATTAATCAAAGAACAAAACGATACGTAGGTAGTTGTAAAAAACCTATATTGCCATAGTTAGGTATTAATGATTTTGAAGGACCTTTGATGTAATATTGAATAATGAACCAACATTCTAACTTTGATACTCAATACACAATTGTAACTATTCCGCGCAGATATGTTATGACAAAATAGCTGTAAATGATAATAAATGATAATGTTTTGATACTACGATTTCAACGTCATATGTTACACGTAACGAGCTATAATGATAAATTAAAACGCCGCATGACCCTGTATGTTAAGTTTATACACAAATGATAAAATCTAAGACGCTCTATTTGTTAGGTTAAGATCGAAGAAATGTTGATTATAAAGTTTAAATATCTATCGCATGTTATATTTAAACAAACTCAATTCTACTACTCGTTCACACACGAGAAATGATAAAATTATTTTAGACTCGAACACCATTCGGTGACAATATTTCTCGAACTAAGTCACGTGACATAGGTACCTCCCTACACGGTCTACGTGACGAAGCCGTAGGTATTTACTATGCTGAATGCTTCTATTTTATGTAAAAAATTAATTAGACATAGGTACATAAATATCGTTATTCTATGATGTTTCAATTGTGTGAATGTGTATTTACTGACATTAAGATAATATGGACGCCAGACGTAATATTCGTGTTAGAAAAAGGTAGCCTAGGGAAATAGGGATGTGAAAACACTAAAAAATAACCATTATCGGTTCTTAAGGAAATCTTAACAATACTCACCTATGCCACCTGAATTCACTTCGTCACTCTTTGCTTCTGTACTAATCTCTGGTTTCAGTCGGAGAATGATTTCAACCGTTTTATAATCAATGTTATTGTACGTTCCGTGTGGATAGTAAATACATTTTATTTTAGTTCCGTTGTGGGGTGTATCCAAAATGATCGTAAATTCGTTTGAAAACTTTGTGTTAGGAAGACCTGCCGTAAAATTTGCTAGTTCCGTAATTTTTAAACCTGCAATAAATAAAAATAGTAATAAGTTATTGAAAAGCAGACTTATAGATGTGTTGTTTGATGAAGTAGCCGCTACCTGGGATAATGGATGGATATATGATTGGATAATGTGTTAATGAATAGGCCTACTCAATCTTGTTGTTGTAAAGCTATACTTAAAAACATTGCGATGTTGCGCGCACGTGTGTTGGTATGTCAATATCTATGAATGTGCGGTGGTGGCCCAGGTTGCCATTTTGCAGATACTGATATTTTAGACCTATGCTTCATATACACTTATATTGCTTGGATCGTAGACCAGTTAAACTGCAGAACTACATTTTGTCGACATTTTATAAGTGCCCATGTAGGCCTATGTAAAATAAAAATATTTTGATTTTGATTTTGACTACCATAAATGCTGTAGGCATCTCATGTTCGGAGCAGGGCAGGAAATGATACACTCGTTTAGCAAGATTTATATTTTTCCTTTTAGCCATAGCTATATTTCTCCCAGAGGCAGAGATAAGAGGACGTCACTAGACGAACCGTAAACTTGCTTACTTACTTAAGGTTCCCCTAGTCGTAGGCACGAACTATTCTGCGCGCGGGCTTAAAACAAACAACGTGCGAAAGAGATAGATGCTGTGATTTATATTTTCAAAATAACATTATTTGCATTGTTGAACTACTAATCTATCCCTGTATGGAGGCTGTTTTTCATTTTTTCTTCTTCTCATGGTATTTATTTCCGCCCAAAGATGCGTTAAAATTAGTGTTGAAATCATGGTCATGGGTGGAATTTCCAAAAACCAATAAATACATGAATTCTTTTAATCAACCAAGAGCGTAAATCTAAAACTTTAGGTGTCCAACTAACAATCTTTAGAAATTTTATACATACTTTTAATCCCCTTTTTACTCCCTTAGGAATAGAATTTCCGAAAAAAAAACTCCTTCTTTTTTCACTAACCAAGAGTGTAAACCAACAATTTCAGATGTTTTACCTTCCAAACCGAAGAAATTTCACATAAAGTTTCAACCCCTATTTTATCCCCTTAGGGGTAGAATTTCGAAAAACCGATTAATAAATGAATTCATTTTATCAACCAAGAGCGTAAATCTAAAATTTCATGTGTCCAATTTACAAACTGTAAAAAATTTATACAAACTTTTAACATTTTTTTACCTCTTTAGGGGTGGAATTTCCAAAAACAAATATTTACATAAATTCTTTTATCAACCAACAGCGTAAATGTACCATTTCACGTGTCCAACTTACAAACTGTAGAAATTCCATACAAACTAAAAAGGGGGTTGAAAGTTTGTATAAAACTTCTTCGGTTTGGAAGGTTATTAATCTGAAATTGTTGCTTTATGCTCTTGGTTAATAAAAAAACTTCCACGTTTTTAAGTGTAACTCATGAAATAAAAGATAAGGAGGTGAAAAGGTGGAATTTCGTTGGGCTTATATATTTGAAACTTGGCATAAATACTTATCGAAGTAAATGGTAAAAGTTTTCATTAATAGTTTTTCAAAGCTACTCCTGAAAGACGAGGGGTGTTATTATTGAGAATTATTGAAGAATTTTACTGTGCAGGGCTTCTTTTTATGATGTAGGGGAGCAAGGGGTGAAACTAAAGAGTCATCTGTAGGATAAAATGCGGATCACGCGAACGAAGTCACGGGCGAAGTGCTAGTATTTCAATAAAGCTATTATTATATTTTGACTTCCGTCCTGAAGGACGACGCTATTATTGAACGAGAAAAGAGGGTGCTGTCGGTGAGGGTGAATATGATTGCCTGCAGGTTTGCTCGTAGCTCCAAGGATGTGAAGATCAACTTGTTTTGAGCCTACTGCACATCTTTTTATACGAGTTGTCTGTGGGTGTCATATTTGCAGAAATCTTACAGCGCTCTTCGCGTTCAATATAATAACGCGTTGAGAGCATTGCTGCGGCTGCCTCGCTTTTGCAGTGCATCAGGAATATTAGCAAGCGTCTGCGTTTACTGTTTTTATGCCAGCATGCGCAAGAGGGCGACCTCGATAGCGAGTTGAGTCGGGGCAGCAGCAACAGTCTTCTTAGCGTTGTTGACAACAGGTTGGTCGGGCCTTTCATGCAGCAGTGGCAGGCCTTACATGCACCCGTATACCGGGCTTGGGGCAGGTTAAAATGTAAAATAATTACCATAGTTATATATATATTTTTTAAATATTATTATTTGGTTTTACAATTTATTTAATTTTTATTTTTAATATTTTGTAATTTTTATAATATTTTACAATTGGCAATTTTACATTTAACATTGTTTATCTCTCTTTCTCCACCTCTCCTAACACGGCTGGTCCCCGTGGGACACGTAGAACGAAACCCTTTAGAGAAAATAAATACAGGTAGCACCTTTATGTGGCAACATATAATGTTAAAACGCTATCATCTTACTCTTACCTTTTGGAACTAAAGGAAGTCCTGAATAATATCAAATACGACGTCATATGCTTAGCTGAAACTAGACGACTTGGTAACATGAAAACTTCATACTGTATTATATGGGACAAACACCGGGATTATATGGAGTAGGATTCATTGTGAATAAGCGCCTTAAGAGGAACATTGTATCTTTTAAAGGATTATCAGAACGGGTGGCTCTACTCGAACTAAATATCGATAACACTCAAATAACCATAATACAATGTTACGCTCCAACAGCAACAGCAAGCGATGAAGATATTGATTTGTTTTATACCACTGTAAATAATTCATAAAAAATGTCTAGGAAAAATGTAATGGTCATCGGAGACTTCAACGCCAAAATTGGCCAACCAAAACAAAAAGAAAACGTGATAATGAAAAGTCATGGTTATGGAAATAGAAATAATAGAGGCTAGCTAACAATAGGTTATGGAAATAGATACAATTTGCACGTGAAAACAAGTTATCAATTGTAAACATATTTTTTAAAAAGAATAACAGTAAAAGATGGACCTGGAAATCACCAGAAGACGGAAAAATTTTGATTGAATCCTTTTGAGAGCTGCCGATGCGTGCGGTTAAACTTACGCAACAATCATGTATGTAGGGTAGGGTAGGTAGGTTGGTTGATGGGGTAGGTGGGTAGGGAAGGTGGGAAGGTAGGTAGGCTACGGTAGGTAGGTACGTGAGGTAGGTACATAGGTAGGGTAGGCAGCCAGTAGACGGGCGCGTAGCCGCGGGTGACAGCTAGTTATTGATATATCAGGCATACCTTTCATTATCCAATGAAACTCTGGTGAACTACGAAAAGTCCTACGCGGACCTGGGTTTGTTAAACCATCTTTAGATACACAAGTTAGGTTGAGAGTTTCGTTCACAGAGTACTGATATTCAATGATCCACTGAGTAAAATCATTTGTGTATTGGTACAGGATGTTATTTCTAGGCAGGCCTCTTACACGAACATCTGAAAATTGAGATATTTCAAATTATTACATTATTATTACGAGTATTAAAGAGTCTTAAGGTGAAAGTTCACCCTGCGACACCGGAAATTGAGTCGGGAGACAGAGACATGAGACCGCGACAAATGTGTCGGTCTCCGCTTAAGTGCTGTGGGGTGAGAGTTGAGACTGAAACTAAAAACTCTTGTCGGTTTAGGTCGTTTTTATTTAAAAAAAAACATATTATTCCACATTGTAATGGAAGCCAAGTTACTAGTAGGACAAAGAATACGATGATTTGTGATGATATTATTTGTTTAAACTTTATAAAGATTGACCACAAAATTATATACAACTAGAGGCCCAAAAGGTTCATTTTCAATATGCGTGTCGTTATTGTTTAATTAAAATTATTCAGTATTTTCAACGAGACGCGCATCACTACTCGTCCGGGAGCGAGACCGTCTCGCAGTCTTCTGTCTCGCGTCTCTGTCTCTTGTCTCTGGTGTCGTGTGACATTAAGTTGGAACTAAGTTCCTTTCGTTATAATTATTATAACAGGCATGTTAAATAAATACTGTAGAACTGATGGATAATAATAGGGGTTAAAGTATGAAATTGCCGTTTTATTGTAATAGGTACTTCGAATTGGCATAAAACCTTCATGGTTTGAGATTTTTGAGTGAAACTTTTTTCACATGGTACATTTTTTTTTTTTATAATCTATTGGCTCGCGTTTGACCACTATCTCGCCTGATGTTAAGCTATCACGTGGTCTATGGTGAAGCACGCTTGCCTAGAAGAAACCTATTCACTCTTGACTTAAAGACCCCAAGGTTGTAGCTATCAGGGAACAAAGACTTCGGAAGGGAATTACACTCCTTAGCTGTGCGCACAATGAAAGTATTAGCAAAACGCTTTGTGCGTATGGGAGGGATGTCCACCATGCACCGATGGCGCATGGCCGTACGTCTTGTAGTCCGATGATGGATAGGGCTAGGCGGAATCAAATTGTGCAGTTCAGTCGCACACTCCCCGAAATGTAACCGATAAAAAACCGACAGGCTGGCAACTCGGCGTCGATGTTCGAGGCTCTGGAGCTTTGAGGCGACCAGTGCATCGTTGCCAATAAGCCTTTTGACCCGTCTGTCGACCGACTCAAGTGCATCAAGCTGGTATATATTTATTTGGCAGATCCATCCCAGAGGTGAGAGCAGTACTCCATGCATGACCGAACTTGCGCTTTATACAAGTTGAGCAGCTGTTCAGGCGTGAAGTACCGTCTCACCCTAGCAAGAATCCCCAACTTTTTTGCAGCTAACTGAGCTTTCGCCTCAATGAATGGACCGAAGTTGAGGGTCGATGTCAACGTAACACCGAGAAGTTCGAGATGGTCCGTTAACGGCACGGTTACACCACGGAAAGAAGGAGCTGGGTAGAATTGGCTCTTTTTTTGACGGAATTTGGGTAGGAATAGGGGGTTGTGTACGTCATGCAATGTACACAGGAAATAGTTTTCTCACTGCCGATCCAACAGACTCATAGGATGGTTTAAGGCTAAGAGTGTCAAGGCCACAGTAAGAGGAGTAACGGAGAGATGAATCAAACTCGACTCCAGCTTGATGACTTATTTATTACAATAATTAACTTAATTATATGCAACTTTTGTGGTCAATACACATTGATAGCTATTTACATGTGTGTTATGGGTGTATTGAGCCGATGAAGTGAAGATCTTTGTGGGTCACTTCTTAGCGCTGACGGTGTGCCGGTGTTGCCGGCGCGTGGACCGAAAGTATGTCACTGACGCTGTAATGCTGTTCTTGGCGCGTGTAACTATGGCCTGTTCACGGTTGAACAGGCAGTACAAAATGCTTTCACAGTTTTTCGAATCTAGATCACCAGAGTTCTATCGCAAAGGCATAAATGACCTTCCTATTAGATGGCAGCAATGTATAGATAATAATGGTAATTATTTTGATTGTAAAAAAAAAACTAATTTCAATTTTTCAGTACTTATCGGCAATTTAATACTTACACACCTAATATTAACGTTAGATAAGTGAACGAGAATATAGTATATACACTGGCCATTCTGTGAAACACTGTAATCAAAATTTCAAATATCGAACTAACACAAAATAATGTGCTACATATATCAAAAGTGTCGGTCAAACATTTTTCCCGTGTAGCTGCAGTACTTTCAAAAAATATTTTAAACCTAATGTATAAGAGAGGGAGAGAACTATAGACTCTTCACTCTCGTATCAATCATATGAATCAAAACTTTTTACATACCAAGGTCAGAAACATCCGATGAAAAAAATATTCTTGCGTTTTGTTGTTTTGCATCCGTGCTGTTGATAGTACAAAGAACAGTTTTTTTGTTTATATTTGATGTCAATATTTTTGTTGATATAATAGCCGGACTCCTGGGCCCTGAAAATACAATATTATTATTTTTATTTTCTGAATTAAACTTTACGCTCTGGTTATTTTTAAACATTGGCTAAACAGAACGTGGGAAGCATTCAGAATAACAGGTTTAGCGTCGGCTTACACGACATGAAGGTCACGAAATTTTACTGGCGAATGAGGATTCTATTTACTAAATGAAAACATTCAAAATCCTTGGACACATGCAACCGTGCAGAGTTGCTCGACTACCGCAAGAAGTTTACACGACATGAAATTTTTCTTGCAGTTATGGAGGTACTATCATATATCTAGGATCATACATAGGATCTTATCTCATATTCTAAATATATGACCTCTAGAATCGTATCTATGTATTACATTATTACAGTTCTTGATCCTATTTTTGTTAAATTTGGTTGCAATGGAGGACAAGTCGGTTGTGGGTACTACTATTGCTTCGGCAGTATTCCCAACAATAATTTTAGGAAACTTGAAAAGGCAAAATCACATAAGTTTATGGACGGATTTTGTGTCAGGAAATTATGTGAACAAATTTGATAATATATTATAGCATGATTTAATTATACCATGACGTGTTGTAACTATCATAGTGTGACAGTGGAAAAGAAACAGAGCTATTTGTCTTGTATAGCTACATCCATTTCTTTTTTGCTTGAAGCTGCGTCGTGCTCTAGTTCCTATGATCCTATCTAACAACAAATGTCAAAAATCTTTTATCAAATATGACATGATTCATATGTCTACATACGAATTTATATTTACTTAACAATTTACGTAGTTGCAAAATGTACAATTCAATCAAACCATAGCCACAACAACACGTCATACAACTGGTAAAATAACCCACTGTCCTTATTACATTATCATATATGACTCATATATCTATGATCCTAGATACATGATAGTGTAATACCCCCCTGAGAGAACACGATGATGGACGACGTGCTGTTGGGCCGGCGCTAGTGTTGGGTAACTCAGCCCGTGTGCTAGCACTTTGTAGTGACTCACTTAGATAGAAAGAGTCACTCGCTCTTTTTATTTTGATGTGCTAGCACAGTGGCACACACCACAGATTAGCTACACAGTGCGACCACAGAACAACAAAGCACGATAACACTTGTGAGTTTTGAGAATGAGTTCGAGTCAATGTTATTCTTCGTTGTAAACACCTTATGTGCTGTGT
Organism: Orthosia incerta; assembly: GCA_948252205.1. Lineage (NCBI taxonomy): Eukaryota > Metazoa > Arthropoda > Insecta > Lepidoptera > Noctuidae > Orthosia > Orthosia incerta. Next base: position 11,601,895 of record OX411766.1, on the reverse strand, counting down.
GCCTGTTTATTCTTACTTATTCAATTGAATCTTTAGTCGCCGATGAGTCACCGAGTGAGTCCCAAGTATCAAGTGTGCCCCAAGTGTCAAGTGTGCCTGACAACATGGCGAGTCGCGACACAGCTCGCTCGCACACACCAGACCTCCCTCACTCAGAGGTCTCCGCCCGCCGCCTCGCCTCATTCATGGTAGCACAGTGTGGTACCACACTTAGTTAAAAGAGTGCCTCGCACGATCCTCATTTTAAAAGAGTGTGCTACCCAACACTAGCCGGCGATAAGGTAAACAAAACATGATTATGAACTACGATACAACTCGCCCGGCCCTTCAGTCTCAGCCCGGTCGCGGTACTGTATAAGTGTATGTGTGTATCCATTGTAAAAGAAATTTAATGTTTTGCTTGGTTTCTATGAACTGTTCATTTAAATCATAGCAGACAAATAAATAGAGTTTATTTTACTGTAACAATGTAGTTTCCAGTTAGTTATTCGGTCGACCATACGGCTGCCGCGCGGACGCCTTGCGGATGGAATTCTTCTCGTGTTAACGCGCTTTAGGTTTTTGGAATCGATTTAACAGGTTCACAGTCCCATGATGCACATAGAATAGAATAATTTATATAAGAAGTAAGAACGTAACTTAATATATACGTAACGTAATATAATAATTTGGCAATTGTGATTGTTTTAACTATTGTTTTTGCTATATGGACAATGAACCTGTTAAAATAAATAAAATTAGCTTATTTCAGACAAGACTAGTGAGTTAGTATGCCTTACACCATATTGCTCACATTTGCACAAAATCAACCGAAGATGATGTTGTTTGCTGATGACACATCTTTGATATTACAAATAGATCGGCGGTCACAAAATCTAGATGATGTGAATAACTCTATTCATCAGGTCCAAAATTGGTTCATGGCAAACAATTTGGTACTAAATGAAAAGAAAACCAAATGTATCAGATTCACATTGCCGAATGTTAGAAGTAGCGAATGCGACATCTTATTGAATGGCGAAAAGCTGGACTTTGTAAATCAGACAGTTTTCCTGGGAATCACTCTAGACGACAAACTGCAATAGGGTACACACATAACGTCTCTTTCGGGTCGGCTGAGCTTGGCCGCTTATGCTGTTAGAAAGATAAGACAGTTGACGGATGTGGAGACCGCGCAATTGGTAAATTTTAGTTACTTTCACAGCATTATGTCATACGGTATTTTACTGTGGGGTCGAGCGGTTGAAATTTAATCCATATTTATATTGCAAAAGAGAGCTGTCAGAGCCATATATAAGTTAAGTCACCGAAAATCTCTTAGGGAACTATTTAAAAATATTAATATTATTACAGTTTCTTGCCAATACATTTATGAAAATATTATACATCTCTTTAGTAAAGTCAGTGATAGACACAATTGTATTACGAAAAACAAGGATAAGTTAGATCAACCATCTTATAGACTAGCTAAAGTAGGTACACTCATCTTTCATGGGGTACTGTGTTAAATTCTATAACAAAATTGTGATATATTAAACTAAATGAAAGTAAATTTAAAACTTTACTTAAAAGCACACTTTGTAAACAAGCATATTATAAACTATATGATTATATTCAAGATAAGAATGCTTGGAAACATGCTGGCCCTGCTCCATAGGGCAATCTTTAGTGTAGACAAAATCAAATTTGCTAATTTATATTCCTATTCATAGTTATTGTTTTTTTTTTTTAAATTGACTCACACACTGTTCCGTTGTTGTTGAATTAGGTATTTTACCTATGTTTGCAATATTTGTAAGTATATGAGCAGTGGTGGCCCAGTGGTATCAGCCGCGACTTACAAGTTGTAGGTCGTGGGTTCGAGCCCAGGCAGGCGCTTTACTTTGTGTAAATTATTTCATCACCACTGCTCTCAAAACGGTGAAGGAAAACATCGTGAGGAAACCGGCGTGTCCTAGAACCAAAAATTCGAAGACATGTGACATCCACCAACCCGCACTGGGCCCGCGTGGTGGATTACGGCCCATTCCCTCTCACAGAGAGGAGGCCTGTGTCCCAGCAGTGGGAACATTAATAGGCTGATGATGTGATGTGATGTGATATGAGAACCATGTTCTTATTTATCAATTTAATTAATTTACCTTTTATTACTTTATACCTGTACTACGTACAAAATTGAAATAAATATATTTGACTTTGACTTTGCTCAAATACTTAGGTATTTGAGCAAAGTGAGCCTTTATAGAGGGGAAGCTGGCAGGGTCTTTCAGTTCGTTAAGCCACTCACAATATATACATAATTTGGCTAACCGGTTATAATAAGATTCACCGTTCATTATGTTTTTCATAATACTTGAACAAAAATATACCATTGCTGAAACCTTGTTAACATTGGTCAAGAGCGAGCCTATAAAAAAAAGCCATAACAAAAACTATTTTTATATGGCTGACTACCTGAGCCTTATTCAGGGTGCCATTCCGTATAAGTCAGACATACACTCATACCGCTCCCTATGTATGTTATATGGTTATCGATCTACTTACCCAAACGATAATTTATATTTGGATTAAAACTGAAATATAGAGTGCCTATTGCAGAGAAATGCATATTTTTTTGACACGTTAAATTTAATATCTCTCCATCTATATATCTGAAGTTATAATTTTCAACTGACTGGTCCTCATTTGAAATTATTGTCAATTTTTGGCCATTGACGGACATAATGATTGCATGTTCCTCTGTATCTGTAAAAACAAGAAATTTATGTTTTTAGATTATTCAACTAGTTTATCAATCATCAACATCAGCCTAGCCTTTTCCCAACTATATTGGGGTCGGCTTCCAGTCTTACCGGATTCAGCTAAGTACCAGTGTTTTACCGATGTAGAGAGACTTCTCTACGCCAGTGTCCACAAGTAGCCATATTACAGAAAAACCCGATTTCTCAAAGCAACGGCGACGACGACAACAAATGTCATCGCGGACGTACACACAGACCCCAGCTTGCTTCTTGAACTTGTGTTCAAGAGAGTAACCCGGGTAGTTGAGGTACGCCACGTCTGACGGGGTGGTTATCTTCGTCTCCGTTAGGAAAAACAGGTGCGGCTTCTCGGTCTCAAGGTGGTGGTGGACCGGATCGAGATTAGAGTGCAACCCCCTGATGTTAGTGAGGTGCACTTTTAGTGGGAGGAAGTGCAGCCGTTGTTTCACCATATTCTTCTTTGCTTTGGTCATGTTTATTTAGAGTTTGCTGGGGAAGAAGTTGAACTGTCGAGGCGCTGCTCAGTGAACCAAGTGGAACACTAGAGATATCCCAACCTATGGGGAACTCATTTGGAGACTGCGGGGACGCCCGAACCCCCCCGGATATGGCCACCGGGTCCTCCCATCCAGTCGCCAGCTGGCACGGTCGAGCATACCGGGCTTTTTCGCGAGTTGGTGGGGCAGCCTTTGGCACGTGGCTGGCGTGCTACTTGTGCCCCCTACTGACTGCGGTCGGCCAACGGCTGGCACCGTGCTTCGGATCCCGCTACCCTCCAAAATGAGTTACCCGGCAAGTTTTTCCCAGAGACCAAGACCGGTTCTGAATAGCGCAACTGACATCCTCCTTCTCCCCCAAAGGCACTGGCAGTCCCACACATCGACGGAACACAGCAAGCTGCTTGGCGCCGGGCTCCGGTTGGATGGTGGTCGCGAGCCAGGCGGCCCCTTGCGGAGCCTACCACCGCTTAAGTGGGATCGTTCAGCTGTACCACAGGCAAGCCTGTGGTGCCGTTGCCCAGGATGGACCGCTAGGAGGTAGATCCCATACCCACCCCAAAAAAAGCCCCAAAATCTGAGAGATGAGCTGCAAAAACGCACTGCTGCCGGGAAAATCACCTTATCATCAAGTATATTAAAGGAGTACCTAAAATTATCTCGACCACTGAACAAAAACCTGTGTCAACAACTTCAAAAAACTGCCTTACTGCTCAGAGAGAATAACCTACCAAATTACGAATAATTACACTGATATAGTCGTTACAAAAAAGTCACTGAAATGTTTCTATGCCAATGCTCGTAGTATAGTTAAACCAGGTAAATTCGATGAGCTGAAATGTGTAATCGCATCTTTACAAGCAACCACGCACATTATTGTACTTTCTGAGACATGGACCAAAGTGATGATGAAGCAAGAAGACTTCAAATCCCATGCTACACGCACTACTATAACTTTAGACAAAATAAAAGGGGAGGCGGGTCTCAATATTTGACCACAACAATCTAAAACACCATCTTATGGAAGAACATTGTGTAGACGATACTTATTATCTCTGGATCTGTGTAAAAAGGTTCTCCTTGAGCTTTGGTGCCATATATAAACCAGACAAAAGCAATATGAACAACTTAAATCATAAATCATTTATTTATCTGCAAACATGGGTAAAAATATACATTGATTTTTTCTGTTCATTAATAAAGTTCTCCATGTTTAACCATCACATGGGTATGCAAATAATGAAAACTAAGTAGGTACAAGATAAAAATTTGATTAAATATGTCAGCCTTATGTAATAATTATGTTTTTTATTTAAATGTCAGAATATGAAAATAAAAAAAAATAAAAAACAAACAGAAAATTAAATTACATGCAAATATAAGTTAAATTCGATACAATTGAAAAAAAAAATACATTACAGTCAGATTTAAAACTAATACAAAACAAATTAAAATTAATACATTGATAATTCATAAGAACAATATTGATTTTCCTCTAATATAATAAATCGGATGTAGTAGGCCTAGCATTTTTCATTTAAATAGTCATTAATATGATAGTAACACTTTGCAACTAAATATTTGTGTAGTATTTTTTAAATTGATCCGTATTTTTAATTTCTATTATGTGTTTAGGTAGCTTATTATAGATTTTGGGTGCCATACCAAGAATATTTTTATCAAAAATTGCTTTTTTATGTGGTATTGTGCATATTTTATTTTTGTGACGTAAACTTTTTGGGTGATTGTATAGGTGTATATTTGTCTTAACATAGTTTGCTACTTCGTATATGTAGAGACAGGGGAGTGTAAGTAGCTGGAGTTTTTGGAAATGTGGCTTACAGCTGTCTGTACTTTGAATGCCACATATTGCCCTTAAGCATTTTTTTTGTGCTTTGAACGCCATTTCTCTATCGGGCGAGTTCCCCCAAAATATGAGTCCATATCGCAAAGAAGACAATACATATCCGTGGTATGCCAATAATAATGTTGACAGATTTGATATTTTCCTTAAGTTATAAAGGGCATATGAACACTGGCTAAGTTTTTTGCATACATTCTCAATATGTATTTTCCAGTTCATCTTTTTATCGATCCAGATACCTAAGAATTTTGTATTATCAGTCTCCTGAATATATTTGTCACCATATCGAACATCTAGTTTTTTATTGTTTGTTCTTTGTTCAAACGAAATGTAGGTTGTTTTTCCTAGATTTATTTTGAGATTATTTTCAGTGAGCCAGTTTATTATGTCATTCAAGTTATTATTTATGTCATTTTCGAAAGTCTCATCATTTTCGCTACTAAATAATATTGTGCTATCGTCCGCAAATAAGATCATCGGATTAGAAATAATTTTAGGCATGTCGTTAATATATACAATGAATAATAATGGCGCTAGGACTCCTCCCTGTGGTACTCCAAATAAGGATTTGCGATATTCAGACGTGTATGTAATTTCTGTTTTAGTGTATGGGCAGATTTTCTTGACACATGTACATTGTTGCCGATTCATTAGGTATGATTTGATAAGTTGAAGAACATTACCTCTGATGCCATATTTCTCCAATTTGTTAAGGAGTATTTTGTGGCTAACGTGGTCAAAGGCCTTAGTCATGTCCATAAATAATGCAACAGCAGGAGTTCTACTGTCGATACTTGTAAGTGCATGTTTGACAAGCTCATATATAGCGGAATTAATGTTTTTACTTTGCCTAAAACCATATTGTTCGCTGATTAAGATTTTTTTGGTTTCTAAAAAGGAATATATCCTTTTATAAATAATTTTTTCAAATATTTTAGAAAAGATTGGGATAAGGGCAATGGGTCGGTAATTACTAGGATCTTGCCTGTCACCTTTTTTAAACATTGGTTTTATTACAGATATTTTTAGTTTTTCTGGGAATACACCCTTTTCAATGCAATCATTGATAATGTGACTAAGTACGGGTGCAATAGTGAAAGATGTAGCTTTAATCACTTTGGTGGTTATATCGTCATATCCAGCGCTGTTTGTATTTTTCAGAGAATTTATTATTTTAATAATGTCAGCTGGTACCGTTGGTATCATAAATATTGAATGGGGTATTGTGTCAAATGTCAGCATATTATTATAGTTAATGTCATTCTGAGATTGAATTTGATTGATAAAATATTCATTAAATGATTCCGCTATTTGTTCTGGACTGTCAATAACTGTATCGTCAACAATTATCTTGTCTATTCCTTCTTTTGGAACATTTACTTTCTGTTGATTAATTATACTCCATGTAGCTTTTCTCTTGTTTTCAGAATTGTGTATAGTATGAGAATTTTGGGCTTTTTGTGTTTGTTTAATTATGTGTTTTAATCGATTAGTGTAGGTTTTAAGTTTGTTTTTGTTTACTGGGTTAGGTGACTTTCGATATTCCCATAGCATGTCCCTTTTCCTTCTGGAACATTTTTTTAGTCCCGTTGATATCCATTTAGGTCTTTTAATTACCGAAATTTTTATTTTATTAATTGGAAAACATAAGTCATAAAACAATTTATATATGTCATGAAACTCATCAAATGCATCATTGGGATCGGAGCACATATTATATACATCGTGAAAAGTGAGACTTTGAAGACATTCTCTAAATTTTTTAATATTTTCATCGCTATAGTCACGTTTTTGAATAAACCAATGAGATAGCGTGCAGGTTTTCTTGACACGACATTTTAGTAGTTGCGCCGTGTGATCCGATATTGCGAATTCTTTAATCTCACATCTGCTGCCTCTGGTATTGTGGATTATGTTATCGATGCAGGTCCCACTGCACAGACGTGTTGGTGATCGAGTACCCAAAATTAGATTATGACTGCGTAGTAAATTTTGAAATGTCAAGGAGGCTTTGCTATTTTTGCAGATATCTATATTAAAATCTCCACATAGTATGATCTTATTATTTGGTTTCAAACAAATTTCTTTTAAGATCATGTCCAAATTATCAAAAAACATAGATAGTTTATCTCTTTTATTATTTGGCGGTCTGTATATACAAATAATTATGATCGAGTGAGACAAGAGCTTAATCGCACAACATTCTATTAGATTGGGTATAGCCCATTTCCATACGTTAATAACCTCAAATGTATGTGTGTTTTTGATTAGAATGCATGACCCCCCATTTCTATCATCTCTAGTGTAGGATGTTGCTAGTGAATAATTAGCAATATGTAAATGTTGATGGTCACCCTGTTTCATGTTGTGTTCCGTTATACAAAGGATATCAATTGACTTACCTTCTTCTGAGAGTTCACTAAGATGTATGCCTAATAGATCCGATTTACTTATTAGACCATTTATGTTTTGGTGCATAATAAATATGTGATTATAAACGAAAAAAGTCGCTATTATCTATAACCTTATCTACATGCTTATATTTTATTGGTATTTCGTCTGCATGTTCAAATAGATCCAAATCGTAGAGTTTAATGCTTACAATTCGGTTGTGTTCTCTACTTCCTTGAGATTTATTCGCAACAATTACAGAAGAAGAATAGAGCAATAGTATTTAGCGATTTTAACATAGACTTGCTAAACGCAGACCGAGCAACTCGTAACTACAGGAACACACTGAAAGAAGGTAACTTCAAAATTTTAAACACAATAGATCGTAAATATTGTACCCGAGAAACTACCCCAACCAAAACCATACTAGATCATGTCTCGTCCAACCTGCAAGAAAATAATTTTCATATCGTCATGATTGAATCTGCGATGTCCGACCATAAGCAAATATGTTTAGAAATCACACAGTATACCCCTCCCCCCTTGTGAAAGTGTAATATATGGCATTGGATTACCCAAAACTGTGCAGGTGTTTTGAAGACATTATAAAAACTACAAACGATGAAGAACCCATATACGAGAGATTGGCTAACAAACTACGATCCTGTTTATCTAAGAGCAAAATTTCGAACCTAAGTTTTGAACCTTCCACGACAAGATTTGATAAAAAAAGAAATTATACATGATATTAACAATCGAAACTTACTATGGCAAAAATATAAATCAAACACCTCAGACAGTACATTAAAAACGGATTTTGAGAAGACAAAAGCTAGAGTAGCGTACAACATACAAAAAACGAAAAATACATATTACTATAATTTTTTTAAGGACAATACGACAAAACCCCGGAAAATGTGGAAATTAATAAACGATCTTTCCAAAAATAAAACTAGAGAAAGGACTGGACTAGAAAAACTCGAGACAGACAATGGTACTATTACAGATCAAAAGGAAATACGTGAAAGGTTCAACGCTTACTTTTCAACTATTGGGTCATCACTAGCAAATCTCATCACTGATCAATAAACGGAAACCTTCAAGAAACTGCAACAAGTGTTTCAACGGAACTAAATTGTTTAATATCAGCAACCACGGATGAAGTTATAATAATTATTGACCATTTAGACCAAAATACTAGTTCTAGCATTGATGGTATAAGTACAAAATCTTTAAAATGTGTAAAAAAATTGCTAATGAACTTACAGCATGTTTGAATTTTTGTTTAGATCGAGGTATTTTCCCGATGACTTAAAATTGTTAAAGTTATCACTATTTACAAATCTGGAAGTAAGTTCGATCCTTGTAACTACCGACCTATTTCAGTCCTACCTGTTATTTAAAAAAAAATCGAGAAAATACTTTATAACCGTTTGGAATCATTTCTTAAATCAAAAAGCTTTTTATATCTAAAACAATATGGATTTCGACCTCACTCGAATACTTTCTCGGCAAATATTGATCTCGTAACTAAAATATAAAACAAAATCAATCAAAAACAAACAGCTTTAGGTATTTTCATCGACCTCACAAAAGGCTTTTGATACAATTAGTCCCGATCTGCTATTAAAAAAACTTTCCACGTCGGTATCACAGGTAAAGCACTACAGATTTTAAGTCATACCTGCAAAATCGTAAGCAAATTGTCAAAATAGGTCAATATCAGAGTAACTCACATTCGGTCACTTTCGGTGTACCGCAAGGATCAATTTTGGGATCACTGTTGTTCTTAATTTGTATTAATAACATATCCCAGATTGATCTCAAAGGAGACATCTCGCTTTACGCAGATGATACAAGTCTTTTCTACTTTGGCCATTCTATCGAAGCTATGATACCTTATATCCAAAACGATCTTAATACACTTAATGATTGGTTCCAATCTAACCCCCTCACCATTAATACTACAAAAACAAATTATGTTATGATTGCCCCGAAAAATAAAAAAATAAGCGATAATATACGGTTTAAAATAGGAGCTTAACAGAGGAGCTCGTGGCTAAATAATAACAGCCGCACGGGTCGATCATCAACGTTAAGCAACGCTTGACGAGGTCGGTCAGTGGATGGGTGACCATTTCAACATACCGAGTTTCCTCCGTGCCTCGGCAAGCACGTTAAGTCGTTGGTCCCGGCTGTCATTTGAAGATCTTTGACAGTCGTTACAGGTAGTCAGAAGCTTGAGATCTGACACCAGTCTTGCCAAGGGGTACCGTGTTACCCAGTTACTGGGTTGTGGAGGTCAGATAGGCAGTCGCTCCATGTAAAACACTAGTACTTAGCTGAATCCGGTAAGACTGGATGCCGACCCCAATATAGTAGGGAAAAAAGCTAGGCAGATGATGATACAGCTTAAAATAAATTATCAATTAATCAAAAGGAAAACTACAGAGAAATATTTAGGTATAATTTTGGATAGCTACTTGAATTGGAAGCCTCACATAGAGAAAATCAGATGTAAACTCTTATCACTTACAGGAGCTCTTCACAATATAAACAAATGTCTTCGTCGGAAAGTTCGATACATAATTTTTAATTCTTTAGTTAAACCACATATAGACTACCTAATAGAAATCTGGGGGACTGCAGCTAAATCTAGTCTAGAAATATTACAAACAACACAAAATAGATTAATCAAAATTTTATTTTATTACAAATTTCGAACGTCAACTCAGAAAATATATGAAGATACAAAAATAATGAACATTTCCCAAACATACATGTATATTAATACGCAAAATATTACATAAAGATATTCACACAACACTAAGTATCACAAAAAAACATCAAGTCTAAAAAATTAAACTACGCAACTCCAATTACTTAGTAACACGTCCTCCCAGAACAGTTAATTACGGGCAAAGAAATATTTAATTTGAAGGTGTTAACATGTACAATAAAATACCCATGGAAATAAAAGAAGCGAAAAGTATGCCTTCTTTTAAAAATAAACTTGAATCATATATAATGTGTCAATAACAAAAAAATAAAATAAAATATAATATAAAAAAGATAATTATTTAGTCAGTATCCATGTATGCCACATCTAGTAATACATCCACTTTTACTTTGGATCCGTGTTTGCTCGGTTGGTTATTAGTTGATATTTACTTATTTTTTAGCACTACCCTCTTATTTATTATTGTAAAATTACTTGTCGCGTCGTTTTTGTGCGCTTGTTACGTGCCCTGCCTACACCTAATCGGCTGAATAGCGACATGATAGCTAATTACGTACAACAGATGTTTCCATATAAAATTGCAACACAGTGGCTCTGCTGACTCGACGCCTCGTGTCGCCGCCGATCACCTACTTCCAATCAGCTGATGTCGCACATGCGTTTCGCAATCATTCTAGAAATGTATTTTTATAATAATTAATTTAGGCATTTTGAGACTAGCATCGTCCAAGTCTAGATTTGAGATTTAATTGTAATTTTCAAGTAAACAACTTTTATTTAAATTAACTTCGGTTTTTTTAAGTCCTCCGGCTGTCACCTTCATAATTGGCGCAGTCGGTAGGATATTCGAGGCAGTGCGCGGCGTAATAGATTTACAAAATTGTTAATCTGCTGGCCCCGATAGTCGCTGTCGGTATTTCCAAGTACCTCGTCGAATATCCAAACATAAGAAGACACAGCTGAGGACGTATCCAGGCATCGATACAACGAGAAAACCATTTATATGTAAGTCCTTGAAAACTTCTTATAGTGCTGCTTCCTTGTCCTTCCTTTTACCCATATATTATAACTAGTATTTGCTTGGTGCGCGAGCTGCAAGCAGCTCGCGTGTTGTTGTCCCTCTACCTACCCTACACCTACCCTACACCTACCCTACCCCTACCCTACACCTACCCTACACCTACCCTACACCTACCCTACACCTACCCTACACCTACCCTACACCTACCCTACACCTACCCTACACCTACCCTACCCCTACCCTACACCTACCCTACACCTACCCTACACCTACCCTACACCTACCCTACACCTACCCTACACCTACCCTACACCTACCCTACACCTACCCTACACCTACCCTACACCTACCCTACACCTACCCTACACCTACCCTACACCTACCCTACACCTACCCTACACCTACCCTACACCTACCCTACACCTACCCTACACCTACCCTACACCTACCCTACACCTACCCTACACCTACCCTACACCTACCCTACACCTACCCTACACCTACCCTACACCTACCCTACACCTACCCTACACCTACCCTACACCTACCCTACACCTACCCTACACCTACCCTAAACTTTGTTCCAAAAAACATAACCCTAATGTTTGCTTGTCGTCGCCAGGCACGGAGTTTCGCTTCACCCACTCAACCTTCGTTACGCTACGGAGGTCGCCGGCTCGCTTCGCTCGCCACCTCCCCCCTGCGCTGCACTCGGTCTCGTAGGTTAGCTTCACTCGGGATCCCTACGCTGAATCCGTAAAAAAAACAAAAAAAAAGATTCGCCAAAACGGGGGGGGAGGGGGGAGAAGGGGGGCAAGGGGGTCAACTTTGAAAACTGGTTTTTACTTTTCCGAGCCTCCTCTAAACGAATCCGTAAAAAAAACACGAAAAAAAGATTTGCCAAAACGGGGGGGGGAGGGGGAGAAGGGGGGCAAGGGGGTCAACTTTGAAAAATGGTTTGTTTGTGACTATAGCATTGCCCCTTTATATGAATCTGAAAAAAGAAATGTTCCAAATGTTCCAACTTTCGAGATCCGCTTAAAGGGGGGGAGAAGGGGGGCGAGGGGGTCAACTTTGAAAAATGGTTTTTACTTTTCCGAGCCTCCTCTAAACGAATCCGTAAAAAACAAAAAATACGGGTACCTTAGTTTCCGAGATACGATAGAGGGGGGGAGGAGGGGGGGGGAAAAGGGGAGGTTTGGCACTTTTCCCATACTCACGGGAGTTACTTGTTTACGAATCTGTCAAAATATACCCACCTCCCCCTCCACCATCTGGGAGAACAATTATGTCAATCAGTGAGTCAGTCAGTGGTAATGCAGTTTTATATATTATAACTAGTATTTGCTTGGTGCGCGAGCTGCAAGCAGCTCGCGGCTTTGTCGTGTTTTTGAGAAGTATTCCTTAACCTACCCTACACCTACCCTACACCTACCCTACACCTACCCTACACCTACCCTACACCTACCCTACACCTACCCTACACCTACCCTACACCTACCCTACACCTACCCTACACCTACCCTACACCTACCCTACACCTACCCTACACCTACCCTACACCTACCCTACACCTACCCTACACCTACCCTACACCTACCCTACACCTACCCTACACCTACCCTACACCTACCCTACACCTACCCTACACCTACCCTACACCTACCCTACACCTACCCTACACCTACCCTACACCTACCCTACACCTACCCTACACCTACCCTACACCTACCCTACACCTACCCTACACCTACCCTACACCTACCCTAAACTTTGTTCCAAAAAACATAATCCTAATGTTTGATTGTCGTCGCCAGGCACTGAGTTTCGCTTCACCCACACAGGTTCGTTCCACTCGGGATCCCTACGCTGAATCCGTAAAAAAAAGATTCGCCAAAACGGGGGGGAAAGGGGGGCGAGGAGGTCAACTTTGAAAAATGGTTTGTTTGTGACTATAGCATTGCCCCTTTATATGAATCTGAAAAAAGAAATGTTCCAAGTCTCTCAACTGCCGAGATCCGCTTAAAGGGGGGGAGAAGGGGGGCGAGCGGGTCAACTTTGAAAAATTGTTTTTACTTTTCCGAGCCACCTCTAAACGAATCCGTAAAAAAAACACGAAAAAAAGATTCGCCAAAACGGGGTGGGGGGAGGGGGGAGATGGGGGGCAAGGGGGTCAACATTGAAAAATGGTTTGTTTGTGACTATAGCATTGCCCCTTTATATGAATCTGAAAAAAGAAATGTTCCAAGTCTCTCAACTTCCGAGATCCGCTTAAAGGGGGGGGAGAAGGGGGGCGAGGGGGTCAACTTTGAAAAATGGTTTTTACTTTTCCGAGCCTCCTCTAAACGAATCCATAAAAAAAACAAAAAAAAAAGATTCGCCAAAACGGGGGGGGAGGAAGGAGAAGGGGGGCAAGGGGGTCAACTTTGAAAACTGGTTCGTTTGTGACTATAGCATTGCCCCTTTATATGAATCTGAAAAAAGAAATGTTCCAAGTCTCTCAACTTTCGAGATCCGCTTAAAGGGGGGGAGAAGGGGGGTGAGGGGGTCAACTTTGAAAAATGGTTTTTACTTTTACGAGCCTCCTCTAAACGAATCCGTAAAAAAAACACGGAAAAAAGATTCGCCAAAACGGGGGGGGGAGGGGGAGAAGGGGGGCAAGGGGGTCAACTTTGAAAAATGGTTTGTTTGTGACTATAGCATTGCCCCTTTATATGAATCTGAAAAAAGAAATGTTCCAAGTCTCTCAACTTCCGAGATCCGCTTAAAGGGGGGGAGAAGGGGGGCGAGCGGGTCAACTTTGAAAAATGGCTTTTACTTTTCCGAGCCTCCTCTAAACGAATCCGTAAAAAAAACTAAAAAAAAAAATTCGCCAAAACGGGGGGCGGGGGGGGAGAAGGGGGGGCAAGGGGGTCAACTTTGAAAACTGGTTCGTTTGTGACTATAGCATTGCCCCTTTATATGAATCTGAAAAAAGAAATGTTCCAAATGTTCCAACTTTCGAGATCCGCTTAAAGGGGGGGAGAAGGGGGGCGAGGGGGTCAACTTTGAAAAATGGTTTTTACTTTTCCAAGCCTCCTCTAAACGAATCCGTAAAAAAACAGAATACCGGTACCTTAGTTTCCGAGATACGATAGAGGGGGGGAGGAGGGGGGAGGAAAAGGGGAGGTTTGGGACTTTTCCCATACTCGCGAGAGTGACTTGTTTACGAATCTGTCAAAATATACCCACCTCCCCCTTCACCATCTGGGAGAACAATTATGTCAGTGAGTGAGTGAGTGGTAATCCAGCTTTATATAATATAATAACTAGTATTTGCTTGGTGCGCGAGCTGCAAGCAGCTCGCGTGTTGTTGTCCCTACAACTACCCTACACCTACCCTACACCTACCCTACACCTACCCTACACCTACCCTACACCTACCCTACACCTACCCTACACCTACCCTACACCTACCCTACACCTACCCTACACCTACCCTACACCTACCCCACACCTACCCTACACTTTGTTCCAAAAAACATAACCCTAATGTTTGCTTGTCGTCGCCAGACACTGTGGTGTTTCGCTTCACCCGGGATCCCTACGCTGAATCCGTAAAAAAAACAAAAAAAAGATTCGCCAAAACGGGGGGGGGGGGGAGGGGGGGCAAGGGGGTCAACTTTGTAAAATGGTTTGTTTGTGACTATAGCATTGCCCCTTTATATGAATCCGAAAAAAGAAATGTTCCAAGTCTCTCAACTTCCGAGATCCGCTTAAAGGGGGGGAGAAGGGGGGTGAGGGGGTCAACTTTGAAAAATGGTTTTTACTTTTCCGAGCCTCCTCTAAACGAATCCGTAAAAAAAACAAAAAAAAATGATTTGCCGAAACGGGGGTGGGAGGGGGAGAAGGGGGGCAAGGGGGTCAACTTTGAAAAATGGTTTGTTTGTGACTATAGCATTGCCCCTTTATATGAATCTGAAAAAATAAATGTTTCAAATCTC